>OY804558.1:2819422-3461164 GCA_963680865.1 Spergularia marina | reverse complement strand
TCTACGGAGCTCCTATAGGAGGCTTATTCCTACACTATTTGTGGGTGCTCTTCTTGATGTACAATTAGGACCAGGCAGGGGGATAGAACCAGGGTAGGGTAGGTCCAGTTTGATCCACAACAATAGCCCCGAGCGGAGTTGGGTACTTGTATACGACTCCGATTAAGATCTTTGGAGGTATATGTACTTCTACCTTGTATCTAGTTGTCCAGACTTTTCCAAAAGTTCCTTGTGATTTCGGATTATAGTCGATGGAAGCTATCTTGATCTAGTCGAAGGGAGCTATTTACACTTATCCGGCTGCCCATTCATCCTGCTCTCGTCGATAGGTGTTCCTTAGTGAGAATCATTTTGCTTGGATTGTATGTGTTCTTTGGAAGCTGTCTGGAGACTCAAGATTATCCTTTTAGATGTCGTGCTACTTTCAAGGGATATATAAGCCCCGAGCCCCGGGCTTGCCACATTGAGGCCACTTTTGCCAACGAGCTCTTGTGGTAGACCGGGTTGGAATCAAAGGAAACTCCTACTGGCTCAGGTAAAAGTCACATGAGCCGTTTGAGAGTACTTGCTCCTTATCCTTCCGCATCTATTCTTCTGAACCTTTCGTGTAGACTTCACATTAAGGATCTACCTTGTAAGTAAAGATCATGCCAACCTGCTGGTCGAGCTTCTGATCAGCGAAGATGGTGCTAGATTGAACTGGTCCAGTCTTCTTATAGTTGTTGGTGAATAGACCATTCTGATGGCGAGGTTGTAAAGCTCTGGGTGCCTTTTTATAGAAGGTGCTAGCTAGAGCTGATCTTAGCCTTCTGTCAGGTGTGAAGGTGTATAGCTTTAGCTGGCCGTACCATGTTAATCGTGTAGGTCTACAGCTCATGCTTACCAAACCTTATTTGTAGAAGGTGCCAGCTAGGAGGTGGTCTTAACCTTCTAACAGGTGCTGGTGTATAGCTTGAGATGCCGTACCATGTCCATCGTGTCGGTCTACAACTCTTGCTTACCAAACCTTATTTGTAGAAGGTGCCAGCTAGGAGCTGGTCTTAGTCTTCTGACAATTGATGGTGTATAGCTTGAGCTGACCGTACCATGTTAATGGTGTAGGTGAACATCTCTTGCTTACTAACCTTATTTGTAGAAGGTGCCAGCTAGGAGCAGGTCTTAGCCTTCTAGCAGGTGCTGGTGTATAGCTTGAGCTGACCGTACCATGTTAATGGTGAAGGTGAACAGGTCTTGGTTACCAAACCTTATTTGTAGAAGGTGCCAGCTGGGAGCTGGTCTTAGCCTTCTGGCAGGTTTTGTTGTGAAGCTTGAGATGGCCGTACCATGTTATGGTTTAGATCTACAGCTCTTGATTACCGTACCTTAATTGTAGAAGGTGCCAGATGGGAGCTGGTCTTAGCCTTCTGACAGGTTTTGGTGTATAGTTTGAGCTGGCCGTACCATGTTAATGGTTTAGGTCTACAGCTCTTGCTTACCGTACCTTAACTATAGAAGGTGCCAGCTGGGAGCTGGTCTTAGCCTTCTAGCAGGTTTTGGTGTATAACTTGAGCTAGCCGTTGCATGTTAATGGTGTATAGCTCTGCCTGTCTTTTGATAGAAGGTCCCAGCTAGAGCTGGTCTTAGCCTTCTGTCAGGTGTGCAGGTGTATAGCTTGAGTTGGCCGTACCATGTCAATCGTCTAGGTATACAGCTCTTGCTTACCAAACCTTATTTGTAGAAGATGCCAGTTAGGAGCTGGTCTTAGCCTTCTAACAGGTGCTGGTGTAAACTTTGAGCTGGACGTACCATGTTAATCGTGTAGGTATACATCTCTTGCTTACCAAACCTTATTTCTAGAGGGTGCCAGCTAGGAGCTGGTTTTAGCCTTCTGATAGATGATGCTGTATACCTTGAGCTGGTCGTACCATGTTAATGGTGTAGGTCTACAGCTCTTGCTTACCAAACCTTATTTGTAGAAGGTGCCACCTAGGAGCTGGTCTTAACCTTCTGTCAGGTGCTGGTATATGGCTTAAGCTGGCCGTACCATGTTGTGGTGTAGGGATACAGCTCTTGCTTACCAAACCTTATTTGTAGAAGGTGCCAACTAGGAGCTGGTCGTAGCCTTTTGATTGGTGTTGGTGTGTAGCTTGATCTGACCGTACCATGTTACGGTATAGGTCTACAACTTTTGCTTACCAAACCTTATTTGTAGAAAGTGTCAGCTAGGAGCTGGTCTTAGCCTTCTAATAGGTGATGGTGTATAGTTTGAGCTAACCGTACCATGTTAATGGTGTAGGTAAACAGCTCTTGCTTACTAAACCTTAATTGTAGAAGGTGCCAGGTAGGAGTTGGTGTTATTCTAACAGGTGCTGTTTTATAACTTGAGCTGACCGTACCATGTTAATGGTGTAGGTGAACAACTCTTGCTTACCAAACCTTATTCGTAGAAGGTGCAAGTTAGAGGCTGGTCTTAGCCTTCTGACAGGTGCTGGTGTATAGCTTGAGCTGGGCGTACCATGTTATGGTGTAGGTCTCCAGTTCCTGCTTACCAAACCTTATTTGTAGAAGGTGCAAGATGGGAGTTGGTCTTAGCCTTCTGGCAGGTTTTGGTGTATAGCTTGAGCTAGTAGTACCATTTTAATGGTTTATGTCTACAGCTTTTGCTTACCGTACCTTAATTGTAGATGGTGCCAGCTGAGAGCTGGTCTTAGCTTTCTGTCAAGTTTTAGTGTATAGCTTGAGCAGGTCGTACCATGTTAATGATGTATAGCTCTGGCTGCCATTTTATAGAAGGTGCCAGCTAGAGCTGGTCTTAGCCTTCTAACAGGTGCTGTTTTATAACTTGAACTGACCGTAGCATGTTAATGGTGTAGGTGAACAACTCTTGCTTGCCAAACCTTATTTGTAGAAAGTGCAAACTAGAGGCTGGTCTTAGCCTTCTAACAGGTGCTGGTGTATAACTTGAGTTGGGCGTACCATGTTATGGTGTAGGTCTGCAGTTCCTGCTTACCAAACCTTATTTGTAGAAGGTGCAAGATAGAGGCTGGTCTTAGCCTTTTGACTGGTGCTGCTGTATAATTTGAGCTGGCCGTACCATGTTATGGTGTAGGTCACCAGTTCCTGCTTACCAAAACTTATTTGTAGAAGGTGCCAGCTAGGAGCTGGCGTTAGCCTTCTAACAGGTGCTGGTTTATAGCTTGAGCTAACCGTACCATGTTAATGGTGTAGTTGAACAGCTCTTGCTTACCAAACCATATTTGTAGAAGGTGCAAGCTAGAGGCTGGTCTTAGCCTTCGGACAGGTGATGGTGTATAGCTGGAGCTGGGCGTACCATGTTATGGTGTAGGTCTGCAGTTCCTGCTTACCAAACCTTAATTGTAGAAGGTGCCAGCTGGAGCTGCTCTTAGCCTTCTAGCAGGTTTTGTTGTATAACTTGAGTTGGCCGTACCATGTTAATGGTGTATAGCTCTGATTGTCTTTTTATAGAAGGTGCCAGTTAGAGCTGGTCTTAGCCTTCTGTCAGGTCTGCAGGTGTATAGCTTGAGTTGGCCGTACCATGTTAATCGTGTAGGTCTACAACTCTTGCTTACCAAACCTTATTAGTAGAAGTTGTCAGCTAGGAGCTGGTCTTAACCTTATAACAGGTGCTGGTGTATAGCTTGAGCTGGACGTACCATGTTAATCGTGTAGGTATACAGCTCTTGCTTACCAAATCTTATTTGTACAAAGTGCCACCTAGGAGGTGGTTTTAGCCTTCTGACAGATGATGGTGTATACCTTGAGCTGGTCGTACCATGTTAATGGTGTAGGTCTACAGCTCTTGCTTACCAAACCTTATTTGTAGAATGTGCCACCTAGGAGCTGGTCTTAGCCTTCTGTCAGGTGCTGGTATATGGGTTAAGCTGGCCGTACCATGTTGTGGTGTAGGGATAAAGCTCTTGCTTACCAAACCTTATTTGTAGAAGGTGCCAGCTAGGAGCTGGACGTAGCCTTTTGAATGGTGTTGGTGTGTAGCTTGAGCTGACCGTACCATGTTACGGTATAGGTCTAAAGCTTTTGCTTACCAAACCTTATTTGTAGAAAGTGCCAGCTAGGAGCTGGTCTTAGACTTCTAACAGGTGATGGTGTATAGTTTGAGCTAACCTACCATGTTAATGGTGTAGGTGAACAGCTCTTGCTTACCAGACCTTATTTGTAGAAGGTGGCAGATAGGAGCTGGTCTTATACTAACAGGTGTTGTTTTATAACTTGAGCTGACCGTACCATGTTAATGGTGTAGGTGAACAGCTCTTGCTTAACAAAGCTTATTTGTAGAAGGTGCAAGCTAGAGGCTGGTCTTAGCCGTCTGACAGGTGCTGGTGTATAGGTTGAGCTGGGCGTACCATGTTATGGTGTAGGTCTCCAGTTTCTGCTTACCAAACCTTATTTGTAGAAGGTGCCAGCTAGGAGATGGTTTTAGCCTTCTGTCAGGTGCTGGTATATGGCTTGAGCTGGCCGTACCATGTTGTGGTGTTGGGATACAGCTCTTGCTTACCAAACCTTATTTGTAAAAGGTGCCACCTAGGAGCTGGTCTTAGCCTTCTGTCAGGTGCTGGTATATGGCTTGAGCTGGCCGTACCATGTTGTGGTGTAGGGATACAGCTCTTGCTTACCAAACCTTATTTTTAGAAGGTGCCAGATAGGAGCTGGTCGTAGCCTTTTGACTGGTGCGGGTGTGTAGCTTGAGTTGGCCGTACCATGCTATGGTGTAGGTCTACAACTATTGCTTAAAGTACCTTATTTGTAGAAGGTGTCAGCTCGGAGCTGATCTTAGCCTTCTAACATGTGCTGGTGTATAGCTTGAGGTAATCGTACCATGTTAATGGTGTAGGTGAACAACTCTTGCTTACCAAACCTTATTTGTAGAAGGTGCCAGCTAGGAGCTGGTGTTAACCTTCTAACAGGTGCTTGTGTATAGCTTGAACTGACCGTACCATGTTAATGGTGTTGGTGAAAAGCTCTTTCTTACCAAATCTTATTTGTAGAAGGTGCAAGCTAGAGGCTGGTCTTAGCCTTCTGACAGGTGCTGGTGTATAGTTTCAGCTGGCCGTACCATGTTAATGGTTTAGGTGAACAACTCTTGCTTACCAAACCTTATTTGTAGAAGGTGTCAGCTCGGAGCTGGTCTTAGACTTTTAGCAGGTGCTGCTGCATAGCTTGAGCTGACCGTATCATGTTAATGGTGAAGGTGAACAACTCTTGCTTACCAAACCTTATTTGTAGAAAAATCCAGCTGGGAGTTGTTCTTAACTTTCTGGCAGGTTTTGTAGTGTAGCTTGAGCTGGCCGTACCATGTTAATAGTTTAAATCTACATCTCTTGCTTACCATACCTTAATTGTAGAAGGTGTCACCTGGGTTAATGGTTTTAGTGGTCTTAGCGTTCTGTCAAGTGTTTGTGTATAGCTTGAGCTGACCGTACCATGTTACTGTGTAGGTCTACACCTCTTGCTTACCAAACATTATTTGTAGAAAGTGCCACCTAGGAGCTGGTCTTAGCTTTCTGACAGGTGCTGGTATATAACTTGAGCTGGTCGTACCATGTTATGGTGTAGGTCTACAGCTCTTGCTTACCAAACCTTATTTGTAGAAGGTGCCACCTATGAGCTGGTCTTAGCCTTCTGTCAGGTGCTAGTATATGGCTTGATATGGCCGTACCATGTTGTGGTGTAGGGATACAACTCTTGCTTACCAAACCTTATTTGTAGAAGGAGCCAGCTAGGAGCTGATTGTAGCCTTTTGACTGGTGCGGGTGTGTAGCTTGAGCTGACCGTATGATGTTACGGTATAGGTCACATCTTTTGATTACCATACCTTATTTGTAGAAAGTGGCAGGTAGAAGCTGGTCTTAGCCTTCTAACAGGTGATGGTGTATAGTTTGAGCTAACAGTACCATGTTAATGGTGTAGGTGAATAGCTCTTGCTTATCTAACCTTATTTATAGAAGGTGCCAGCTAGGAGCTGGTCTTATTCTAACAGGTGCTGTTTTATAACTTGAGCTGACCGTACCATGTTAATGGTGTAGGTGAACAGCTCTTCCTTACCAAACCTTATTCGTAGAAGGTGCAAGCTAGAGGCTGGTCTTAGCCTTCAGACAGGTGCTGGTGTATAGCTTGAGCTGGGCGTACCATGTTATGGTGTAGGTCTCCAGTTCCTGCTTACCAAACCTTATTTGTAGAAGGTGCCAGCTGGGAGCTGGTCTTAGCCTTCTGGCAGGTTTTGGTGTATAGCTTGAGCTAATAGTACCATTTTAATGGTTTATGTCTACAGCTTTTGCTTACCGTACCTTAATTGTAGAAGGTGCCAGTTGGGAGATTGTCTTAGCCTTCTGTCAAGTTTTGTTGTATAGCTTGAGCTGGTCGTACCTTGTTATGGTGTAGGTCTGCAGTTCCTGCTTACCAAACCTTATTTGTAGAAGGTGCCAGCTGGAGCTGGTCTTAGCTTTCTAGCAGGTTTTGTTGTATAACTTGAGTTGGCCGTACCATGTTAATGGTGTATAGCTCTGACTGTATTTTTGTAGAAGGTGCCAGCCAGAGCTGGTCTTAGCCTTCTGTCAGGTGTGCAGGTGTATAGCTTGAGTTGGCCGTAACATGTTAATCGTGTAGGTCTACAGCTCTTGCTTACCAAACCTTATTTGTAGAAGCTGCCAGCTAGAAGATGGTCTTAGCCTTATGACAGGTGCTAGTGTATAGCTTGAGCTGGACGTACCATGTTAATCGTGTAGGTATACAGCTCTTGCTTACCAAACCTTATTTGTACAAGGTGCCAGCTAGGAGGTGGTTTTAGCCTTCTGACAGTGATGGTGTGTACCTTGAGCTGGCCGTACCATGTTAATGGTGTAGGTCTACAGCTCTTGCTTACCAAACCTTATTTGTAGAAGGTGCCACCTAGGAGCTGGTTTTAGCCTTCTGTCAGGTGCTAGTATATGGCTTGAGCTGGCCGTACCATGTTGTGGTGTAGGAATACAGCTCTTGCTTACCAAACCTTATTTGTAGAAGGTGCCAGCTAGGAGCTGGTCGTAGCCTTTAGATTGGTGTTGGTGTGTAGCTTGAGCTGACCGTACCATGTTACGGTATAGGTCTACAGCTTTTGCTTACCAAACCTTATTTGTAGAAAGTACCAGATAGGAGCTGGTCTTAGCCTTCTAATAGGTGATGGTGTATAGTTTGAGCTAACCGTACCATGTTAATGGTGTAGGTGAACAGCTTTTGCTTACCAAACCTTATTTGTAGAAGGTGCCAGATAGGAGCTCGTCTTATTCTAACAGAAGCTGTTTTATAACTTGAGCTGACCGTACCATGTTAATGGTGTAGGTGAACAGCTCTGTCTTAATAAACCTTATTTGTAGAAGGTGCAAGCTAGAGGCTGGTCTTAGCCTTCTGACAGGTGCTGGTGTATAGTTTGAGCTGGGCGTACCATGTTATGGTGTAGGTCTCCATTTCCTGCTTACCAAACCTTATTTGTAAAAGGTGCCAGCTGGGAGATGGTTTTAGTGTTCTGCCAGGTTTTGGTATATAGCTTGAGCTAGTAGTACCATTTTAATGGATTATGTCTACAGCTCTTGCTTACCGTACCTTAATTGTAGAAGGTGCCATCTGGAAGCTGGTTTTGGCCTTCTGTCAAGTTTTGGTGTATAGCTTGAGCTGGCCGTACCATGTTAATGATGTATAGCTCTGGCTGCCATTTTATGGAAGGTGCCAGCTAGAGCTGGTCTTAACCTTCTAACAGGTGCTGGTGTATAACTTGAGCTAACCGTACCATGTTAATGGTGTAGGTTAACAGCTTTTTCTTACCAAACCTTATCTGTAGAAGGTGCCAGCTAGGAGCTGGTATTAGCCTTTTTACAGGTGCTGGTATATAGCTTGAGCTGGCCGTACCATGCTATGGTGTAGGTCTACAACTATTGCTTAACAAACCTTATTTGTAGAAGGTGTCAGCTCGGAGCTGGTCTTAGCCTTCTAACATGTGCTGGTGTATAGCTTGAGGTAATTGTACCATGTAAATGGTGTAGGTGCACATCTCTTGCTTACCAAAACTTATTTGTAGAAGGTGTCAGCTAGGAGCTGGTGTTAGCCTTCTAGCAGGTGCTGGTGTATAGCTTGAACTGACCGTACCATGTTAATGGTGTTGGTGAATAGCTCTTGCTTACCAAATCTTATTTGTAGAAGGTGCAAGCTAGAGGCTGGTCTTAGCCTTCTGACAGGTGCTGGTGTATGGTTTCAGCTGGCCGTACCATGTTATGATGTAGGTCTACAGCTCTTGCTTACGAAACCATATTTGTAGAAGGTGCCAACTAGGAGCTGTTCTTAGCTTTCTGACAGGTGCTGGTGTAGAAGTTGAGCTGACCGTACCATGTTAATGGTGTAGGTGAACATCTCTTGCTTACCAAACCTTATTTGTAGAAGGTGCCACCTCGGAACAGGTCTTAGCCTTCTGGCAATTTTTAGTGTGTAGCTTGAGGTGACTGTACCATGTGAATGGTGTAGGTCTACAGCTCTGGCTTACCGCACCTTAATTGCAGAAGGTGGCAGCTGGGAGCTGGTCTTAGCCTTTTGGCAGGTTTTGGTGTGTAGCTTGAGCTGGCCGTACCATATTAATGGTTTAGGTCTACAGGTCTTGCTTACAGTACCTTAATTGTAAAAGGTGCCCGCTGATAGCTGGTTTTAGCTTTCTCGCAGGTTTTGTTGTATAGCTTGAGCTGGCCGTGCCATGTTAATGGTTTAGATCTACACCTCTTGCTTACCGTACCTTAATTGTAGAAGGTGCCAGCTGGGAGCTGGTCTTAGCCATCTGGCAGGTTTTGGTGTATAGATTGAGCTGGCCGTACCATGTTAATGGTTTAGGTATACATCTCTTGCTTAACGTAACTTAATTGTAGAAGGTGGCATTTAGGAGCTAGTCTTAGCTTTCTGGCAGGTTTTGTCGTGTAGCTTGAGCTGGCCGTACCATGTTAATGGTTTAGGTCTACAGCTCTTGCTTACCGTACCTTAATTGTAGAAGGTGCCAGCTGGGTTTTTAGCGGTCTTAGCGTTCTGTCAAGTGCTGGTGTATAGCTTGACCTGACTGTACCATGTTACTGTGTAGGTCTACAGCTTTTGCTTACCAAACCTTATTTGTAGAAAGTGCCAGTTAGGAGCTGGTCTTAGCTTTCTGACAGGTGCTGGTATATAGGTTGAGCTGGCCGTACCATGTTATGGTGTAGGTCTACAGGTCTTGCTTACCAAACCTTATTTGTCAGAAAGTGCCAGCTAGGGGCTGGTCTTAGGTTTCTGACAGGTGCAGGTTTATAGTTTGAGCTGGCCGCATCATGTTATGGTGTAGGTCTACATCTCTTGCTTACGAAATCTTATTTCTAGAAGGTTCCAACTACGACCTGGTCTTAGCCATCTGACAGGTGCTTGTGTATAGCTTGAGCTAGCCGTACCAGGTTGTGGTGTAGGTCTACTGCTCTTGCTTACCAAACCTTATTTGTAGAAGGTGACAGCTAGGAGCTGGTTTTACCCTTCTAGCAATTTTTAGTGTGTAGCTTGAGCTGACCGTACCATGTGAATGGTGTAGGTATACAGCTCTGGCTTACCGTACCTGAATTGCAGAAGGTGGCAGCTGAGAGTTGGTCTTAGCCTTTTGGCAGGTTTTGGTGTGTACCTTGAGCTGGCCGTACCATATTAATGGTTTAGGTCTACAGGTCTTGCTTACCGTACCTTAATTGTAAAAGGTGCCAGCTTATATCTGGTCTTAGCCTTCTAACAGGTTTTGTTGTATAGCTTGAGCTGGTCGTGCCATGTTAATGGTTTAGATCTACAGCTCTTGCTTACCGTACCTTAATTGTAGAAGGTCCCAGCTGGGAGCTGGTCTTAGCCATTTGGCAGGTTTTGGTGTATAGCTTGAGCTGGACGTACCATGTTAATGGTTTAGGTATACATCTCTTGCTTAACGTAACTTAATTGTAGAAGGTGGCAGTTAGGAGCTAGTCTTAGCTTTCTGGCAGGTTTTGGTGTATAGCTTGAGTTGGTCGTACCATGTTAATGGTTTCGCTCTACAGCTCTTGCTTACCATACCTTAGTTGTAGAAGGTGCCCGCTGGGAGCTGGTTTTAGCCTTCTGGCAGGTTTTAGTGTAGCTTGAACTGAACGTACCATGTGAATGGTGTAGGTATACAGATTTGGCTTGCCATACCTTAATTGTAGAAGGTGCCAGCTGGGAGCTGGTCTTAGCCTTCTGGCAGGTTTTGGTGTGTAGCTTGAGCTGGTCGTACCATGTTAATGATTTAGCTCTACAGCTATTGCTTACCGTACCTTAATTGTAGAAGGTACCAGCTGGAGCTGGTCTTAGCCTGCTGGCAGGTTTTGGTGTGTAGCTTGAGCTGACCGTACCATGTGAATGGTGTAGGTTTAGAGCTCTGGCTTACCGTACCTTATGCTTTGTAGAAGGTGCCAGGTGGGATCTGATCTTAGCCTTCTGGCAGGTTTTGGTTTATAGCTTGAGTTGACCGTACCATGTTAATGGTTTAGGTCTACAGCTCTTGCTTACCGTACCTTAATTGTAGAAGGCACCTTCTAACACATCGCCTTCCTCTTATGAAGTCTGCCTTTCCAGTTAGCGTTTGTTTCGTACGGCTAGCTTCTTGTCTTAGGTTTGAGAGGAGGTCCTTCCTTTAGCTGTCAACCATCTCCATGAGCTCCATAGCTATCACTTAGAGCTGCTCCGCGGCTGTCGGTTAGTAGTTTAGCTGGACCGGCTCTCATTTCCATAACAAAATGGACACTTTGAGCTGTCCATGTTGCTTGGTTAGTCTCTTAGCTTTTCCGCTTCTTCCGCTTTCCATCTTGACTACTGGTAGCTTTAGGAGTTCGCTTTTCAGCTACCCTAAGTGGTCCAAGATTGTGTGGCTAGGCAGCAAGGAACTGTATTTGGCCTAGCTAATGATCTCCTACCAGCCTGATCGACACATGTAGCACTAGATGGGTTTGCCTGCTACCAGGTCTCGTTGATCACAGGCGATGGCCGCTGGCCCTTGGCCTTTTCGGGGTTTTGTTATCAGCAGGAACCTGTCTAACTGTATTCCTTTCCCCCTTACGTCTACCATCTGTGTGGGCTCCCTATGGTGTGTAAAACGACCCATGTGTAGAGCAGCTTCATATAGCAGTCCAGGCTAAGTGTGTGTTGGCTCATCGGTCTTCCCATACCTAACCTATACACTTAGCTCCTTTAGGGAGAGAGTTCGTCCTCTATCCCTTTTACCGTTAGTTGCATGTTGGCGGGTTTCTTTTAAATTACAAAGGACCTTCAAGCCAGACTAGGTATGTTTTTCTGAGTTTTCTGTTCTCTTTTGGGTCCCGCTAAGGTCTGGCAGGGGTACAGCTGTGTGCCCGTGTTTTAGGGTTGTAGGTGTGTGTGCTGCTCAGCCGGCTTAGGTAGGGTACTCTCTTTCTTGTGATAGCTGCGTGTATCTTAGCAAGCTATGTGAAGATTGTTATTACCAGTCGTGTGCCTGTATTGCTGCATACGGGTGTGCCGTTTTTATTACTTGACAGCTTTGGTCCTGTGATTGAGCTGGCTTGCCAGGTGACTTATTATTGCTGTTTGGCAGCTTGCCATGAATTTGTTGGCCTGCCAGGTGACTCTTATTCGTCACTCGGCAGCTTGCCATGAGTTTTCTGGCTTGTCGGGTGGTTTATACTTACCACTCGGTAGCTTGTCATGAGACTATGTGACAGCATGGGCTGCCTTGTCTTTATGCTGGTGAAGGTACCAACTCGATCAGACCTGGTAGAGGTCTACCTGGTCTTCTTGGGGGTAGAGGTTGACCTGGTCTTTGTGCCGGTGGAGGTGCCAGCTCGGGCTGACCTGATCTTCTCATAGGAGGCAAGCTGGTCTGACTTTCTTGCTGGTAGGGGTCGACCTGGCCTTCTAGCTGTCAAACACCGTTCACTTGAGGTATTCTCTCTTTGGATCATATCGCGGTGAATTTATTTTGGTGGGCTAACTCTGGTGTGCTATCCGGTAATTACTTCCATTCTCGTCGGAATGCTTTTTTTGATTTCAAGCATCACTTTGAGTGGGAAATATGATAGGTAGGACGGTAGCAAGGTTTATTGTGGCTAATTTGTGGGTATGCTTATTTAGGAACAAGTATATTGATTTTGTTCTAGTATATCACTTCCGCTCCAACTCCTTGCATCTTAGCTCCAGCTCTCGGGAGCTAACTCTTCATAATTTGTCGTGATCTTCCCGGTATCTCCTTCCCCTTACTCCTTTGTTATCGTGTACGATGATAAAGGAGTATAAGATTCAGTATACATTCCATGTAGGACCTGTCCTGACTTATTCGGAAGCTTAGCGCGGTTTCGGATGTTTGTCGAAGGATGTTGTCTCGATCATTTATGGTTCTTCATTCCGTTGTTGGGAGACTTGTGAAATCTTTTCGACAGCTCTCGTGACCTCTCCTGATAACTGGAGGAGGTTGCAGGAGGCTCTGATTATCTTCGTCGGCTGTTTTACGAGCTCCGCGCCTTCTTTAACGGAGGCTATGGCGGCTTCGCTATCTAATTCATCAGCTCTTTCGAGGCTAATCTGCCAGCTCCTTGACAGTAGGTCTGTCAGCTGCCTCTTTGAGGTAGGTCTGCCACCTCCTTTGAGCTAGGTCTGCCAGCTCCTTTGAAGTAGGTCTGTCAGCCCCTTTGAGGTGGGTCTGCCAGCTCCTTTGAAGTAGGTCCGCCAGCTCGCGGGGGCAGGTCTGCCAGTTCCTTGAAGGTTATTTTTTCTTGACTTATCGGGGTTGAAAAGTGAATCTTGTCACTGTTAAACTGCCCCTTAGTCCGGGTTTGTACCTTGTAGGAAACACAATGTGAATCGATGTAAGTACATGATCATTCTATTGTGACATGCAAACACAATATAAAGGAGGTGTTGTGCAATATTTTAATCCCATGTTTAGATTGATTTATCTAGTAATTGGAAGAAAAAGGACACTTAAGCTTCAAAAGCAAGTAAGTTAAAATCCGTTTTTAGGGGCGTTTAATCTTGAAGGTCCCCGATCTCTGCTTTAGAGACGTTTTGGCAGCTCAAAAAAAAGCATGTCTCAATCGGACATTCCAATCAAAAGTTATGACTGTTCAAAGTTTGAGCAAGACTTTTTCAGAAAACAGTGGACTGATTGAGTTTAAGCAAATAAGTAGGAACACTTAGCTTTGCAAGAGATGGATATTCGTGTTCTCTATAGCATCTTGACAGCTTGCTTTGGGGATCTTCTCATACTTGTGAGGTGTTGATGAGCGCAGGGCGTGCCCCATATTGTACCGTACCCTTGTCATGGGGGAAGGTGTATCAGCAAGGGATGCCGGCTCTAGCTCCATCCTCCTTGCATCATGCTCCTACCACGGGTGGTGAAAAGCTTGCATGTTGTCGTATTCCGTCATGCGTGCTGGGCAGCTTCGATTTGTGAAAGTTTCGGAGTATACAATCACACATCTGCGAGTAGATCTGACGACTTATGAAAAAAGGTGAGGATTGAAGTGAAAGAAAGATGTGTTTCTTCGGTCTCTCCAAATACCGATCTTTTGAAACTTACGAATCTCTATGGGAGTTGAAAATGTATGTATGGTTGTATGTCTTCCCCACAGACGGCGCCAAATTGTTCCGGGTAAAATTGGACCAAGCTGTCCTCCTTTTATTGGAGAATCAAGATTTGTAATGAAGTTGGGAAGACGCCTTTGGGACGCCCTGGAGGAGGTTCAGACCAGCCTCCAGACCTGCTCCTGCATAGAGAAACGTTAACTAGCCTCGGGGGGTTGACCGAGGAAGCCCCCTCCGATGCCTAAGTCAGTTTAGATAGTATGTGTGAAAGGAGTGGAGAGAGAAAACTTATTGTCCCTTTCATACCTTTGAGTATGGGTATTTATACTAACTTTGATTTAGTTGTGTGGTTGTAAACAATGCACGTGTGTAGACAGTATTTGGCTACGTCATCACTTTACAGAAATGGGGTCCACCTCATGGAGATGTCTTGGAGTGCTGACCTTACTGGGTCTAGACCTGGTGAGTTGGTCGGGTTCATACCAGCTCCTACCTGGTGGGCTGGCAGGGTCTGTACCAGCTCCTACCTGACGGGTTGACCAGGTCTACACCATCTCAGCTGGTGTGCTTCTGACCCCCTGAGCTGGTCTGCCTCTTACCAGCTCGCATGGCATAGTTTCTGACAAGCTTGTCCAGATAGGCTACCAGCTCATACGGAGGCTGGTTAGCTGGTCTAGGGAGCTCCTATAGGAGGCTTATTCCTAGACTATTTGTGGGTTTTCTTCTTGATGTACAATTAGGACCAGGCAGGGGGAGAGAACTAGGTTAGGTCCAGTTTGTTCCCTAAATTGCTCCATCCCTGGTGTTTGAATGCAGCTTGCGACGACTTGGACTTGAGATCGAGCATTCTCTTAGTTTGATTGAGCCCATTTTGAAGATCAAGCTTAGGCACCGTACATACCCCAAAGCAATCAGTGAATACGCCAGGACTTCAACTAGCAAGAAGGTTGGCTCAAATAATCCCGAGACTGAAGAAGACGGTTCTGAAAGCGAAGAGGATTCTGACGCCATTGAGATCCATCAGCAAGAATCCAAAGTAGAGATCCATCAGCAAGAATCCAAAGTAGAGATCCCAGGGTCTTCTAGGATGTCAACCTGTAAGTGTGCTTCTCGTCGAATCTTTGTGTTTTAGGTGGTCATCTTTCATTTTTATTCGCCTGACTCTGGTTTCCCCATTCTTCTTACAGCTACTTCTCAAGTGAGTCAGAGGGCTCGTTCTAGCACTGGTTTACCCAAGATTGACGTGAAGGCTGTGCTGGCCAACATGAAGAAGCCAAAACCAGGCGAGAAGTCCCCTTCTCCTAACGAGCAAACAGTGATTGACCTGACTCAGAAGGGCAAAGAGGTTTCGTTAGCTCAGGTGGTTCATGCTCGAGCTGAGATGAAGAGGAAGCACGAAGAGACTCGCGCTGCGCCCCTTGTTTATGGGCTCAATGAGGCTCCGGCTGCCCTGGGTGAGCGCTTTGTGAATTCTGACCATTTCAGGTTGATCCTGACCTAGATGTTGTTGAACCGATCCCTTTGAGCTTCAGAGCTGTGGGTTCTCTTATCATGTAAGAACCTCTCCTCCTATGTGGTCCAAGTTGCAATTTCTACCACTTTCTTCATCCATCAATAATGTTCTGTTTGTATTCGTGCAGGCCCTCCAATTCGTCTTTGCCTTGAATCGCAAAGTGATTGATATGCTCTCTGAACAAAGCCATCTTCCCGATCAACTCAAGGCGTCGCAGTCTGACCTACATGCAACCAAACTTCAATATGGCACCGCTGTCCGTGAGAAAGGGCAAGCTGAAGCTTGCGTCAGGGTCTTGGAGATGACAGTGCATTCCTTGAAGAAAGAGAAAGGTGCTCAACAAGCCGTGATCAAGAAGATTGAGGCTCGAGAGAAATATCTGGCTGTGGTGTATTCGATTGAGGCTAAGATGGAGATGCTCTGTCACTATAAGAGTGGGGACATCGAGGGAGATGACTGGAACAAACACAAGTTGCAGAGCCTGCTGGATGAGCTCAAGAATCAGGAGCCCTCAGACGGTCGTGAGGTGACTTCGCATCCGGTGAATGAGACCCCCACAAGAACTGTTACTTCTGTTGCTGCTGAAGAGAAGTCTGAGCAAATGGTGGAAGGTCAGGGCGTGACCCAGGAGAAGACTGTCCAGGCAGATGCTGATAATGATGCTAGTCGTGAAGGACCTGTTGACAAATCTGCCCCCGAGCATGGTGAGGGGGCCGGTCAGGTGGTAGATTGTAATCCGACAGGATTGACTGTGAACTTGGGTTTATTCATGTAATGATTTGGTTTTATTTATACACATGCTATACCCTTTTTTTTCAATTAAAAAAGGGCATAGATTCTAGTAGTGATATAACCTTAAGTTTGATGCGTTCCAAGGTCGTTCCTCCATCTGTCCTGCCATTGTTGACAGTTTATACGCGCCTTGACCGACTGCTGTATAAATTAGGTATGGGCCTTCCCACTTGGGCTGCATTTTGTCGTTGGGTTCTAACTTCTTCCTATGGAACACCTTCCTCAATACCATATCTCCCTCTTGAAAAGTTCGCACCTTGACATTCTTGTTAAAGCTTCTAGCTACTTTCTGTTTCAATGACTCCATCCTCAATTGTGCTTCTAGTCGAGTTTCATCAATTGTATCCAGGCAGGCGGTCATGTTATCGTTGTTGGTATCTTCAGTGGTCAGTCCATAACTGAGTGTGGGTACTACTACTTCTGCTGGCAGGACAACTTCTGGGCCAAAAACTAGTGAATAAGGGGTGTTAGCAGTAGAAAACCTTGGTGTTGTTCTGTACGCCCACTGTTAATATGGGAGTTGTTCTGCCCAATTGGTACCCTTTGCTGTCAGATTCTTTTTTAAGTTTTTGATAATGATCTTGTTTGTTGATTCCGCTTGACCATTTGATTGCAGGTAGCCTGGTGCATTGCAGAATCTCACGGTTTGTCCGCCAATGAATTGTGAACCGTTGGCGCATATTATTGCCGAAGGTATTCCAAATCTGCATATGATATTGCGTTTGATGAAGGATATTACCTGCGACTCTTTTATGCTTACATATGCTTCCGCTTCAGCCCACTTGGAAAAGTAGTCGGTCATGGCTAGGAAGTACACCCGTCATCCTAATGCAGCTGGTAGTGGTCCTACAATATCCATCCCCCATTTCATAAATGGCCAGGGTGATGAAATCGGATGGAGCAGCTCTGTTGGTTGGTGTATGATGGGCGCATGTCTTTGGCTGGCATTACACTTCTTGGAATACTGAATTGCATCTTTCCACATCGTTGGCCAGAAATATTCCAGTCTTAGTGCTCTGTGGGATAAGCTTATTCCCTGAGTGGTTGCCGCAATCTCCTTCGTGTAGGGCTTCCAGGACTTTGAATGCTTCACCGTTTGTCAAGCATCGTAAGAGTGGCCCTGCTAGAGATTTTCTGAACAGGACTTTGGACGCCTTGATTCTGAATGATCTAGCCTCTGTTTTTGTCAATTCGTCTGGCATTAAGTTGCTTTCAAGCCACTTGATGTAAGCAGTTGTCCAGTTGTTTGCATCGGTGCTGGTTGTCATTGTTTCATATCCTTTTTCTTCTTGGGGCTCTGCTTCAGTCAGGTTTGATTGCATTAGGTGTACAATCGGTACACCGTCTAGGCTTGTCGGTTTGAAGTTGGAACCCAGGCTGGCCAGGGCATCAGCTTGTGTGTTCTGGTCTCGCGGAACCTGCTGAACTGAGCATTCTTCGAATTGACCTACCAGCTTCTTCGTGAATTCCAGGTACGCTGCCATCTTGGCTGCGTATGATCCATTCATTTGATTGACAATTAAGAATGAATCCGTTCTTACATGGATGTGACTGATCTTAAGGTCCAGAGCTAATTTGAGCCCGACGATCAGAGCTTCATATTCAGCCTCGTTATTTGTTGTTCTGAATTCGCAGCTTATTGCTCTGGCCACCACGTCATGTTTTGGAGATTTGAGTATTATCCCCAATCATGTACCTCGAACATGTGCAGCTCCATCTGTGTATAAAAACCATTTTCCCAAGGTGTTTGGTTGGTTAAGGGAGTGGGTTTCTATATCGGCTTGGGTTTTTGCTTGTGGACTGAAGTCCCCTACAAAGTTGGCTAGGGGTTGTGATTTTCTTGCTGATCTGTGTTCATACTCTAGGTCATACGTACTCAATTGGACAGCCCACTTCGCCATTTTACCCGATAGTTCTGGTTTTGACATTAATGTTCTGATTGGGTAGTTGGTTACGACATGTATTGTGTGAGCTTGAAAATAAGGGCGTAATTTAACTGATGACATGACAAGTGCAAGGACAAGTTTTTCTAGGTAGGGATACCTGGTTTCAGCATCAAGGAGTGACTTGCTTACTTAGTAGATGGGCTTCTACTGATTGTCGACCTCCTTTACCAACACAACACTGACAGTTGAATTGGTGACAGACATATAGAGGTATAGTGGTTCAGCTGGAGTTGGTTTTGCCAGCAAGGGTGCCGAAGATAGGTAAGCTTTTAGTTCTTCAAACGCGAGTTGATACTTTTCCTCCCAATTGAACTGCTTTTTTTTTCTCAGTGTGTCGTAGAACAGCTTGCATTTGTCAGAAGACCTGGAGACGAAGCTGTTCAGAGCTGCAACTCTGCCCTTCAACCGCTGGATATCCTTGATGCTACTCGGAGGTTGGAGATCAATAATTTCTTTGATTTGCTCTGGACTTGCTTCTATTCCTCTTTTTGTTACCATGTAGCCCAAGAATTTGCCGGTGACCATTCCAAAGTTGCATTTTGACGGGTTGAGTTTCATGTTGAACTTCTCCAGAATTGTAAATGCTTCTGCCAGATCTTTCAGATGGTCTTCTACTCTTTTTGACTTGACAACCATGTCGTCGATGTACACCTCCATGGTCTTCCCGATTTGGTCTTTGAACATCATGTTGACCAATCTTTGGTAGGTGGCACTTGCATTCTTTAATCCGAATGGCATGGAGGTAGAGCTGGTAATCGGGCGAGTCGGGTCGGTTTCGGGTCGGGTCGAGGCGGGTCGGGTCATATTGGGTTCGGGTCATATTGGGTTCGGGTCTTGCCGGGTCGATATGAACTTTCGGGTCGGGTCGGTTTTGACTCAGGTCGCTTCCGGTTCGGGTCATGTCGGGTAAATTTATTGTCGCGTCGGGTTGGTTTTGGGTCGGGTCATAATCGGGTTTAGTTACTGATGGTTATTAATCCACGTCATTTCAAGTTTTGGTTAATATTTTTTGGTTTTTTGGCATAATTAGGGGAAATTATTTAGATAGTAAGTTAAAACCATGAAAATGCATAATGAATTGTTTTAATTCGGATCATTATTAAGCTTAATTATTATCGGGTCCTCAAACGGGTGGGGTCATTGTCGGATAATGGGTCACTACGGGTCGGGTCGGGTCATTGTCGGGTTGGACATTATCGGGTTATATAGGGTCATTGGTCGGTATCGGGTCGAGTCGGGTTCGGGTGATCACAATTTCGGGTGCAATCGGGTCGGGTTTTCGGGTGAGTCGGGTCGGGTCGCTCAGGTCGGGTCAAGGTTTCCAGCTCTACATGGAGGTGTAGCAATAGATACCTCTGTTGGCCATGAATGTCGTTTTCTCCTGGTCTGCTGGATTTGTCTTGATTTGGTGGAAACCGCTTGAAGTATCCATGAATGTCAGGACCTCATGACCGGATGTTGCATCAACCATGGCATCAATGTGTGGTAGTGGAAACGGATCTTTCGGGCATGTTTTATTGAGGTCTGTGTAATCTACACACATTCTCCACTTCGCATTTTTCTTTTGAACCACGACCACTTTAGCAAGCCAATCTGGGTACATAACTTCCTTGATCATCTCCATGTCTAACAGTTTCTGCACCTCCTCGTCTACCACTTGATTTCTTTCTGGTGCAAATTTCCCTCTTTTCCAGTTTGACTAGTTTAAACGCAGGGTTAATATTAGTCTGTGTGTTATTACCTCTGGTGGTATGTCATTCATATCTCTGTGTGTCCATGCAAAACAATCCTGCTTCTCTTTAAGAAAATCCAGCAGTTGTGCTCGGGTTGGTTCTGGTAATTCCTTCCCTACTTGGACTTTCTTCTCAGGTTGCTCTTCCCACAGATTGATCTGCCCATGCTCGTCAGGATTATCTTCGGTTTGCAGGACGGACGCACAGTTCTGCTTTAATTGCTATGTGGTTGATGCGGTCTGCGCCTGTGGCTTCAGGGCAGTTCTGTAACACTCTTTCGCAGCATGTTGATCACCTCAGACACAGATTAGTCCCCACTTGGACGAAATCTTAATACACTGGTGGTAAGTGGACGGAGCTGCTCTGACGTTGTGGATATAGGGTCTACCTAAGATAAGATTGTATGGTGAAGCACAATCTGAACGATGAAGTTTTCATAAGAAATTACCCCACATATTTGAGTCGGCAGTTTAATTTCACCGAGCGACATCTTGGTCTCGCCACTGAATCCTACCAAGGGCATTGCCCTCTTAAGGATATGCTTCTCATGGATGGCCATCTCCTGAAGAGCGTGCAACATCGCTATATTGATAGAGCTCCTTCCATCTACCAATGCTCTCTTTACCACACAGGGACCGACGTCAATAGTTATGACCATAGAATCGTGGTGTTCTTCATCAACCTCCTCGGCATCCGATTCATCAAAAGTGATGACTGGAATGTCTTTGCGTCGTAGCTTATTCAGAGCACATCTCACGCTGGCTTTGGCGTTTCGCTTAGCTGCAGAGTAGGTTAATCCACATATCTCAGATCCTCCAGAAATAACATTAATTACCTTGGATACAGTGAATATGTCGGTTGAAGGACTATCTGCCTTTGTTGAACCAGTGTTGACACCTCGTTTCAAGATATCCTGAAAATATCATGACCTTTTGAGTCTGGCCGCCTCTCTCATCAGCACTACGCATTCTTCATTGTTGTGTCCTGTGTCAGCATGGAAGTCACACCATGTGGTCTGGTCACACTTTGGGTTTGGTGGATTCTTCTAGGGCCATCGAACAGGATCTCCCAACGCCTTGAAGTATTCTACGAGCTCTGCACAAGACACTGTGAAGCCTTGTTCTTGAATTGACGGTTCATCCTTCTCTTACCATACAAACCAATCGACAACATTACAAGACTCGTCCTCGTATGATACTAACTAAACACATGCCCAATACAGTAGCACTAAGTACCTCTGTGTAACGAAATATTCTTATGACATCCAAATGCCAACCATCAACCTCACTACCCAGCATATTCGAATAAGTACAACCAATAACAGAAGTTTCACCAAAATCATTTCCACGGTTTCTTTCACTGCATCCCTTAAATTTCATCTCCAACAAAGGACCATCGCAATAAAAATGGAACATATAACACTTCAAAATACTACTACAACCCAACAGAATTTTCCAAATAATAAAATGACAATTTCTGTCATAAAATTTTCAAGTAAAACTGAATAAACATGTATTTATCTCAATTCGAAAGTGTTCAACCTCCTTTTCACCAACGACTTATGTATGTCTACTCAACTCTAGCCAGGAAGAGCAAACGATACATGGGTGGGCAAAATGTTAGCATTGAACCACCAAACGTTTCAAGAAAAAACAATTTGGAAAACAATTTGAACACCGCTATTAATAGAAACACTCTTCTGCATATAAACAGATCAAATAATAACTCAAAGGCAGGCTCCCGTTGGAAAACATAATGTAAAAACTTGTGGCTTAAAGGTCCACCAGAATTCTCTTATATACAAAACTTGGTACAGACTAATTAAAAAAATAAAAATATAATATTCTTGTAAAATTGATGAGGTTCATAATATCTATTTTTTTGGTTCAATTAGATTAGTAAAAATAATTACAATTAGCTAGGGTATAAACATAAATCTAAAAAAAAAAAAATGAATATCGTTCAAGAAAATTATGTTAGTAAAAATGTAAATATATGGAGTGTATATTATTGGTATGCTACCAAATCAATAAACCGCATAATTTGTAAATATTGCACTCATAATTCTTATGAAGATGTTTGTTCCTTAAAATTAAAAGAGATATAGAATTTTAAAGAATTAGCTTAGAGCCTTAAATTAGTCCCCTTTTTTAATCAGCAAAATGATTATATTTAAGAAAAATGATCAAAATTCAATCATATTTTTTATTAAATAAAAAGATCTGATAATTGAAATTATATTTTTGGTTATTGAGGTACCCAAAGTGCAACAATATTCAAACCTTAGGTACCCAAAGTGGTATTACTCAAACCTTGGGTACCTAAAGTGGAATTTGTCCAAACCTTGGGTACCCAAAATGAAAACATTCCTAAAAGAAAACATAATATGTTCGATTGGTGTGAATCATAATAATTTTGTTTAAATTATTCTATGACAAAAAATATGGTAAAGACACAATTATTGGTTAGAATTAAACTAGTTAATCTTAAATTAAAATATGATATTAGAACAATATCATATGATAGTTTGAACTTACGATTTTTTCGCTTATTTATGTGTTATTTATATAAATGAATATTGAATAATATAATTTACGAGTCACCAAGAAATGTTGTATTTAAATGTTGTCATTATGTATTAGAATACTTTTCGTTTGAGGGGAAAAATGTTTCATTGATATAGGGTATCAGAATACAACCCAAGCTAATATGACAGAATAAATCTTCCTCTATCGAAAACAAAGATTATTGATTAAATATGACATTTGAAATTACAAAGAAAAATTTAACGGGAATAATTCCAACTTTATTTATCCTTCCCAAAATAATCCCAACTAATGTTTATCTCAAAATAATCCTAACTATTATATTTTTAATCTAATAGTGGTCTCAAATACACGAACCTATCTTACCATAGCTAATATCATATCCAAACCTCTAAAAATTATGGTTAAATCATTACAAAACAAAAAAAAAAAAAAACAAAAGGAAAACAAGATATTTTCCTTTTAGCCTTGACTTTGTGTGTGCTGCGTGAGTCAAAGAAAAAGAAAAAAGGGCCTTTGATCACAATAAAAAAAGGGCAATTCATCAAGACCATCACACCAATTCATCGTCTCGCCGTCGCGGCATTGCGTCGTCTGTAGGACTGAAACCTGCTCATCATAATTGAGGTACACAATTAATTTTTCTCATAAGATATATGAATTTAATCAATTAGGTTATTACGTTTACTATTAATGTTTGGGTATGGCAGTTTGCGAGAATTATATTGTTGTGGTAGTTGCATATTGAATTTGGTTGATTGCATGAAATTCATTTCTACAGCTTTTGACAATAGTGTTTATTGCTAGAATTTATAAACTTTAATTTTGGTGTTTGTGTATGTCTCTGGCAACTGCAAGTATTCACGACCATCATAGTGGATGCACTAGTCACTGATTTTTTTTCTTGTTCGTAAGAGTCGTGGCAACTGCAAGTATTCACGACCATCATAGTGATGGACACAAATGACTTGTAGTGTTTGCAATTCCAAATCTCATACCAAGAGGAAATGTCCCGACAAAGACAAAGTTATCGAGCTAGCTCCGAAAAGAACGAGAGGAAGACCAAGAAAATGGCCTACACCAGGAGAAAGGACATCAACGACGGCAAATGATATCCATAGTACCACTGCAGAGCCCTCGAGAAGGGGAAGAAATGGGAGGATAATTAGAGGAGGAAGAGGTGTTAGGGGAAGAAATCGTAACAGGAGAGGAAATGTAAGTTTATAAGTCCAATGTGTATGGTATACTAAATTATTTGCATGGATTATTATAGTGGCATGAATGTTTCATTTGTCTTGAACATGCAGATACCCACTGGCTTTGGACTCTATATAAATGAAGATGGAAATGCGTTTATCAATGTAAGACTTTCTCTCATTTCTTTGTGATGTGAGGTAATTTTATTAAGACTGTAGAACATTTTGAAAAATAATTGACAACATATCTGATATTGTGTTTACAGAGACCTGGCCAACAAGGTGGTCCTTTAAATATAACTACATCAACAATAATCTCGGCAACCTCGGACTACCCGGTGTCAACCTAAGCAAGCACGTCCAGTCAATAATATATCTTTGTGCTTTTCAAGTCTCTTCGTTTTTCATGTCAAGATGAAAGTTGTAATAAGAGTGGCTATAGAATTCTGATTCATTCTCAAGCTATAATGCTTTAGAAATAAGATTGTTTTCAGTAGACTCAACTTTTGGCGGGAAGTTTAATCCCATGATGTACCTTAGTTAAATATCATCTACTTTTTGTAGACATTGACTACGGAACAAATTTTGCTACCATACCAAATTATTAATATAGTTCCTAATAAAATTCGATTCAATTGCTAAGGGCTTGTTAACTTTAATTTTTCATACTGGCGGTGCGGAGTATGCGTGTTGGTGGCAGGAGTATGAATGTTGGTGTCATTCTACTAGTCGTTTGCAGGCAGGTATACATAGTCACATTTAGTCAAGGAAATAAGTTTAAAAAAGAAATATATATTTTTTTAGGTTAGTTATAAGTGAAATGTGTTATGGAGCTAGGCTGGGACCGAAATCGGAAAAAATGAAATCAAGTTGGGATTATTTTCAGATAAATAGTAGTTGGGATTATTTTGGAAAGGATAAGCAAATTTGGGATTATTTTCGTTAAATTTTCCAAAAAAACCCAACACTGCACAACACTACTATGTTGTATTTAAATGCTATAATAATTACAAAAATTCTGTTGTAGTTGTCAGTATTTGACAATTAGGATTATGAATCAAATCGTGACCATTAAATTAGGATAAGATAAATTTCAACCATTTGATTTTTCTTAACCATGGTTAAATATGTTCCTATAATACACCTTACCACATAGGATTACAGCATATAACATTTTTTTATGTTATCAAAATATTTGTTTCCTTAATTCATTTAATCTTGCCGATCTATTCCTATTTTAAATATTTGATTTTTTTATGGAAAAAGAATTCAATTAACTCCAATATCAACCAAAAATTCTATCGTATATTTTTCAGTTTTATCTTCATTTACATACTCCGTATTATTTAGGAAGAGTATTTCATCCATGATGAGTAGACCAAAATAAACGAAGCTACTAGGCTATTGGCTGGAGTCCACCGTACCGTCCCGTGAGATGTCGGACATTAGACGACGTTTGCTAGCGAGAGGGTGGGTGGACATTGGAGGTCAGTCAATCGATGGAGGCCGGGTAGGGCTACAAGTAAGAGAGACAAGAAGCAGTCAAAGGTCGTATGTGGGTGAAGATTTCAAGAATTGTATCCATGAAGATTAGAGAAGAAAGTTTATCTTAGTAATGAGAGTAGTATATGTGTTTGAAATTTGTTTTGTATTTCTGATGATACTCATGTGTTACAAGACATACATTATATAACTACAAGCATCCAAACTTGGACCATTACTTGATGTTGATGTTAGCTAGAATGAGCTCTTTCTAATTATAGCAAACTTCTATAAGCTTCTTTCATCATGACTTTGGCAATCCTTGGTTTCACTAGACTTTGACTCAACTAGATTCACATGTCTTCCCTCGTCTTTTGTTCCCTGAAAGCGACCATGCTTGCTGTTGCTGCTCACTTGACCTGCTTTATGCTCCTTAGCATCAAACCTTGATATTTCTGCTTTACACTTCCCCTCAAGATGAGAGTGTAAGCCAGCTGAAACTCCCATCTTGGAAAGCAGTTTTTGATGTTGGAAAATGGGTAAGGACTTAGTCAGGACATCAGCAACTTGATCACCTGTTTTGACATAGGAAGTATGTAGGAGGCCTTGTTGAATTTTCTCTCTGACAAAATGACAATCCAATTCTATATGCTTGGTTCTCTCGTGATATACTGGATTTGAAGCTATTGCTATGGCAGCCTGGTTATCACATTTCAACTCAGTTGGCCCTAGATTTCTTAGGCCTAACTCCTTCAATAGTGAAGACAACCATGTTATTTCACAGGTGGTCAATGCCATTGCTCTGTATTCTGCTTCTGCAGATGACCTTGCTACCACTGACTGCTTCTTTGCCTTCCACGTAATAGGGGAGTCACCTAGCAGCACACAGTACCCCGTGGTAGATCTTCTACTGTAAGGACATGAACCCCAGTCAGAATCACAGTATGTTGTAGGTTTTACAATTGAGTTGCTGGCAAGGAGTATTCCCTGTCCTGGTGATCCTTTTAAGTATCATAGAATTCTTCTGGCTGCTTGCATATGATCTGAGGTTGGCCCCTGAACAAATTGGCTCAACAGTTGAACTGCAAATGCAATATCAGGCCTGGTAATTGTAAGATATATCAATTTCCCTATCAGTCTTCTGTAGACATCAGGGTTTGGGAGCAATGTTCCCTTGTCTAGCTCAAGTTTGTTGTGAGAGTTGAGTGGTAACTTTAGTGGTTTGGCATGTTCCATTTTGAATTCCTTCAAGATATCCATCACATACTTCTTTTGGGAGATAAAGATTCCTCTCTGTGATCTATCCACTTCTAACCCAAAAAAGTGTCTTAATTCACCTAGGTCTTTCATATGAAACTTTGAGCTAAGTTTGTGCTTTAATTCTTGAATCTCTAAGGAGCAGTCTCCAGTGATAATCATATCATCTACATACACTAAGACCACAGTTGTTGAGCCACTGTCTTATTTTTTGAATAGAGAATGATCTGCTGAAGACTACTTGTAACCACACTCAATCAATGCTGATGAAAGCTTGGAGAACCATTGGCGTGGTGCCTGTTTCAACCCACAGAGAGATTTTTTTCAGTTTACATACCTTGTAAGCATGTGTGTGCTCTACATTCTCCCTCTTTCTGCAAGCTTGAATCACTCCAGAACCTGTATAGCCTAGAGGAAGCTCCATATAGACTTCTTCAGCCAGGTCTCCAAGCAGGAATGCATTAGAGACATCTATCTGAGAGGTGAACCAGTTTTTGACAGCTGCTATGGCCAAAAAGTCCTCACTGTAGCCATTTTAGCAACTGGGGCAAAGGTTTCTTCATAATCTATCCCATGCCTTTCCCTGAAACCCTGAATTACCAGGCGAGCTTTATGCTTCTCAAGGGTACCATCTGAATTATACTTGGTCTTATAAACCCATTTACACCCTATGGCTTTCCTTTTGTGCTTGGGCAAGTTAGTTATTTCCCAAGTATCATTCTCTTTGAGAGCTGACAACTCCACTTCCATAGTTTTAACCCATTTAGGATCTTGAATAGCTTCATAGTAATGTTTTGGATCAGATTTCTGTGTGATGATTTGCACTAAGTTGGCAAACTTCGCAGATGAGCCAATTTCTGCAAGGTTTGCTACTTGTTAAGCCATGACATGATTATTGACCTCAAAATCATGTGTCCAAACAAGAGCTCTCCTGATTCTCATAGGTCTATGAGAGGGTGGAGTATGATCAGGTTCAGATTCTTCTTGAGCTTGATCCCCATTGAGAGGTTCACTTTCTTCTGGTTCATTCTCATAACAGAAGATGTCTTCAGTGTCAAAGTTGATGGTTCTCGACTAAGTTGAGGGAGTGACTTGGGATGGTTTAGAATCCCAGACCTTGTATGGGAAGATGTGTTCATAAAACACAACATTTCTAGATACAAAACATTGCTGGGAGGAGAGATCATAGAGTTTGTAACCCTTTTGATGAGCTGGATACCCAATAAATACACATGGCACTCCTCTAGGCGCAAATTTGTCCTTGACTCTGCTGGGATTGTGTGCCATAGCTAGACAGCCAAAGACTTTCAGTCTGGAGTAGTCTGGTTCTTTTCCAAACAACTTGGAGTAGGGTGTCTGATGCTAAAGAATACTGGAGGGAAGCCGATTGATGATGTAGGTGGCTGTGAGAACACAATCCCCCCAGAACTTCTTTGGTTACCCTGATTGAAACATGAGGGCCCTGCTGACTTCTAAAAGGTGTCTGTGCTTTCTCTCTGCCACTCCATTTTGCTGTGGAGTGTCTACACAGCTAGTCTGATGCACAATGCCATTATTTTGAATAAATTTTCCACAATCTCCCGCAACAATTTCCAAGGCATTGTCTGACCTGACTAACTTGACTGAGAGCTCAAACTGAGCTTGTGTGAAGATGCAAAATTGGGGAAACAGGTGTCCTGTTTCATTCTTGTTTTTCATCAGATAAACCCAAGTTCCTCTACTGTAATCATCCATAATGGTTAAGAAAAGTCTGTGCTTGAGTCTGGTTTCTGTCTTGTAAGGCCCCCAAACATCCATGTGTATCAGTTCAAAGTGTAAAAAGACCTTCATACATCGCCTTATAAGTATCATTTCTTTCACAAGTGATGCTTAATATGAAGTTTAAACATCGGTTCTATATGAAAGTGATGTATAAAACAAACATTAGACATCGGTTCTAATACAACTGATATTTAATGGGCACTTTAGACATCGGTTGTTGTACAAGTGATATTTAATAGTAACTTTATACATCACTTCTATAGCAAATGACTTTTAAATTATAACTTTAAATGTCGGTTTTTCTAAAAATGATGTATTAAATGATAACTTTAAACATAAGTTCTTAAGTAAGTGATGTCTAAAATACTAACATACACGACAAACTCATTAGTAGCCCACGATTATTTGCATTGATCAACAAACAACCGTTCTGCTTCCTCCATCCATGGGCGAAGCCACCTGGTGGCGAGGGATGGCGGCGGCCACCCCGGTGGAGTTCAGAATTTTTTCGGTTTTATAGGAATAGGTAGTTTATATATAATTTTGAGTGCTCAAATAACAAATTAGATGTAGTTGGCGTAGTGGTTATATTGGAATCCCTATAACTAGGAGGTGCTGGGTTTGATTCTTGTTAGAGGCAAGTTCTATTAATTTTTAAAATTTTTCCTTTTCTTTTAAAATTGAGTTAAGCTTTAGGTATTCTATGACAGGATTTGAACTCTTGACCTAATGTAATCAAATGTTAACAACTAACCAATAGTCCGCAATCATTTCATGCTTCTTATACAAACTTTAATATATATAACATTCCTTTCCCTTTGCCCCAATCTTTGTTCGTATGTTTATTTTTTCTTTCTTATTCCGTAATTTAATGAGTATGTCCGTTTCGTTATTTTTCTTATTAGATGAGCTTATTTAGTATTGATTTTGGCTACATATAATGAATGGATCCTAAATTATACATAAGGAATACCGCGTATATAGTTATAATTCGCCACCCCGAAAATTAATTCCTGGCTTCGCCCCTGCCCCCATCCACTTCTCCTGTACAGATCTGTTTTTCCCCATCATCCCCATCCATCCACTTCTCCCAAACAAATCCCCCATTAAATCATCACCTTCAGACGCCACCACAAAACACCACAATTATCTGCTCACATCGTTCGTGCGTGAGCCATCGTTATACCAATGAACGCGTCACGCGGATGCACATGGTCTTTTCACAGTCCCTCTTAGCCTTCGCTATCGCCGTCCCATTCATGGTACGCATTCTTTATGTTTCCGGAATTTATGTCTTTTAATCAAAATTTGAATTATGATTAATCTTTCAAATTACATTAATTTTGAGTTAAATTAGGGTTCATGTTAATTTGGGCCTCATATCTATTAAGGGGATTAGACAATTAATGGTGCATGTATTGTTCTTTGATGGTGTACAGTGTTTGTTTTGATGACTAAAATTAGAAGCCTGGACATTAATTTTCCATGTAATTCAATTTTTAAATAGAAAAGTTTCCAAGGCCTAAAGTTTTGCTAATGCAGATCTTTGATTACGTAGTTAATTGATATGAGGAGTTTTTGAGTAATTCAAGTAGCGACATAGTGTTGGGATAGATTATACAACATCACTATTTTAAGATTCAAGTTATGTGCTCGGTTTGTGATAACATAGTTTTTTTTATGTAATTTTTGGCAATCTTGTGTAGAGTTGCGATTTCTTGTAGATATATACATACATTTGGACATGATTTCCTAAATCTGGATTCTGAAAATATAGTTTGTGTATACTTTTTTCCTGCTGTGACATGGGCATTATAAGTTATAACCTCTTATTCTTGATTTAATATCCGAGGTTTACTTTTACAATTATGTGCTAATTAATGAGTTCATTTCTCTTTCTAAGCATGAAGTTATGGCGCTTTTGTTGTTGAAAATCGATTATGTATTACTTCACATTCAAATAGATTCTTTAGGTGCTCTTATATGATGAATTAGCGATTGTGGTGATCTTGTTTTGCTCAGGCCTAGGGTGAAAGAAGTATAAGTTGCACTTTAAGCAGTGACCGAATAAGGATAGTACGTGTGATGCAAAATGAGAAGTACTCATGAAAGTTGAAGGCGAAAAACTTAACTGTGTGAAGAAAAGCAAGGGGGGATGAAAAACAAAGTTGTTAAGTCAATTTGCAGCGTGTGGCAAGGTGACACAATGGCATTAGATGACCTCTAGGTAGCTCATCCGGACACCATGTGGTATATATGTATATATATATATATGTCTTGATACGGAGTAATTTTCTCATTTGATTGCTTGTTTATACTTTAGAGTAAACAAATTTAGCTTATGTTATCGGTTACTCATTATGTTTTATGATGATTTTGTTTGCTTATCAAGTTTAAGAGGTGAGACACGCGCGCTCTATATTGCTAGACGTGCTCTTAGTTTTTAAAAACCTGTTAGCTCAGTGGTTGAGCATTGTGCAAATGCACAAAGGAGGTAGGTTCAAATCCTACACAGGCTATTCAATGAAAACGACGACAATTTCTAGATAATCGTCATATATTAATGGACTTTAGACATCAGTTTTATAAAGAAATGACATTTGAAGTATCACATTACACATTAGTTGTTGGGTTACATCTTTTATCTAAAGCAACACTTACACATCATTTGTTCTTGGAACCGATGTTTAAAATCTGACATTAGACATCGTTTCTTAGGACAACCGATGTTTTTTAAACATCATCGTAGAACTTATGTGTAATGAATATGACTTTAAGTGTCACGCTTAGTGGAGTCACCTTACAAGTGATATGTAAAGTGTTTTAGAACCGATGTTTAATGTGTTTTTTCTACTAGTGAAAAGGCCTATTAGAGGTGTGTGAGCTAATTGGAAATGGCTGCTTGGTTAGTTTTGTCATAGGACAAGTGACACAGATCAAACCTTTATCAAGTTTAGCAACATTATCTAAGGAAGAAATGTGTCTCAATTTCTTTGTGGAGCAGTGACCAAGTCTGTAATGCCATAGACCAAAAGTACCATGCTTATCATTCAATAAAAATTTACCATTACATCTATTACTTGTTGTCACACAGTTATCAGGTCCTACACTAACAAGATCATCATTAAGCATGATATGCCCTGACATTAAGCTCTTATTCTTAATTGTCTGAGACTTATTTGACTTAGATAACACTGCAGCAGCATCACCTAAATGCATGTCCTTATTTACTAGGTAATACACTCCCTTGTGCTCCTTGCCCACACCTCTAATCTTCTTCGTCAATAAGTCATGTATGACACACAGATTCTTATAAAAAGACACACAGCATCCTTCTGAATTGGTGAGTTTTTGAACAGATAGCAAATTATTTCTGAAGTCATGCACATACAAAACCTTATCCAAGATCAACCCATTCTGAAGTTTGCATTTTCCTGTGTGAGTCACATAGGAAATTTGCCCTGTGGGTAGGGTTATTCTAGGTTTAATCACAAGTTCTTTTGCATAATCTAGGCAGTTCAAATCTGAAGTCATGTGGTCACTAGCACCTGAGTCTACTATCCAACCAGAATTCACATCATTTAGGTAAACAGAAGTGCAGAAGGCTTACCTGCAAAGTGAGCAGCTAACTCACTTTCATTGGGCTGATTCTGATTGGAGGAGCTCCCAGTGCCCTTCATTTTGTTCAGCAGATGCATAATTTGATTGAGTGTGGCAGAGTCAGATTGTTTCTCATTTTCATCAAACGCCATAGCATTGCCTACTGACTTGCCTTTGCTCTAGGTGTTTTGTTTGCTTTTGTTTCTGTTGTTTTGCCACTTGTTACCCTGGTTATGGTTGAAATCTCTTCCCTTTCCAGGGTTCTTTCTATCCTCAGGAAACCCTATCACCCACCAGCATTCTTCATACTTGTGCCCTGGTTTCTTGCATTTCGGACACACTCTGGGCTTTTCATGGTGTTGTTGCTGACCATAGAATGCAGTGTTCCCATTGTCTATTTCCACTTTGGTGACAGAGTTCAGCACTTGTTGTTGTATTTCTTCTTGTTGCAGTGTGGAGACGACTTCCTCCATAGTTGGGAGAGTCTTCATCATCAGGAAGTTGCTTCTCATAGTTGTGTAATGAGGATCTAAGCCATTCAGGAATTGAAAGAGTCTTCTTTCAGATTTTCCTCTGTTGACAGCATTTGAGAAAGAAATGATTTTTTCAGTGAGCTCAGTAAGAGGTGGAAGATCCTCCATATTTTCCAGGGTCTGCCAGAGAGTGCTCAACTGAGTGTAGTCTTAGCAATACTTTTGGTACCCTGAGTCATCTGCCTAATTTCTTGCTCGACCTGGAACTTCCTTGCACCATTGCTAACTCCATAAGTTCTGTTTAGATAATCCGAGATATCTTTTGCTGAGGTTATGAACCTCACAGGAGCTTTAACTTCTGATTTCAGGTTATTCAGAAGCCAGCTCACCACCAGGTCATTGCAGATATCCCACAGTTCTGCTTTCTCAGTGTCTGTTTTGGATCTTTTTACTCTTCCTGTGATGAAACCCAACTTCCTCCTGGTTGCTAGACTCAACTCCATCTCTTTTTTCCATTCATAGTACTGGTGCATACCCTCTAGCTTGGGCTCTATGGAGAGTGGGTTGCTGATTTCTGCAGGTTGAGTGAAGAGTGGATCTCTCATGTCTATCATTTGGTTTTGATTTTGGTCTTTTTCTGAGTTTCCTGCCATTTTGTGCCATGGGCCGGGTGATTGGTAATGGGTTTTGATTAAGTGAATACAAGAAAATAACGGTTTTTGATCTAGATGGTAAACAATTCTCCTCAGATCTTCATGGCTCTGATACCAGCATGAAGATTTCAAGAATTGTATCCATGAAGATTAGAGAAGAAAGTTTAGCTTAGTAATGAGAGTAGTATATGTGTTTGAAATTTGATTTGTATTTCTGATGATGCTCATGTGTTACAAGACATACATTATATAACTACAAGCATCCAAACTTGGACCATTACTTGATGTTGATGTTAGCTAGAATGAGCTCTTTCTAATTATAGCAAACTTCTATAAGCTTCTTTCATCATGACTTTGGCAATCCTAGGTTTCACTAGACTTTGACTCAACTAGATTCACATGTCTTCCCTTGTCTTTTGTTCCCTGAAAGCGACCATGCTCGCTGCTTCTGCTCACTTGACCTGCTTTATGCTCCTTAGCATCAAACCTTGAAATTTCTCCTTTACAGTGGGCTTTAGAAGGTGATGCCGAGGGAGGTTAGATGCGGTGGGCTCGGACCCACAGAATACATGCTGAGGAGGATCAGCACGGTGGAAGGAGGAGGTGCGGTGGTGGGATGCGACCTTAGCTTTAATTTATTGGTTGTGGAGAGTATTAATTGGTGATTGAAAATGGAGGTTGAGATTAATTATTAGTGTCGTTGAGCATGGAAATGCTCCTGGGCACGTAGTCTTGCCATTTTTTGATTTAATATGAAGCTGCATTGTGACTTTGTGAGGAAGAAGCTCGAGTTTAAAACTTTTAAATTTTTCTTTTTATCAATTTTGTAATTTTGCATTTTTGCGTAGTGTTGACCGTTGATCGACACTTGACCAAATTATTACTACAATGCATGGTAATGCATTTTTTTTTTTGAGAAAGTATATCAAGATATTTTAGTTTTTTTGTTATTCAATTGGTATTTGTTTGAAAGTATGTCAATAAATCTAAACTTTCTATCTTCAAAAGATTGTGTAATAATTTTAATTATTACTTAATTATTAACCATAGTTAAACTTTATCCTAATATAAAACCATCGTAATAATTATGCATTAGAATTACTCTCTAGGCATGTGGAAATGAAATGAAAAACCCGACGCTGTTTATTAACAGAATCATGTTGATTTGTTTCCCATTAATATGCTGTCCTGGAATTTATTTCCTAACATATATTTAGAATAGACAAATTAGGATACAAATCAAGAATCTAGGAAATAAAACAAAAATCTTGCGTAATTTTGGCATATAATCTTGAAATTTTTGGAAATAGACTATGAAAGAATCTTGTAATAATGACATCCTAAGTCCTAAGCACCCAAATATGGCCAATAAGCATGCATGATGATACTAAATATTAATATTTGGGATAAGAACACCCTAGTTTGCTCCTAATCAGCTCTGACAACCATATGTATCATAGCCTCCAGCATGGTATATGTGGATTGTTTTTGCTGGCATTATCCACAATACACCCTTATAAATTCAACTCTTTCTCCAAAAACAAAGGAACACAATCCCAACATCTTCTTTAATTTGCTTTCATACGAAAACCCTCTAATCTCATTTTCTTCAACACACAAAACACCAAATCTTTTATTTAATTTTCGCCTTTCCTACAATAATAATCTACAATTACCATCAAGATTATTATTAGTTTTCGGTTTCCCTAACGTCTAACAAAACGAATTAAGATGGGGAAATCGATTGCGAATGACAACATTATTGTAGGAAAAGGCAAAAGATTTGCTGTGTTGCTTTGTGCGGAAGAGGATTCAGAGTATTCAAAGAAAAAATATGGGGGTGTTTATGGACTTTTTTTAAGTTTTTTAAAAGAAGAAGGAGAAAGTTGGGATGTGTTTAAAGTTGCAAAAAATGAATTTCCAAATGATCAAGAATTAGAAATGTATGATGGTTTTGTGGTTAGTGGAAGTTCCACTGATGCTCATTCCAATGAAGAATGGATTTGTAACCTTTTGATTGTTCTGCAGAAATTGGATTCCTTGAAAAAAAGGGTTCTCGGCATTTGTTTTGGGCACCAGGTAAATTACATTTTACATTTAATTGTTCTACATTGTCTAACAGATTAAATTTATTCCTTCGTCGTCATAAAAATTACATGTCATTTTTACATGTCGAGACATTTGATTTAATAATCTTAATACATCTAAGATGCAAAGAGCACAAAAATCTTATGCATGCTATGATGATGCTATATTATGTATATATACAATCGATTTCGAATCATATATTGATATACTTTCTGGTAAAATTAATTGAAATAATTCATTGATAATTTTTACCATTTGTATCTGCTGGGAATTAAAAACTAGCCGTAGACCATTGCGGTGCACACAATTATGAATATATGATTACTGTATTTTTATATTTTAATTTTAATAGATTCATACGAGTATCATTATCGTTTTGCTTTGCTCTCTTACGTAAATGATGATTCATATTATTCTTATCTTTCTTTTGAGCTAGCATATATAATTCATTCATTCCTATCTTAATTCGCTTATTACATAAAAAAAATGGATTACTCAACATAAGTTTCACTTTAAAACAGCAGAATTCTGTATGTCTTTGACTAATAACCTATACGTTACGTATATTTTAACCAAATAGCAACTTTGTACATAACGTAATATTTGACCATTTGGTCTTGTCAAACAAAACATTATTATATTGACGGACGAATATGCATGCATTCAACCTCCGTATACCCATCAATTTCAATGGTTATTAATTCATAGCACATTATTAATTTTATTTAGGTAATTTATTAAATGTTTTAGATGTACCTATGCTCAAAATCGTAAATGATTGAAATCAGATGTTAGTAATTAGTAAAGCTAATATTATCCAAATATGCTAAATTCGGATGAAATTCAGATACTTGCGCGAGCACTCGGAGGGAAGACGGGCCGATCAAATTCAGGTTGGGACATTGGTATGACACCAATTCATATTTCATCTTCGTCACATGACTTCTTCTCATCAGACCTCGAACTTCCTACAACGCTTAGCATCGTTCAAATCCATCAAGACGAGGTACGTGAAGAATTTTAAGATCCGGTTCTTTTCCATTTTATTCCTCTAGACTTTGCTTCAGATTTTATCAAAGCAGTAGTTCAAATACCGTCATCATAATTTTCACTTTAACGACTTGTCAATTTAATTTGGATTATATTAGCAAAGAACCCGACTACGTCCCCATATGATTTAACTGATAAAATCTTGTCCGATCTGATATGGATCGGAGATCGCCGTATATATACGTATGCTAACATTATTAAAGGTAAATTATACCATTGTTCCTGGAGTACAAGGATCATAGTGTTCCCACTCACAATAAAGGAGTAGGAACCACATTTAAATAAATTTTAATAATTTTAAGTGTGGTCCCTACTCCTTTATTGTGAGAAGGTTCATCATGAACCTTATGCTCCCGAAAGCATGGTATAACCATTGAACATTATTAAAACGAGATTCATTGTTTCTCAATAAACTCACTGTATTTTTAAGTTAAATTATACGGGACTTAAAAGACTTTGAAGTTTGAACTAATTGTGCATTATGTGGTTTCTGATCCGGACGAGTTTTAGCTTGAATATATGTTTGATATTCTTTTTTGTGTCTTATTATGGACGGTAACAAGATATGGGAACTTCCTCCAAAAGCTGAGGGGATAGGTTGGTCGAAGAAAACACCAGTTGAGATGTTTAGATACGGTGATCATATAATGGGCATCCAAGGGCATCCTGAGTCCAACCGAGACATGCTTTTTCACAAAATAGATTGTTATCTACGACGAAAAATTATCTCGGTATGTAAATACTAAATACCTTCCTTCCAAGTAGAATCTTAAAGTGTATTCCGTAGTGTATGTATTCGTATAAATTTAGTGGTTTACAGGTAGTGTATAATGTACACGGATACATACCTCAATATATGTCCCTGATAATAAAATACGAAATCCGGAGTATTTTTTTACATATATATTTAGACCTGCTAGGTTTTGTACGATTTCTAAATCAACTTATTAAATATATGCAACGATTGGACCTATTACATACTCACAAGTACTAACGGTTTGTGATGGGGTGTATATCTGAGTGGCAGGAGACATATGCTAACGAAGTGAGAGCTAAGTTGATGGTCTCACCTGACCCAAACAAGGAGGCTTGGAGAAAACTTTGCATCAGCTTTCTTAAGAGAACTCATGCTAGCTAGAAGCATCCCATACAATGACGACAGTCTCATTTTCTATTAAACTTGTTAATTTCTTAGTCAGAGCTTAGCTATCTTTATACTTTTTGTAGAAGCTAAGTTTGCAAGAAGCAATTTTTATGCTTAAGGCGTGTATTTTCGTAGGAGTGTATGAACACACTATGAAAGTCTTCACTTGAATAAACTTTGGTCATCAAATTCATCATATTTTTTTAATAATCTCAATGTTTTCATGAAAGTAGTTGGTAAAAGCTGACAATTGGTCTTGACGGTCTAGCGTAATTCCAAGTCACGAGACAAACCACTTCAAACTTGTATAAAACCAACTGTTCAATGTTTCAAACAGATTGCGCACCGTGTGAAACTCAGCTTTTCTGTGTAATAATGGTGGTGCGTGGAAGCCACCATTGATGTGTGAACAAGAAGCTAATGAATTCCAAGAATATATAGTAGAGAAGAAACACAGAATTAAAAGCTAAGTAGAATATGGTGTCTTATCGAATAATTAGAAAGAAATACAATGTGTTATTTATATACAAATATACAATGTAGGATTCTTCTTTATGTGAATAGCTATTCGTCGCCCATGTTTTACTATAATCGCCCAATTTTTCTACACGTTTTCCAATTATACCCTTACTTGTATAAGGAAGGATTATCACGTTTTCCTCCAAATTAGCACATCTCCTAGCTAAGATTCATATGATCATATCAAGTGCCAGCTATAAATTATTCATCGGTAGTTTGACTAGTTTCGCATCCACGCCCACTACCACAACCACAACCAGTCAACTACCACCATAATTGTTGTCGACCATCGTTTTTTTTTACGGTAAATATTTTTTTTTGATGGTATTGTCGACCATCGTTATGGATAGAGGAAAACCTTCAATTGCTCAAATATATAATCCAACAACTATACAGTGCTCAAAATCATAAAAAAAAAAAAAAAAATTTGAATCAAATCATTTTATAGTCGTGAAAAAGAGCTCAAGCACAAGATTCAAAAATGTCGATTTGGTGTCTGCACACAAGCGTACTTAGGATGAACAGTTGGGTTCGAAACAACAAAAAGGGATGCGGATCATAGGAGTGAAATTACATTAATCATGCATGACGCTGATAATTAAATTATGGTAGAGTACTGGTTAATTATGCTAATGGTGGTGATGATAATGAATTTGACCGATGATCATGAAGGTATATTAAGATAGATGATGATGATGATAATGGTTACGGTAAAGGCAAATTTCTTTTTTTTTTGTTTTTTTTTGAAAGGGATACACGGAATGTGATTGGGGTATTGAGGGAATATAGTGGGCGATACTACTAATATGATGGGCGACGAATAACACCACTCTTATTTATTGGATGATCTTATGAGTCTATATGTATATATACAATAACAAAATTGTCTATAGCATAATCAAGTGTGGTAAATTAAATATGACGTGCAGTAAAAAATATGGTTGTGTAATAAACTTAACGTATTTGCAGTAAATTTATGACCTTGGTAGTAAAGTCAACATCGTTACGGATCTATCAATAGAAAGAAATTTGAATGGCTGATTTAAAACCAAAATCAATGACTCTTAATTGTCTCAATTTCCTTAAAATCCATCATTTGCAAATTATACAACAAAAATTACTGCACTTTTAATTATTTTTTTAATTACAAATTAGTCATAGACATTTTTTTTCACTTGTCTACATATAAACTCCTAATATTTTCGTTATTTATATACAATGTGTTATTTATATACAGAAAAGTTTGAGGAGTGAAAGGCCAATGTTGGTCTTTTGTACTTCTTTAATTTATACAGTCCAATGTGAATTTTTGCGAAGTCATTTTTCTTATTTTTCATTGCTTTATACTTGTTCTGTTAGTAAATTTTGTTCACTGCAATATCATTCGAAAGTGTGCGAAATAGGCAAATCACAAGACAAGGGTACATAGAAAACATAGTAGTGCACCAAAAAGGGGCATAACCGTCCCTTGACTCTAGTACCAAGAACATCATTATTTCTAGACTCACTAAACTCCTAATTGCTAATTTTAACTCGTCGTAGATAGGTACCATTATTTCTACAATGATGGAGTTTGCTGGTCGTTTTTGTTGTTCAGTATATATTTGGTGTGCTCTTTTTACCTTTTTTATGTGTAATAATGCCAAATATCGTGGTGTATTAAATTGTTGGAAATGCTTGCAAGAGTTGGATGTGGAATTTGGCCTAGGTAAATTGGTCATGTGTAAGTTCTTGAGTTTTTTCCTCCACTGGCATCTTAATAGCATTAGGAGCGAGGTGTGCTTTCTTCCACGTGGAGTACTCGGATTACGTAGAAATGATTTTCTTCTTTTATTAATAAATCGATGGCATCGGCTATAGTGAATTCTGGCACACACGAATTTTGGGTCTTCGTTGGTCTGATCTTCTTACTCCACTAGCATTAGAGTAGCGTAATTGCATGCAATCTCATCTTGATGGGAGGCCAAGTTTATTTTTGAAGTAACATATAACACTTATTATTTTTAAACCCATGTTTACGTTGTAAAAGTCGTCTTCTCAGTACTTAATTTCTAAATTCTCTTCGATATTGATGCTCTTTTGAATTGATCTAGGATCGAGAAATGTCCAAAGTGGTCCTACCATGCTATGGTTTCCTCTACTATAATCCTAGTTAGGAAAAGCCGGAGGAATTGACACCAAAAAGAAAGGGGCACACACCTAGAGAAGTCCTAGGGCGCTAGAAGAGTTTGCTTATGATGATGACAAACGAAACAAGTTGGAAATCTACTAGCTAGACAAACTCTATGGCTAGAAAGACAAGGATCATGATGATAGTGGAAAACAATCCTAATTTAGAGACACTTAACTTTCCCCTTTATAGTAGAAAATAAGGATTTAGAAAAAAAAAAACAAAAAAAAAGACCTTTTAACCCTCTAGATTTAGGGAATTAATTAATAAGGACCCTAATCTAGCTAAAGACACCTAAATGTCCTGGATTTTGATACGGACTAAGACCTCGAATGTAAGAGGACATCGGCTAAACAAAGACTCTTTGCAAATACTAACATAACAATTAGTGGACAATGGTTTGAGATGTCTAGTTTCCCTAGGTCTCTGACATTTTGACGGGACCGAGGAACAAAGTGTGAAAACTTTGGGAAGTCCTATGACATCTAAATAATTAGGCACATACGTACAGCATGCACACAAAGCAATAACTAGTCATCTATAAGGCACCAAGACACGTAGCAAGCAATTCAATTAGACCAACGATGCACATATAAATAGAAAAACACACGTAATTTGTTCTATGTTTGTTAGATGGGGGTAGTCAATAAGGTAAGTGATACCCACGACTAGGACAAATATCATTAATTAGGTTTCGATACGTCGGATTGTGCTAATGAGTTTATCCATTTTGTACTCAAATTGAGTTGTCTAGTACAAGCGTCACGGGGTGCAAATAGGCCATATTTTCATCGCATAAACCACATTGATCTGATGAGCAGTAGTCCTTCTTTCGAGGTCAATTGGCTTTGTCCTAAGGCGTAACATACTAACACGACATGCAAACTATATGAGATATGTAATGTTAATTACGCATTAAATATTTAAAACGAATCAATTTTCGAGGTTTGCAATTAGTCCAAAGCGGAGTCGCCACTGTGAGATGCCGTACCGGTGGGTTGTCGATCCGCTCTCCCGAAAAGAGGGGTGCTAATGACACGAAGTCGTCAGCAAGACTTTTTATAGGTATCCCACGAACCTAGACTGGTGATTCGATGCTAGGTTACGAGTTCGGAAGGTGTAAGGCACTCAACTCGCCCATCGTGGCCTTTGGTCTTTATTAATTGATTTGAATTAAATACATAGGTAGTAATTAACGACAGAAGCACGTACAAGTAGCATGCGAGCGATAAGTGAATCATGCGACAATAGGTTGAATGCAATTATTCACGTAGACATATTAAGACATGCAATAAGAACCAATTCTAATACTAACTAAAGAGCTAGCCTGTGTGCATATTAAATAGTAGGATATTATGTCAAACACTCCCTTATAAAATGTTGGGTTTGTCAAACACTCCCTGACAAACCCAACCTTATATAACCAATTGTTTGTCCAAGACTCCTAAATGAACATTGCCGGCCACAAAAAGTCAACTTTACGGCATGACCTAACACGTGACTTTAATCGGATTTGTCTTTTTTCTTTTAATTTTTTTTTTCTTTTTTTTTTTGCCTTTTTTACATATTCCAGTACTGTTTTCTTCTCACGTTTCAATATTTAGACCGAAAAAATGCACCTAAGACGATGAAAAGAAAAATAAGACAAATCCAACTAAAGTCACGTGCTAGACGGTGGTCATGTCGGTAAGTTGACTTTTTGTGGCCAGAAATGTTCATTTGGGAGTGTTTGACAAAAAATTGGTTATATAAGGGAGTGTTTGACAAAAAAAATTATATAAGGGATTGTTTGACAAACTCAACCTTTTATAAGGGAGTGTGACAAAATATTCTAAATAGTATAGTATTCTACTGCCATGCATGCAAAGACATGTGCTAATTACACTACAAGAAAAACGTTCATATGCGAACAAAATTACGACCGGACGGAATTCTCGTCGCAAAAGATGCATTGTTTTCAATGAGATTTTTGCACTCGTCGTAAAAAATAGTCTCATCTAGCTAGGAAGGTCAAATTTCTTGTCGCAAAAAATAATATTACGACGAAATTAGTTTTCTCGTCGTAGATAATAGATTAGCTACAACGAGATTTGGTTTTCCGTCATAGATAATAGATTAGCTACGGCGATATTCGGATTCTCGTCGTAGATAATCGATTAGCTACGACGAGAATATGTTTTTCGTCGTAAATAATCAAGTTATTTATGTTGACACCCGATTCTCGTCGCAAAAAAAAAGTAAAAATAAATAAATAACCTACAAGAACTAAAATTAGAGTTAAGATGTAAAGAAAATAAACAAAAATTATTTTTAATCAATTTATAATGCAACTCAGTGCATGGATTATAAAATATTTGGTTTCATTTGTTGAACTCTTTGAAACCACTGTTAAATAGTTGATAGATATTTGTGTGATAATAAGGTTTAAAAATGAAAAAATCACAACAATAAGCTTAAAGGTCATAAATGATCGTGTAATACTCCAGACTATAATGAGATTTTTAAGAGACTTAAGGGTTCATATGAGTGTTTAAATGAATTGATAGTTCTAATCATACAAACAAAGTTGGCTTTTCATGTACCAATCTCATGTGCTAAGAACTTCATAGTTAAGCGCGCTTAATGGGGAGTAGTCTTAGCATGGGTGACCTCCTGGGAAGTTACGACTAAGATCAAATTGCGCCAAAACAAAGTACTTTCGGTCCACATACATGAGGGCAAAAATATTAAATTGTGTTATAATGTGTCGTCAAGAAAAAGAATTACGACGAGAAAAACACGTCGCAAAATAGCTTTTTACGACGAGAAAAACAACTCGTCGCAAAAAGTTATATTATAACGGGGTATAGTAAACTTGTCGCAAAGCACTTACAACAAAGCCTTTTGCGACGACTCGCGACCGGACGAGATTCTCGTCGTAAAAGACCATTTACGAGTTTGTTTCTTGTAGTGTCAATTAATAACAAAAACTTACTTTAATCATGATAAACATACAGTAGCCACGTAAACTATATAATTCATGTTCATGCATTGGATTAGCAAAAGTTAATTCGTTTATGTGCACATGCATATGACTGTATAAGCTACGTACGTACGACAAGCAAAAATATTATTAAAGTTGTGACATGCATAAATGGACACACTAACCAACGGATTATTCGCAGCAAATAATAGTTCCGTGGTGAGACTAAAGTCGTAATTACCTATCAAAAATAATTGTAAATCCTAATAACCGTAGTAGGGAAGTAGGGATCGTATCTACAGAGAAATGCCTTTTCAAATGTAATGCATTAAAGTGCCAAAGTAACAAGTAATGGGAGATTGAGAGATGCGTTTATCAAGCTAACTAGAGTAACGAAAAGCAAGTCGTGAATGTAATTCAATAGTAAAACGGATGTTAGATGTAGTTTTGTTGGTGCCACTATATCCTCTTAATTCCATCACGAGTTCACTAATAAGATGTCGGCCGGGGCCTTCAGATCGATGTTCTTGTGTCGTTGTATAGCAGATGTCGGTATCGTATGCCAATGAACTGAAGGTAAAGTCTTGACCCTTTTATGCCACATAGCCTAGTTGTCTTGTCTTGATTTAATTGGAGTGGATGGTCTACAGTCGTTAGGGTCGTAGGTAGCTAGGGGTACTGGTGTATGTGTTTATGTGTTTGTGTTTATGGTGATAAGGGTGTTGTTTTTCCAATTTTCGTGTGGAAGATGTAGGTCCGAGTTTTGTAACTAGGATGCACGGGTATCGGTATGGTAGTTTTGTAAGCTATGTGCATGCAAAATAAGAGATACGAAGAGGCTTTATTTATAAGAGAAAGGAAGTGGCATTCGAGTGGCATTGGGTGACATGTTCGCACCAATCAGAGGGGTTTCTAAAAAGTTTAGGACGATGAGTCTATGAATACTACTAGAGATATGGCATTAGGAAAGCTTGTGCAAAGTTCCACTAACATAGCCGACAATCAATGTGCAGAGAGAAAAATCCTATTTCGAAACAAAGTCTAATGGCAATTGGTGAATGGCATCAACAGACCAAGTAAGGAATACAATAATAACAGGGCGTTGGCCCAAGCTAATTAAAGAATCTTCTAGGAGCCTAAGCCCAACTAATGCTAATCTCACCCTATTCCAAACTAGACACTTTCCCACAGCTATCGATAAAAAGACTAGTTTTGGCTAAACATGGTAATTCGGGTCCAAACTAATACATCGAATCCATTGGCAAATGATACCTTTCAACATGTGTCCACTGTCCATCTCATGATCGGGCGCTAAAATGAGTGCTCAAGTAGGGCGTCTACACTCCTTGACAATTCTTGTTGGCATTCCTAGTAGCAACTCCATTGTGGTTACCATACCAGTCTGAACATTGTTGTTACCTTCAAATCTAGCATTGTTTCCTTGGTAATTATATCTCAATTGATTCTGGGTTGGATTGTTGCCTTGGTAATTAGGACGAGTATTCTTATTGTAGGAGTTCTGATTGTGGTTTTGGTTATTGGGGTGAGGATTAGGGTTAGTTATATTTGTTTTGACTGAAGTTTTAGTTCCCCTTATTGTTTCTCACGTAATTGTCGTTGCCCATTTGGTCCTGTGTTTTGAACCTACACCCATAGGCTCTATGACCACGTTTTCCATACTTAATGCAGTTGACAGGTTGTCCGAAACAGTCAACACCCGGATGATCCCCATTAAATTTATTACAAAAGTAGTGACGCTCAGCCCTTTTGTCTTGGGTATGGTTCAAAAAGTTGTTACCACCTGAATTTCTATTGTACCCTTGCTTCCCCCAAAAGTGTATGGTTTTCCCCTTATTTCATTCCCATTGTTGGTGTTCAAACCAGTCTCATTCAGATTGGAATTTTGGGGTTCAAACTTTCTTTTCTTGTTTCGAGTTTCCTCCTTTAGCTCCACACACTGAAAGTGTAACAGTCCGATCCACCATCGGTCGCAATACCACCCAATATGATGGGCCGGGTAGTCACCAATAGACCCATAAATCCTCGCTTGGGCTCTAAAAGGTGAAGGTCTTGTTAAGTATGATGGTAGGAATCTATTATAAACTGATCATATGAGTCTTAGTTTTCCAAGTGGGACAAACCAACTCCATAAACCACTTTCCAAATTCCATAGTGTTACAAACTCCCTCACTTAGAGAACGCAACGTCCCCGTTGCGCCTCGGCCAAACCATACCAACATCAGCACAAGTCCAAGATCTCCCCCGCTAGACGGCTACTATGGCCTCGCCCCAGCATTTAACACGCAGTCGCAGAGATGGTCTAATACCATCAGTAACAGTCGGATCCACCGTCTGTCGCAACAAAACCTAATATGATGGGTAGTCACTAGTAAGCCCATAAATCGTCGCTTGGGCTCTAAAAGGTGAAAGTCTTTTTGTTAGTATGATGATAGGAATCTATTATAAACTGATCATATGAGCCTTAGTTTCCCAATGTGGGACAAACTAACTCCATAACCACTTTTCAAATTTCATAGTGCTATAGACAGCTTTGCCATAGGCCTCGTGCACATCACCAAATTTCATCATGACCATGGTTTCCTAGAGGCTGTAATCAAGTCCTTCAATGACTCTAGAGACCTTGGAGGTATTATCAGACAAAATAATGGTTGCAACGCGATAAAGTTCAAGAAATTTGGCATAGTAGTCACTCACACTTCCTCAATTTTGTTTCAATTTTAGGAATTCAGAGAGTTTTCTTTGCCTAACATGCTCGAGGTAAAATCTCTGTCTCAAGGGATCTTTGAGGCTATCCCAGTTGAAGTTTGGTTCAGCTTGGAGTGATGTCTCAACAGTTGACTACCAAACATCAGCTTCTTATTTAAAGTAAAAGTCACCTCCATCTACTACCTTTTGGTTTGCTTGGCAATTAATAGTGTTTAAAATTTTCTCCATATCCCTTTTTTTAATTCTCAAATTCAGTAGAATCCTCATGCCCAGAAATGAGGTTTCTTTTGGGATATCTTCTTCGCCCAATTAATCAAAGGTTGTTGGTTATTGTTTCGCAATAATAATCGGACCACAGTAGCAAAAAAGTGGAATCCATTTTTTTGTTGTTAATGATTCATGTTGGCGTTGTTTCTTCTTGTGTAGAAGTGGTGAATGGTGTGCATGTAACCTACACTAACAAATTAATTATTTATAATTACGTTCTCCTCTCCTTGGTAACTCTGAATTATAATGCAATTAGCGTATAACTAGTATTTTGGCTCGTGCAAATGAACGGGAATTAAAATGTTTATGTCAACCATGTAACATGTTATTACTTTGAATATATTGAAAAAAAAAACTTATTTTAAGGGTCGTATACCCTAATATTAAAAAACATAAATAGAAAATTTGCAGTGATTATAAGTTTATAACATACTCCGTATATGGTAATTGAAAGTAACAAACAAACCTTTTTTAAAACTAATACAAAAATTTAAGAATTGATCGAATGTACCGAAAAAAGTAGGTGTCATGTAAAATTTGGAAACCACACTGAGACTGCGTGGTTTCCAAATTGAATTGTAGTTGGAACCCTGCCCATCCAAAGCCCCGTCCCCCTTTGAGTTACTTGATATGCTCGACCCTCCAACCTAACAATCCCAAACTCCACCGCCACAATTACCCACCGACTCTATTACTTAACAATTCTTTTCACCATGACAACTATCTTAGTCGCCCCTCTTCCTCTACACGCACCTCCAATAGAAAACAATCATTCTATCATCAACATTATTATTACCCTACTCCCACCCTTTTCCTAACTAAGACTATTATCAACCAACAATTATTTTGGTTATACCCATCGTTGTTGATCAAATTTTCAAGTTAACCACTCAATCCCCTGCAACTCTTTTACCTGACCTCCCTCGCTAACTGATACCCCTAGACCCGTTAAATTTTCCAAGTGGCATCCCCTCTAATTTTTACTCAGCTTTCGTCACGTGAACTCGTCACCATAACGCCCTCAACTCGCTTAATTGTTAAACTCTAATTTCTCTAACCTTATTTATATCTAGACTCTAAATCCGTGAGTATATTATATTAATATCATAACTGAAATGAGTAGGCTAATTTTGGTAGTCAATAAAAACATGTCAAATTGATGCATCACGCTAATATACAAATTACATTATGAAATCAAATCAGTCTCTTATTCTACAGAACTCTACATATGAATGTAAAAAAAAAAAAACTTTTAATTCTATCTTATACTCTTATATATTATAATCACTAAAAATCAATAATAATTTACAAGAAGTTGGTGGGGAGGCGAGATACGATCTGAGCCCCCACACCCTTTGCTATGGAAAAACCAATCCTAGTAAAAATATGAGCTGCAGCCTGCGCGCCGATATCCTGCGTCCTGGAGAAACGCTGGATCCGCTTAAGCAAAGCACCAACTGTGGGCTCCAACTCCCCAAAAGAGGAGAAAGAGAAGGGAAGGAAGCGATAACCCAAAGCAGCGCACCTAGCCTCATACTTAGCACGCTTACGATCAGCCGCTTCCCGCACCACCTTACCTGGTTCGAAATCGGTCAATCCCGTCTGAGTCAAAGGCGACGATCCAGTCAAATCGACGCAAACGTCGCGCCCTCTGTCCCAAGAATAAAGCAACATGTCTGCTGGGCGAAGAGGTCGGCCATCAGCACCAACCATACCAATGTCAACCTCCTTTCCAGCTGAGATCCCTGACCGATAATAGATATCAACGAGCGTGTCACGAACAACATTATGCCGATGCTTGACGCCAACCAATCCTGTACATGAAATAGCATGATCCCCGAATATATCACCTACAAAGACCCGCGAGCAAGTAGAGCACGGGCGGTCCATGGTGAATAAAGGCACCCCTATTATAATATATTTGTGTTTCTTAGTATAAAATTTCCTATGTCACGGTAACATTATCGATTTGGTGTTACCTTCACTGTTATGTGATGTTACCTACGCCGTGCGGTGAACCAATGAGATCATATGGTGTTACGGTTACACCAATTATCTTCTGTTTTTTAGCTTGTTGGTTACGTGTAAAGTTAACATTTACTATTAAATTGTATTTTGTACTAAACACTTCTTTTAAGGGATTTGAATTAAAAAAAAAAAAAAAAATTACGGTGAATCATGTCTTAAAAATTGATATCATTGCAGTGTTGTAGTCTCTAATCACTCCCAACTGAATCTAGGTCCGCACTTATCAGTTTTTGTGAAGATGACCCACTCTAAGCCAACTTCTCCACCCGACCCCCTAAACCGATCGATTTCTATACTCCACCAGTCTAACTCTTGTCCACTTCTATAACCAACCTCATTTAAGGTCTTCTTGACTCCCTTACACGACCTGCATACCCAACATTACCCTACACGATACCCATCATCATTTCTAAACATCGATCCAATCTTGGTTAGAAAAAAAGATAGCTACTAATATATTAATCCTTAAAAATTAAGTAGTCGTTTTATTGATATTCTGTTCTCATACATGAGTATCGTGTTTTTCAGTTGAGAAAAGATATTGAATAAATTGCGCTTAGAAAAATAGATTAACTCAAATAAATATATTGATCAGTTTCACATTTTGAAAATGTAACTTAAGTGAAATATAAGAAATGACCATATCTTTTACATTAAAAAAAAAAGAGATATAATAAATGATTATCCATAATTAACATTTTGTACATATTTGTAAAGATTTTTGCCTCCCTCTTTATGATTTAAAAAAACAGAAAGTAGTATCAAGTAAGTTGTTGTGGCACAATGGTAGACTTATATTTTCAAATACCAAGAGGTTGTGGGTTCAAACCTTACTATTGTCTTTTTGGTATTTTGCTTGGTGCTAGATATTGACGGTCACACTTTGATGAGATGTCAAGCTTATGTGGCAACATTGCTTGTGAGATTGCCATGTGGAAAACCAAGTTAACACGTGGCACGCTTATGTGCCGACGTTTCTTGTGAGCTCGCCATGTGAAAATCCGAATCGACACGTGGCGCTAAGGCCTAGAATCGCGACATGTGTCAATGGCGACGTCTTTAGTAAAATATATATATAGAAAAACACAGCACGTAAACCAATAAGAGAAGTCATATCAATCTCATGAATAAAGTTTAAAGCATCCATAAGTAATAAAACGTATAATAATCAACGCAACAATGTCCGGACAGTAGTTTAAGATGCTAACTATAAAGCATTTTTATTATAATTACTATTATTATCCTAGCCACTAGCCAGTACTCCCACCTCGCTCGTAGTTTTGTAATGATTCGTGTTAGCAATATACATTAATTAGTAATTGTCCTTACTATTTAGGGTTCGGAATTACTCATGTAACAACATTTCAATAATAATGAATTAACATTATACTTTATGCCAACAAATTTATCACCACCTCCTAATCATAGTTACAAACACATTATCCAACCATAAGAATAGGTATATAAACACATGTTTATTGTAACATAAAATTTTCTTATTTAGTTCGTGCCATTTAAAATAGATAAGATACACTAGACTTTCAAAATTCAACAATCTCATCTATATTCCAACCACTCCAAACATTTAAATTTCAACAATTCCAAACATCCAATTTCTAACATATATCACTTCCACTGATACACACCACTATGTAGTGGTAAAAGATGGGTTTTTATGCATTTAAATGCTTGGTTTTAGATCAATTTTTAGTTAATTCTATCATTCGTGTATTTGTGCTTTAAATAAGAATTAGTGTTTTCTTAATGTATTTATGGCCTCAAGATTGATGTGCGATTGTGTAAAACGACAATGAGGTGATAAAAGATGATCCAAGGAGCGAGATGCCATGTTTTGGACAAGTTTGGGAGGAATTTCAGTCCATTTACAGAAGGTCAACTTTGAAGGTTAATAACTTTCAAATAGCTTAGAATTTTGCAGTGAAACCAATGGCATATTAAATTTTATGATCTTACCTTTCTATAAAGTGGTCATACATCCTAATAGGCCAAGTAACGAAGAAGTTATGACCGTTTGAAAAACGTCGCCAGAACCAGTCCGGCAACAAAAATAGAGGGCTTTAGACGACTCGTCTGTATTTGAGACGAGTCTTCTTGATGCTTAAGACGGGTCGTCTGGGATCTGGACGAGTCATCCCGCTGTTATGTGTCGGCGTCTTTTCGGATTTCTGTAATCCATTTTGTAATCTTTTAGTATTTAAACCAAAGTTTCGTCTATTATTCATTATTCAGTTTTCAGACCTAAGTTGTATTATTTTCAAGACTATGCAAGGGTAAAGACCTATTTCTCGGATTTGATTAATTGAAACTACAAGTTCATCCGGACAATTGTGATTATTACTTATTTTAATTATCGTTGAGCATTATCATTCTCTTTGTTTCAATTGCTATTGATTGATTTATCGTTAATTAGGTTGCAAACTAATTACCTCTTGGTTAAATCATATTTCTAGAATCATTATTCAAATGACTAATTGTTTGTTTAATTGATTCACTAGTAGAAACTAAACCTTGATTCCATGCTGATCATAGATCTATGGTTTAGGAGAGAATTGATATATTGATTGAACATTGAAAGATCTTATCTATTCTAGTTGTTATCGTTCTATTGCTTATTGCTTTTATTGAATTGAATTTAGGCGCGCGTCTTTGTTATTCATCGATAAAGACTAGTTGGTTGGGCTGATCTCTCTTGCTAGCTATTAATTAGGAACGATCGAAAATTCTGTTCACGACTAGGTGCTCAACATAGTTGATCAAAGTGAGGACAATGACCAATTGGATGAATTGTAGTGGATATTAATCGTCAGAGACTCTTTCCCCTCAATTGTATAGCAAATTACTCTTTTCGTTTGATTACTTGATCATTTACAGTCACAAAACCCCCCATTTGGTTACTCTACATACATTGATAGGTACCGTTCTCCGTGGATACGATCCCACTTACCCAATACTACTTTATATGTTTGTGTGTTAATTTATATTTGATTTAGGTATACGACTTTAGCCATTCAATCACCAATCTTCGATCGTAAATTGAACCAATAATAACCACAAGTAAGACTCACATGTGGGAATTAATAGTGTATGTATAGCGTATCGTCATAAACTTAATGTTGCGCGTGCCTTACTCTTTCAACGGGGTCTGCCGCGCAAGTTTAGGGGGGAATATATTCTAGTCGTGGCACATCTCATTAATCCAACCCCCTCGACTGTATTGGATGATCGTACACCATATGAGGTTGTCTTCGGTGACCAACCTACGTTTGATCGACTACGGGTATTTGGATGCTTATGTTCTGCACATAATCAACAGGGCAAACATGATAAGTTGTCTAATCGGAGTCGGAAGTACATATTTGTTGGGTACCCAATGGGCAAGAAAGGTTGGTACTTGTACGATTTGGAAAAGCATACATATTATCCCATATGTTATTTTCTTTGAAGACGTATTTTCGTTTCTTGAAGGCAACGTCACTAATTCTGAGTTTCCCAAGTTCGAGCACTCCCCTTCGCGTCAAGTGGTGACATGTACGTCCTGTTTGAGAACCCAATTTGGAGTTTGAACCCCTGTCCATTGCAGCTTTATCCACAGGTGAGTCCCACACCTAGGCCTTCTCCGTGTTTGGATGTGGTTGCTCCCACCTAAGCCCATCGTGTCCGAGCCTCTTGTTCCCCCTGTGCAGCCAAATATAGGCCATGTATCTTCCACCTCTACGATTGATGAGACCTCGACTGTCCCTAGTACATCCGAGGCTCCCCTAGGTCGTATTCAATGAGAAAAGTTTCCCAATGTACGTCTTTCTGGTTATGATTGTAGCACCAAGCGTGGTCGTGGTTGTACAATTAAAAGTGGTTCGTGTAAGTAGTGAGTCCATGTCTCATCCGACTTCTCGGTCATCGCCATCCTTAGGTACGCCGTATCCCCTCACTCATTATGTAAGTTATGATAAATTTAGTGTCGAACATCGTGCGTTTGTTACAGCGATCACTGGCGGTCGTGAACCACGCTCGTTCAAAGAAGCGGTGAAAGATGATGGATGGCGTTAAGTGATGGATGCAGAGATGGCAGCCCTCGATGCCAATGGTACGTGGACTCTTGAACCACTGTACTTCCACCGGATAAGAAGGCTTTGGGCAGTCAGTGGCTCTACAAGATCAAGTACAATTCCAATGGCTCCATTGAGCGTCTGAAGGCTCACCTAGTTATCTTTGGGAATCATCAAATAAAGGGTGTCGATTACGATGAGACATTTTCTCCCGTTGCCAAGATGACCATTATTCGTTCTTTCCTAGCTGTTGCGGCAGTCAAAAACTGGGAATTACATCAAATTAGGGAACATCTCGTGCTTCGCACGAATAGGATGTATATATTTACGTTGATGAAATGGGTGTAGTTTAGAAGTTTGTATGTATCAATGTATGCATTGTTTACAGTTTGCATCTCATAATCATTGTTACATTGTGCATGCCCTACTAAAAATTATAGGGTCTTTGATATTTTAAGCGTAGCTTAGTTAACTAATATCTTAGTGTGGATCGAATAGCGTTATCACGTTTACTAATATATTTGTTGAAAATGACCCCACAAAATAACTTATAGATTATTTATTAAGGATCACCATTTTGTATAGTTACTTTGTGAATTATTTTCATCAAGTAATAGGATTCACGATTTAACACCATTAGTTTTTCATTTGACTAACAAAATCGTGGTTTATATTTATATTAACATATACTCCGTATAAACTCTTACGTGCAAATACTAATAGTGAAAGATAATGAGAGTGGGTAATTTACTCAACTATAGTGCTCATCCCCCTATCATAAAAGACACTACATATGAACACAATCACAAAATTAGATTATTATAATCACAATATCTAAATACCATGAATTATTAATTCTATATTCCCAATTATGACCTTAGTTTTCTTAAATTCAAAAAAATAGTATTTTATATTGTTAATGATTTTTTTTCTTTTCACTTCTGTTTATTATTTGTGTCTTCTATACAAATTAGATCAACAAATCAAATCTTAGTAATTAATTTAACATAATCAACAATAATCTAGAAATTTAACATAAATTCACACAATTTGCTTGTAGAGTCTTAATTTTAAAAGTGTAAAAATTCCTTCTTCTTCTTTTCCAAGTTTGCACACAAATTCCACATTAATTTCTAAAGCACAAATTTCTATACATTATAACATTTAGGTGAGTTGAATAGTATATTACCTGGTGTTTAAGCTATTTATCCACAATGAACCAACCCAACTTTATATAGAGATATAGGATGGACGTACATAATGTGTTCTTGCATGGTGACTTGGATGAAGAGGTATATATGAGGCTTCCGCCAGGGTTCATAGCTACGCAACCTGGCCATGTGTATGTGTCGGTTTGGGAAGTCCTTGTATGGCCAGAAACGGGCTCCGCGGTGCTGGTTTGCCAAATTGGCCATAACTTTGCATACAGATGGGTTTGTACAATCCTATTCTGACTACTCCCTTTTCGCTTACACCAAGGGTGTTGTCCAATTACATGTGTTAGTATACGTGGATTATTTGGTCATCTCTTGGAATGATTCCCTACAATAAAATTGTTTAAATCATATCTCTGTAAGTCTTTTCATATGAAGGACCTTGGGGTCTTCAAATACTTCTTGGGTTTTGACGTTGCGCGTCAATCGATTGGTAATCTATGTCAACGTAAGTATGGGCTGAATGTCATCCTTGACACTGGTCTCATCAGTACCTCGGCCAGTTCCGACACCCATTGAGCAAAATCACGGCCTAGCCCAGGCCACTGGCCCCACTATGTCTGATCCTAGTCGTTATCGTCAGTTTGTTGGGCGTTTGGTGTATCTTGCGGTCACACGTCCCGACTTGGCCTACTCGGTTCATGCATTATCTCAATTTATGAAGGATCCGCGACAACAACATATGGATGCCGCTATTCATGTAATAAGGTGTCTCAAAGGTAATCCGGGTCAGGTTATCTTCCGAAGTTCGGGAAGTGACCTTACCTTGTCTGGATGATGCGACTCTGATTGGGTCGCGTGCCCTCTCACTCGTCGCACCTTGACGGGGTAGCTTGTATTTTTGGGCAACTCTCCGATCTCTTGGAAGACGAAGAAGCAACCCACCATGTCTCTTTCGTCTGCGAGGCCGAGTATCGATCCATGGCAGCTGTGACTTGTGAACTCAAATGGTTAGCCGGTTTGCTACGTAGTTTGGGTGTTTCTCAGTCGAGTCCCATCCCCTTTATATTGTGACAACCAATATGCTCTGTACATCGATGTCGATTGTCACTACGTCCGTGATACCATTCAAAGATGGTCTCATTTCTACATCTTATGTCTCGACGATGGAACAACTCGCTGATGTATTCACTAAAGCCCTTTGTCAAACACAAATCATGTATCATTTGGGCAAGTCGGGCATTCGTGATTTGACTGCTAGCTCCTACTTCGGGGGGGGGGGGGGGGGAGGGGTAACAACGTATGTATAGCGTATTTTTGGGCTTTGTGTCGTACTCAACCCTAGCTCGACCATTGTATTGTATTATATTGTGTGGTATTTAAGCCACGATAACGTAATGAAAAAGGAAATTATGTATCGTATCATAAACACTATTGTTTGATAGGAATGAATAACAGGTAGTAAATTAAAAAACACTAAACACTCATAGACAAACAAACCCATCCACCATACGGCTTGGTTAATTTTATTTATTTAATTATTACTAATTTATTTTGCTAGTTGATTCATTTATTTTTTTCCTATTCTTATAATTCATTTTGGCGTGTGACCTAACATGGGCTATGTTATCAACCATAACGCCCTCTGAATTTCCTTATTTGTGTTTTGCTTCGCGACAAAATGTTTTTAAAAGGAAAGGTAATTTGGAGGTGTTACGTGATGTGTCTACGACAGAGTCCACATCATTTGCAGAATATCGCATGTTGCTTGCTTTAGGATTGGATTTCATGGCATAAAACTGAGTCTTGAGATGAGGATACAACTTGAATTATTTTTCCTTGGTACGACCACATGCTTGGTATTGTCAGATTCCAGCCTTGGTTTCTTGGGATCTCTATTCCACGCATTCTAAGCAGATTAAGGTTGATTACGGTTGGAGTTAAAATTAGAAAACTCCACAGTGCAGTAATGGTGTCTGTTATGTTTTTCTAGCAAAGCGCAGAATGATATACCTTATTTGCAAGCTGAAAATGTTTCATAGACTATACATTTGTCCTGAGATGCTCATATATGTCATTTAACCCCATGAGAAATGCAAGAGACTTTCCCTTTTTTGCTGCATCCACAACCTACTTGAGCATATTACAAGTGCAAGCATTCCAAGCTTTGACCCACATACATGAACAATCGGGAAATCCTTCCAAATCATTAATATCGGCCCATTTACGCTTCAATCGATTGTAATACTCAATGATAATACATGAACAATCTCGAAATCCTTCCAAATCATTGATTCTCCTGTGAAATTATCTCGAGCTCCTTCTTCAACGGATAAAGAAGTGGTCTATTTGTCTGACCATCTATGTTACTCAGACTCGGGTACGCATGTCGGTTGCTGGTACGGATCCGAGTGTCAGGCACTCCAAGCCTGAAATTCTCTAACGCATGAACTCTGTCCAAAATTTAGACACGGGTATGGGTATCCGACTGGATATGTTCAAGAGTTATTCTTCTACTAGAGAAACTTAGGGAAAAGAAATTACTAGATATATATATAGCAGTTATGTTAAGATATAAATTATCTTGTGAAGTTGTGACCTCAAAAAGGATGCAATATTTCTTGAAATATTCACCCAGAGGAAACATATCTCTTGGATTAGTCATTTAGAGTAATCATGTCTCTTGTAAATATTTATTTAAGAGGGAAATCTCAAAAAAAATCTTTTTTCCTTCCTTTCCAATTTTATCTCAACCGAAATTTGCTTTAGTTCCTTTCTATTTCCCCTAATTCTGCAACCAATGCCCTAATTATAGTTATCTACTAGTGAGGCAGCCGTGTCTAATTTTCAGTGGCAGGATCAGACACGGATTCCATACCTGAATCTGTGTCGGGTTGTGTCGACAAGGGTACGGCGCCATTTTTGCCGTGTTGAAGTAACATAGCTGACCATATGGCTTCTTCAGATCATTCCACAACAACTCCGCTTCCCTGGCATTTATGTAACCATCCTTAATCAACTTAGGTATAGAATTCAATATCCAGCACTTCACCATAATGTCAGCACGAGTCCATTGAGCAAGTCGAGTGCCGGCAATAATTGGTATCTTCACTGAACCTTCCACGGAACCTTGTTTGTGCTTGGCAGACAAAGCCATAATTAAACTACACCTTTACTCCAAACTCCCAGTAAAACGCGTGTTGATGATAGAAACTGCAGGAAAATATGAATTCAAAATGAACAGTTGATCATCAGACTGGTTCACCTGATTGTTGTTGACGTTATCTGAATTGCTGAATCCATCATGGTTCTGATGCAAATATTCAGTTTTTGATAAATAAAAAATAAAAAAAACATCGAAATATCAAAGTTGCAAAACTCAAGAGAATGTGATTTAAACAAGAATTTGTTGACAAACTCTGGATAAAGAAGAGATTTAACTCGAGCGAATCGAAAACGAAATAAAACTCGGAGTAATGCGAAAAAAACACGAACAAGAATTAGAAGCTTGTACGTGAACAAACTTACGATATTAGTGATGATTTCTTAAAAAAAATCTAATATTATGATTCTATGAAAGATTGCGAATGAAATGAGATGAAGATTGCGGAATTTGGATCTAGATTAGGCTCGATACTGTTGGGACATGTGCCTTGAGCACTCGGGTTTCGCCAACGGAATGATACGTCGGAGATGAGAAAAGCAAGGAGAAGGGGCAACCATGGAGGTGTGCCTTTTGGGGTGGTCGAAAGTCACTCATGACCGAGGTGGGCCAGATGCATCGACGCCCCATCTGGGAGCGGACGACGGTCCGCTATTACCAAGGCGCGGGCCGCGGCCAAGGTCGCGCGGTTCGCGGTGTTTCAGGGCGCGGAGCGCGGCACTTCGTATGATTGTTGTATCGATCGAATCCAGAGACTTTTGGCGGTCCGCCAAAAGTGTGGCGCAGGGCGCGAAAGTGGATCGCGCGGTCCGCCGGAGTTCTGGCGCGGACCACGATGGTGGTCGGCTGTTTTACGCGTTATTCTCTGTGCGAGGCTTTGGTCGGTTATTGGCCTTGTTTCGTTTATTGACTTTCCTTAACTGGTTTTCTTTATTTGATTAGGTCTTTGTTAGATGGTGTTAAGGCCTAGCCTAATTCTTTATGGGACGAATTAGGGAGAGCCAACCATGGTTCTCAAGAGGGCAGATCTTGAGAATCCACATCATCTTTTGTATCTGTACACTCCCATCATCATAGTGAGATTGGTTCTAGACCCCGGAGGACTTAGGTATCGTGTTGGTAGTACACCTCGTTAAAATCTTGTGTTCTTTATTGTTGTTTTGCCATCGATTGTCTTAGCGCATACACGCTTCCTCGCAACAGATACCATGTGAAATTCAGCTTTCCTGTGTAACAATGGTGGTGGAAGCCTATATCTCGATGTGCTTCTTGAAAGCTGGTGAGATTCGATTAAGCCTACATCGAGATGACACACTATAAAGAAAACTCTCTGCCTTAAAGGAAATACTCTGTATTGCTCAAAACGCTCTTTTTGCTCGATGTGTGTATCTTCCAAGAAAAACAAAGTGAAACTTAAATATAAAACATTAGGGTTAATTTGATCAAGAAAGATAAATTTCAGAAGATACAGTTTTCATAATAAAAAGATTTTAATACGAAATACTATCTTATGAAATCAATTAAGGAAGTAATACCTAATTTTGAAAATATTAATAACCAAAGATGGAAACTATGAGATATCGTCAGTGTAAACAAGATTTCCAAAATGATTGAAGCTATTGTTTTTCTCGGAAGATCAGAAGTGAGACGTTTTCAAAATTCTGTTGCATAAGAACAATGTATGGAACAAAGTACAAGAGATTATTGTTCCATACGCTGTTCCTTGCTACGTTTCCTCAAGGCAGACAATCTTAAAGTGTGTCAAACAAGACCGGACAAGAGTTCTAACCATTACAACACATGATCATCCACATGATAGAAATCACTCTTGGAGCTGTAGTTGTTCTATGCCTTGACGCGTTCCATAACCTTAAAGTGCGAAATCTGCTTACTTAAACTAGAACATTCTCGAAGGCATTAAGGTTAGTTCAATCAAAGAACACATATCCAAATTTCTAACCTTAGACAACTATTATATTTGTTATCATCAAAACCGGGAACCCAACACTAATAAATTGCAGAGAATAAGAAAGAAGTTTTGAGACATATTGCTCTCCCTTACTTTTATTAAATTATCACATTGTCTCTCACATCATATCTCCTATGTTTATTAATTTTCACATTCTCTTTCCTTCTTTTTCTAATATTATCCCACTCAATTTACTATATCAATTTGTCTTATTCCACTAACAATACCCCACTGTCCATTTGAGGGGGACGGAAGGAGTAATTAGAAATAATTACAATTTATTAATTATATACAATACAATATCAATAAAGTAGCTCACGCCTAACATCCTATAACTACCCTATAACCGCCTACATCTCTCTGATTGGTTGTAGCTACGCGGAAACTCAATCTGTTGGTCGACGATATGGATGGCAGGTTTCGATTGTGGCAGGAGGAAGAGTATAAAGAACTAATATATATATTTCCTATTATATAATAACTCGTGAATATTGTATTATCTATATTTGAACGTAGTCAATTTAATACTATGTATTAAAACCTGAAACTAAGTCTTCCCTAGGTTGACACTTGACATACATTAATTGGATAGAGCATAAAAATAGTATTAAAATACAATTATTGATTAACATATGGTAATAAATTATCATATTAGCTAATTTATGGAAATAATAAATATGCTAATTTAGTTTATAACATGAGATATAAGATATAGTATTATGGTGGTTGGCTAATTTATGGCAATTAATTTGAATATGATGTGATATTACATGTGACGGAATAGTAGAATGACATAATGTAACATGTGACGAGATAATGGGATTGAAACTGTAAAATGGGTGACATAAAAGTGGAATTAAGATAATACGATGAGTGAGTAAAAATATATAATAATAATGACGGGGGGCAAAAGTTGATTATAATACCCTACTACCCTTCATTGTAAAATTAGAACAAGGATAAAACATGCTGTCATTTTTACAAAACGAGTATAAACATTATAAATAGACAAGCCCGGGCGTGGCACGAGCATGCAAACTAGTATCTTGTATTCCTTTATCTTAGGTAAATGTATATTTCGTAATCTTTGTAGTGTCGGCTATCCTAGAATTAATCTAATACTATATATTGAACATAAAAATAACATTAAATATAATTTTAGGTTAAGATATGATAATAAATTATCATAGAGTAGTATAATATAGCTAATTTATGGAAAATAATTATTATGACAATTTATTTGAACAAAGATAAGTCGTAGTATAATATTAACTAATTTATGGAATATAATCATTAGGCTAACACAAATTATTTAGTACCCCGGGGGTACCTAGAGCTACGTAACTCCCCCGGTTAACTGTTCACTCATTATATACCACATTATAGTCATTATATCCTTTCTCATTATTTTACAATTTTCACTCATTATCTCTCAATTTCACTCATTATATACTTTCACTCATTATTTTACAATTTTTACTCATTATTTCTCAATTTTCATTCATTATATTCCGATTTTCACTCATTATATACTCCCTCCGTCCCCCTTTAAACACTCCGCTTTCCTTTTTTGGGTGTCCCACCTGTAAACACCCCATTTCAAAACTTACTAAATGGGGTAAGTTTTCACCACACATCAACCCTCCACTATCTCCAAAAACAATAAACAAACCTCCCATTATCTCCAAAAATAATAAACAAACCAGCCATTATCTCCAAAAATAATAAACAAATCATCCATTACCTCAAACAATAATAAACAAATTACACCACCTTAATCCACGTAAAAAAGGGAGCGGGGTGTTTAAAGGGGGACGGAGGGAGTATAATATTATAGTCATTATTTATTTTCATTCATTATTTCTGAATTTCCAATCAGTATATACAACTTTATTCCAATCATTATTTCCCAAATTTCACTCAGTATTTCCCGAATTCCACTCATTATATACCACTTGAATCGGGGGTACCTAGAGCTACGTACCCCCGGGGTACCATATACCGATTGTTATGCTAAATTGTTAGAACAAATCTAAGCCAACATTTTACTTAGAATGTATATAAACAATATAAATATATATAGTCCGGACGTGACACGGGCATGCAAACTAGTCCTAATTGTATTCTTATATAAATACATACCCTTATTTGTAATAATACAATACAAGCTTTTCCCTCAATGGGAATCGAATACACGAGTCTCTTGATAATATTGTCGCAGAATTTTTAGGGGCCTCTCATCCTCAAATCAGAAAGAAAAAACATTAGGGGTCTAATATTCTAAATCCGCACGGGACTCCTAAACTCTAAGAGACGGCCTGACTCCTCATCATTTTGCATTGCGAAAATACATTTCCAAAGTTTTGGAGTTAGTTGAAGGTAAAATAAACGAAGTTGAAGTCAACAAGGTATCTTCGAGTATACGCATTTGGAGCAACCCCTTTACAATGATGTACACGAAATCGACCAATATCCAGGAACGTAGGAGGCATCTTCCCGAAACTAGAACTTCTGACTTGGTCTAACAAAGACTCCTGACTAGAACCAAAAGGTCAAGCCGCCTGATGTTTGTTCCTGAATTGTGTTCCAATCCCAACAAATTCGTCTCAAATTTGTGCACTTCTTCCCTTCATTCTATCGTCATTATATAAAAACAAACATACACTTTTATTTGTAACTACAACAAATTCTATGCTTCACTAATTACTATATATAGACACTATATCTAATCTATTATCTCGAATTTCCCTTTTTACGATCTACCATTGCAATTTCTCTAAATAAATTATAATGGACTTGATTTTACTACTATACGTTCTCATACTGTATGTTTCGTACGCTTTAACTAAGAGCGTACTACGCAAGTTTCGCAATAATCTCCCACCAAGCCCTTTCCCTACCCTGCCCCTAATAGGCCACCTCAACATCCTCAAGAGTCCGAACCCGATCCACCGGACCCTAGCAAAGGTCGCAGACCGCTATGGTCCGGTGGTTCTACTCCACCTCGGCTCGAGACGAACTCTACTCGTTTCCTCTGCTTCAGCAGCAGAGGACTGCCTACGCCACAACGACATCACCTTCGCCACCCGCCCTCGCCTCATTGGGGCAAAGATCCTCGCGTACGACAACACCACCATGCTGTGGGCCCCGTACGGTCCTCTATGGCGTACCCACCGTAGGATTACGTCCACGGAGATCCTGTCCGTCCACAGGATCAACCTACTGTCCCACATACGAGCTGACGAAGTCAAGTGTCTACTCAAGAGTATTTTTTATGGAGGCGAGAATCGAACCGTGGATGTTAAGACGGCGTTTATTGAGCTGACGAACAACGTCATGATGCGGACGATTGCCGGTAAAAGAATCCACGGTGAAGAGGAAGAATCCGATTTTTCGAGGCGGTTTAAGACGATATTGAACGAGCTGGTGACGAGTGGCGGAGCGTTCACCATTTGTGATTTCATCCCGTTGTTAAAGTACGTGGGAGTTCATAAATTGGCTGAAAGAAAATGGATGGCCATTTTTGTGAAACTTGACAAGTTTTTACAGGATTTGGTGGATGAACAACGTAAGAAACTAGAGGAAGAAGAGCGTAATGGTGACGCTAATAAATCTGGTGGGAAGAAGAGGAACTTGGTTCAAGTTTTGCTTCAACTCAAGGAAACAGACCCTGATTATGCCACGGATCAAATTATCAAAGGCCTTGTACAAGTACGTTTCCTAATACTCTTTTAATCTCAATCGTCTTTCAATTTTTTAATGCACCGTTACATGTTCCCACTCGAATGTGTATACCGGTATACCCTTTGTTTAAGAGAAAGGCCTAATGTATAATCATATACATTACAAAACATATATCCACTCATTTCTCTCTCCTCAACCCCACCAATTTGATTTTTCTGGGAATATTTTGAATTGACATTCCATATTTTGAGTTGAGATTCTTATATTTTGAGTTTACATTCTCATTTATGAGTGATTTTGTTTTGATCATGTCAACTGAATTGACATATTTTTGTATGAATTGACATATTAATTCATGAGTAGTGATATGTTATTTGTGAGCCACCAATCTTCTTTTTTTGGGTCTATTCTGAATTGACATTCTATGTCTTGAGTTGTTATTCTCAATATTTTAAGTTGACATTATTATTTGTGAGTGATTTTGTTTTGATGTATTCTGAAATGACATCTCTATGCATGAATTGACATATTAATTCTTGAGTAGTAATTTGTTACCCGTGAGTGTACATTTGAGGGTAAAAAGGAGAGATGTGATTCATTAAAATGGTGAAAATATTATCTTACCCCCCATATACATTTCCAAGTTGTATATGTCATATACATTTAGTGGTACTCTTTGTTTAATATGACGTTTTGCACCAAAATGTATGACTCTGACAATGCTAGAGGTCTACATTGTAGACACCCAAAAATATCTACAATCGATAATAATTTTACTACACTATCAAAATTTTACTACTCACACAATTAATTTTACTACCTAAATTTTTCACTACAATTAATTTTACTACTTCCATCTCAATTTTACTACAACTACTACTACCTTCACTTTACATTGTAGACAAATTTATTGTGTCTACACGGTAGACCTCTAGCAATTTGCTATCGAAAATTTCATACACGTACTCTAGTTGTGTTAATTGATTTATGCCTAGTTTCTAGCTATTTGGCACATTTGTGGTGGAATAGATCCAATCGCTCACTATTTGCGAAATGAGATATATGCTTGTATGTCTAATTGGCTTACTAGATCAGTTAAGTATGCATAACGGCACTAAATTTTTGATTTGTCTTGTGCATTCCGACTAGATATTGTTACTTGCCGGAACTGAAACAACAGCTAGCACAATGGAATGGGCGATTGCGGTTCTGATTAACCATCCGGAAGTACATAAAAAGGCCAAAATCGAAATCGACGAGATTGTGGGAAATGATCGTTTGATCGAAGAATCCGACCTCGGCCATCTTCCGTATCTTCATTGCATAATAAACGAGACACTACGAATGTACCCTGCCGTTCCAGTTTTTGTACCTCATGAATCAACTGAGGATTGCGTTGTGGGAGGCTATCATATTCCGCGAGGAACAATGCTAAACGTGAACGTATGGGCTATACATAACGACCCTAAGGTCTGGGACGAGCCTTTGAAATTTAGGCCCGAAAGATTTGAGGGTGTTACGAGTGATAGAATTGGGTATAAGTTCATGCCTTTTGGCTCGGGAAGACGGGCTTGCCCCGGTGAAAACTTAGGCACACGGTCGATTGCATTGACACTAGCTTCGTTGATACAATGTTTTGATTTTGACAAAGACGGAGAATTCGATATGAAAGAAATATTTGGACTTGCCATGAGGAAGGAAAATCCCTTGAAAGCCAAGTTTAGGCCTCGGAAAGATGTGATGAAGCTATTGATGCGGTAGCCAAGCACAATTGATTTATAAATTCATTATAGCTTATAGTTTTCTTTATTTTCTTTTGGAGTCTTATGTTTTCAATAATTATTATTCCTTATCCATTTGAAAGTCTGATTATTTAATAAGTTTTTAAATTAGTTTCCTAATTCTATTATAGTTACAATTAAAACAATAAGCTAGGCATCTCCATCCGATGTGAAGTGAGATAGTCTCATTATATTTTGATAAATACAGATTACAGTTGAGTATTAATATAGAAGCGTCGAAGGGAGTTTCCTTCAAATTCTTTTTGTGGTTTTGTGGTTGCTTGCGGGCGACAAACTCACGCGTAAATTCTTAATCTTTTGCGCAAAATCAAATTAAGGGTTGTGGCTCTTTGAAATCGCCAGATTCAATTACTTACGAGTATTGGATCATATCTTTGGTTTGTTTTCTTTAGTTTTTCCATATAAACACAAACATAAGTACTTTCAATTTTTAATTCCGCTGCAAAAACTCTTAGTTTGTTAATTATAGTTTGTTAACCCGTTATACTATTTCATTTTCATTCCACTAGATGTAAGTCCGTGCGTTACACGGGTCTCTTAATGACGATATCCAATTATGATGATAAAGTTGAACCGGTAAATATTTTACCCTTATATAGAAACTATTGATTTAGACAATTCTTTTCATTATATGAACCTCAGAATTATTCAGTTCAAATCAGAATCATTCAGTTCAAACCAGATCAAATCAAATCAGATCAGAATTATTCAGATTAGATCAGCTCAGACCAGATCGATTATTGAAATTTGGTTTAATTCAGTCAAATAAGTTTTTTTTTTAAAATAATATCAGTATTAAACTAATTCTTTTTTTAATGATTATAGGTTACAAAAATAAAACTAAACAAGAAAATTTTATTTAAAAAAAATCATCATAAATTACTATTAGAAAAGTAAACGGATTGAAGAATCTAGTGGATTGTCATAGAGTTAATTATCCCATTACATATCATCCTCATGTTCTATATCAATCTCCATATCATTTAGCTCCGCGCCAACCTCTTGTTGAGTATCATCTTCTTGCTCGACATGATGATGTATACTAGGATTGGTTTTACCATATCGAAATGTGTGGGGGCTCAGATAGTATCTCGGCTTCCCACAAATTTTTTGTAAATTGTTATTGATTTTACGTGATAATAATAATAATAATAATAATAATAATAATAATAATAATATTAATTATTATTATTATTATTATTATTATTATTATTATTATTATTATTATTATTATTATTATTATTATTATCACGTAAAATCAATAACAATTTATTATTATTATTATTATTATTATTATTATTATTATTATTATTATTATTATTATTATTATTTATTACTATTACTATTACTATTACTATTACTATTACTATTACTATTACTATTACTATTACTATTACTATTACAATTACTATTACTATTACTATTACTATTACTATTACTATTACTATTACTATTACTATTACTATTACTATTACTATTACTATTACTATTACTATTACTATTACTATTACTATTACTATTACTATTACTATTACTATTACTATAGATGTGCTCAAGAATCAAGAATAATTTATAAGAAATTCGTGAAGAACCGAGATACTATCTGTGTAACAGCCCGGACCACCGTCCGTCGCAACACAACACAATAAGATGGGAAGCCACCCATTAGGCCCGTAAATTCTCTCGTGGGCTCTAAAAGGTGAAAACCTTGTTGGTAGTATGATGGTAGTAATCTATTATAAACTGATCATATGAGCCTTATTTTCCCAATGTGGGACAAACCAACTACATAATCCACTTTCCATATTCCGTAGTGTTACAAACTCCCCCACTTAGAGAATGCGACGTCCCCGTCGCGCCTCGATCTTTCCATACCAACATCAACACAGGTCCAAGATCTCCCCCGCTAGGCGGCTGGTCTGGGCCTCGCCCCAGCACGCGGTCGCAGGGTTGCTCTGATACCATCTGTAACAGCCCGAACCACCGTCCGTCGCAACACAACCCAATAAGATGGGTAGTCACCTTTTAGGCCCGAATATCCTCTCGTGGGCTCTAAAAGGTGAAGGCCTTGTTGGTAGTATTATGGTAGGAATCTATTATAAACTGATCATATGAGCCTTATTTTCCTAATGTGGGACAAACCAACTATATAATCCATTTTCCATATTCCGTAGTGTTACAATCTGAGCTCCCACACCTTTCGCTATGGAAAAACCAATCCTACATCTTGAAGAATTGTTTCATCCGCTTGAGCAGAGCAACAACTGTTGGCTCCAACTCCCCCAAAGAGGAGAAAGAGAAGGGAAAGAAGTCATAACCCAAAGTAACGAACTTAGCCTCATACTTAGCACTCTTACGATTGGCCGCTTCCCGCACCACCGTACCTGGTTCAAAATCAGTCAACTCCGTCTGTGTCAAGGGCGAAGACCCAGTCAAATCCACGCAAACGTCGCGCCCGCCAGCCCACGAATATAGCAGCGTGTTCGCTGGACGAAGAAGTCGACCATCAGGGCCAACCATGCCAATGCCAACCTCCTTTCCTGCTGAGATCCCAGATCGGTAACAAATGTCAACCAGCGTGTCATGAACAGCGTTATGCCGGTGCTTGACGCCCACAACACCCGTACACGAGACTGCTTGATCCCGAAATATGTCACCAACAAAGACCCGCGAGCAAGCAGAGCACGGGTGTTCTACGTTGAACAAAGGTATCCCCAGACAATAGCAAAGAACGTATCAATAGGTCCGATTATTCATAGGCTCATCCAACCCCGAAATCGGGATCACCCTAAGCCAATCAAAACTGTTCATACCCAACTGAGACCTCCATAAAGCTAACTGACATGGTGTCAAGGAATAAATAGAAGCGGCATCCCTGGTGAACCTTGCAAAATACAAATCTGCCAGTCTCTTCATAAGTCTAGGGGCAGCGATTTCACCAGGATTGCCTAAAATGTCGACCTCCATAGTCCTATTCAAAACACCAATGGCATTAGAAAATACAGATCTCGTAGTAGCGATATCAGCATGGTGAATAAGCGTAGTCTGCAAGTTAGTAGATTGAAGTCGCAACCCCAAAAAAGCGTGATGGACAACATCCCGACCGAATAGACACCAATTCCCCCAAAAGAGAAAGCTAAAGTAGCAACCCTCCACTGCCAGTCACCAAAGCCCAAACCCGCAGCAACCACGAAACGCTCCAAAGAAGAACAGAAGGCCACATCAAAAGCTAGTTGAGCCAACTCAAAAATACACGGCGCAAAAGTACGTAAAGCAAAATATAGCTTAAAAACCCCAATGCAAGCCCAAAGTACCAACAACTCGTTCTGCAGATCATTAAGCCTAGAAAACGCGTCCATGAGCTCAATGGTATTAGCTACCCTCCTCATAACCAAAGAACTAAAAAATCGACACTAACTGGCCCACCTAAAAGGTTGACCCCAAGGAGAAACCTAGCAATATTAGGGGGAAAGACTCCATTAAGACAGCTCCGTGGATCCTCGAAAGGCCAAAAAACCTCGGTCTTATCAACATTAAGATGGAGACCAACACGAGGACTATCAACCTGAATTAACTCCAAAACCTCACCTACAACCAAGGTATCACCGACAATAGTGCCATCGTCCAAATAGACCTGGAAAAATTGACCCGAGACCCGAAACCCGACCCGAAAGTTTTGACCCGAACCCATATTTTTTTCTTTTTTTTTTTTGAGCAAAGACCCGAACCCATATTTCACCCAAAATGATATCACCCGTATTTGATCCAAACTCGGTTACTCCCGACCCGAATCCGATTATCACCCGAAATCAACTAACCTGAAGTTGAACCGAACCCGTAATGACCCGAACTAAACTAGCCTGACCCGATTATCACCCGAACCCGAATAAACCCGTACTAATTTGACTTGAAATTTTTTGATTCCGCATACTATATGTCTAACCTTTGATTTAGTGATACGAGCATTTTGCGCCAATCAATTTTGTATCATATAAGGTGAGCATATTATATGGCATAATGTTCCTATTTTTCACATGAAACGAGTACCTAAACAACTTAATGTAATGTTTTCCATCTATAAGTGATCAATCAATCAGAAATAAATGTAAATAGTTCAAATCTAATCATGATTCGTCTCGATTTTTCAACTAGACTCGAATTAACCTGACCCGTAAGAACCCGACCCAAACTAGCCCAAATAGTTTAACCCGTACCCGAAATCGACTTGAAGAATGTACACCCAAAATGGCCCGAACCCAACCCAACACGAAGTGGCCCGAATTTATAGTGCATCCGAATTGACCCAGCCCTAACCAACCCGACCCAAATAACCCGTTTGCCAGGTTTACGTCCAAATACCAAGCCTGCATAGACAGGTCGAAAGAGTCCCTAATCTTACACGCCAAAGGGTGCAACATTAGGGCAAAAAGCAGCGGGCCAAAAGGGTCACCCTGCACCCCTGACACGACAAAAGTGTGTGCTCCCCATAACATAAGCGCGCAGGCCTAGAATAACAGAACTCGACCAAACGAGCGAGAGCAGGACATCGGAGATGGACCTTCTGAAGCATAACGGCACGATCCACCATGTAAAAGGCATTACGAAAGTCGACCAATAACATGGATTGACCCACCTCATCTCCATGACCCTTAACCAATCGGTTCACGGCATGCAAGACCACCTTACCCCTCTCCTCGGACACACCAACACAAAACTGAAGGTCAGCGAAATAGTTACCCAAGGATGGAGCTACCAAGGAGGTGTCAACCTTGGAAACCAGACGGCGACACACCGTACCCACAACAATAAGGCGAATACCACCGCGTGGCTTAACAAGCGGGGTAAGCGGTGCACTAGCAACAAAGGGACCTAACACAGCAGAACACTTCTCCTCAAGGAAAAGGTTAACCACCTGTGTGAAAGAGGCAAGCAACTCGTCGGAAACTGCCACAACGGTCTTACGTCTACACTGCGTGACTTTACGCTTGCACAACTCCAAGGCCTCTTCATCAACATTCAACAAAAGAGGCGAATTCTCAGCCAAAGTATCTTGAACAAGCTGCCACTCGCCTCCGGGCTCACCCCAAGCGTGAACGATACAAACAATAAATCCCTCCTGCAAACGGCGTCTAGTATCAGATCAACGCTCTCGACAAATCCGTGGTGAAAAAATCATGAGTGTACACACCGGGAATACAAACAACTAAACCCAACAGAAGATGTCATCAGGCCTACAAATAACCTTGTCAAGCGCCCCTTTAAGTACCCGCGAAAAGCTCTAACAACACTTTGGAGGAATAGACTTAGCCCTACGTAACCGTTTAGAAAGCAAGCGATCAAGTGGTTAACTCGAAACCAGAAAGCAATGCTCGAGCAGTATCCTCCACAAGATGCAGAGGTGAAGCAACGGCTGGCGGTCTGTCCAAATTATACTGATCACGCGAACAATTTTTGTCACCAGGATCAGCGGTATTATTATTATTATTATTATTATTATTATTATTATTATTTTGAGAACATTATTATTATTATTATTTATATTATTATTATTATTATTATTATTACTATTATTATAATTATAATTATAAAACTATTAAAGAATATGTTAAATTGATATGTTCAGTTAAATTTTATTCAGTTCAAAAATCACAAATCCCATTTAGATTAGATTACATTAGATCAGAATCATTCAGATCAGATCAGAATCATTCAGTTCAGAGCAGTTCAGATCAGAATCATTTAGATCAAATCTATTCAGAAAGATGTAATCCTATCAAACAAGGCCTTTGTTGTATTTTTCAATAATCTTTTTGGTAACAAGTCTAACAACTATAGAAATCCGTATTACATCAATGTTTGAAAGTAAAAATGTTAGCAAGTCATGAAAACAAAGGACTAGCTAGAGCCATTTAATTCAAACACCAAACGGGGCCTTAGTAGTAGTAAAACTCAATAATGTTTTTGGTAACAACTATAGAAATTCGTATTACATCAATGTTTGAAAGTAAAAATGTTAGCAGTTCATGAGAACAAAGGAGTCGGGCCATTTAATTCAAACACGAGATATTAATTGAAGCGTATCATTGTGAGGAATGAACTTTGCTTCCAATGGCGTGGCCTTCCACATACTGAGTCCAACCTGTTCTTCCATATCAATTTCTCCGACATTTTCGAACTCAAAGCATTGTATTAGAGATCCCAATGTCAAACCAACTGCCCTCATGGCCAAATTCTCCCCCGGGCAGGCTCGCCTTCCGGACCCAAATGGCATGAATTGATATCCAATCCGATCACCTTTGATGCCCTCAAACCTCTCGGGCTTGAATTTCAACGGCTCGTCCCAAACTTTAGGGTCATTTTGGATGGCCCATATATTTAAATTTAACATTGTGCCTTTCCGAATGTGGTACCCACCGACCACACAATCTTCTGATGAGTCATGAGGTAAGAGTAGGGGTGCCGCTGGGTACATCCGAAGTGTCTCATTTATTATGCAATGAAGGTATGGAAGATTTACAAGGTCAGCTTCTCCGATCAGCCGAACCCTACCGACATGGTCGTCGATTTCCTGTTTTGCCCTTGTAAGAACTTGAGTATTGTTTAAAAGAAGAGCTAGAGCCCATTCCATCGTGCTAGCCGATGTTTCACTTCCCGCTATTAGTAAATTCTGTCCAAAAACAACAACTAAGTCTTAGTCTTAGTTACAAAATAATTTCCGGCATGAAAAGTAATTATATAGACAAACAAGACTGGAAATTTTCATTGTTGCACTAAAAATTGATCGTCATTATTACTAGTGTCGTATCGAACGACGTCAACCTCTAAGCTTTAAGAGCTCGACTAAATGGTACTCAAATTCGGTACCATTTTAAACAATAATATGAGTTTCTTTTTTTTTTTTTTTTTTTTTTACAAAGTAAAAACAAGTACGCAAAGCGTACCAGATTAGGTAACCCTTCTAGTCAGGGTATCACCTAATATATATATGTTTTTTGGCTGAGTATAATAATTATCAATTAAATAAATAAAATGTGTCAACCTTGTCACCGAAATTTCTATGCAAATTAAATAAAAAATAAGGAAGAAAAAAAAATAATATAAGTTGTAAATTCAAATCTTTAGCTACCAGATCAAGAACAGAAAGATATACTGTACATATGCAATTATGCATGCTTATCTATTTGCAGTAGATGATCACATGACAACTTGCTAAGTAAACAATCAAAATATTCCACATAATATAAACAAAGGGTACTTAGCACAAAGTCATGTCAATTTACTAAACTTTGATGAACTTCGTAAGCTCATGTGCTCCAGTGGGTCATATACGACACGAACAAAGTTGAATTTGGATATTTCAAAATAAATATTATAGAGAGATTCATCTGGTTCGAGTTAAGCTATAATTTTCATAAAAATAATACTATGACGTTAATAACAACATCTAAGTTTCGAAGTCTTGATTCTGATTATTCCATACGCTATATTTATAGTTTCATACCATAGAACACCTTGTTTCGATATAACATACTCCCTCCATTTATATGCAATGTTATTCTTACTTTTTGCACAAAGTTTGTTAGGTGTGTATTAAAAATTATTAAAAGCAAATGGGAAAGGAAACAAGAACACTTTGGAAGCATTTCATTGGTTCAAATGTTACTAAAATAAGAAACAAGAAGATTGGATGTGAATCCCCCTAAAAGGAAACTAAGAAGATTGAATATGAATAGAGCGAGTACGAAATACTACCAAACTCTCTTACTATTACCTTTAAAAAGAGGTCAGGGTGTAATAGACTCGAGTTAATTTAGCTTTAGCTTTCTTAGTACTTTCATAGTTTCATCCAACTAAAAAAAATGACAAAATGTTTGAGACTAGAATTACCTGTACAAGGCCTTTGATGATGTCATCTGTGGCATACTCAGGATCAGTCTTCTTCAGATCGAGCAAAACCCTGATCAAATTCTTCTTATCATCCTTACCACAACCACCACCCGATCCCTCTGCCGCCATTTTCGCCTTCTGCTCGTCCACCAAATCCTGGAAAAACCCATCCATTACAACAAAAACTTTCTTAAACCTCTTCTCACCCAATTTCTGCATACCAAAATACTTGAGAAACGGGAAAAAGTCAGCTGCACAAAATGCATCAGTGTACAAAGCCTGAATAATCTCATCAAATCTCTTAGCGTCTTTCGATTTCTCATCAGTTTCGCTGTCGCCGTAAATCCTCTTCCCAGCAATCATCCGCATCATCACATTGTTGGTTAGCTCCATGAGAGCGCGCTTTATCTCTACTACATGGTCTTTTCCGGCTTCGTTTATACGACGAAGCAAGAACTTGACCTCGTCAGCTCGTATGTCAGCCAACATGTTGACTCGGCTAGGAGACAAGATTTCTGTTGACGCAATCTTACGGTGGTGGCTCCATAGTGGACCGTATGGGGCCCATACCATGGTGGTGCGGTCATATCCAACAATGTTTGATCCGATGATGGGAGGCCGGTTCGCGAAGATTGTGTCGTTGGTGTGGAGACAGTCCTCTGCTGCTGAAGCAGATGAAACGAGTAGAGTCGATCGCAAGCCGAGCTTGAGGTAGACCACCGGACCGTATTTTTCCGAGAGCGTCTTGAATGTGCGGTGGATGGTTTTGGGGTTCTTGAAGAGGTGGATATGGCCTAGGATGGGGAGGGTAGGAAAAGGTGAAGGTGGAAGTTTTTGAAGCTTGTGTAGGAATATTTGGGTTAAAATGTACGAAAGTAGGAAGATTACAAAGTACAGTAGCAGAGTATAATCCATATGGTTTGGAGAAATTTAGGACTTTTTTTGGGTTAAGGTTTGTCTAATGCATAATTAGTGGGGATTGTGTATGTTGGGTATTTAGAGTAAGGACGATACCTTTGAAAATTGGGATTGCGTGGAAGAGATTCTTTCAATGCTTGGGCAACAAGAAAATTTATTAATTTTAAAGAGTCACTTGATATATAAGATGGTAATAATTTGGTCAAGGTAATATATAGTGCTCAAATTGGGTTTTTATATATTTTTTTTATTTATAATAATGCAGTTTGAAGATGACCTTGAATAATTCATAACACCTGATATATGTCAAAGGTAGAGGTGGCCACGAGACGTGCTAGGCCAAGCTCCCCCGAGCTAGTGCGCAAAATATCCAGCACTGACACTGGCACTTGCTCGTACGGCTTTGACCAGGTTTGGTCAAGGTAATATATAGTACTCAATTAGGGGTTTCATATATTTTTTTATAATAATGCAGTTTGATGATGACCCTGAATAATTCATGGCATCTGATATATGTCAGAGGTGGTGGACAGGTCGGGTGACACGGTGGTGGTGAGACGGTTTTGCAAATAGCAAGGTCTCACTGCCTACAATTAGGTCACTACTCAGTGTGTTTCCAGACAATCTGCAGACGCCGATAAACAATTGAAAGGACTAAAGAATCTCAATGGCCTACTAACCAAAACTGCTATTTTGTTAACTATTTACCAAAACGGCTATTTTGGTAAAACTATTTACCAAAACAGCCATATCCAAAAAACTAATTCTCAATAGCAAATTGATAGAGGTCTATAGTTTAGACACAATTAATTTGTCTACAATGTAAAATTGAGCTAGTAGTAGTAAAATTGAGAACGCAGTAGTAAAATTAATTGTAGTAAAAAATTCAGGCAGTAAAATTAATTGTGTGAGTAGTAAAATTTTGACAGTGTAGTAAAATTATTACTGATTGTAGACACTTTTGGGTGTCTACACTTTAGACCTCTAGCATTGTCTTTCTCAATATGACTATTTTCTTTCTAATTTTCTTTTTTTGGTACTAATAAAGAAAACACACATAAAAATAGAAATTCAAGAATATTTATTTCTCTAGCTAATTACACATGTTTTTTGTTTAAAGAAAAATCCATTGACCCTTAAAAAAAGTAATTAATTTAATAGATATTTAATACAAACCCAATCCCCCTCTCTCCTTCGCCTACAACCCTCACCCACGCGCCTCCCCTGCCAACAACCACTGCCAGCCCGACACAACCAGACTTCCAGGGCTGTCCAGCCATCCTCCCTCCTGTAACAACCTTAAATTTTCGCTATCCTTAAATACAAAAACAAATGATTGTTATGCCGTCATTGACTACCAAGTTTACGCCAAGACTAATATAAAACAAACTTCATAACAATTAATCCAAAAGAATAATTGACAGTGAAGACTTCTACCAGAGTCTACAAATTATAATTAGAACCAAAAAGATAAACTACAAATTTTTCCCTATGTAAATTGATAACTTTATAAGAAATGTCTAATATACGTTGACGCTTCAACCATACAATATATCTCAATCAGCAACATGTCAACTGTGCCATTAAAGGATGACACAAGGCTCAGAATAGGGTAGGGACAAATCCATACCAAAAGAACGTCAGCACAGGCTGAGTAAAATTAGAGAAATACTCCCTTCGTCCCCCTTTAAACACCTCGCTCCCATTTTTACGTGGATTAAAGTGGTGTTGTTTGTTTATTATTGTTGGAGATAATGAGTATTTTATTTATTCTTGTTGAAGATAGTGGTTGGTTTGTTTATCATTGTTGGAGATAATGGGTGATTTGTTTATTATTTTTTGAGGTAATGGGTGGTTATTTATTGTTTTTGGAGATAATGAAGGGTTGATGTTTGGTGAAAACTTACCCTATTTAAAAAGTTTTGAAATGGGGTGTTTAAAGAAAGACACCCCAAAAAGGAAACTGGGTGTTTAAAGGGGGACGAATGGAGTAAAAGAGAATAAGATACGCGCCGTAAAAGGCGCGTTAATTATAACACGACTAAACAAGCTACGCAAATTTAAAGCAACAACAACGACAAACTACCGGGCACGACTCGTGCTCTGTTCAGAACTAAGAAAACAACATCAACAGAGGACACGACTCGTGTGGCGATTTACACGAGTCGTGCAGAGGTCAGCTCCGACTACTTGTTTACGAATTTGGCCGGTTATTCTTTCTATCAACTTTTTTCTTATCTTCTGTACATTATTGGAGGGCCGTAGTGAGGTCTCTAAAAAAAGCCAAGGGTCCAGGGCTACTACATCTAAAGTTACATAATAACGCAACTAAATGACCCAAGTTATTTTCACACCCCTCACTAGAGATCAAGTAGGATATGTACCTCTAGGATACAAACCTTGATAAGTACAAATAAAAGCCACATCATCTTGACGTGGTGACGGCTCCTACGTCTGTCCCTCTAGATGAGTTTCATTTATCATTTCATTTTTTCCGACTTTACATTTAGACTCACTAAGGTACATTATTTGTGCTTGCGCTTTTCGATTTATAAACGGTCGTAGCCGGAAGCAACAATAAAGGATCAACAATAATAGATGGCATTGCCAAACAAGATGACATATATACAAGTATAAATCTCAAGATTGAGGATCGAATAATGATGAGGAAACAATAAGAGATGAAACGAATGACAAAGCTCTCGAGATTGAACGATAATACGAACATGCTCAACTTTAGAGGGTCAATGTTCTTACCTCAAACGCAAATCCATTTCTCTTTTTTAATCGATCACATCGTCTCCTATAATCAATCATACCCAATTCCTTAAAATGAATTATAATTTTTACTCCATCAAGCCTAATTACAAATTACACAACCATAAATGACATTGATTGAGTAAGAACCCAAATTAGGGCAGTAGCAAAGAAATAGTAATAACTTACGTTTAAGAAATGTGATCAACTGATCATTACCACATTTGAGTATTTCATAAAAGTTTATGTCAGCAACGTCTCCTCCAAATTTTGTCAATCTCCAAACGGATCAACGAGAATCAGTCTCACACTGAACCATAAACGTGAATTAGGGTTTGCCCACGGAAACTAATATAACTTTTGATACCCAAATATAGGTCTTACCAATTTTTGACATATTGTCGCAACTAGAGTTAAAAACATCTCCATAAAATCTTGTCCTAAAATACTGTAGGAGTCGACGGGAATCATCAACATACCGAGGGGGCGGAACAGTTCTTGGGTACATAGATACAGCTCTACTAAAACACCTCCACAAAGAGAATCTAGTGGAATCTTGGCATAATTTACATATTTTTCGATTCGTATCAAAAGAACGGTTCTAACATCACCAACCACGACCTAATTAATCAGAGGTGTGATGTGAGAGTTGTGTGTGTTTGAAGTTAACATAGTAGTGCTGGGAAGTTATGCGGGTGGAGGCTACGAAAAAGGGAAAGATGGAGAGGAGTGAGATCGAATGATTATGAAAGAAAAGAAAGGGTTTCCTTTATTGTACATAAACGGTTATGAGGCTAGACTCCATCTTTGCCTTTGCTATTTGGGTGAGATGAGTGATTTACAAACTCGATTCAAATTTGAATGAGTAATGAATCCTCTTTATTATTTTTTTAAGTAGAAACCTCGTAGTAATTCAATCGCAATCCCATAAAACCTTGATTTAATCCTCAATTACATAATAAAATTAAACGTAACACCCTTAATTATTTAAATACGGGGTGTTACACCGCGACCAACTCCCCAATCTGTTATGTTTGTTCCATCGACTTCCTCTCCTCATATCCCCCAACAAAACAACTATACGGCTGCACCGAGGTAAGAGTCCGAGGGTTGGTCACCGGGGCCAGAAGGTGACGTCCGGCCGGCGCCGTTTCGATTGGGGCATAGTGGGTATGTGGGTGATCTGCGTCATGCTAGGGTTTTGTTGTGTGGTGGTTTGGCTGGGTGAGTGGAGCATAGCAGGGGAGGAAAGAGTCAAAGAAAATAAAGTTTTAAAATTATTTATTTATTTTTTGGGTCAATGGGTTTTTTTAATAAAAAAAAACTTGAGTGATTAATTAGAGAAATAAAAATGCTTGAATTTCTATTTTTTATGTATGTTTCTTTTATTAATAAAAATAGAATGGACCACAAAAATAAAGCTAGAGAGGAAATAGTCATTTTGGAAATTAGTTTTAAGATACGGTCGTTTTGCTAATTAGTTTTATAAAAATAGCCGTTTAGGTAAATAACCCAATTTTGGCGTCCTCTGTTTTAGAGGTTTTGCAATTCCACCAACAACAAGTCATACAACTTTAGATCCTATTTGCTCAACCGGAAGCAAATAAGGTTTTCTCTATAAATTGAATCAGGATCGAATTTACCTTTCTTCCATGGAACATAAACACCGAATTGCAAAATGACATTGTGTTTAAAGTATAAAATCATTGTGGGTGCTCTAACCATCAGTCTAGATTTTTAGCTCAGTTGGTTATGTAACATTGTATCAGAGCATCAACGATCTTGAAGTCTCAATTTCAAATTCTGGTAGCCCGCTCCTTTTTTTATGTTGGAGTCTCAATAAAAGAGCTCTGTTAAATTGTTGCTTGTGGGCCTGTATATTATTACCCACGCTGCTAGCCCATGAAGGCCTAGGGCCGGCCCTGAGAGTAGGCCGGGGGTGGAATGGCCTAGGGTCCACGGCCAAAAGGGGCATCGTCTGATGAGCTACACAATAGTTTTATAGTTATATTATTAAGCAGCAAATTATTTTTTGTTCTATTACTTTTTCTTTGGCTAATTACAAAGGGTTTCCTTGTTTTTGTTCCTTTGTGTTTTTAATCACCATATTTCCTACTCTTTTAATTCATAACCAACTTGTTGTACTCTATTGACATGCTAAAGAATCACACAACTCATTCTACTTAATACAAAAATAATAATTTCCATCGAATTACAAATTTTGGACTTTTCTAATGAATCTAACATAGTTGATTCCGCGATTTAACTTATTTATAAGCAACTATACCCACACTTAGAAAAATATTGTTCATTCCCAATCCAAAGAAAATTACTATGAGAATTGCGGGAAATTTGAGCATATAGGGGCCATAATTGTAGTTCCACACTACGGCCTCCAAAATATTCAGATTGGCCTTGTGTGAGCCTTTGCGTGAGGGGGCGTGTTGAAGGTATAAAACCATTGAGGGTTCTCTAACCACCAGTCTAGATTTTTGGCTTAGTTGGTTATCTAACACATTACTTGATCTGAACCATGCATATTGGCATATTGCTTTCATAATCATCTACACAGTCCACGAGCCTCAAGAGCTTCTCCACCACATTTCTATCCCGAACTGTAGAGGCAGGGTACAACATGGCTCATCAAAGTTCATCACAAGAAGATGCAGATAGCTGGCCAAAGCTTCAAGTTTATCAAGCTCCGACTCCGAGCTGAGCAAGTACTCCCTCCGTCCCAACTCAAATGCCCCGTGGGGTATTTGTAGTGGAATAAGAAAAATTGATATCGTAAGTTGAGTGGGGGAATATTAGGAAAAAGGAGGAGAGAGAATGTGAAAATTAATAGCATATCCGGTAAAAGCACTCACACGGACTGAGCCGGACTAGAGTCGTATTTTTTTAGTTATAAAAGTCGAAAGCCAAGCCTAGGCCATAACCACTTCGACATCTTATACTATATATTAAAAGCTGTGTTTTAAGCAACGATCACGTTCACCAGTTTCAGTTTGGTCATCTCATTTGCTATTTGGCATCATAATTAAAAAAAAAAAAAAGCACAATTAAAAAAAACATCAACCCAAAATTTTTTGTTGCTATGGACTGTTATTGTTGGCCAAATTATGGGTTCTACACTTCTACCTCATTGTGATAGATTAACAACTTAAGTATGCCACAGGGATCCAAGTTTTTTTTTGGTTTGAGCAATATGATGCAGAGATGAGGGATAGAGAGATAAATATACGGGGATAAGAGAATCACACATCTGCCGACTTATCCTCACATTCCCCCAGATCGTCTACACCATTTATGCCACCTCCACTATTCATGTAGATTTGTCAGAATTACTACCAACCTACCTTGTTTTAGGCCTTTACGCTTCAAGGTAACAAGAAGCTTAGTTGTAGTGAGTGGTCGTCTACCGATCTCATGTCTTCCATGAAAGGGGACACCAACTTAGATTAAGAAGAAAATAATCATTTTTTCTTAATCAATGTAGTTTTGATGATAAAGCAAATCAATTTATTGAGCTACTTTTTACCTAAGAAGACCTTTATGGTGCAAAATGTTTCATGCGCTTCCACTTGGGATGCCCCAATTCTTCAAAGATCTCGTCTGTTAGAGAGCCAACTCAACCAAAATTTCAGACTGATGGTTGAGGCCCAATAATTGGTTATATCTTAACATCGTCACTTCATATGCTTTAGTTCTAGTTCTGGTTCGTCAGTTTCTCTAATTATACTTTTATAAGACAAATATATATATATATATGCATGAATTACAAAAATTCAAAAAATATACAAATTAAATGTGACTATAAGAGACGGAGAGGGTTGCTTTGAAGCGTTGGTGAACAACTTCGGTTGGCTCCTTGCTTCTCTAAAAGAAGAACTAGTTATTTTACCCGTGAAAAGTTGCACGGGGGGTTAACTTTTACTCTTAGGCTCGAATATGTTGATACTATTTTGAATTATTACCAAACTAATAGATGCATATTGAGGCAAAAAAAAAAATGAGTTTGTCCAGGAAAAGATGTTTAATTCGAAGTTGTGATCGGTAGTTTTTGTAATTTAAGGCCTAAATCTTATTGACATTTCTTGAAGTATGAGAAAAGGACACATTCTGGTGTACATATACTAGATGAATAATAATTTATATTCTGTGTTTAGGACATAATTTATTGATGACACACAGGGGTTCGGTGGTAAAATCGTTGGCATACTGGATCAGTGTTCTTGCAATATATTAAAACAGCTGGTAGATGCTCTGAACAGGCAGAGATAGGTGAAATTCCTGATGGGGGTAGATTCTTGTTATCAGACCATCAAAGATGACATACTGCCTACGAGATCGTTGAGTCCATTAATGACTACATGTTATCACTCATACAGCATGAAGAAAGAGAATATTTGAGCTCTGATTTGGTCAATCTGGAAGAAAAGGATCCAGAAGCTCAAGAAGATCTGTACTCAGTCGAGTACTTGAATTCTAATCAAATTTTAATAATTCATTAATGGAAATGCTAGAGGTCTACAATGTAGACACTCAAAAGTGCCTACAATCAGCAATAATTTTACTACACCATCGAAAAATTTACTACTCACACAATTAATTTTACTACCTGAATTGAGAATCCCAGGATGAAGAAATTCCGATTTCTCAAGAAAATTCCGTCTTTTTTATTGTGTTATATATTGCCATTGTTCGTTTCTCAGACACTCAGCACCCCTGCTGACTCAGCGACACCAACAACCAATCAGGGATGAGCAAGCTGTCATAGTGACACGTGGGATTAAAAGTCAAAGTTTGGTATAGGAAAGTCAAAGTTAGTTATTTTATAGTTAGGAAGTTTGTTAGAGGCAGTTACTATTTTACTTGTATAAATACATTCATATTTCTGTAAATTCATTAAATAAAACAATCAGATTTTGGAATTCAGTTTACAGCTTCTTCTTCACGTTTCATGATTGAATTTCACAGTTTTAATGTGGTATCAGACGAAATAGGTTAGATCCTGCGATCTTTTACTGGTTTTTGATTCGAAATTCACATTGAATCTATACATTTTTTGTTTGTTCGTCACAAAGCTTCATCTACAAGTTTGTTTTTCTGTCTCAGTGAGTTTTTTTAGTGATTTTGTTATGAAGAATATGACATTCTTCATCTAGTTTCTTTGTCCTTCATTGCGATAGACTTTGCGAACACTTCGCAAGGTGTGTTCTAGAAGTTATTATGGTAATCTGGTGTTGTTTGGAGATCATATTAGGATTTGTTTGGTATTTGCAGGGATTTTTGGTTTGACAAGGCTTAGCTTGTCATTTACTCAACTAATTACAGTTGATTTTGTAATTTATGAGGAAGTCGCATTTTTTGAGGTTTTGTTATTGGTTGAACACGCGTTTCAACAGCATTTGGTGATTTGTTTTGGAATTGGTTTAATCAGGTTGGGAAGTGTATTGTTGGATAAGTTTTCTTTGAGAATCACTGTTTTATCTCTAGTTGTTTTATTGAAATCTTCGCTTAGATTTCATCTGATTGACACTATATTATTGTTGGTACACTCGCAGAGCTTCTTGAGGAAGTTAATTGTTTTTCGACAGGTTTAGTTGAGCATTAGAGAAGTTAGTACGCAAAACAATGGCACCTGAGTCTAGTTCAAGCAACAATCCTTTAGTCAATGCTTACAGGGATCCTTACTACTTACATGGTGGTGATCTAAGGCCTTGTTTGATAGGACTGCATCTTTCTGATCTAATTTGATCTGATTTGAATGACTCTGAACTGATCTGATTTGATCTGAATGTATTGAAATTTTGATTGAATTTCAACAAATTGGTATTAATAATAGACCAAAGACATTGATAGAAACTTAAACTTTTCTGATCTGATCTGAATGATTCTGAACTGACCTAAATTCATCTGAGAATAAGTCCTATCAAACGGGTTTCTACTGCTTTCAATGGAAGCCATTACTTGAAGTGGTCAAGAGCTGTGAAAATGGCTCTAGAGGAACAAGTTTGGTTTTAATCTAGGCACTGTCCCTAGACCGGATGAGAATGATGAGAGGTTACAGGATTTGCTGAGGGTGGACTACACTGTCATGACATGGATTCACAATGCTATGGAACCAGGAATCTCTTATTATTTTTTTGTGGATCGAATCGTCGAAACAGTTGTGGGAAGAAATCTAGGAGAGGTATAGTCAGTCGAATGCTCCCTTCATTTACAAACTGCGCAGAGATCTAAGCCAGACAAGTCAGCTTCATGATCAAACTATTGCATACTACTAAAGTCATCTGCAGGCAATCCAAGCTAAACTACAGTCCTTAATCCTCGGCCTAGGTGCAATGTCAGCCCGCTCCTGTACTGTACTGAAAAGAATTTCGGACAAAGATAACAGGAATAAGACACTTGATTTCCTAATGGGACTGGACTCTAAGTATGATACTATTCGTGATCAACTAAAGGCTTTAGATCCCCTTCATACAATGAATGTTGCCTTTTACAAAGTCCAGCACTTCGAGACTCAACACAAAGAGGGTAATGGTGGGTCTGTTGTATCAAACAACAATGCTAGGGCTGTTAATTATGCGGGAAAACCGGACTTGTCTAGCGGTTTGGACCAGACCAGACTTGTCTGGACCACTGAACAGCCCTAAGAAGTGCCATGGCTGCAAGTCAAAGGTACACAGGCTATAGAGGATTTCTAAGAGAGCAAGAGTCATCTATAAGCAGCAAAAATTCTGATAATGGAGGAAATTATGGTAAAGATTACAACAAGAAGACAAAGTTCAGCACTGATGACAAGCCACCACTTGTTCATTACCATTGTGGTAGAGAAGGTCACACTAGAGCTTACTGTTACAAGCTCAATGGGCCTCTAGGGAAAGGTAAAGGAGTAGCAAGGGACAATGGTCGGGGGAATAACTATGGGGGCAGAAGGTTTGCAGTAAATGTGGAGGAAGACTCAGATGATGAAGAACAAGAGACTTCATTCTATGATGATAGGCACCAGTCCTATGAGTATGATCCAAAACCTGTTGCAGACAATGATGTGCACATTGACCTTGTCCTGGTGAATGCCTTGTTCAACAAATTCGTGACATCTATGCAACAACAACCTAAACCTGACACTAGTGCATCTGCAGCACATGTTTCAACAACACCTGTTACTTGCAATGACCAGTCATCTGATTACATCATAGCAGGTTTGACTTACACCTCTAATGCAACTGTGTGTCATGTGTTTGGTGATAATTATGTTGAGTTATGGAGCCTGATAAGGAAACTTTATGAGGAGTCAAGATGGAATAGGACACTAAATGAGCATTTTCAGTTATGGTCTTTTGGTTTTCGTAGTCTATTAACTAGGAATTAAGGTTCTTATCTCTTGATATTTCTAAGCTATGTTATATAAAGAGCTTATCTCAGCTATTACGGTGTATCATCACGAAACACATCAGAGAAAGTAAAGTCCTAGTGCGTTGTGGTTTTTCCCCGGTTTCCTTTGCGGTTTTCCACGTAAAAACTTGTGTCTCCCTATTATACTTTTGCTGCTTTTTCATTGTGGGTAACTTTAAATCTGATGTCAAAGACTCAACAACTGGCATCAGAGCTAGGTTAAAGTCGTGTCATATTTTAAGGGTTAACATTGGATGATGGGAAGCTAAGAATCGATAAATTCGATGGTCGAGATTTCGGTTTCTGGAAGATGCAAATTGAAGACTATCTATACCAAAAAAATATGTACCTTCCTCTTGATAAGATGCCCGAAGGAACAAAGGAGGATGAGTGGAAAATCTTGGATCGACAGGCACTTGGTATAGTTCGTTTGACATTGGCCAAGAACGTGGCTTTTAATGTCAAAGATAAAACAACGACGGCGGGTTTGCTTAAGACCTTATCAAATATGTACGAGAAGCCCTCGGCTGTGAACAAGGTGTATTTGATGCTTCATTTATTCAATCTTCAGATGTCTGATGGAAGTTATGCTGCTGAACATATTAATGAGTTCAATCAAATTATAAGCCAATTGACATCTGTGAAAATTTGCTTTGAGGATGAGGTTAGAGCCCTACTTTTACTGTCTTCTTTACCTGATTCATGGGATACTATTGGTTCCGCTATTAGTAGTTCTTGTGGAAAGGAGACACTAGACTTTGATGAAGTTAGAGACCTAGTTCTTAGAGAAAGCATTCGTAGGAATGATCTAGGAGAAACTTCAGGGAGTGCTTTTAGCACTGAAAGTAGAGGAAGAAGTAAAATGCATGGTCAAAGCAAACATGGCAGATCTATGTCGAAAGGCAGGGGAAAGTCAAAGGGCAGAACTTCGGGTTTGTGCTGGGATTGTGGTGAAAAAGGTCATTATAAAAGGGAGTGCCCAAATCCCAAGAAGAAGAAAAACAATCGCTGGCAGCAAGATGATGGTGACTCTTCTGTCAATTCTGCCACAGAAGAGGTTTATGATGCTTTGGTCTTAAGCGTCGAAACTCCCATTGAGTCTTGGATAGTAGACTCTGGTGCATCATTCCGTTCTTCACCATGTAGAGAATTGTTCCAGAATTTCAGATCTGGAAATTTCGGGAAGGTTTATCTATCGGACGATGAAGCCTTAGAAGTTATGGGGAAGGGAGAAGTTAGTATCAAGACTTCGAGTGGGAGTTTATGGAAGCTGCAGGATGTTACGTATTTTCCTAACTTAAAAAAGAATCTGATTTCAGTGGGTCAACTGGATACGGCTGGCTACAAGACGGTTTTCGAAGATAGTTCATGGAAGGTAGTCAAAGGTGCTATGGTGGTTGCACGAGGTTCGAAAACAGGGACTTTGTATGCCACTGCATGGTGTACAAACATGTTAGCTGTAGTTGATGCAGATTACTCTAAGCTATGGCATGATAAGCTTGGACACATGAGCGAGAAAGGGATGAAGATGCTAGCTGCTAGAGGTGTTATATATGGTATGAAGTCAGTAGAATTAGGTCTATGTGAGAGCTGCATTTTGGGCAAGCAGAAAAGGGTCAGCTTCACAAAGACCAAGAAAAAATTAAAGACGAACAAACTAGAGCTAGTACACACTGATGTGTGGGGACCAGCACCAGTGAAATCCCTTGGTGGCTCGCGGTTCTATGTCACATTTATTGATGATTTCAGTCGGAAGGTATGGGTTTACTTCATGAAACACAAATCAGATGTGTTTAGAACTTTCAAGGTCTGGAAAGCTGAAGTTCAAAATCATACCGGCAGCAAGATAAAATGCTTGCGATCCCATAATGGAGGTGAATATGAGGACATTGAGTTCAAGAAGTTTTGTGCTGAAAAAGGGATCCGTTTTGAGAGAACTATTCCCGGAAAGGCTCGTCAGAATGGGGTTGCTGAAAGGATGAATAGGACGTTGAATGAACGTGCTAGGAGTATGAGGCTACATGCAGGGATGCCAAAAATGTTTTGGGCAGATGCTGTAATATCGTTGCGTACTTGATCAATAGAGGGCCATCTGTTCTTTTGGGTTTCAGCTCCCCGAAGAGGTGTGGACAGGTAAACAAGTTAATCTCTCTCACCTTAAGATATTTGGATGTGTATCTTACGTACATTCGGAGAAACGGGATAAGTTGGATCCAAAGGCTGTTAAGTGCTACTTTGTAGGTTACGGCTCTGACGTGTTTGGGTACCGGTTTTGGGATGAGAAAAAACAGAAAAGTTTTGAGACACTGTGATGTAACCTTTGATGAGAGTGTTGTGTATAAAAACAAGGCTGATAATACTCAGAAAGTGGGAGTGGAGCTTGAAACAGTAGAGTTACAGGAGATCACAGAGAGTGATGTTCGATCCCAAGAAAGTACTAGTGATATTGCTAGTGATGTTGATGAACCAATTATCACTGATGAGTCTCAATCCGAGCAGAGACTACAAAGATCCAAGTCTTATCCATGTTTAAGGAAATCAACCAGAATGACTAGACCAAGAGACAGGTTGGATCCATCTCCTGCCGTATGGATACCAAAACAGAAGAAAAAGTCAGAATCTGCATCGTTGCATTATCTTTTACTGATGGATGCAGGTGAACCAGACTCCTATGAAGAATGAATACAAGTGGGTGATTCTATTAAGTGGGAGCATGCCATGGATGAAGAGATAAGCTCCTTCCAGAAGAACAACACTTGGGTTTTAACAAGATTACCGATGGGAAAAACAGCACTACTCAACAAATGGGTTTATAGGATCAAGAAAGAACATGATGGCAGTGTACGTTACAAGGTGAGATTAGTAGTCAAGGGATATTCGCAGAAGCATGGGATTGATTATTTCGAGATATTCTCTCCGGTTGTGAAACTAACTACTATTCGCATTTTGTTGGGTATAGTAGCTGCTGAGAATTTGTTCCTTGAGCAAATGGACGTAAAAACAGCGTTTTTACATGGTGACCTGGAGGAGGACATATATATGCAACAACCAGATGGATATAGAGTTCCAGGTAAGGAGGAGTTGGTGTGTAAGCTAAACAAGAGTTTGTACGGTTTAAAGCAAGCTCCGAGACAATGGTACAAAAAGTTCGATGCGTTCATGTCCGGCAATGGCTTTGAGAGAAATAATTCAGACCACTGCTGCTACCATAGGAAGTTTGATATGTCTTATGTTATCTTACTTCTATATGTAGACGATATGTTGATAGCAGGGCCGAACTTGAAAGAAATTAATGATTTGAAGCAGAAGTTGTCAAAGAATTTTGAGATGAAGGACTCGGGAGAGGCAAAACATATGCTTGGCATGAGAATTACCAGAGACAAGTCAACCGGATCCTTGAAGTTGTCTTAAGAAGAGTATTTTGAGAAGGTGCTGAAAAAGTTTAGTAACTAGATGTTAATCCCAAAAGCACTTATCTGCCAAATCATCTCAAATTGTCCAAGGAGAAGTCACCGAAAACAATTGAGGAAGAAGAATACATGTCCAAAGTACCTTACGCTTCTGATGTAGGTAGATCTAATGTACGCTACGGTCTGCACCATACCTGATATAGCGTGGTGGGAGTTGTGAGCCGTTTTATGTCAAAACCAGGTAAAGAGCATTGGGAAGCTGTGAAGTGGCTGTTGAGGTATCTTAAAGGAACTTCAAAAGTAGGTCTTCACTTTGAAAAAGGTGAGGCCAGACTTGAAGGGTTCGTGGATGCTGATCTCAACAGAGATGGTGTGGTTGAAGAGTTTTTTGGATGAATTAGGCAAGAGACAACCCCATAGTTTGTTGTTCAATGGCAGTCAAAGTGCAATACAGCTTGCTAAGATCACAATCTGTCATTTTAAGATCAAACACATCCGACGCAGGTATTATTTCGTTCGAAACTTGGTGGAAGGAAAAGCGTTTGGTTTGGAGAAGGTATCAAGTTCTGAAAATCCAGCAGATATGCTCACTAAGAGTTTTGATGTTGGGAAGCTAAGGTTGTGCAGAACCTTAGTTGGCCTCCGTGATTAGTGAAAGGAGGTGTTAGCGCATTACGTGTTCAAAGGATGTGTGGAGGTGTTAGCGCATTAGGTGTTCAAAGGATGTGTGGAGGTGTAAGAAGCTGGTTATTGAGCTACTCTTCAACATCAGTCTCCAAGTGGGAGGTTGTTGAGTTATAGAGCCTGATAAGGAAACTTTATGAGGAGTTAAGATGGAATAGGACACTAAATGAGCATTTTCAGTTATGGTCTTTTGGTTTCCCTAGTCTATTAACTAGGAATTAAGGTTCTTATCTCTTGATATTCTTAGGCTCTGTTATATAAAGAGCTTATCTCAGCTATTACGGTATATCATCATAAAACACATCAGAGAAAGTAAAGTCCTAGTGCGTTGTGGCTTTTCTTCGGTTTCCTTTGGGGTTTTCCACGTAAAAACTTGTGTCTCCCTATTTTACTTATGGTGCTTTTTCATTGTGGGTAACTTTAACTGATGCCAAAGGCTCAACAAATTATGCATGGATTATTGTTGACTGAGGAGCGTCAGAGCACATGTCCTCTGCTAAAGATCACTTTAAAACCTTGCACAAGCTAGTAAAACCTGTTAAACTCACCCTACCTGATGGATCTGTGAAAATTGTTAGTCATGCTGGAGACGTACAATTGAATACTGATATTTGTCTGAAGAATGTCCTCTATATTCCTGAATTTAGACATAACCTGTTATCTCTGGGTAGATTGCTAGCAGATTCAAACTTGTCCAGCTGGCAAATGTCACTTCCAAGTCCCTTCCACTAGGAAGACTGTGGGAACTGGCATCAAAGATGGAGGAGTATACCATATTTCTTCTAATGATGGACAATCACATGTGGTTTCATGTAATATAAATAAGCATATCTTTATAATGCTAGTAGTTAGTCCAATGTTTTTCTTTTTCATCAAAGATTAGGACAAAGTTCTTTATCAAAACTTAGACATGTACCTAGGCTGCAATGCAATAAAATCTCTGATTTGAATTGTGATATATGCATGATTGTCAAACATCATAAGATCCCATTTTCTATCAGCAAATATCATGCTCTTAACCCTTTTGAGCTTATTCATGTTGACCTCTGGGGTCCTCATAAGGTCAAAGTCATTACTGGTAAACCTTTTACTATTGTTGATGACTATTCAAGAGTTACTTGGAAAACACTCATTAAAGTGAAAACTCATCAAGTGTTCATTGATTTTTGAGCTTGTTTGGGAGTTTTTCAGGTTAAGTTTTAAAGTACGAGTATATATGGATGCATATATAAAGGGTCGTTAGAATTTACTCCTCGTTTATGACACCACCTTGTTTTTTTTTAGGGTTAAAGTTTGTAATCTTGGGTCATAAATATCAAGGAAACAATTCATCTCCTACCTATTATATACTAATCTTCCAAATTCCTATCTTATTTCTCAAAGTTCCAATCTCCTACCTAACAAAACACCTTTTTATATCCTTCTCCTACCAAATCACATCTCCGGCAGCTCTGACTTACTTTTCCAGCACCACGTGATCAATAACTCACCATTTCACCATCTACACCTACGCTTCCTCCCCGACCCATTCCATTCCACCATTTTTTTAGCACATCCTACACCAAATCCGAAATCTGTCATCTAAGATTTTCCTTCTCATTTTCCGATTAAGCTTTTTCTTCACGATTGCGCGATTAGTTTCTCATTATCACGCCTAAGACGGTATTGACGCATTGGGCTCAATTAGTACTACCTCTCCTAAAAGGGTATGTTAAGACATTTTTTTTACTTTCAATTTCAATTTGATTGCATTTAATTTGTCAATTTAAAATCAATGGTAATGTAATTGAACCCAAATTTGATGTGAATAAACCCTATTTAATCAGTTTCTTTTTTTTATTATGTGTCAATTAGTATATGGACAGCGTACACAAGACGGTTACTAGACGACGATTCATGTTAGCCGACCCCAAATCATTTTGGGAATAAGGCTTGGTTGTTGTTGGTTGTTGTTGTTGTGTCAATTAGTATATTTGTGCTCTCTGGCATCGTAAAAATATGAATAATTCAGCAAATGAGAGGTGGGAGAAAAGGGAGTGCAATGTGATATAGTATGGGAAATAGGAGACAGAAGATTAAATTGGAGAAAACATTGTTCAAAGGGAAGAAACTTGTGGGGAAATGAAAAAAATTGAGTGATTAGGGAATTCGTACCAATTTGGAGGGGAAACGGAATAAAAGAACGTCAATGCCGGAAAAATAAGTCAAAGCTGCCGGAGATGTGATTTGGTAAGAGAAGGATAAGAAAGTGTTTTATATGGAAAGAGTATATTACTTTTGGAAAATAAGTAAGAAATTTGGAAGATTTGGTATATAAAAGGTAGAATATTATATAGTAAAGAATACCAATATGTACTTATTTTTTGCTCATAGGGAAAATACCGATATTATATAGTAAAGAAACACTAAGTTGTTAGCAGTATCCATCAATGTTTCCATTTACAATTCGTTTGATACTAGGGGATTGAAGATTAGAATAAGGTGGACGTAAAACTTGAGTTTAAGGTTGAACCACGGTCAGCAGCTACATTCCTTGGGCATTTGTAACTTCCGTCTTGACAATATATCACCCAAATACAAAAGAAACATCCACATTTCCAAACAAAAAAACCATTGGAAAATTATCAGATACCTCTAGGGGTATATTTGCTATTCACACCCCTTCAATCATGTTGTAGCATTGATTAAAAAAGAAAACAATTAAGTGAAAAATAGTAGTGGGAGTAGTTATGTTTTATTGTGATTTGTGAGATGAGGCACAAGAACTTGTTGTACCGCCGGGGTACAATATAACAATTGAATAAGTCGTCATCTTTATTTCTTGTGCTTGATATATAATAATTAATGATTCCCGCCGATATCAACAAACTAACCCAGTAACTACTTTTTTCAGTTATATTTAACAGTAAGGCTATTTGTATATGTGATATACATTACTAAACATATATGGAGGGTAGTATAGGTATGTTTTATTTTTTTATGTGATGAGATTGAAAAGAGAGAATTGAAATATGGTGGGACATGTGGATCAAAAACTAGGGATATACATTTAGAAATGTATATACATTTAGAAATGTATATGGATAGGACAATGTTAGAGGTCTACACTGTAGACACCCAAAAGTGTCTACAATCAGCAATAATTTTACTACACTATCAAAATTTTACTACTCACACAATTAATTTTACTACCTTAATTTTTCATTAAAATTAATTTTATTATTTCGATCTCAATTTTACTACTACTAACTCAATTTTACATTGTACAAATCAATTGTGTCTACACTGTAGACCTCTAACAATTTGCATATGATATACATTAAGACTTTCTCTATATTTAAATGTTATATAAAAACAAGAAACACATATAATTCCCGCCAATATCAAAATTGAGCTCTCTCCAACTATCTTTGTTTTTTTCTCTTCGTTTCTTTCTGTTAATTGATTTTCGCTCTCCGATTTTAGTTCATTACAAGAACAAAATGTCGATGGAGAATTCGATTGGGGTATCTGACGATGCAAAGTGGCCTATCACGAAAAAGCTGATCAGAAACGACGTTAATGGGCTTGAGATTGAGGAAGACACAGTTACGAGTCACATTCTTGATCAACTCACATCTGAAAATCGAGAAAAAGTCGATACCAAAGACGGTTTTAAGATCCTTGTCCATGACTATGATTGTGATGGATCTGGCCCATTCGAGATTACATTGAAGCGTCACCCATTGCCAATGGTTTTTGGTCGAAGTTGCGTACTTACTGATGGCTGGAAAGAGCATTTTGCGCAGCGAAGAATGCTCGTAAATGGAGATGAAGTCGGACTTTTCTGGGACAAAGCGAAGGAAATTCTCATCTTTACCCTCCTGAAGATTTACGCTAACAGTGACCACATTATAAACTTGGGAAGAAATCATTGTATCAAAGATAAAGCTCGGCTTTTTCTCAAGAAAGGCGAGTTTTTACTACGCCATATTCTCGATAATCTCAGTGACGAAAAGAAAGCCAAAGTTCTCGATAGAGATGAGATTCAGATACCTGTTTTCGACAAAGATAAATGCTGTTCGTTCGATCTCACTTTTATGGTGTATGGAAAGGGGGGATTCTTTGCCTTTGCTAATGGTTGGCAGGAACATTTTGTGCAGAGAAGAAACCTTCGAATGAATAATAAGATTGGACTTTGCTGGAACAATGAGTGCACCACCCTGATTTTCAGTGTTCAATCCCAATAGAAGCGGTCAGGGTTGTGTCACTGATGCAAGAATTCTCAGGGAAGCTTCCAAGATTCCTGGTTCCAGAATATGTTTCTTCTAGTGTTACAAGTTTTCTTGTTCCGTAACTTGGTTTACTGCAGCAGTAGTTCAGTTTAGTTACAGAATTGCGTCTGCAATGCAGGAACTCATCATGCCGTACAATGATTTTTTTATGCTTAGTTTTGAACTTGTTTTTGATAAGTACATTGCAGGTTTCTGGTCTATTCCAATCAGGATTATTAGTATCTTGTGTATTACAGTTTGTTGTTTGCTTTAACTGTCGATTTTGGGTCTGTAACTCTGTCAAGAAATTATTGTGAGATTGAATTCGAACTGTCTTTACTCTTTATTGCAGTAGTAGAACATTACAGGGCAGACGATTGGGTTCAATGAATCCAAGTGATTTGAGTTTGAAAGTCGTGTTTGATAATTATGGAACTGTGGTGTACGGGTGAAAACATGCATATTGTCGCGATATCCACCAATAGCCTTACTATCTAACTAATGTAGCTAGGGAAATCGAGATTGTATCCATGGGAAATTAGGTCTAATTCTAACGGTGCTATTATGTAAAAGTAAAGTCACAAAGGGGGGTTTTGAATTGACTTGGTAACAAAGCCACAAGCATAAAACAATTAGATAAAAGATGATTCATAATTAGAGACAAGTCTTGGATCCACAATTATCACTAACGAATTATTTTCGCAAGAAATCGAATTTTTTCTTCACTTTGATCAATGGTTATACCATACTCCCGAAAGCACAAGGAGCATGGTGGCTCTTCTCACAGTAGAGGGGTAGGGACCTATAATAATATAAAATCTAGTTAAGTGTGCTCCCTACTCCTTTATTATGAGAATGACAACCATGCTTCTTGTGCTCTCGGGAGAATGGTATAATTTACCCACATTGATTGCTTAATCATGAACGCAGTTCTATTAGTACTTAAGATTAGTGAATTTAAGCGACCGCTCTAAATTCTCCCTAACCACTCTAGATAACGTAAACGACCGTCTTTGGTTTAACCTAGTGGTAGCAATAACAACAAACTAATGTCGATTAAGAATAACAAGTTTAGCAATTGATTAACCGCAACCGCGCATTAACTAATCCTAACCTTCAATTGTCGTATTATTTCCTCACAAGTCCATAAACTGCGACCGCGCATAAATAAACGAAGGTTGCTTTACAGATCTAAATAATTGAATACCACCAAATTATCTAAACAAGCTAATAATTAATCAAATCAAACTAAATCTAGCAGTGAATGAGATAAGATTATAAATAAACGCAAGGAATAACAACCAATCAAGTACGTAAACGAAAAACACGGTAACTTATATTAATAACTGAAAGATTAGTGCTTCACCAAGATTTGGAGATTAGCTCTTATATTACAAAGATGAACAAAAGAAAATGTGACAAAGCAGATCATAATGAGAGGAGAGCTGGAAAATGAAAGATATAAGAGATAATGGGATTTTCTCTCTCCTCCCTTATCTATAGAAAAATAAAAATAAAAGATAAAAGATAAAAGAAAATAAACCTACTAAAAATATCCGGAAACAAGAGAGTCGGCTCGAGGAAACCGCTCGAGTCGAGAATGCTAAAATTTAGAACTATCCGAGAAAAGGTATTCTCGACTCAAGACACTCCTCGAGTCTAGACGGCTCATCTCGAGTCGAGACACAGGAGTCTCGAGTCGAGATTTCACCACTCAAAACTACCTTCTCGACAATTGATTCTAGACTCGGCATGAATTTCCTCGAGTCGAGAACCCTTCTTCTCGAGGTGCTCTTGACCCATTTCTTCAACTTTGCCTTGATCCGCGTGCCGGATGCTTTTCCATCGTTTTTACCTCGGGATTGGAACACAAATCTCGACCTCAAATTGATATGGAATAATCTTCAAATCTAAAGTTAGCCTAATTATTACAAATTATAACCAATGTATGAAAATACTAATTTAGGCTAAAACATACAATTCGTTGCCCAAAAGCACCCAAAATGAGATAAATTTTAATAATTACATCACATAGTGCGGCATGACATATCATGTACCTAAGCCGTTATATGGAGACCTTGCTTTGTGAACATTTTGTAGTTTTCTTATGCGATATGAGTAGATTTTATGTCACTCACGACTCTCTTCAAATTAGGTGTGATATTTGACTTGTTGGATCAATAGTAATCATTTTGGAGAGTAATCATTTTAAAAATTACAAACATATGGGGTTAATTGTACTAATAGGCAAAGAAATGAGCTTGAATTCAACCCAATAAATTGAATGGAGCTTAATTGAACAATAAGGAAAACCTAGGGTGCAATTGCCACTCTCGCGGTTTCAAAGTGTTATATTCTGAGTTAAATTAATGTGAGATTATTTCGGGGCATTCTTTAGTGCACCAGTACAACACCATTCATTGATTCATTCAATGTATCTGATAGGCCGTGAGTTGTGAGTTGGGACTCACACTTTTGGTATCTACAGTGCCTCCCAACTTTTTCTAGTAAAATGTGTTACATACATAATGAACAATGATTTGTCATTATTGAATGATAATGAAATTTGAAATGTTGTATACAGACATGACACTGCATGCGATTCAAATACATATGACATTTTGGAGTTCGACTACGCTTTTTACAGGATTAATGTATGCATAGCTTCTTGCCTAATTTTACATGGTACGAACATTGTTGAAGATCATTAACAAAAGGCTTATAGAGTCCAAATTCGCAAGAATTGAGCCGATTTTTTCAACGATATAGATTGCATTAGATTTATATATATACTTCCACTTTCTAACAAATACCAACAAAAAAGGTAAAGGATTTAAGTGATAATTTGTAACAGAGCCCCACTTTTATAACAGTTTTTTTTTCAACAGCACAAACCGTTATAATAACTGTTATTTTCTACCAATATCAAACACTAACTCAACAACAAAAGCGTCTTTTACCCTGGAAGAGACGAGTCCAAATTTTTTGGTCAAATTCATATACGTAGAGTTTTGTTATGTAGCATAGCACGACACATGTGTACGTAGCGTTGTGATAAATGGTTTCAATTACAAGTTGACAAAAAGGTATAGAATTTGAGTTTTATATATTACTACATAAGATTTGTCTTTTGACAACCCAAAACTACTTTTCGAGACGACGTGGCTTGAAGAAATTATATTATCGGTTCACTACTCATGCGAACTGTTACGGTAACCACGATGCTACTATAAGTTAGCACAGAATACAACAATGGTGAATAAGCAAGGAGCTGAGCTCAAACGTGAAATGCCTGATCTTTTTCAGTGATATGTGGTTGAACGCTAGTACTAGCACCACCCAAATCAACACCAACACTAGCACCCATCATGCCCATCTTAAAACCAATGATTCTACGCTCAAGGGAAAACATGGTTTTGATTGCCCGAGAAACAGCAGATTGAGCACGATCAATCTCATGCCAAGAACAACAAAACTTATAGCACACCAATATAAGGATAGAATCCACAGTGATAGTGAATATGACAATGCACGAAACTTTAGGGATTTGATGAATCATTTGATGTGTGACAATAAGAGCAAGACTAACATAGATGTTAACTCATAAACAAGAGAGTAATCAACATATAAATCATATCATCTTCTCATCATCAAAACGCACTACATGGTTCAACAGATGTCCTTACCAAGGTATGTCGTTATTATGCTTGACTAGTTAATGCTAGGGGAAAATAATTTGTACAACGAAAAAATCTAGAAGAAAATAATATAATTGGAGTTTGAATTGTTGGATCCGCAATGCGTAAGAAAACAAAAGAAGCCGAGAATTTAATGATTGAGTGACGTGAGATATACGCTTAGTCGAATTACCGTGAGAGTATTTGTGAATTTGTTTATTACAACACAACATTGATAGAGGTGCAATGATTCTATGGTGATTGTCTTACAGTAGTTTATTAGTTGCGATACACAATCGCCCTTGTTTGCCTTTCAACGTTAGTTAAAAGAAAATGAGTTAACGCTATCGGGTAATGATGTTTTCAACGTAACCACGGGTGGAAATGAAATCTAATCAACTGTACACACAACAACACCAGTGCTACAGGTGTTTAGAACGACATCCAAGATTTCGGTTACACTTTTTACTAACTTACGCCTATGTCTAGCTAAGAGGTTCAACTATGTGAATTTAGTTTCTTTCCCTCGGAAGAAAACAACAAAAAAAAATTGTGAAATTAGGGATGCGAGGACACATGATTACTCAAGCCAAACATGAACTGGCCATAAGGTTTTTTCGAGTGGTGATAGCAAACCACAAGGCGCAACTTTAGTAGTCAAGGTTTGGAAAATTAAAACTGAATCAATTTTCGCACCTTCTAGATTAGAAATGAGGTGGCGAGGATCTATTACTTTTAGCTTAGGAGCATAAGGTTTGGTAAGACTTAACAACTTGTTTGGAAAGAAGAAATTGGATGGAAAGCAAAAGAAAAGAAAATGGAGTAGTTTATTACGTTTGTTTTGTAAAAGCTCATGAGAAGTAGAGGGAAAGTTAATGAAAAGATCTTTCATTAGATTATCATTTCATTTTTCCTCCCAAAACGGGCACAATTGGACAGAAAAAAAATTTACAACATAAAAAGTCTCACTTTCCTTCCACTTCTTTCAATTTACTAATGCGCAATGCAAACCAAACAAAGGAAACCGTAGTTGCATTCCTTTCTCTTCCATTCAATTTTTTCGTTCTATTCCTCTATATCAGACAAGGTGTAAACTATGTTGCACGAGTACGGACACCGGTACTCCTCAATCCCAAAATTTAGGACACCGACACCGCTATTATTTTTTAATATAAATATATTAAAATAAATTAAATATTATATTTTTAATAAAAACAATAAGAATTTATAACTTTAAAACTTAAAACAATTTCAAAATGAAGATATTACACACATGATCATTGAATATGTTAAGGGAAACGCTAAGGAATTCGAGATTAAGAATGCTATTTCGCCTAAATGTTTGCTTAATGTTTGTTTTTTTGTGTCCTACAGGTGTCCGAGAGGTGTCCAACCGGTGTCCTGTGTGTAAAAAACCGGGTTTTGTATCCGAGTTAAAAAGAATAAACCGGACACGTCACTTGGGAGAGGTGTCCGTGCTTCATAGGGTGTAAATAGTAGTGCGTAGTAATTGGTAAAACAAATCTTGGGTATACAACGTGAATATCGAAAAATGAAAATCCAGTTATGGGCCTCAACAAAGTAAGATAGAAATGAGCAAACCAGCCCAAACTCTCGCTAGTCTCTCTTGATAATTATTTAGCAACAAAAGGATAATACGGAGTGATTGATATCCAGAGGTGGAAAACTCAGGAGCAGAGGATATAGAGAGAGAGAAAAAAAAAATGTCAGTCTCCGCCATTTTCGGTACCAGAATCGCGCCATCGCCACTGTTGGGCGGCGTTTATGGCGGGAAAGAAGCGAAATTGCGACTGGTTAGCGGCGTAAACGGCGGCGGAGGAGTGGCGGTGATAGAGTGTTCGTCAAGGCCGCAGAAGAAGTCAACCGCTCACCACATGAAGTCTCGCCCAAAGAAAACTCAGGCTTGGGACATACGCCGTGGTCCGGCTGTTTACGCTCCACTTCCACCTCTTCCGCCGGAGTGGACTATCGTCTCCACCGCCGCCGAGGCTGAGGTTGCTCCGGCGCCGTCGTCTCCTCCTCCGGTGGTAGTTGAGTGATACTTCTTTCGCCGCATTGTTTATTTGGTGTTTCAATATTTTGTTGTGCGTAGAATGTGTTTGATGAAATGCGTGTGATGTAAGTTTCCGTTATGTAGTGTTTTCCGTTATGTAGTTCAATGTTGATTTCTTAATCTTATTGTTGTTGTATTTCTCGACCAAACTTCCCTCTTTGTTAATCGCCTTTTCGTTTACGGCTTTTGCCTCGACATATGTTGGAGCCTTTGACACGCTAGACAGTATAAAATGTTTGTAACACCCATCAATAGGAGGATTATTTATCGTTACACCTAATTGGCACACTTTAAATTCGTCGTGAATTGTGAATTGTGAATTTGTGATGTGTCATGGACGTATAATCGTACACCGGAGTTTTAGCCTTTCACTATGGATACGAAGAAAATGGAGTTGAGTCACTGAGTGTTGAGTGCCGCCTCCGATTACTGCCTAAGGCCGTGTATGCCCTTCCGCAGTTCCGCATGATCTATACCGACGACGAATCCTTGGATAAGTTACTTCAGCATGACAACTGCAAGCTCTCAGAAATCGATCCTCATTCTGAACCTGCGTAACTAGCTTTGCGTTTGAGTCTTTGAGACCGACGACTAATCGCTGATGTACCAAAATGTTCGGGCTACAGACTTGTGGTATCTTTGTGGCATAAATGCATGATACTATACGAGCCGACCAATGCTATGAATGCCCTGATCATATTTCAGCTACTGCATGGAATATATACATTTTTCACCCTCCACTGATGGAATACATACACTAATCACAGTACACCTGAATTGAGACAGCGAATTTCACCCGAAAAAAGATGTTCATTTCAAGATGTATCGGACTCTCTCAAACTCGTTCAAATGCAGAAGATGCAAAGTACAGTTATTTCAAGAGTTTTGCCGTAACAAGCTCAGAAATTACACCAGTCACCAAAGGTAGTTGAAGCTATGTCAGATGGTCTTTCTTAAGTTGCAAGTCCTGGACCGTCGAAATTTTGCATCAGAAGTACGGCAACCCTGCAATCAAGTTCAAGCAACAGCGTATATTCCACCATAGTCACCTGTGAAAGAACAGACTAAAATCCATGCGGGCAAAAGGAAGCTGAAATGTCCACCATTTGACTATTTGAGTTTGGAACGGTTAGAACTTGGACTTTTAGGGGGGTTCAACTAGAATGAGGCCAGGAAAGCCGGAAGAGAGCGAATTTCAACCAGAACTTTTGCGAAAAATAGTGTGTTTACCACATATGAAGCAAAACTCTGTACACAAACATTAAACAGTCTTCTGTACATGGAGATGTCACGATCTGAGTTTACAACCAAGGACGTAGCAGAACAAAAGAATCATGAGGCAAGGAGAAGAGCACGGATACCACATTAACATTATTGGATTATTAGCTGATGTACATGAGTAGCTGGGTTTAGCTGGTTGCAGCAAGTAATTACAATGATTGGTGGCAGAAGGCACAGCAGCATTTCTCTATCCACCTTCAACTGCAAGAGATCAAACAAAACTGTACATATCTCCCGTCCAACGCAAGCACTTCTTGCAAGTTACGTGCTGGGGCAACGTGATGATCTCCCTGTCTCACCCAAGCCTCTCGTGAATCATGAAGACGCTTATGGTATCTGTCATGATTTTTTGGTTGTCGGTCAGTTGCAATCCCTTCACCCTCCGGCTGTTAGACGATCATTGTACTTCTCCTTAACAAGGCTCAACAGAAATTCTGTGAATATGTGCTCATACTCGGGCATCTTCCCATAACCTGCACAAATTAAAATCATATAAGTTAACTACACATGTTTGGAAATAAAAAAACACAGATTTACTATCCATTCCCAAGCTTCCTGTTTTTGAGGGGTAAGGGTTAAGAATTTTGACTTACCAGGAAAGTAGTTGATATCAATCACATAATAGTTATCTCGAGTCCCATATTCGCGTATCATATCTAGATTAAATAGACGGAGACCCTGTAAGAGAGTAAAATTTCATTAAGTTTCCGGTATATGATTGCGAGAACACTGGAACACAAAAAATCAAGGACCCAGGATCTACCAGTCGCCGACGAAGTCCTCTAGCAAGTTTCTCCAATAGTGGTCGAGGAGGCAGCTCTGCAAAGACAAATGATAGAGTTTGAGGAAAGTCTTCTAACACCCAACAAAGTAGAAGAGGGCATCACAGAGAGCCAAAGTAAGTAAGCAACTTCTCTTCAATAGACAGATGGAAACATCAAAGGGAAACATCAAAAGTTCTAGAAAATTTCTGACATCACGCTTCAGGCCATTAGAGGAAGTGAAGTGAATATAGAAGACTACTCCTCTACTGACTATATTATGGAGTACAAGAATTTGAAAAATTAAGTAATTTCCCAACATCACACAGTCAGAGGAAGTGTCATGAGTTGGATGCATGAATAAGGTGTGCTATAATTCCCAAAAAACATGTGGAACTGAGGGACTTTACCGGCAACATTAGGGTCCAAATCTGCATCATCTGCTGATGCTACAGCACAAGACACTCTCGGAAAGCGATAGACGCCAGCAGTTTTTGACAGTTCCCTCTTACTGACATTGGGTAGTGAGAATCTCCTAACAACCTTTATAGCTTCTCCAACGATGAATACTTTGAACATCACACCACCTGTAAAGGGTCGAGAATAATTAGCTGAATCATTTGAGAATTGGATGGATTCAAACAGAAATAAGAACAGTAGATACTAGGAATGAGAGATTACCATGATTAACAAATTCCTGTAATACAAGTGGTGGCTCAAGCTTTTGTAGAGAGTATTGATCATAAGCCAGTGACAATTCATGTGACTTTGCTGAGCCATCAGCAATAAGAGGCTTTGCAACTGAAAGCAAGAAATGTCCTCTGTTAGCTCAATGAACATCAAAGAAACACAGGCAAAGGCCTCATATATTGCTGCATGTTTTTTTGTCGCAAGTGAGATCGTGAGGACTGAGGGAGGCTTATACAGAAACATTGGGAAAACTTACTAGTTCTATTAAGCTTGAGGCATACATATGTTCCAAATTCGTATTTATAAACCAGACAGAATATATTTTATCACACAGGGCAACATACCAAGAGGAAGATTTAATCCTGCCTTTTCAACCTTAAAAGGAATGCATGAAGAATCCTTCTTGATAACCAACTGCCGAGGAACATTAACTCTCCCTGCAAAGTTGGTCACTAGAACATTATTTTCAACTGCCAATGTACAGATATAGAATGTCTAATATTATCAGGAGTATTTGCATTAATCATGAAAAACAAAATAATTGTACGTATGAATTCATTTGACACGACTTACCATAAGTCTCTGACAGGCTTAAGTCAGCAACAGCCTGCATCATCGACTGACGATTGTGTAAATGGAGTATGGCTTTTGGTGGATCCAAGACAGTTACTTTTGGATGCGCTTGCCTGTAATCCTACAGAAATACAAGAGTAGTAATAGGTGAGCAACATGCTCATGGTTAAAAGGTAACTGAATGTTAAGGGGCAAGAAAGTCCCTTCAAACTACAAGTAAATGTTTACTCAAGATAAAACTGGTAGTGGAGAAATGGATCCATGATGTCAATCAACCTCAATAGGTATGATGTAGCCCTCTCTTTCAATCAGATAGAACACACAAGAAACATATCCCTCTACGAAAATACCAGGATAGCATCACTAAAAGGTCTATTAAGTTAAATTCTCGAACAGAAGGACGAGATTTTCTCTTATGAGCCGTAAGCAGCCAGGGTATACTGGAATATAGGATTATCATTGGGGGTCGATCTTGTAAAATTAGATAATGACAAGACCAGATGGTATGACGAACCTCAAGATCGTGGCTCCAGTCCTTTCCTGTTAACTGCATTAATGTGTTACAAGACCATTAGATTTTGGAGATAAATTGCAACAAAGATATATGTCTATCCATCTGAACTTTCTTTTTTACGAGGGATTGCATGTTTCGGTAAGCCCTTTTTAAGACATACATATAAACAAGTGAAGTTCAACAGCCATTTTCAAGAACATCGCTTTAGCTAGCTTATATTCTCTGTTATTCCATTTTTATTCGCTTTATACCAAAGCCTTTACCCCTGGATCATGCACATAAAATTCAATTTCTACAAGCCAAGCAGTTCGTCTGTTTTGATACTACTAGCAGCTTTAAAGTTTCACTAATTGATTTATTTGAGTACAAAAAGCAATCACTTTCATTTACCTTGTGCAATACAATGTCAAATGGACCTTGTTCTGAAAGTGACTTGTTCAGATCAATTGCAACAAAAATTATTCCCTTTAGCCTGCAAATCAATATTGTAACGAATGCGTTAAGTATGCAAGCACCAAGCTAAGAAGGTTGAATCAAGTGAAAAGGTTCATGATCAAATCATCAGGACTAGAGCCGAACAAGTCACTACACAATTGGTACCATTAACTCTACAATCGCCAATAAACATCAGACACGATCTATCTATTTGCCTATACACGATAGAATAAAGTCCAAGTCATCTATTTGTATAAATATGGGATTCACCCTAAGTCAATTCGGAACATTAATGATATTAATATATATCCTCTATATTTCTTCGCATAACACAAGCAGATATATTCGCATCTAGACAATTGAGGATAGATAATTCATATTTCAACATCTGATAATTACCTATAGACCAAAAACATGACCTGGATGTGTTTTGTACACTTGATCATACCCAAATCTTGCAAAAGGTAGATCTTAAACATATTAAATACAACCCTCTTAGTGGTCGTTTGGTTCATGTAGGAATTTAATTCATGTAGAAAGTAACATATCACATGAATTGAGTTCCTGTATAGAATTCATGTGAAATAGTTTAAAGTTGTTTGGTTGACATCAAGGAATTTGAATTTCCCATGAATTAAATTCCAACATCTTGTTTGGTTGCACACATCCAATTCCCTTATTTCTAATTCGTAATTACTATTATATCCCTTATAAAAACAAATTTTGTATTTCGTGGGGGACAATTTTGTAATTTTCATTTAAAGATGGTGGGGGAATTCAGAATTACCTAGGGGGAGTTGGTAAGCAACTTTCACCATTATGTGGGAATTTCATTTTCCCATGGAATTTCCAATTCCCCCATTTTTTAAAATTATGGGCAACCAAACAACCCGAAGAATATGTAATTCATGGGATTTTGGAATTCCTGTGTTTTAAAAGGGCAACCAAACGACCACTAGTTGATAAGTATAAAACTTTTCATTTAGCATGAAAACAGGCAAACAAAGCATTATTTGACCTTTATCAGTTTCTACACTTCTGTCACGATCAAAACCTAACTCTTTATGCAGATCGAAGGGGACAAATATCAAACTTAAACAAATCTACAAGCAAAATTAAAATATCGTATTAGTATCATGAAATGTTGCTTAGACAAACTTAGGCCAAATCACGGTAGAAAAGAAGACTTCGTATAAAAGCAAGACAAAAGATAATCTAAACATTAGATAACTGATGTCTTATACAATACGACGTTAAGGTACAATGAAAATTAGCTGTAGCTTTCAAGCTTTATTTGTATCTCATTCACAATTAAAGTAAGCGTAAAACATTCACTTAGGACAATAGGAAACATGGTCACTTATAGATAAGATTGCCACTCTAACGAATATCGAATAATTGCTCCAAAGATCCCAGACTTAATGCTTGAATGCCCATCACATTCCACCAAACTACATTGTTAATCATTTTTTTTCCCTAAGAAACCCAACTTTCTTTAACGTGCTAAGAGATGATTAGTGCATTTTACTATTTGCTAATAATGTATTAGTTATACAGGATATTATTGTTAGTTAGGATAGCATTGCTAAAAGGGAGCAGGAAAGCCAATAATTAAAAAGGCGGATTGGCTAGCCAAGTATGCATGAAGGAAGCTTTCGTGGGGACGACCGGACGAGCAACGATTATTAGCTTAGCCAAGTATGCAAAAACATCGCAACAATGCCAATAAAAATTGAAACCGAGATAGTAATAATCGATAGTAACCCGCAAACTATTTTGAATTTCATTAGCCATAAAGATAGATGAATGATTGAATGCTACATGTTATGATGGGTTCCTTTTGCTAACTAACTTGCAGGTAACGGAAACTATAGTATGTAGTGCACTGTCACATGATAAAAAAAAATCAAATTGGTTAAGATTTTTGATTTCATAGTACAACAAAATCTCAACATAATGTCTGACACTAATTTAATAGGGTTAGTTTGACAAGATCTAGCTCGAAATCAGGATAACAAGATCACTTCAAATATATTAGGAACCAGCCACATTTTCTTAGAATAAGTCTTACACAACATAAAGTATACTCAGTTGGTAGTACAAAAAATGGGGGAGAACAAGAATAAACTAACAGTGAGGTGACAGAGGAAATGTGCAAATTGATGAGGATAACGAGATACCACTTAACAAATGCCTTAAAGCCCAAATTTCGGATTTTATATTGTTAATAACAAGTTCGTTTTTTGGTTCCCATAACTAATCCGAAGGAGTGCTATTTATATAATCGAGTTTCAAACCTTGGTTATGCTCTTATGTTCACAACAACCTTGCCTACCGAACTCGTTGAGATCTCGGCCGATAACAAATTAGAACCCCAAAAATCAAAATGGCTTCAAAATAGATACTAGAATAGTAGAATGTATTTTTCAGGAAAAAAAATTGACATTAATTTTGAGTTCATAGTGCATATTGCATGGATATAAATATATAATGGAGCAACTTGTCGGCGGAATATTCATTTAGTGATCTTTAGTCTTTACCTTATATTAGGACAATTAGATCCTATACACTTGTTACAAAGATAAAGAATCATGTGAAACTACTGGAAAACATCGGTGTCAATTGGACCATAACAACAACATTTTATTGTGGAACCCCCCGTCCCCCTCCTAGCATTAAGGTCCCGATCAAATCATAATACTTAAAACAATGACAACAAGTCAACAACTATTCAAATTTTAAACTCGTGTTGGATTCCATCAACGATATTCGACTAGGTCCGTACATTTGGAGACATCTGATAAAATCGGAACTATACAGACAAAATGACATTATATAAGTGAATCAAAACATACCACTTCCAATCAACTAAATTAACTACAACCACGAGCAAATTGTTTTATGTGGTTCACAACAACTAACAAGCCTAGCAACACACAAATATATAACTACCATATGCTAAAAAATCTCAATTGACATTTAGCCGTAATTTTTAGTTTGCATGGTGTAAAATTAAGAATGACAACAGACAAAATCATATCGTATCTTTTTTTTTCCTAAGCCGTAGATATCACCCCGTTTCACATTTACTGATGTAACAACCCCACCAAAACAGATCAAAAGACACATGCATTGAGAGAGGAAAAAAAATCAGATTATAATACTACCAATATATTTTGAGTTTTCATAAGATCATGTCATAATTTTATCATAAGATTTACGATGAAGAACTATTTGAATGCATCGATATTGTCCTAGTGACTCCCATTTTCGAACGAGAAAAATCGACATTTACGATCATGACATATCATATGTGTGATGTATATATGTACCTAGCGAGGCCCTCAAGCTTGGGTTGTAAAAAGCTCTTAATCTTCTTGGACGTAAGAGCATAACCTACAACGAGTTTCATGGGTTGAGGAAACCCTTTACAGATTGATTCCGTCTCGTTTACGCCATCCTCGTCGTCGTCCTCCATTTTTATGTGTCTGTCATCATTCTCCATTAACCTCATCATCCTCATATCTTCTACCACCATCATTATTTAATTTGATCACCCAACAAAAAAATTGAAATTAAAATGATAATGCAAATTTATATTTTGATAAATTATATATGATTGTGATTAACGTGAGATTTGTTTAGGAAAATATGAGGTGAGATAGTTGTGTATATATTTTTGCGGAAGAGAAAATTTGTAAGAGAGTGAATGTTAAATCACAAAAAAAAACACGGAAAAATGGAAGATAGGTGATGTATGTGAATGAGGGGTGTTGAAGAGAATGAAGATGAGTATTTATAGAACAAGTGGAGGCATATGCAAGCTTAGCTGTAACAATATTTTACTTCTTGACTTTCTGGATTCCGACAATCTTATATAGACTTTCCACGTAACCCCGACCCATTTTTTTGTACTCCTTCCGTTTCAATTCAAACGTCTCATGAATTATTTGGATTGGAACAAGAAAAAATTAGTAAAGACAATAAAGTAGTAATAGACTGGTAAATGAAGAAAATTTGGAAAAATTAGCCGAGAGAATGTGGAGATTAACAAAAAGTAGGTGAGAATATGAGATTTGGTGGGAAGATTATAAAAAAGTAGGAGAGATAATGAAGTCCCAAAATAAATGGGGTGTTTGAGTTGGGACGTCCTGAAAAGTAATAAGAAGCGTTTGAGCTGGGACGGAGGGAGTATATCTTCTCTTTTGCTATCTTATCTTATACTATATATTCAAACATGTGTTCAGTTAGGCGAACTGTTGTACCACGTGGCATTTCTCTTTAATTTTCAGTTAAAAAATTCATTTAAATTATTTTTTAGGATAAAGAGTGTAGATGGACATTCCATACATGGTGATATATAAGTAGGGTTCAGTTCTCATGAGAATACTTGTTTTCATGAGAACCATGAGAACACTTCTCCGCCCATCAAATTTCTCTCTCCTCCGCCCTCCTCTTACCCACCCGACACCAGTCCCCACCCCTAGCCGCCTACCCAGCCACCGCCATCCACTCACACCACCTCAGAACCGGGAGCCGACACCACCATACGGACGGCCGTCGTGAGGCAAGCCGGAACCCCACCACCGCGACACCACCTCCTCTTCTCCATCCATGAATTTCCCACTCTCCCAATTTTTTCTCTCCTCCAGTTTACTCTCATTCCGGCGACAATGGTCGATTTCCGCAACATACTTTAGATCTAGAATGCACATTTAGTGATTATGGAATGCACAATTTCATGATTCGAAATGTACCTTAAGGTCTAATAAAATGCACATTTAGTAAAAATCAAATGCACATTTACATGATTTGAAATGCACATTCCGGTGGTGGCGCGATGGTGAGGGGTGGTGGCCAGAGTGCGTCGGTGGGTGCGTGGCGGCGCGACTTTGAGAGTGGTGGGGATTGGGGAAATGGCATTAGGATTTAGGAGAGAGAAAGTCGCGGTGGTTAATGTTGCGTCGTGGTTGTTAGGAGGCTTGGGCGAGTTCTCGACGCCGGAGGTGGCGTCATGGTGGTGATGTGAGCGGCTGTCAATGATGGTGGTGGACTGGTGGTGGAAGGATTGGGGAAGAAGCAGGGAGAAATAAAGAGGAAGAGAGGAAATAGAAGATGAACGAAATAGGAGATAGAAAATGGCTAAAAAAAAAAGAGGAAAGAAGATAGATCCTGGTCATCCATTATATGATCCATTAGTAGGGAAGGGTTCCCATGGTTCACATGGGAGAAGGTGTTCCCATATTAACTGAATCCTATATAACTGACGTCAATATGACTTATTTGAACTGAAATCACATTATCTATATTGAAAGTGATAGTTTTATATATGATCAAATTTATTGTTAAAATTTGTTGTTTACAAAGAAATAAAATGATAAATTTATTTCGGGTGTGACCCGAATAGTAAACTAGAAGTATATATTTAAAAACCAAAACCAAGTCTTTCCTAAAATGACACTTGTCATTCATTTATTGGATAGCATTAACAACCTGTTTGGTAGGAAAGAACCGAGAGGAAAGGAATTCAATTTTTCAGCTTTCCAATGTTTGGTACCATGGGATGTGGTAGGAAACGAAAGGAAAGACTTTTTGTTTTTTTGGATAAAAAATAAAATAAAATAAATACAAACTTTCGTAAAAAATGTAAATTACCCACTTTACCCCGAAAAAATTATTTCTCTCTATTATATAAACAAACGGGTAACATCATATTTTTTTTTAATATGATGCCCTATTCCAGTAATTTTCTTCCTATCAACCAAACATTGGAAATACTAATTTCCTTTCCTTCCATTTCCCTTCCCTTCCTTTCTATTCCTTTCTTTCCTTCTGTTTCCTTCCTACCAAACAGCCTGTAAGTAATTACATAAGATGGAAATTATTACCTAATTTATGGAAAATATTATAATTTAAGATGATTATGGTGGTAAGCTAATTTATGGTAAAAATTGTAAATATAATGTGATATAACATGTGACGGGATAGTGGAATGAAAATGAGATAGTTTAACAGGTGACAATAAAAGTGGACAAGAACTAATAATATGATAAGTGAGTTGGAATAGATAATAATAATAGTGTTGCTAATAATATTATAACAAAGACAAACTGACAATTTTAAAATGAGTATAACAATATAGATATACAAGCCGGACGCAGGTCGGACATGCAAACTATTATATATGAAAAGTTGTATTTTAACCAATGATCATGTTCATCAGCTTCAATTAGCTCATCTCTTGTGACACATGTCATCATAGTTAAAAAGCACGATAAAAAATAATCCTACTGTTTTGAAATCCAATTAATTATTATCATTTTGCATCTACCTTAACGTTGTTACATATACGATATTTGTACCTCTTTCCAAACAATTAAAACATAACTAATCGATCTCTCTGTCCCATCTCAAGTGCCCCATGTAAAAAACGATCCCATATTGGGAAGGGTGTACACACCTACACACTACTCGGTTTTCAAAGTTCCAAAAAAAATTTGCATGGCAAATTAGAGAAAACTTTAATCTAATTCGCTATATACTTTTTTTTGAAACTTTGATAAACCGGTTAGTGTGTAAACCATTCTCAAAATAGGGATATTTTAGTGTTTGAGCGTTTGAGTTGGGAGGATGGTGTAATTACGTGCCCCATGGAATCACGGGATCTTTGAATTTATTGATAGGGTTGTTATAACATGTTAGTTATACCGAAAATCAATTAAAATTTTCCAATCATATTACCGAAAATAAATATATAGAAACAAATAATAGAGTTGAGATAAAAGCTAAGAGAAAACATACAAACATTGGCTAACCTTATCAATTACACAATTGATACGAGTACGTAGCGGATTAGACTTTTTATAGAACATATCGATATTATGTACTATATGGGACTTTTTGTGGGTTTTGGGTTTGTTTGTGAACAAAAATAAGCTAAGAAATGAAATAAAAGGGATATGACGCGAATGCCTATGATCAAACATAGAGCTGGCAATCGGGCGGGTCGGATCGGTTTTGGGTCGGGTCGAGGCGGGTCGGGTCATATCGGGTTTGGGTCTTGCCGGGTCGAGATGAACTTTCAGGACGGGTCGGGTTTGACTCGGGTCGCTTTCGGTTCGGGTCGGGTCGGGTAAATTTTGTTTTGGGTTGGGTCGGTTTTGGGTCGGGTTATAAACTCATAATCGGGTTTAGTTACTGCTGGTATTCTGACGCGTATGTTAATCTATAATTAACAAACTAAGAGTATTTGCAGCGGAATTATTTTTGTGTTTTTGTGTTTATATGAAAAAAAACTAAAAAAAAAACAATAAAGATATGATTCAATACCCCCAAGTAATTGAATCTGCCGAATTCAAAGAGCCGCAACCCTTAATTCGATCCTCCGCAAAGGATTTAACACTCACGCATGAGTTTGTCGCCCGCAAGCAACCACACAAAGAACTTGAAGGAAACTCCCTTCGACTCTTCGATATTAATACTCAACTGTAAACTGAAATCTGTCTATAAAATACATGAGACTATCTCACCTTATATAGGGTAGAGATGTCTAGTTTATTGCCTTAATTCTACCTATATTAGTATAAGGAAACTAACTTAAAACTTACTAAATAATCAGACTTCCCAAATAAACTAGGAAATACTAATTATCGGAAACAAATATAAGACTCTCTAAGGAAATAAGGAAAACTCTAAGTTCGAATGAATTTAGGAAACTCCATAACTCGATTCTTGCTTGGCTCCCGCATCATATTCAATCCGCGTCATTTCAAATTTTGGTTAATATTTTTTGGTTTTTTGACATAATTAGGGGTAATTATTTAGTTAGTAAGTTAAAACCATCAATATGCATACTAAATTGTTTTATTTTGGATCATTATTAAGCTTAATAATTATCGGGTCATCAAACGGGTTGGGTCATTGTCAGATAACGGGTCACAACGGGTCGGGTCGGGTCATTGTCGGGTTGGATATTATCGGGTTGTATGGGGTCATGGGTCGTTATCGGGTCGGGTCGAGTCGGGTTCGGGTGATCACAATTTCGGGTCCAATCGGGTCGGGTTTTCGCGTGAGTCGGGTCGGGTCAAGGTTCGTTGCCAGCTCTAATCAAACCTAGACGTTGATCTAAGTAATAATCCACTACTTACTAATAAGTAATAACCCGATTTAGTAAACTTAGCTAAATTTGTGTATAAAGTGTGAACCAATTTAAAGAAACTCTCTTTCGACTATTCGATATTAATTCTTCAACTCTCTATGTAAAAACAATACAATAGAGTGCTATTTATAATAGCCTAGACGCCTCAGAAAATACATTAAGGAAATTATACTCCTAATGAGATATGAAAACATGAATTCCATCAACCCTCTCTATATGATAAGGAAATTTATTTTTTGCCGAAAAATAACACTTAACAAAACTAGACTCAAGAAATTAGGAAATAATGTTAATTTCCATAATCTCCTCCAACGTTCCTCCAACGTGCCTCGTTCTTCGGTTCAAGGAGGAAGATCTGGAGGTTGAGGGTGGTTGGGAGAGAGGAGAGAGAAAATATTGGGGTACGGTTTCATTTTGGGTGATGACCAACAGTCTTTACAACTCCCAAGGCAGGTCCATTGAAATTTATTCATATAATGGATGTTTTTTCCTATACATGAGTAAAAATGCCTTCACGAAATCATTAACCTTAATATTAAGTAATAGATTAAGCAAGCTTGTTTGGAAAGCTGCATAAGGTAGGTAGCTTATTAAAATCAAAGCTACTTTTGGATAAATAAGAGTCCTAATTTTCGCTCAATAAGAGTCAACCTGGGGAGCAGGGAGAAAATTCTCTGTTGAAAGAGCTTATGAATTCTTTAGAACAAAATATAGGAGGAGCAAATTCACCAAGGCTATGTGGGATAGTGTCTGTGTTCCTAAGCACAGTTTTATAGCAAGATTGGCAGTGCAAAATGTCTTGCCTACCTCTGATAATCTAATGAAAAGAGGTGCGATTATAGTTAATCGTTGCTATCTTTGCAAGGCATATGCTGAAAGTCATTACCACATCTTCTTCTAATGTCCTTTTGCTGAAGAAATCTGGGGAAGGATTAAAGCTTGGCTCGGTATAAATTCCCAAGCCATTAGCTTGAAAGGGTCTCTGAAATGGATAGCAAAGAATGCTAGAAGAAAACATTGGAAAAACAGGTTGATCAAATGCAGTCTAGTGGAAGTGATTTACATGCTGTGGTATGAGCGAAATTGCAAAAATTTTCGAGATGAAGAGCATAATCTAGATTGGGTATGTAGAAAGGTGATATTCTTTGTAAGTGTTACGATCATTAGCTACTGTAATGGTGTCGAAAATGAGGAGGTACTAATATTTTACTATATTGCTCATTAATACATTTCTATATGTGTACTTTGTTTAATGATAATAATTAATTATTATTCACTATTTGACGAGTAGTAATTGACATTTAAATAATTTCTTCTTCATCAAATGTTCGAGTTTATAGTTACCAATCATGCATATCATCATTTACCAAATACTCTTCGTCATTTGTCCCCTCCCCTCACAACTCTTTTCCCTTCACCATTATTCAAAATCAATACCACGAGCCTATACTCATCTTTACTTGTCACACTCGCTATAGTCAGAATTATTAGTGATCCGTAGTAATCACTGGAAGACCAAATGATTGTTCCCCACGGTTTCACCCCCACAATTTCACCCCACAATTTTGCGAGTTATAATAAATTAAGGTACTGCGAGTGATTATCATTTAAGAGTTACCAATTTTAATTTTGACAATTTAGGTCACTCTCTATATTTCGGACCGAGTTTCCTAATTGGGTAATTCTCTAGCAAATTTACCTAAACATTCATACTAACACTCCCTCACTGTACTGCTACTGCTAAAATATGAAAACAAAAGCAAACCCTCCCCTCCCTCACATCACACGCACACAGCAGGAGAAGGAGAAGAGAAGAAAGAAGGAGAGAGAGAGAGAGAGAGAGAAGAGGGCTCGGCATCTTCCCTGCAAACCACCAAGCCACCGCCCCCGCCCTCGCTACCGGTCACCGTCATCCACCACCGCGCCCCTCCCTTTTCTCCCCTCTTTGATTTTACATCAAGAGTAGTAAGGTATCTACCTCTCTTTCAGAAAATTAAATTAGAAAATGTTTGGATACAAGGATTTGATTCTCAAATTCCATGTTTGGGAACTCAAAAATTTGATAATTTGGATTTGTGTCAAATCCTTTGGTATTGTATCAAATCCAACTAGACCAAAAACAAATGACATCTTAAGGGCTGTCATTTTAAAATCCCACCCTCCCCAAACATTTGATTTATATTTGAATTCCACATTATCAAATGATGGAATTGAAATGATTACAAATTTTTAAATTCTTGTTTCCAAACACTATCTTAGGGCTTTTATGATTTCATGTTTAATTATGGTTTAAATAACATGGTTGTGATTATGGAGATTGTTATCTTAGATTATATTCATGCTTACATTGAATTTTGATGCATGAATTTATGAGTTTTAATTTGAGGGTTTTATAAATAGGTTTTATGTGTATTTGATAATAATTTTGTGATTGGAATTGCATGAAATTTTAAGGAGTGATTTGTTATGAGATGAGTAGTGCGTGGTATCAATTTGGGGACGTTATATAATGATTTGAGAAGATTAATTCACTTTTGTCCACATCTGATTTTAGCCTATTTTGAGTGATAATGTTAGTATTTTAGCAGTTAAATGGATGAGTTTTGTTATTAGTATGTTTCTGGTGGTCTTGTGCAAGTTTGGTGCGATTTGGATATCATTTGGTGGTCATCAAAATTTAGAGTTGGAATTGCTAAGATTTTGTTGCCAATTTAATGTTTAGATGAGTTATTAAGGATTTATCACTTGATTGGGATGTTGGTTTAATGATTGGAGTAATGGTCATGTTGGGGTTGAATTGGTGGAGTTGGTTAGTGATTCGTTGTTGCTATTTTTGTTATTATAGGGTGTGTGTTCGAGGAGATACCATTCTAGACTTGAATCACCTTTAGTGAATTTGCACTAACTAGTAAGGTAAGAACGCCAATCTCTATTTAGTAATCCAATTCTTAAACTTTGAATTACATCATCCTATGTTCATTGCTCACTTGTGTTGTGTTTGTTTGAATTGCCTTCCCATATTGTTGTAACTAAAGCGTTTGATGCATCTAACAAAGTCTTCGGCTCCCTCAACCGTGACCTTCGGCCTTCCCCAACAACTCTCGGCCTCGATCACTCTCGGCCACTTGACCGAGTGAGCGACTTGTTTCCATTATCTTCACTTTGTTCGAATTCTTTGTGTTGAAATTGAATCCGGCTTTGGCTGTTTATGAATCAAATCCATCAAATAATGAACTCTCAAATAATGTACACTACAAAGGATTAAAGTATGACATAACATGTTACGATTTACCACCTAGAGTAACGATGTTATGACTTGACCGATCATCGTCTTATACCTTTGATCAAGGTACTGTCTGTGTCGGAGTTGCTACCAGCTTCCTAATAAGCTTCCTCCTAGATGAGAACTCATCTTTACTGGCCCATCTAGAGAGGGGTGTGCACACTCGAGTCGATTATGAACTATACCCCATATTGTAGCTCGATTTTAATCAAAATTGTGGTGGCTGTGGGGTAGGACCCTAGCCAAATATATATGTATGTATATGGTATGACCGTACATAAATACGTATTTATTGATGATACTTCGCTTGTGATTGTATACTCATTTTACTGAACTCTTCGGAGTTAACTTTTGCTTGTTCTTTGTTAGTAGACCTGCCAAACGGGTCAATCGGGTCGGGTCTATTCGGGTCGGGTCAGTATTCGGGTCATATATTTCGGGTCTACTTCGGTTCGGGTCGGGTTCGGTTTGGGTCGGGTCTAGTTCGGGTGTATCAAATTCGGGTCCGGTCGTACTTGGGTCGGGTCGGATTCGGGTCAAATCATTCTAAAATGTTCAAATTTAAACATATTAATATCAAAATTTGTCTCATATTATCTTAACTTGAAATTTTATTGCTAATTGGAGTGTTTGAAGATATGATATAGCTATCCAAGTCCCTTTTGTTCAATCGATTCATTTAAATGTTTGATTATCCGGGTCTGAGTCATTTCAGTTCATGGTCTGTTTCGGGCCGCTTCAATATCGGGTCAAACAGTATTCGGGTCATTTTTCGGGTTCGGGTCGGGTCATTTTGGGTTTTGGGTTGAATTCAGATTACAAATTCGGGTGAAATTCGAATGTTCGGGTCAAGTATTTCGGGCCGGATGTTCGGTGTCTGGGTCAGTTTTGCCGGGTCTATTTGTTGGTAACGTGAGGCGCATATCTTAATATATCTATATAATAATATTAGTAGGCTATAACATTACTAATCCACGTGGCATGACATAGTTGATTTCATATAGTTGTCATCTGCAAATGACATGTCATAGAACTACGTGTCGCACTACATATAAATATATGAATTAAATATATTAAAACTAATGAAAATATTTTTATTACAAATATAATAAATAGAATACGTTAATCAACTTATTTATTGAATTAAGTAATAAAGAATTTTTCATCTTCAACAATACATCTAAATTTTTTTAATTGAATTTTATGGTTAGTTTGAAAGTTTTTTTTTATTGAGGATAATCAATGTAGTGACTTTTGGCCGTTGGTTTTCCAGATTTTTTGTAACATACTATTTCGATATACTATATATATTTTGGTCTTTTGCTTGGCTTAGCATATAAAAAATATGTGTTTCATCATTTTTCTATTTAAGTTATCAAAATAATGATAACTTTGGCTGGGACGAAAAGTGGTGCAGAAAAGGGATTCTCATATGCAACAACATAGAGGGTGTTACTGTGTTTGTTCATATTAATTTTATGTACCCATTATCATTGTTCCTAATCCCATATTATTAGGTTCCAAATAATTTTATCATGTCGCACTATAACTATTATAATGGATCGAGATTGATCGATTTGGTCATTTATTTTTACGATTTGCAAGTGTTTAGTATTAAGATTTTAATATTGTAACATTGTTCCATGCATCAACTATGGGATTATCGAAGGGCGAGAGTGACAATTTATCTCATACACTTATAATCAATGGTGCAATCTAACAGCCTAACTTCTAAATGTGCAATTTAACACCATATGTTTTTATCATGAGCAACTTACCTCCTATGTTATTTTCTGTTTACTTTTTGTGATATAAGCATTTTCTTAATTCCTCAAAATTTGAAAATGCAATAATTAATACACTAAATACTTTGTACTCAACTTTATTTTGATGTGAATTTAGGTGTACATGAGTAAAAAATGTCGCCACAGGAGAGATTGTTGAAACGAGTTCAAAAGATATCAATAGTATCTTCATCCACATGCTAGATTAGTAAACTGGTAGCGATGGAGTGTTGGGAATACTTATACTCCCTCCTACCCAAAGAGATTTTCCCGTTTCTGTTTGCAGTTTTGAGTTGTCATATTGGGAGCTATATATAGACCAAATAAATCGTTCACTTGCTTTAAAAATTAGTAATTATTTCATTCTACATTGCACTCAACCAACTCTACTTGATTTCAAGGTAAACAGGTCTTTCATTTAGTCTACTATTAGTCCCAAACATAGCAACTCAAAACTGCAAAAAGAAACAGGAAAATCTCTTTGGGTAGAAGTAGTAGGCAGTACTATTGTCCTCAATACGTAAATCACACATTAACTAATGAGAATAACAATTTGAATTTGATTAGGTTAGGTCAGGGGTACTCCAAATGATATGATTACATGATGATGGAAGGTTTTTAAAAAATTGACAGTGATAATGGGTGTTATTTCAGAAAAAATCCGAAACGCAAACCTCTGGAGCATTTTTTAGAATGCGGAAACATTGGCGGTATTTCAGAATAAGTTGGAAACTACATGGGTATTCCGAAAATATCCCTTTAAGATTTAGAATTGTTATATAATTATTGTCGTTGATTTAGAGGTCGATTATTTGGCGTGGTCAATAATGATTGAACCAAGTTCAGTTAGGGTCTATATTCTATCAGGTTAAGTTCGGGTCATTAAAAGGAATGTTTTTGTAATACACGAATTCGTTTTATCGAAATAAACTTACAGCGAAAAAAACTGGTAATAAACATTGACGTTCAATTGAAATTAAGGTATCTCACATATATCCTTTTAATTTAACCAAGAAAAAAAGGTATAGAAGAGATGTATAACAGTCCCGTGATTGTCACAGGCGCAAAAACTAGTTGTTGTTTCATTTGCTTGTGATTTTTACTCAGCTTGTGCTGACATTCTCCCTTCTGATTTGTCCCTACTTTGTTTTGGGGACTATGTTATTTTTCGGTGGCATAGTTGACAGGTCTTGTAGTGGATGTTTGCTAGTTTGGATGTCGTGCATGTTGGGGACTTTCCATAAACATTTATTAAGTTTCCATTTCGAATAATTTGTAGTTTGAAGTTAAGTTTTGAGAACTGTAGTCCGACATTTTAAGTCTTTGCGCTGTCATTTCTATTATTTGGGTTATTGTTAGCATTATTAATGAATTTTAAGCCTAGCAATTGACTTGGTAGTCAATTACGTCGTAACAATTCTATATTATTTCTCTATTTGGCTGAGCAAAATTTAGGGTTGTTACACCCTCTGTGGTTTTATGAGCTTTTACTCTACTATTCGACATGTCTTTTATATTTTTGGGTTAATTCTCATGGCACCCTCTTGTTTTGCCGATTTACACGTGGTACCCACGTTTTTGACATTTTGCACATTATACTTTCAAGATTTGAGTGATTGCACACCGCACCCTATCTCATATGTAACCTTGAGGTCAACGCCTGTAACTTTGTTTAAGGGAAATATTAAGCCATTCATTTAATCAAATGGACGAGTAAGATGAGACGAATAAAAAGATCTAAACTTTGTTTTTTTTTTTTTTAATTTTATTTATCTAACTCCCAAAAAATCCTTATTTCTTTATTTCAAAGAATAAAAATCTCCATTTCTTTCTTCTTCTTTGGCATGACCACCATCAGTTAGAGGTGGCCACGGGCCGGGCTCATCCGGGCTAGTGCCCAAATTTTTGAGCACTAGCATTACCACTAACACTAGCCACATTTGGGCACTGATACTAGCCCGCTAGTGTTTTGACCGGGTTTAACCTGGGCTTGACCAGGCCAGTGCCCGGGCCTTCCCTCGGCTGGAAAAAAAAACAAGGAATTGCTCTTAATTATCATTATTTGATAAACTTATAGAAATTAGGATGCCTACATATCTCGAAAAAAATCAAAACCCACGTAGTTCTTCACTTACCTTAGTTACGTTCGTTTGATTATTTTACCGTTCATTCTAATCTCGGAGGTTCTCATCGGTTGTTGACGTTCCCAATTCTGATGTAGTATTCATTGTCATGAATGGATCATCTTATTCGTCATCATCATCCTCCTTCATTCCTTGTCTTCTTTTTGATGCTTGATCCCGAACTTTTTTGCTAATTCTATAATTTAATTAACTAAAATAAACTCTCGTCCCCCTTTCAATAGCCCATACTCAAAATACCCCCGTGTTGAGGAGGGTGTACACGCTAATCAGCTAACCAACATTTCAAAAAAAATGCATAGTGAGACAGTGAGTTAGATAAGTATCTTAACAAAAATTTCATTTAATTTTTTGAAAGTTTGATTAACCGATTACCTTGTACACACTTCCCAACGAGGGTGCGTCTTGAATATGGAGGTGGTTAAAGAATGACGGAGGGAGTACTCGTTAAGTCAAATTTCGAGTGTGTAAAAAAAAAAAAGAGGCTATACCGAACGAATTGAACATTAACCTAAACCGATAAACCGCCCAAGCTTTTGCACAGAAAAAAGACCACGGACGACCTCCTCTGTAGAAAATTCATGAATTGGAAAACAACGATTAAATTGGGGAAGAACATTACCACTGAGAGATTAACCTAATTGGGGAAGGACATTACCACTGAGAGAGTAGAAGGGGAGCTGTTAATTGGGATCTTCAATTGATTTGAGCAATTTTCCGCCCAAATTAATCGTGCAAATTTTCCGTCCAAATTACCCGTGTAGCTATACAGGTAAACTTCAAATCTTTTCCGGTTTCTTTTTTTTTTTCTTTTCAATTTGATTAATTTTTTTATTCATGTTCACTTGAAATGCTGAATTTTAGTCCTGAAATTTTAAGCGAAGTCTTTGTTTAGGGAGGAAATTGGGAAAAAAAGAAGTTGCTGGGGATTAAATAACAATTTTTATTGATTGATTGATTTGTGCCGGAAATGCTAAAGTTTAGTTTAGAAATTGGAAGAAAAGATGCTGGAGATTGAATGTGGAATTCTTGAAGTGGGTTTTTCGGAGTGTTTCGATATCGTTTTGTAGTTATTGTATTGGGCAGCAATCGAAGAATAGGATAGGCATGTTGCATTTGTGTTAGCTAAAAATTTGCATTTCGAGGGGGCGTATTGCCTCTCGATTTTAGGAGACAGGATGTTTGAGAGTGTATTTGCACTTCTGTAAGGTTTAATCTTTAGCATTGAGTGTCTATAACGACAATGTTTCGAACATGGTTGACGGGATAGACTACCGTAATTAGAAGTCATGGGCGGCGGTCAAGAAGTGTCTGTTGAGGTCTAGGGACCCTAAGTAGGATAATTATATGTAAAGGTTTAGAATTGAGAAGTGTAGCTTTGTCAGAGGTTTAAAAGTTGATCAAATTGTTTCAATGAAATTCTTGATTGTTGTTGGATTTTTAAGGAAGCAAGCGTGTATGCTGTTTATGTAGCCTAAATTTTGTAGATATACGAACAATTTTCGCTTTTCTAGATAGGGGAAAAAGTGATCGACAAGTTCCAAAATGAGGATAAGGCATACTTGACAGAGAGAATCACAAATCGTTCTGATTTTTGTCTTAATATCGTGCATAGATTTCTCTGAAAGCCTCTGATTTTTTTTTTCATAAAGAGGCTATGTACATGACTCTCCCTCTCCGTAAGGAAATCTTTACTTTTTAGTATGAGATAATTCAAGAGAAGGCACAAGAGTTATTAAAAACTGCCACTAATCTGCCTCAGCTCTTGCAGACCCGTATACTTACATTATCCCTTTGGTATGTTTGGACTGCATCATTGACCAACTGGGATTTGGAGGCTTGAAGTGTGGTGTAGTTGAGGGATTGTGAGTGGTGAGGAAGACCCAAACACTCTTGAACAAGGGTTATTGAAGTGATTGGTTCTTTTATTGAAATAAAGTATGCTTTAGATATAGTGGATTGAACAAGAGTAGTCATTTGGTTGATGGCATTTGTGAGTGTTTGAGGTGTCTTGTTGCATTTTTTGTCGCGTCTTCTCCGTTTTCCTTTTTTCGTTATTCTATTCTCCATATATGTCTTTATCTTTCTGTCATTTCCTTTGTTTTCTCTCCTCACAGGAATGATTGCACATGTTAGCCAACCTCATATATATATTCTTATTCATGTTTTGTCGTTTTTGCTGTCTTCATTATTGTAGGTGTTAATATGGAGTATCCAGTTCTCTTGTTTCTTTGTGTCCTCTATTGGTGAATTTGATGTCCTACTCCTTTTATGGGCGACTTATAAATTGTTGCTGTTGCATTTTTTTTGCAGATCTTGCTATCTCTGTGGTTTATATCGAAGCATGTCTCTTTCTTTAACTCCTTCTAAGAGGCAGCATAGCCACAATAACAAGGATTTAAATGGTAAAAAGTTCCAGAAGACGTCGAGTTTTGACTCACCTAAAGAGCCCAGAAAAACCTCATCTGGAGAAGATGTCTTCCGTGCGCTCTGCCCGTCATCTAAAATTGAGTCTCTAGTTGATCAAGTAGAAAGTATATTAACAGAAATACGCCAAGAAACAGGGGCAAAGGTCAGAGTTGATGATCCCATTCCTGGATGTGATGAGAGGGTAATCTTTATCATGGGACCTGACTTGGATGCTGAGAAAAGAAATGAAGAAAACAGTAATGACAGCAGGGAGCCAGAAACAACCAAAGGCCAAGTCGACTCAGAAGATCATATTGCAAATGACAATGACAATCCCAATAACATTGGAAATGTCAATGACAATGACAATGGCAATCTTAATAACAATGACAATGACTGTGATAAGCAGAAAGCTATTCCAACTGGTGGAGATGAACAGCTCGACAAAAGGAATTCATCTGTGCAAAGGGCTTTGTTACTTGTGCTAGAAAAGTTTGTTGCACATGAGAAACAAACAGAAGTTGCTAGTGAAGAAATTAATGGTTCTGCCAATATCACATTCAGGTTGCTTGTGCTTTCTAGTCAAGTTGGCTGCCTGCTGGGTAGGGGTGGCTCGATCATCAAACAGATGTCAACTGCAAGTGGAGCCCAGATTCGGATTCTTCCTAGAGATAAACTCTCTCAATGTGCCTCTTCTGAAGATGACGTTGTTCAGGTAATTTTTGTCATCTTGATCATTGGAACTACGAGGTGGCCTTGATATTTACCGCTGGAACTATAATCATGATACTGGACAACTTTGGTCCAATTTGGTTGCTAGGTGTTAACCATGCCCAACTTTCTTCTGTCCTGATCATTTTTAGTTCTGCAACTTGCTACCATTGATCTCGTCATATATCACCCAATTGCTATTAAACTGTGGAGGATGCCTTTATGGCGCTTTTAACACGAATCTTTTGAACCCTGATGGTTAATGGCCCTTCATGTTCTCATTGATTCACTTTTTATGAACATTGGCATACAGGACTTCACATTCTATTATTCTCATTGCTCACAGAGGCTGATGTTTTCCCTCTGTATCAAAAAGTAAATTTCCTGGTTGGTTGTTTTCCAAAGTTTAAAGTCAAAACACTGCAAATAGTCTTTAGCACAAATAGAGGATGAATCTGTGCCTGTGTGATTGAAAGAAGCTAAAGTGATTGATGTCTATGACTCCTCTATGGGAGAAAGGGAGATCCACATAATGTTTTTACAGTAAACTTAGTAGGTTGGAAGAAAAGCAAGAGAAATAACTTTGCGGGGTTACAAGCTTTGGTACCTGTGTGCATAAGGCGCAATGTGGCGCAGAAAGGCACACCAAGGCACACCCGAGGCCCCCGACTATGCTATTTCCATTTTTTTCTCTTGGATCTTTACTTCTACCCTTCCATATGCCCCTTAATCCCTAGTTTCCACTTCTTTACTCATTGGCCCTCTCCAAATACCAAAAAAGGGGCAAGTTTTTGCCTTATTGTTTTTAAGAATGGAAGTTTGTTTGCTAAATGAGTGCGCCACTGTGCTGCTTTGCCACCTGCCCTCATTGCCTTGGTGCGCCTCGCCCCTTATAAAACTAAGGTAGTCCTGCTGCCCTAAAACACACACAGCTACCTCCAAACAACACAGAAGAATTTTGATTGGCATCTTTTAGTTTAGGGGCATAGGTCGCCATCTTTTCTGACTCCTTACTTATGCAAACATAAAGTGCCTTTGTATGTTCATGATAGCCTACATGTTTTTCATATCTCAATTCTTTTTTTTCCTTAATATCAGTGTGAGTCTGTCTCAAGGGGAGATGAGTCCGATTCTAAATGGCCCGATAAATTTAGTAAAGAAACAAACAGCAAAGATAAGAAGAAAATTAAATAAACCGTAGAGCAGAAGTTTCGCGAAGAGAAATGGAGTAATCGTTTGACCTCAACACCAAAATCTTAGTGGAAGTTAACCTGACATCCATAACTTCTAAGCTTCACACGATGTTCTTGAACTTTTTAGTGCTTTGGCTTGCTTTTAAGAGTGGTTGAAGTAAACGGTTGAGCTTTTAATATATAATCTTAAGTTTTCAATATAAATGATTGAGTTTTCACTTTAAACCATTAGGTTTCATTTTGATCATTAAATTTTAGTTGTGAATCTAAATGTTTGTCCTTTTCAACTTTAGCCTTGAGTTTTTGACGTAAAATGTTGATCCAACTTAAAATCTTTGAGTTCTTAACATAACAGTTTAAGTTCTTTACAAGTTAGGTCGATATAATGTTCAAGTTTTTTTTAAATTAGATCTTGAGTGCCCCAATATAAATATCGAGAAAAAAAGAAGAGGGAATTAGATAGTAAGATCGAGCATGAACTTGCACATGGTGAAAAAGTGTTGTTGGTGCGTTCTCTCTCTCTCTCTCTCTCTCTCTCTCTCAAAGAGGAAGGAAAACAAAACGCGGAGCAAGAAAAGGAGGAGTCTTTTTTTTTTTTTTTTTAAAGTAAGGGATATTCCGTATACTGTTAGTGGTTTTATTTATTATTTCAAAATAAGTTTTTTATTTTTATTTTTATTTTTTTTATTAATATAAGTTTTCGATGGGCTATGGAAATATTGGGCCCATCTCATGGTGAGACGGACTCACACAACAATTTGTGTTTACATTTTGTCCAGGAAATGCTTCTTTATTTTGCCACACGTGTAGCATGGAAATTCAGTTGGCTTAATTATTTACTTTGCTACTGCAGATCATAGGTGAAGGAGATGCCGTAAAGATAGCAATCAAAGCTGTTTCAGATCAGATTTTAGAAAACACAAACGTGGATCACGAATTACTTCCTTCTAATTCACCTGGACCTGCTTTTCATGCACAAAGTAATCCTACTTTGAGGTCGGAGTCCCTGTCTACCAGGCCTTTACCTACTCGTGGGCCTGCTTTTAGTAGTGGATTCCGTGACAATACTGATATTCATCCAAATGTTCCACCGTTTTTCCCCAAGTTCCATGATAACATCATGCCTAGTCGACTAAATGCTTCTGACGTTGTAACCTTTCGATTGCTCTGTCCTAGCGAGAGGGTAGGAGGTATAATTGGGAAGGGGGGAGCTATTATAAAGAATCTACAGCATGAAACAGGCTGTGAAATCAAAGTTCTTGAAGGTACTTCTGATGCAGAGGAGCGCATAATAGTAATATCTGGCCAAGCGGTAATGTTCGTTCATATTAGCTAGTAGCTTCATTCCTGTTTTTGTTAACCTTTCTACTATATCAATGTTTTTTTCTCTCCTCTGACGTAGGAGGATAAATTGAGTTGCGTATATTTTGCAGCATCCTGCTGATAAAATTTCTGTCGTACAAGATGCTGTGCTTCGCATACTTCATCGCATAGCCAAAGCTGTACCTGATGGAAAGGAGAAGGGTATAGTGGTCAAGTTTCTGATCCCTTCCAACCAAATTGGCTGTCTACTTGGTAAAGGTGGCTCAATTATTGGTGAAATGCGAAAGGTTACTGGGGCTTTTATTCGTGTCTTAGGAAAGGATCAGCTGCCTAAGAGTGAATCTGAAGATGAAGTAATTCAGGTTTGTATGTAACTTGAACTTTTGAGTAGCTATGTACACAATATCTTCTTGGAAATGAAGAAAGTGATGCCGTTTTTTTTATTTATTTATTGTGCTATACATCAATCTAATGTTATTTTACTTCTTTTCTTCTTTGCCTTGCTTGTTTTCTTTAACTGACATATCTGCAAAAGTGCAATTTCATTTACATTACTTTTTTTTTTTTTTTTTTTTTTTTTTTTTTTTTTGTCGTCTCGCTTCAGCACTGTGTTTTCAAGATTTTGCATTGTTCACAATTTCATGTAATGTAATACTGTATTTCACTACTACTCTTCTTACGGTTATGTTTTTATCTGACCAGATAAATGGAGAGATTGAAGTAGTTCGAGAAGCAGTTTTGCATATAACTGCAAGGTTGCAACATCACTTCTTCCGTGATGCATTCCCGTCTGCGTTCTCTGATCGAGGTCCCCCTTTTGCTTCGTATATGGGACGTCGGGAACTCTCTCCTAGATCTGGCCCTTCATTTAGAAACTTTGATCGTGGTCCTCCCCCGTTTCATGGTGGGTTGCATCCTCATGATGACCATCCTCCATTTATGTGTGATGTCAATAGGCAAGGAATGCCAGAAAGACCTTGGCCTCCACAGGTATAGACTTCGTGTGCCAATTCTGCTGGTGAAGCGGTAATTGCATAGTTGCAGTCCTTGTTGATTTCCCTGACTCCAATTTTTGCAGGCTTTAATCGAAGGTGGTCCTATGGGAATGTTGGACTTTGGGGGACCCCATCAAAGACGCATACCTGGATTTGGAGGGTATGTTCTGTAATATATTCAGAATGGATGCTTCGGTGTTAGTAGGCTTTATCTGGATTACTGATAGATTTTGCATGTGCTTTACAGAGAAAGGCAGCAACCTATTATCACAAATACAACAGTGGAAGTAGTTGTTCCAAGTTCTGTTATTCCTTCTATACGTGGAGAGGATGGAGGATGTCTGAGACAGATTCGGCAGGTAAATTACTAAATTTGCACACGTATCTTCACTTAATGTGCACAATTGTATAAATTGTGATTGGATCTAGTGCATAATACATTGCCTCTTCCTTTCTTTCTTTCTTTCTTTCGTTCTTTCTAATTAGTAATATTTAATGGATAATTTGACTAAGTATACCTAAATTTTTCCTCGTTTTGTTAATTGCTACCTAGCTTTATCAATTTTTCGTAGCACTGCCTAACATTTTAACTTTTGTTAAATTTTGCTACCAAAACTGAAATTCTCGAGCTTCCAACCATTGTCTGACGCAACACGTGACATCTTACCCTTTCTTTTATTTCCTTCACTCTTTTCCAATTTCCTTTTTTTTTTTCTTTCTCAAATCCCCTTGAATAGTGCTCTTCCTTGTTGAGCTTCTCAATGCCTTCATCATCACTAATAGGCAACTTCATCATCACTAATAGGCAACTCTCCTCACTTTACATCTGAATGGTTTAGTTTTTAATAAGTAGAAGAGAGCAGAAGGGAAGCCAAGACATGGCAGAAGAGGCTGAGAGACAAAGAGAACAAAAGAAGTAAAATTGGAGGGAAATTGGAAGCAATTGAGTTGAGGAAAAGGCTACAGAAAATAAGATAAAAGTGCAATAGTCATGGTGTTGGCCAGTCCTGGGAAGTTTGACTTCAGTTGCCGGAAACTCGATTTTGGTAGCAAAATGTGACAATACTTAAAAGTTAGTTAGTGTTTCGTAAAATGAAAAGGCTAGGTGGTTAATAGGAAAAAGAGGCAAATTTCAGATAATATTTGACAAATATTCATATTTAATTTTTGTTCTAAATTTTGACTTTTGTGTTTACCAGAAAGATGGGAGTAAAAAACCCTTTATCTTAATAAGTTTGAATTAAATAGGTTTAAGGTCATTTTTCCATACCGCTATTTGGGAACTTGGAAGTGTTGGAGAAGTTGAGGGATAGGAAGAATGAAGGTATTTAAATTCAACTCCGGGATTGGGCCAAATCTGATGTTTGAGAAGTCTTTGAGTTTGGAATTGGTGTTAGCCCAATCCCAAGTAAGTGCAGAAACTTTTGTCTAGATTCCACATAAGAGCATGTCATGAGACTCCCGATCTGACTCCCCCCCTTCTTTTGCTCTTTCCTCTTCTCCCTTCCACTCTCCTACCTCCACCGGTGGCAGCTACGACCACCCTGCCCCTTCTCCATCTCCGCCTTCAAACCCAACAGCCGCTACCTGGCGTCACTCAGTCGCGACCCTACGGTTTTGTCTCCTCTTTCTCACTGGTCTATTCTCAATTTCTCTCCTCCCACTGCTGCCCTCACGCCTCCACTGCCAACCCTCGCTGCTAGCGCCGATTGCCAGCTGCCAGATCCGTTGTTGACCATCAGACGGAAGGCCTCACTCACCCTTTCTCATCCCCATCCTCTTTCTCTCTCTCTCTTTCTCTCAACTCTCACCTTTCCCCGCTGCAGTGCCGCCGAACCCTCACCTTTCTCCGCCTATTGCCATTACCTAGCCTTTTCCACCTGCCTTCTCTGCTGCCCCCTCTCCCTTTCCCATGACCATTGACCTCTGCTTGCCTCTTTGTTTTGACTGGTGGTAGTTGGATTCTGGGGCAAAAGGGCATGCAGTTGGTGCCTTGGTGGCAGTACGGCTGTTCTCCTGTAAAGTTGGTGGTGGTCAGGAAGGAGTAGTGGTGCCTAAGGTTGGTAGGGTAGGGAAGGTAGAGTGTGTTTGGCCAAGCTTAAGCTGGCCAAAGACACAAAACTGAGAAACTGTTTCTGGTTTCTGAGAAGGACTTTTGGTGTAAATTTGTTCATTAGAATTAGAAGCTCCAATTTGGAGCTCCTCCTCGAGAAACTGTTTCAGAGGAGCGCTTGTGGAGAAGTTGGAGTTTGCATTGTCGGAAGATCGACATCATATATCATATATCCTTTTTACCTTTTCACTTCTTGTGCCTCAGATCTGTCTCTCTTTTCTCACTCACACCTCTAGGGCTCTAGTGGTAGCCTTGTGTAATGGATCGACCCATATCCGTGTGGTCAATCGGACCCACAATGTGTCAGTGACTCCAAATGTTGAGAGAATTGGAGGGTGCGTGGGTTCTGTTGTCCAAAGAGATATTCATCTTAAGGAAGGTTGAGGATATATACATGTATAGGAAAGTAACAAGGTGGAATCATCATCAGTCATCATCGTATTTCTTTTTTGCTACTCCGTATTTGGTACTCTTGTTGGCAGAACTTGTATTTCTTCCAAGATTTGGAGTTGCAAAGGTAGCTAGATAAATACATTTCTCAATTTCTTGCTTACATAACATTCTTGGTGCCAAGTGCCAACTGCCTAGTGACTTTTTTTTTTTTTGTAATCTAGTACATTTTCTTTGACCATTGATGATGACTTTGCTTTGACGTTTTTCTTGCAGATTTCCGATGCATCAATTATCATAAACGATCCAAGGCCAGGTGTACCAGAAACTCTAATTATCATTTCTGGAACTCCTGAACAGACTCATGCCGCACAGAGTCTTATTCAGGCCTTTGTTATGATTGAGAATGAATCTTGTTGATGATTATCAAATTCAAGTGGCTTCTTTATTTGTCAAATGGCCACAATTTAGAAGTAATCATCGTTTCAGCATATGCAGAATGTAATGTCAGATCGCTTGGTTGTTCAGTTGGCACTTTATGAAATGATTTTGAGTTCAGTTCAGACTGTTCACTAATGAATGTGAAATCATTTTCTCTGTTTCTGACCGTGTCTCGAACATATCTTTCACAAGCTACAAAGTCCTAATTAGCCATCCACAACGGTCATGTCTCTGTGAGCTTCTCATGCAAGCGTGTTTTCTGGTATCTGGTATGGTATGACTCAGAATTCAGAGGACAAATGATTGATTTCTATTCCATCAAAATTGGTCCATCTTTTTTGAGGAAATCGTTTACAGAAATATGATGTACGAAGATGCTCATACGCGAACTGACATACAGGCATACAGCCATTTTGGTATTGATAAACCTTCCTTGTGAACATACTTCGGATCACAATTCCCATCGGTGAGGGTGGAAGTTGGGGACGAAAATAGCGCGCATACCGAGCATGAAGGCATCAAAAGGAAATCACACTATTAAATCACTACATCTCTTCGACTCCAACTAGAGCTTTCAGCAATTCAGCACCATGATTAATCATGAAGGCTCCTGGGCAAAATCCTTGAGTGAGCGCGCTTCTTGAAAGGCATCTGAGACAGATATAGCTACTGTTAATTTCAAAATGCGAGTTTGAGGAACCAATGCCTATGTCACAAGGAGAGTCGAATAAACCATGGGATTGTGGAAATCACATCCTATGAAACAGTTTCAAAACCAGAGTTTTTCGAGTCTCCGATTTTATCTTTTGGCAGTTCTTCGAGTGAAAATCTATCTGAAAAAGCCGAGAGGAGATCGTATTTGTTATTGTGATAGCATGCAGTCGTAAAAGCTGCAAGAGTCACACGATCAGCTTTTGGCTGCTTATCTAACAAGTTGCCGAAAAACAATGCAGCCATGTCTACTTTTCCATCACTACAGAGCTTCCGGATCAACGTACTTACTGTCCTGGTCCAAGGCTTTTTCTCCAGCCGGTCCAAGATGTTACTGGCATTGCCAGAATCATCTATTTTGCAGTACTCGTAACACAGAGTTAGCCGAGTCACTTCACAAGGAGAATGACCCTTTTCAATCATGGTATCATACAGCTTGTGAGCCTCTTCAAGTTTTTTCTCCTTGCACAACCCACTAATAAGAGCACCATAAGTGAAACTATCAGGCAAACAGCCACGATCACTCATCTTGCGAAAATAGTCAGTTGCTGTGCCGACATTTCCTATCCCACAGTATCCACATATCATGGAAGTGTATGTTTCTTTGGTTGGAATCAGACCAAGCTTGACAGCTTCTGAAAACCACCACTCACTTTCGACCATACTTTTCTGCCTACAGAAAGACGAAATGAGGATGTTGTATATGTATATGTCAGCCTCAAAGCCTTCTTTAGTCATTTTTCCAAGCCACGCCAAAGGTACTTGTGTATCACAATGTTTGGAAGATGCAGACATGAGAATTGTGTATGTGAATCTATCAGCCCGCAGTCCTCGTTGAACGGTCTCCTCAAATAGTTCATAAGCCTCCTGCAATCTTCCTTTCTTGCAGAGGCCACTTAAAATGACATTGTAAGTACATATATTTAAGGTGAGACCTTCACTTGCCATTATATCCATCAACTCGTACGCTCTTTCAAAGTTTCCCTGTTTACAGTGCCCATCAACGAGTGTCGTATAAGTATCAACATTTGGTGTTAACTCCTGCTCCTTCATTCTACCAAGTAACATCTCAGCCCGACTTAATTTACCCTCCTTACAATACCCATTGATCATGGCAGTATACGTGCACACATTCGGCTTATAATTTTCACTCCTAACAAGCTTAAGGAACAACCTAAACGCCTTCTCGGTCCATCCCTTTTTACACAGCCCATCAATCAAGATTGTATGAGTATACACATTAGGTTTACAACCTTTTCTAACCATCTCCTCCAACAATTCAAACGACTGTTTAACACGACCCCGTTTACACAACCCATCAACCAAACACGTAAAGTTAATCAAATTCGGCTTAAACCCCAGCTCCACCATCTTATGAAAAAACCAGAATGCCCTGCTTACACTACCCACATTACAAAATGCACTGATCACCAACGTAAAAGTCGCGTTATCGAGAACAAACTTCCGTTCGATCATTCTACTCAACCAATAATCCATCTCCGAAATCATACCTTTCCTACAATACCCAACAACCATACTAAGATAACTACGGCTATCGGGGCGCACCCCTCTCTGAGACAATTCATCAAACACATACTCTGCATACTCAACCGAACCCATTTCGCAAGCAATCCTCAAAATACAATTCAAAGTATAAGTGTTCGGACATAAACCCTGATTATGCATCTCAATAACCATACTAACAGCCTCATTAAACCTCCCAATTTCGGCAAAATTCTTAACCATACACAACATAACATCATGGGCTCTCTCAAAATTCCCATTATTAATCAAACAAGTGGCGCAAACAATGTAAAATCTCATAAAATGTCGGAATTTCGACAACCCAATTGCCCAATGGAAGAAACTGAGGGAAACACCGGAACCCGCCTCGTCGGCGAGGGAAGCAACGATAGTAATGGCATGATCATGGGAAAGGGACTCAGAGTCAATGTCAAGTTTTAGGGGAGGTGAGTATCTGAGGTGGGTATGTTGGTGGAAAGATTGCAGGACATGTAAACATATTTTGTTGACAAAAGATTGTGGAGTTCTTGAAATTGAAGATGAAGATTCTTGGTGGGTGAGAGTGGAGAGAGGAGAGAGAAATTGAAGATGAAGATTCTTGCATAACGATGATGATTGAAGTCTGAGAGGAAAGGAATAAATCATGGGGAAGATTTGGGTGTTCAGTGCGGCATTTCGTCGAACAGGTTGTGTGCATGAGGTTATAAAGAGTATTGAGAAAGCTCTGCAACTGTATCCTAGGATGAAGGTTGATTGGAGAGGTCGCTCTGCCCAGTTAGTTAAAGTAGTTACCCCTTCGCGCTATGGACTATTTTTTTTTTTTTTTTGCCCGTCTCACTATTGGATTGCATTTTTTCGATCATATTTGATTTGAATCGAACTAATTTGATCTGATTTGATTTGAATAAATTTGATCTGAACTGAATTAATTGATAAATTATCTGCAATTAGACGAATTAATAACTAGAAATAGACTAGATTCATTGATTGTTATTTGGATAGTTCTGATTTGATTTAATTTAAATAAAACTGATCTGAATTGATTTAATTTGAAAACAATATTGAATAAGTTGAATCGCACAGGGCCTTATTGGGACACACAAGTTACTCTAGGTGATTATACTAATTAACCCTTTTCAAATTTAAGTAAGTTAGGGTGGTAACTTAGGCACCATTTGTTATAACTACATCTTTCTGAACTGTCATGGTTTGATCTAAATGACTCTGATCTGATTTGAATGACTCTAAACAAATATGATTTGATCTGAGTTTGTTGAAAATTGGAATGAATTTACGAATTAGTATCAATTATAGAACAAATACATTGATAGTTACTGAACATTTCCGATTTGATTTAATTTGATTTTAATGACTCTGAACTGATGTGAATACTAGTTTTTATTAAGTCCTATCAAACATGGTCTTAGTAACGGACTTTGAACATTGCTAAATATTGCACGTACGTTCCTCCTATTATATTAATTTAACCAATAGCCACCCCATTAGCCTTCAATTACACTATCCACGTCAATAGTGATGTCATCGCTGATGTCCTTGCCAACTCATTATTGAGTATGTTTGACTACATAAAAAAATGAGCTTGTGAAGATTTGAACCTGTGACCTTAGAGTTATCATTTAAACACTTCATCCACCAAGGCAACTAATTTTGTTTTGATATTTTTATTAAGAAAGTTATATATAAGAGATTTGAGATTTTAGGAGATAATTTCAGAAACAACTTTGGACGAGATAATCTGAATTATATTAAATCATTTTATTTTTGGAGATAATTTAGGAAGTAATATATATAGCCGCATTGTATTAGGAAATAACACATCTTGGGTTTGTTTCATTTTAATTCAAAATACGGGTCAACGGGTGGAGTCAGAGTTAAAAAAAAAAAGTGTGTTAAAAAGTAGTCGGTGTTAATATGAATTACAGTTCACAAAAACGGGACCCGAAAATAGCGGGTCACGGGTCATAAATTGTAATTCGTACATAAACATAAAATATTGAAATAAATTCGATATACTTATTAAATTGTTTTTATTGAATCAAACATAACATCACTAAGATGATACCAAATTAAACACACTTCTTTTAGTCTTAATTTTAGAAAAAGTGGGACAACAAGTTATCTCAAATTTAACCCAAAAGGATACTGGTCAAAACGGGTTCGAGTTATCTATGGCAAGAACTTGATCAGGAAAAAATGGGTATTAACCTTAAACAACGGGTCACATCTGGTCGGTAAGTTTTTTACCGTCATAATATTTTATGTTAATTAAGAGTAATAAATGGAGTTACAATCAAGTTCATATAACAACCCGTGCAATTTTGCACGGGCCAATAAACTAGTTATTAAGTATTAACATAGATTTAGTTACGGATATTATTTTCATTGCAGTGAAGTTATATAAAGTAAGGATTTATAGGTTAAAAATGGACACATTATGTTAGGTGTCGACCGCATTTCACACTGCTACATAAGATGGTAATGTGATGGCTATGTTAGGTGTGACAGGGATTTTCGTTTTCTTCTTTTTAATTTTTTTTTGACAAGTTACTAGGCTAGCCAGACGGGGTTAACATGTTAACAGCCAATCAGATACTTTGTTTCAAAATGATAGCTTCAGTTAATTTTCCCTACCATTTTGGTGGCTATACTTAAACACAACAATATTGTTCATCATGATCAATATTTCTGTTACTAACAAAGACCACCTTTGAAGCACCAGAATGCTTTCAGATTGTCTTACATAAGAATTTTATACTACATATCTCGCCACACAAACAAGCTAATAAAAAGTTCAAAATCATCCTTGGGGGGCTTTGAAGGGCTGATATTTCTTGACATCGGTGATGAGTCCCTGAACCGATCCAGCCGCAGCAATCAACGAGACGATCAAGCAGACATAGCTTAGCACTTTGAGGGCAATCCACTTAGTACAGTACTTTGGCACTTTGGCTTGTGCAATGTGCAGCTCAACCGGGAAAAAGACTGTCAATGGCCAAAATGATAGAGCTCCTAGTAACCCTAGGAAATCATTGAAGAAGGGGAATATCATAGCGAATAGGGCAGTTAGTATCACATAGATTGTCCTCCATACGAATCTGAACCAGTTGAAGTAGTAAACTCCGCTGCCAAATGGAATCACCACAGGATGGTCCCTGTTTATGAACTTGTTGTCTGGCCATCTGTTTTTAGCCCATGTCTCAACAAAGCTGAATACGGGTTGTGTGAAAACCTGAATGTACACAAATCATAGGCATAATCAGAATTTAAGTCTGCTGTATCATTCACTAGCTGTCATACTTTGGAAACCTGGTGTTAAATAAGTTTCTGTAATATGGGATTTTAGCAGGATTTTACGACATACAGTACAGGATATTGTTTCATTACTTGAGCCTGTCAAAAACTTTTTTTAATTCGTAGGAATAAAGTCCTGTTTGAAGTTCTTACTCGTACTGATTCATAGATTGGATATGCAAATGTACGAATGGGTTTACCTGGTAAGCACCCACTAGGTGAACAGCAATGAAGATATTGGCCAAATCGACAAGCCAAAAGGGATCATAAAAGCCGAAACCAGTGAGGAAGTTCCCTGGAGCGTCATGGCCAAAGGCACCATAACCTAAACAACCACAGAGTATGTAAAACATGCTGGTGACGGACACACCAACCAGGGATGCCTTCTTCATTGTCTTGTTTTCTGCAGGGGGTGATTTTAGTGTATCCTGTCAACATTACGTAGGAATATGTTAGAATTTCGAATTAAATTAAAAAAATATAACCAATATCACAGGCACATGAGCACACACATGGCTGATGGCATATAATGGCTGCGAGTGTATAGAAAGATGGAGAGTAGTTCGACCAAGTAACATCATAAGTTGCAACGATTCAGACTGACAGACATAGATCTTTCATCGTGTAATATCAATAGTCCATGACATCATTTGATTATGGACTCATAGCTAGCATGAGCTAAAGATTCTACTGTTTTGAACTTAATATCTCATAGAAGTCCTTTCAGGATCTATTCGATTTTACGAGGCTTAGAGTTTATTATGTGAAGGCGAATGAAGTACGACTCCACACCAGTGAAGGAACATAGACGAGAGGTGAACTTTTCATTTACGCTCTCATGATGGACCTTAGCAATTTAGCATAGCTATCCAGTACTCGTATTTCACAACAAAGAATGTAAAATCATGTCGCCCAAAGAGGCCGATTTCTAACTAAGGTTTCCTTGTAAATCATGTAACAAGATTGGTTTCCTTGGCCTTGAAACAATGTACTATGTAACCATATAGTACTTATGTTCTAGACTCATTCTAAAGGGCAATCAAGTATACACCGAATGGCTTTGTATGATGCCACAAACACATCTTATCCCACCACAATTTCTATAGGGTTACTCACACCCATGTCCCATGATGTGACTATTCACATGGATAACCAAATCAAATCCACAAAAGTTTGAAAAATATAAAATATAAATACATGAAATTCGTATAAACCTTGCCTTCAAATGATCATTAGTGCAATTAATTTTAATTTCATAAAATTTAGAAATAGGTGTACATGCAAATTCTACTTGGTATCCGTTGTAATTGGAATTTGTTAACATATGGTAGACATATAGTGGGACAAACGATCATTATCGATACGAAAAGCTATTAAGACTGCGATTCCACGAATCAGGGTAAAGAGACTCTCCGTTTCAAAAATTCTGTTTATGTGGAGGCAGCGAAGAAGGCAAAATGGTTATACGGCCCAAATTACACATTTGGTCAATTTGTGGTCCAAATAAAGATATGGTCCAGGAAGAATCCTTTTCAAAGTTTCTTAGTCCAGTCCTAAATTTCTGGTGACTAAAAACAGTAATATGGATTTTAGAGAAAAGAACTAAGAAAAAGAAGAGAAAAGGCTAAATGTAGGGTTCTTGTTCCTTGCGTGTCTCTTTTGAGCAATACTTGCTCTATTAACCATGAATCAAAGATCATTTATATCTTGTACATACGACCCACCAATTCTTTCAATGATTAAATGGAAATTTCTCTAAAGATTGTGCGAATTGTAACATCACAATCGATTTAGTTTCGAGATGATATAGGATCAAAAAGACGTGATTCCGGACTCCCTTTGTTTTTCAAAAAGGTTGAGCTTTTACTCCAAACAATAATCATTTACCCTACAAAGCTTATACCACAAATGACAAACCACATCTTATTTCTAAGTTAAAAGGGGCAATCTACAAGAGCATAAGGTGTAACTAACATTTTGGTGACTTATAGTTATAACATTTTGGCCTAGTGGTTAGGAACTCAACAAACATAGGGGATGTCCCGGGTTCAAATCCTAATACCCCATCTCTACAACATTAGTTGCTCATTTGTACCAAAAAAAAAAAATTAATTTTATTTTAGGTGTAAGGGATACGAGATTTCGAAGAGAGACAACTTCCACATAGGTTGTATCGAAAACAGTGGAACCCCATTGTTTCTCATCCGTCTCATAAACTTTTGCAACAAGGGACATTTTTAAAGATACCATGCGGATTTTCCGAAGAAAAAAAAATTTTACTTCAAGCTAGCACTATAGACTACTATTAGAGTGTAGACTAAAATTCATAGATTAGCCTATGTTGGATTCATTATAAAAACGACCGTCAAGTCGTCAACTAACGAACTTGATTCATTCTGAATGATTTGGTCGACATTGAAAATAGCATCATTTATGTACAACCGTTGAAAACAATGGTCAATTTTCTCAAATTACGCAAATTATTTGTGATTATGAATGCTGGACATGGCGTGTGCCACACTTTGTTTTCTTGCCACCGACTTAACCCCAGCTTCCGCGGCCTGCAGGTAAAACAGATTGATATCTTTCCAAGCCTCTTTTGTCCCATTTTTATTTTATTCAGTTACGTTTGTTTTTGACGCAAAAAGTTTACTTCCACACTTATAAAGTTATAAATGTCGATCTTTATTTCCATACGTTCATCTAACTCTATATTACAGAGTATCTCTTAAAGTGAGTTTGACGCTAACTCAGGTATTCAAAGCGTCTTAATCCCTCTAATTCTGAATGATGTTCATGTTGCACTTTTGAGTCAGTTCTAAATGATTTTCTACTTTCCTTATTTGTAATGTATTTTGTGGTTCTAGTGATTTGCGACTAACCCATGCACACTTTCATTTTCCACCACATCTTATTTCTTACAAAAAATTCCTTGTTCTTTCAACTGTGAAACATTATATATAACACGATGGAGTATATAGTTTGGATTTGTGATTACATGCATGTTTAAATTGAGAGGTTGAGAGTAAAGGAGGGATCCTAAAAGAGGTGGTCCGGCCTATCTTCAAAGTCAAGGGCTTAAAGCTTATGAGAAAATTGACACTTTGTTTGAAAGGTCACTAGAGTACTTAATTTGGATTAGATTTGTTCTCACAAGCCATATCTAGTTATCTACAATACCCTCATTTAAGGAACACTAACAAACTAGCCACATACTACTTCTGAAAAGAAGAACAATTACTTTTTTTTCCTAAGAGGTTGTATCAAACTCTTTGAGGGCTCAAATGTTGACTAGATCAAGAAAGTCTTGCCACTCCCAAAGATGCGAGTTTAGCGCGAACTTAGAATTTGACCTCTTGGATGCAGAAACAATAAGTTCAAAATCTATTATTTATTCCAATTTGATACTATTTATATTTTTTTTGGTCGGGGAGATAATACAGAATGTTATGGTATAAAACCCATATCTATGAATCTAGTTTATTAGTCTAGATGATTTTCATATGGTATCGAGTTTTGTTGATATTATTAATTATAAATAAGAATATGCTTATTAAGGACATCCTAGTATCAAAATTTAAGACTTGAGTCTTAACCATCTTATTAGGAATCGTAAAGAGTAGTTTATCAAAAAAGAAAAGGAATCGTAAAGAGTAAGGACAAAGATGGTCTTCTCGACAGCCATAAGTTCGTACATAACGGTCATAGAGGGCAGTTATATTGATCACGCATATCAAGACACATCATGCATCACATGCCATCATTCCATTAATTGGCAGAGAAGATTGTATCCCAACCCCCAATTATTACTTCAGAGTTCGGACCCTAATTTTAAGCACAAAAATCCAAATCATATTTTTTCTTTTGTAAATAAAATAAAACATCAAATAATCTTATGCTAGCTTAGCATGTAGCCCTGTACCATGCATATAGCCAAAACCTCCACGCAACTTCACTATTATGTCTCATAAAGTAGATTCGAGCTAACTAAGCTATGAGAGCCAACCTGCCTATATCTTGGCTTATAGCGCACCATATTTAAGAGCAAAAATCCAAATTATTGGAGTGTTAACTTGTTATATATCAAGGTTATTAAGTACATCAAATAAGTCAATAAGATATTAGAGCTAAGGGTAATAGATTAGTGGATCAAAGTCCGGGTCATGGTACATTGGAACGACTCAATGAGAAGATACAAAATTCGTTCTGTTTATTAACTTTTGGTGTATACTAGAGATACAATTAAGGTAGTCAGATACACTATACGGAATAATATATCCTAGAAACGTAACAATTTTATCTTCAGTTTCTTATTTTTTAGAATATAAAAAATAAAAATACAACTATCCTAAGAAAATATGTACGTTATTAGTCGGTGTAGATCAAGATTTCATAGCATTTCACTAATATATGAATACGCAAAATACTGTAGATTGTTAAAAAAATCACTAATATAATAGATAGTCGTGTGTATACTTGCCTGGATCTCTACAAGGACATTAGAATAAGCATATGCAAAGGCAATGTTGCCAATGGCTTGGAAACACCTCCATACTTTCTCCATTTCGGTCATGTCCGCTCCTATGGGTATTCCCGTCAGTGACGTCTTGGCGATTCCTCCACCTAATTTGAAATTGTCACATATATTCCAAATATGGTCATAATAGGCATTACATAGAGCGATAATTTTAAAGCTTACTCCATAAAATCCCAAGAACTAGAATATATCAAAATATCAGAAAGAATCAATGGAGTTAATTAAATGTAGTACGATTTCACAATCGTAGTAATGAGAATTGAGTTTAAATGATGTAACTAATAAATAAAGTTGGAAAAAGTGACCGGACTAAATTCATGAGATATACACTGAAATTATCACAAGATTATATCAAATGTTTATTTTATTTTATATGATATCCTAGTCAAATGTCGAAAGAATTTTGCAAATTTTATTATCGTTTAACAGACGAGTTTTGAAATTGAATTATTTTATAAATATTAATTTGACAATGTCACACTTTTATTTCAAAAAGATATGTATACTCATCATATGGAGTACATTACATACGTTTACATGCACAATCCTTATTTTTCAGAAATAATATTGGAATACAAGTAGGCATATAAAGTTTGATGTGTGACGTAAAACAAACAAAAGATGCACATTGGCACATGATATTATATCATATGATATGAGATAAGAGGTAAAAATGAATGGAAAATAAGAAGGTAGCTAGAATGGGGGGTGCGTGGTCGGTGGTCCAATAACAATAATGTGAGAAATTTACCAGCAATTTTGGCAATGGAAAGGGCAAGGCCAATGGAAGAGTAAGCAAAGGACATAATGGCAGCAAGAATGGAGAGCCAAGAAAGCTCGTGAAAGTCCGGAATTTGACTCAGCAGTATTTGCATGCATGCGAATATTATCATGAATGGTGTGTTGGATGTGTAGCACTTTGCATGGTGCCCATTCTTGTGGAAACAGTTCGACCTCTTCACTGCCCTGTTCTTTCCATTACAAAACAAATTTGTTACGGAGTAATACACGGAGTAGTACAATACTAGCATATCGTCTTTTGTACATAAGCAAGCAACTAATACTCGGGGAGGAAAGGCATCCGATATATGACTTTCATGCATGATCCCACAAATTAGTTGGTATATAGGCGAGTAGCTAATGCTCGGGAGGCCAGGAGCTAGCTAGGAAGAGAATATGAGGAATTAGACACCCGATAACCCTCGTGTTCTTCAAATTTTCTTTAGTTAACCAATACTCCGTATACGTTAAGGGAGCGGTCATTAATGAAAGCCGTTATTATTAGGATCGGATGTACATATTAATTTTAACATGGCATGTATTTATTCGTTAGTATTGGTTAAACCGCAAAGCTACTTAAAACATTTTAATATACGACAACAACACAAGAGAGTATAATTATATGTTTATGAAACATTTCTCGTGTCGTTCGAATGATTCATATTTATTATATACTCAATTTAGCATAGTACCCCATAAACAGATAATGTAATGCTTTGTTGCACATCTGAATCAATAGTATATATCCTAATAACAGATTCCTTAGAAATCTTAAATATTTCAAGGTAATATATATATGTGTGTAGAGTTAGAATCATCCATCATATAAAATAAATATGAGATGCATTTCCTCCAATTATATGAAATGAAATGGCCACCTTTTCCATAAGGATTTTAAGATGAAAAAAAAAACAGTAGAATTAAAACCGATTAAAGCATCTACGAATTAAAGCAAATAATTAGCACACAATTAGGAAATTTTTGTTCGACTCTATCACGAGAATATTGTTCTCGCTGAAAATGACGGATTAGAATTTGGAACTCGTATATCAACTATAAGTCACAATATAGATTTAAGGCCTAACTCTATCACAATTCATTACTAAGATCAAATGTTAACTTCCTTGATACGGTACTTGATACCAGCAAATTCAAGAATGTTGGTCACTTGCTACATGAAAGATTAATACAAATAGGTAAGTCACATAAAAAAGGGGGAATCTTGGACTTACACCATACTAATAGATGCAGTGATGGTGTATCCAATTGAGACGCCTACCAAATTCACGTATTGCGCAAGGCCACATAGTTGGACTTTCATGCCACCTGAATATCATTCAATCAATCCCCATATTAATGCACAATATAACATTAATTTCATTGTTCCGATTTCCGAATGCACATTGGACCTACTATTTTGGAGATATATACACTCTCATGTGCACCGAATGTACAACAAACTTTGTAAATTGTAGATTATTGTACACATCCCACTCATATCAGTCATATGCCCTCCTATTTTCTTTAAACTTAGATTGGATTTTTATGGTTCAATTAAAAAGTTTAAATTCAGACTTAATTGAATGGTAATTACAATTTAGTATTCACACAAGACACGTTTTTTCACATGCATGGTATGCATTTCAGTTTGAATGACTAATTCTCAAGACATGGAATTTTATTTTTATCGTATTCGATGAACTACGAGAGTAAGATAATTAATTATCATCAAGAGAAACAAAAGAAAAAGTGTATAGGAGAAGATAGAAAAATAGAGATTTAGAGTTTTGAAATGAAATCAAGCTTTAGTATAAGTATGAATATTAATAATTCACGTGAAATAAATGATCAAGAATTAATTCTTCTCTATATATGACCAAGAACATAGAGAGATTTTGATAAGGGAATTAAAAACAACTTTACAATTAAATTAGCGAGTCTAAACGCAATAAATGAGGTAAAAGCGAAATAAGATAGGTATACCTAAATGAGCTCTCACGACTTCCATGTAAGTATAGTTTCTCTTGCCGGTAACAGGGTCAGGTGCCCTGTAACCGTCGGCAAGCATGGTGGAAGTCATGTACGTAATTAACGAAAACGACACGAGCACGGCTGGTCCAACAGCCCATCCTAGCTGCGCTATCGCCCACGCCAACGACAGCACACCGGACCCTATAACCGCCGTCACTATGTGTGCACTTGCTGTCAATATCGTCCCTGCACATTTTCATGGGACACGCATATTAGCACCTTTTTTTTTGGATAAGTTTTCATTTAGTAGTAACGCATGAATTAAATGTCACTTTTTTTTTTAATCTCAACGTTAGTACGTCAAAAAAACAAAAGATATAGCGAAAAAGTAGTCGTATTCGCTCCGTTCCCGTGAATTGTTGTAACGTTTGGTTTGAATTCTCGTCAGATCAAACCAAACGTTAACGATCAGAGAATCAGGTGGAGTTTTGTTTTGGTGGGATTTTACTTTACCAGTTCGTCTAGGACGGCCATCGTCGTCGACGTTTTTGTTGAATTCTTGAGGATTGTTTGAAACAAGGCCACCTTGTTCTATATACATGGAAGAGTTGTTATTTGGCGGTGCCATTTTTGGGTTTGGGTTTGTTTTGTATTCTCTCTATTTTTTTTTTTGGGAGAAGTGGAGCACTCCACAAGTTATGGGGAAGTGAAGTTGAAATGAGGATGTGAGAAAGGATGGAAGCAGGGGAGGTCACATATATATAGTAGAGGAGGTTGGAAAAAGTAGTGAGTATATTATTAAGATTAGGATTTAAGTTTTATAAAAGTTTTCCGGGGCGGAACCGGTTCGAAAGGTATCGGTTATTTTCACACTGGTAATTTTAAAAATTGCTTTGTTTATGAACTGTTTCGCGCTCTTTTGTCTCACAAGTTAATGTTTAAATATATCTATCTGAATTTCATTATTTTCTGTAAGACGAAAAAAAGCGACACACCAAAGTGTTTACTACCTAAAAATCACCCTTTTTCAAACAATATGGACACTTTTATTTGTCTTGTTGGCCTTGATAATAATAATTTCTTATTTCTATTTTCTATTTTTTTTTAATCTTTGAAAGAAACGGGTGTACAACATGTGATCATGAGTGATTTTTTGGACCAAAAATGCCAAGGGAGGGAAAGGGAGGAAAGGTAATTAATTGGCCGTGGGAATCCAAGTCCATGTTTTAAGTGGGCACCAATGTTGAGCTCGCCTCTTTTAGAAAGGAATCATCAAGTTCATCAACATTTATGAGAAAAGACTTCCTCTCTTCATGTCTTTAAATAACTAATTAATGATATTTAATTTTGAAAAAGGGGTTGATTTTCAATTTAATAAAAAGCTACTCTAATGAATCTTATCTATATGGATCCTTTTTTGTTTTTGTTTTTGGTAAACGATAGAAACTAATACATACAAATTCGTCCTCCTATAAGTGAGTACTCATCGCATGTACTATAGGTGAGTAGCTGTATAATCAATATTGATATTCAAATCATCTTCCTTGCGCACATTTTGACTTCCAGCATAACATTCTTGATTAGCTTGTTAGACATAGTGACAGTTATTCAGGGTTGACCCCAGGGCCCACCACCCACGTCATGGTGGGGCCAAAAAATGCCGGAAATACGATAAACCCTTTGTTTTATACGCAAATTAGTTAGCCTTGAAAACAAATCCTCTTGCATCTTATACATTAATAGTGAATTTTATGTGCAAATATGTCGCATGTTTTATTTACAAATTAGTTTAATAATGAGGTGTCGTTTGGATACACTCGTGAAGTCGGAATTCCCATGAACTTGCAAATCCTAGGAATTTAGAAAGTGTGGGAATTGAGGAAATTTGTTTGGATGAACAAGGGAATTCAATTCCCATGGGAATTTCTACTTACCTAGCCCTCCCTAGGTAATTAAATTCCTACACTTTGGAGGAATTGGAAATGGCTAGAAATTTCCAATTCCTACACTTTAGGATAACCAAACAACCTATGGTAAATTAATTCCTAAGAAAATAAAATTCCTATGGATTTTGAGGGTATCCAAACGACCCCTGAGTATTCGAGTGCCTAGTTTTTCCTCGTCGTGAGGGGGTTCCTAAACTGTCAGCATTGCCCTGCATTCATCTCAAATCTACTAGTGATTTTTTACTATCCATAGATGATACTTGAGGTTGCAGATAACAATTCTCGCAATCTATTTTGATATTAGATCCCAACTTTTTCGTAATGCACGACCAATTACTATATTTCGATAGTCATACAACGTATTCTCTCAAACTTCTTCATAATACACGCGTAAATCATATCAAATGCAGGAAACTTTATTCTCATTTTGATGCTCAATTTATCCAAACATTTCGTACTGTACTTGCAAATCAAAAATAGTTGCTCATTTGTTTCACTCATTGGTTGATACAATAAGCGATTATCAGCAATGCAGATTCCCAGTTTCATTATTTGCTTCTCGTGCGATCTCTTCAGTTGTTAACAAGCCAACAAATGAGTGTGGGGATTATTTATCTTCCCCAAATGAATACACTATCCACTAAGCCTTAGGGGCCTTTCCTATGAAACACTGATAGCCTGATGCAGCTGAGTATGAAGTACTTGATGAATACTAGAGTGCTGATAAACCATTCACTATGATTGGGTGTAGGGACTCAATCACAATGGTGAAACTATCCATTGAAGGCATGGACGATCGAGTGAAACCCTTGCTAGTTGAGTTCGCAGACGTATTCCCTATTGATCTACCACCAGGTTTACCTCCGATTCGAAGGATTGAGCATCAAATCAATCTTGTTCCTGGCGCTCCTTGCCAAGCAAGGCCGCTTATCGCAGCAATCCGGAAGAAACGAAAGAATTACAACGTCAAATAGAAGAGCTGATGTAACAAGGCTATGTACGAGAGAGCATGAGTCCTTGTGAAGTTCCTACCTTACTAGTACCCCAAAAAGATGGAACATGGCGTATGTGCATCGACCAGTAGGACTGTCAGCAACATCACCATCAAGTATCGTTTTCCCATCCCACGACTTGATGATATGTTAGATGAACTTCATGGTTCCATAGTCTTCTCTAAAGTGGATTTAAGAAGTGGGTACCATCAGATCCGGATGTGAGTGGGAGACGAGTGGAAGACATCATTTAAAACAAAACACGGGCTGTACGAGTGGCTAGTGATGTCGTTTGGGCTGACCAACGCACCTAGCACGTTTATGCGATTGATGAATGAGGTACTTAAGACGTTCCTTGGTAAATTCATGGTGGTATACTTAAATGACATCCTAATTTACAGTAGGAGCGTGGAAGAGCATTTGAAGCACCTCCAGGCTGTGTTTGAAGTACTAAGAATACATCAGCTCTTTGGTAAAACCGAGAAGTGTTCCTTCCTGGTAAACGAAGTGGTGTTCTTGGGGTATGTCGTGTTTAAAGAGGGGGTCGCTGTGGACCGAACCAAGGTCGAAGCAATTCGTTCTTGGCCTGTTCCTGCTACAATGACTGAGATACGTTCATTTCATGGTTTGGCCTCATTTTACCGGTGTTTCATTCAAAATTTCAACACCATTATGAGCCCGATCACTGAATTCTTGAAGAAGGATGGCGAGATTTGGGGAGAGACGGCTCAAAAGGCATTTGAGGGGATAAAAGAGCTTTGTGAAGCACCGGTGCTCGCTTTACCAGATTTTTCACAACCCTTTGAGGTTGAGTGTGATGCAAGCGGAGTAGGAATACGGGAAGTTCTCATTCAAGCTAAACGTCATATCGCCTACTTCTCGGAGAAATTGGGAGGTGCACGACTCAATTACTCGACTTAGGAATTCTATGCGATCGTAAGAGCACTTGACCATTGGAGCCAATATTTGCGCCCAAACCACTTCATCCTTCACTCGGATCCCGAGGCATTAAAATACATCAATGGGCAGCAAAAACTCAACCCACAACATGCTAAATGGGTGGAGTTTCTTCAGTCATTTCATTTTTCATCAAAATACAAGGATGGCAAGAGCAATACCGTGGCTGATGCTTTATCTCGGAGATATGCATTGCTCTCGACATTGGAGGTAAAGTTACTTGGTTTCGAAAGGTTGAAGAGCTACTATGAATCTGATCCCGACTTCATGAAAATACATGGAGAAAGCAAGGCTGGTCCGTTCAAAGATTTCTCGCTACAAGAGGGGTTTCTATTTAAAGGTGATCACCTTTGTGTGCCAAAACATCCTATTCGGGAGTTGCTGGTTCGAGAGGCTCATGGGGGTGGGGTAGTTGGTCATTTCGGAGTTCAAAAGACGATTGACATACTACATGAACACTTCTATTGGCCGAGAATGCAAGGGGACGTACAAAATTTGGTGGGCAAGTGCGTAACCTGTCATATGTTGAAAAGTAAGTTCAAGCCGGGCGAGTACAAGCCACTGCCGGTTCCAACTCGACCATGGAACGTATCCATGGATTTCATCATAGCCCTGTCCCGTACTCAGAGAGGGAAGGACTTGATCATGGAAGTGATGGATCGTTTTTCAAAGATGGCGCATTTCATAGCTTGTCACAAGACGGATGATGGCCCAAACGTGGCTGACTTGTATTTTTGGGAGGTCGTGTGCTTACACGGGGTGCCGAGGACTATTGTATCTGACCGTGACTCTAAATTCTTGAGCTACTTTTGGAATACACTATGGAGAAAGGTGGGTACGAAGCTACTGTTTAGCACATCACATCGTCCTCAAACGGATGGGCAAACGGAGGTCGCTAATCGGATTTTGGGAGCTGTGCTTAGAGGGCTGGTAAGCAAAACGCAGAAGGACTGGAACATTAAGCTAGCTCACGCCGACTTTGCGTACAATCGATCTCTGACATTTTCTACCAAGCACTCTCCTTTCGAGGTCGTTTATGGTATCAATCCCTACTTGCCTTTGGACTTAATTCCATTACCGTCTGATGAGCTAGTCCACAAGGATGCAGAATCAAAACTTAAGGCAATGATAAGCACGAGCAAGTAAGGAAGCGCATTGAGGTTGTGAATGAGGCATACAAGAGACGATCAAATAAGCACCGTAAGCCTCACATTTTTCCGGAGGGTGATCTAGTTTGGTTGCACTTACGCAAAGAGAGATTCCCTAGTAAGCGCAAGAACAAGCTGATGCCTCGAGCGGAGGGGCCCTACAGAATCACCAAGAGAGTCAACGACAATGCATACAAGCTAGAGCTACCGGGAGACTATGGCGCTCATGGGACATTCAATGTAGGGGACCTTGCACCTTACACGGATGACGATGGCTTAGCTGAATTGAGGTCAATTCCTTTTCTAGAGGGGGAGGATGATGCGGGTGCACTTGATAACATAGTCGATGGAGTACTCGATAGGATGGATGACGTGATTGTTGACTTACACAAGGACAAGGCTGCACTCATACTTGCTTATGGCGTGGTTGGGCGTGTGTTTGGCGTGGGAGTGCCAATGGTGGGAGAAGTCAGCCCTAAATTGATATTCTTGCCCCAATAAGGAAGATAGCATATCAGTCTATTAGGATCTTTATTTCATTCTTATTTCTATTTCCCGTTTTAGTAGATACTCCAACTGATTTTCAGTAAAGTATCTAACTTGAAAAACTTTAAATTCTTGCTAAGTTCATTTAATTTTCTGATTTCTTTCCAGTATTGGGTTGATCATATAAAAACCATACCTTTTGTATTGCATTACTCATATTTTGAATAAGAAAAACCCAGAAAACCCGATCAAGCTTTGATCTTTACGTCAAATAAAGCCTACAAGAACGGGTCACTTAAAGCTAAGGGTCCAACCGTTCTCTAGACGACTGTACTTAAAGGGTAAGAGAACGGTTCCAAACCGTTCTTAAACTCTTCCAGAACGGTTTCAGTAAAAACCGTTCTCTTTGGTTAAAGAAAACGGTTTATGACGAAACCGATCTAGTATGTTGATTGATAAGAGAACTGTTCTCATCAGAACCGTTCTAATAGGTACCCGTTTTTAAAAAAAAAATTAATTTTCTCGTTAATTCCTCATTTCCCAACCCTAACACACGACCCCTAACCCAGAACTCAAATTACAGCTAGATTAACACCAACCAATACCAACAAACATCAACAAATACAAAAAAAATCTCACGATAAAAATCTGCGCATATAACTCCCGTCAAATTAATTATATGAGATTTTGTACATACAAAATCAGTAGAACAAAAATTACAGTGTAAAATCTACAAATCTGCAAAAAAAATGAAAAACACTAACCCAAGATATATATGAACCTAACTCTACTTTTATCATAAAAATCTTGTCGCCATCGTCTTGTTCGTCTTCTTCCATACTTTAGATTTGGGTTTTTGTTCGTCGTTCTAACCACAAGAAAGAAAAAACACAGGTTGAAGAATTAAAATAAGAACAAAGAATACCAAAAAAAAAAAAAAAACTAAATCGATGAAATAAAGATATCAATACATAAAAAATAATTAATAAAACCACCCGACCCAAGGCAAACCCTTTCTCAACTCTTCACGGCCCGAACCAAATTTGAGTCTGAAAACGAAATATGAAATTAGATAAAATGTAGATCTGAAAACCTAAACTTATATTACCCTCATCAACCCCAAACATAATTTCTCTACCAAATGAAACATTTATCCGTCAAAAAATTACAATACATAAATCTTTTAAGATTAAAACAAAAACCAAAATTTTCATATCAAAACGAACGAACGACGGCTGAAAATCGATCATCGGAAAGGCGTTAGGTAGAGGGGACGAAAGGCGCAGCAGCAAGAGAACCTCCAAGAGAAAAAGAAGGGGTGGATCGACGGAGAAAGTGATGATGGTGAGCAAGAATATAGTGAAAACGTATGTTAATTATTGGAGGAGGAGGGAGATAGAGTTAGAAAGTAAAAGAAAGAGAAAGAGAGAGAGAGAGAGTTATGAGAGGAAAATAATGGGGGTTGGGGGCGGAAATGACAAGGTTGGGGGAGTGGGGGGTTGTTTATTTTGTTTAAATTTTTTTTTTACTTTAATTAACTCAAGGTTATGAGGACGGTGTATACTAGAACCGTTTTGGTTGGTGGGCCTAAGAGAACGGTTTTAGGGAGAACCGTTCTCTAATTGTTGGTTCTTATTTCAACTGGATCTAAGAGAACGGTTCTCCTAAACACCGTTCTCTTAGGTCTAATTTTTTTTTAGAAAATACATTTAAGATCTGTTTTTAGTGGAACCGTTCTCTTATCCTTTAAGAGAACGGTTTCCCTCAAATACGTTCTCTTACGGGGGTTCTCGAATCTCGTTTTTGACATAGTGGATCACCAAATTCTGAACTTCAGTTTGCCCAAATGAGTTCATTAGATTAATACTTAGGCGAGGTAGTCTAGATTTAATCACCTTAGTTATTGAATTATAGGTCTAATTCGAGTCCATACCGTCCCTAGTTGCTAACTCACTGCCATACACGATTTTCACCCACAACATTCCCTATATTTCATTAAATCTCTTCCGCACCATTATCATTCGTGTCACCAAATTATCTAAACAAGCTAATAATCAAACCAAGCTAAATCTAGTAGCGACTTAGATAAAACGAGATAAGCTTATAAATAAACGCAAGGAATAACAGCTAATCAAGTACGTAAAGGAAAAAGAAGATAACTTACATTAATAACCGAAAGATTAGTGATTCACCAAGATTTGGAGAGTAGCTCTCCATATTACAAAATATGAGGAAAGTTTAAGGGGAAGCTAAGGAGAGGAGTGGTTGAAAATGAAGCAAAATAAGATGATGATAAGTTTTCTTTGATCTCCACCCTTATATATACAAAACTAAAAATAGAAATAAAAGGAAAGGATAAAAGAAAATAAACTACCGAAAACATCCAGAAATGCTAGTCTCGACTCGAGGGAAAAGCTTCAAGTCGAGAATTCCTAAAAATTAGAACTACCAGAAACAGAGAACTCTCGACTCGAGACAAATTGTCACGAGTCGAGACAGGCTGCCCCGAGTCGAGACAGGCTGCCCCGAGTCGAGATTTAACTCAAAAAATACTTCACAACAATGGATGCCCGAATCGAGAAGAAGGAACCACGAGTCCAAACATAGCTGTGTCGAGTCGAGATACTGCTCTGCCGGCCGATATTCAAACGCATATAACTCTCACCTTAGAAGTCAGTTTTGAGCTCATAATATATCGTTGGAAAGCTCATAACATGAACTATACTCTACAAATAGAATTTATGCAAAAACTCATCTACAAAGAAACTTATGGGGATCAGAAGTTGACATTGTGTTATTGGCTATCAAAACTCCAACTCTTCAACTCGGGTCATCTTGTAGGTAGAATTGGTATTTGGTGGTATCTTCCATGGTCTTAGCTTGGTCATTCTTGTCTTCAACATGTGAACACTATTCCAAAAGGAGTGATTATATCTCGTCATACAAAAGAAGCTTATATTCTCCGAATTACAACACAAGCCAACAAATAGGAGAATATTCGCTATCCTATATAAATCACACTAAAATGACCACCAAAATGAGATAAAATACACTACTGAGACACCACTAATACTACCACGTCAACCACATGTACACTTCTTCACTACGGTCTCCATGGAGAAAAGCATTATTCACATCTAATTGTGAGATAAACCATTGTTTCGCTAATGTAACCCCAAGTTAACAGCATAAACTCACCATATTTCCTACTGGAGTAAAAGTCTCGTAATACCATTAACGACATGGGTGTACCCTTGTGCTACTAACCTCACCTTGAAACGCTCAATTGTCCCATCTGCTTTGTATTTGATTTTATACACCCATCGACATCCAATTGGTCGTTTACCTGGCGGCAATTCGACAACAACCCAGGTTTTATCTTCTAATGCCGCGATTTCCTTACTAATTGCTTATCTCCAACAAACATCTTTCGCGACTTCCTGGTAGCTAGTCGGCTCCTTATCAATGCTAATGGCTGCAATTAAATTTGTGTGGGCAGTGGAAAAACAATTATAAGTACCTTTCTTTGAGGATGCAGCTTGACGCGCGTGAGTCAGTGTTGAAGTGGGATTTGTTGCGGATTGACAATGAACACTCCTTACGTAATCTTTTGACCAATATGGTTTATATTTCTCGCGTGCTCCTCGACCCATAGTCTCTAGAGCACTTCGTTCGTGTCCTACCATGAGATAGTAGATATCGCATCTGCTCATGCATGTTGTTCTTCCAATGTCTCCCCCTCAAGCTGTTGGGCATCGGACGACCTAATCTCCCCCAGTACCGGTGCGTCTATTTCAGGGTCATCTACTCTTAGCACATCACTCTTGTTGTCGTCTCCTACAAGTTCCGTCTCACCAAAACAGGGGACATGGTTTACTCTTCCTTTGTTTGGTAGACCCTGTACATTGCCTGTTGTAGATTCCACGGATGGTCTCTATCGCGGCGGACACACGAGTCGTGCGATGATTGCACTAGGATAGGAGTCTCCACCAAACAATTGTGGGGTGTTTGGAAACCATTCAATGCGATCTTGTTCCTTGTTACCGAGGGACTACGTAAACACCAAGTGAGTCTGTACCCGTTGAGCATAAACGCTTCGGGAAGCGAGTCATGCCAAGTACAAAACACTTTCGCGAGTCGTTTACCGAAAGGGACAAAACCGAGGGACGTAAGGAACAAAATGCGCATTGTGCCCTACGCCAATATGCAGTCCACGGACCGCAAGACTGGGTTCGGGGGTGACGGTACGTATTGGGAAGCCATAAGACACCCAACCCCGGCCGCGTATAGCGGCCTCTACTAATTGCATTATCGTTTACAAGTCATCGAGAAGTTAAGCCATGCAAGTTTACATTCATTTACAAGTTATATACAACCTAGTAAATTAGCTAAGTCGGTTATTTAGCACATAAACTAGATCTTAGGTCGCAACGTCGTTAAGATTGATTAACGGTCCCTAGCTACCAATTTGTCCAAGCGCTTTGCGCTATGTGTGTTAGGCGTGATTCATGTAATTCGGTTTAGATCTAATTCTTGGTTAGGCAAAATAAATCTATGTCGAAAGCAATAAAATGCGCACGTAAAAGAAGGGGTAGAAGATCAGAAAATGTAAAAAGACAAGTTTAGAAAAGAGGGGGTGCCCTCATGACTTACGTGTGTCTGTGATACCACTCCTTGCTCTACTATGTTTCGAGATCGATGCGTTGGTCCCTAGTATGCGTCGTGGGAGGCTAGATTTGTTCTTAGAGCGATGCGTTGCTCTTCGAACGTGGTGTTTAAGAGGGGCTTTGATTGTGTTGTGTCTTGTAGTGTTGTGTTTAAGGGTGCCTTAGAGTTTTGGTATTGTAGTTGTTAGGGTTTTTGTATGGTGGTTAGGGTTTTTTATGAGAGAAGTGTAGAGACAAGAGCAGAGATTCGGGGTGAAAATGGTGTGTGAAGGTGTGTCAAATAGTGTGGAAAAGGGGTTGTATTTATAGTGTGGAGAAGTAGGGTTTTGGGGTGAAAAATTAGGGTAGCCGGCCACCCTAGGGCTGCGTGCGTCAGGCGCACGGGGTGGTGCGTCTAGCGCGGGTGGTGGTGCGTCAGACGCAGGTCAGGCTGCGTCTGGCGCGAGCTGGGCTGCGTCTGACGCGAGCTGGCTGCATCTGGCGCAGGTGCACCAAAGCCTCCATGCGCGCGTAGAGGTGCGCCTGGACCTCGTGGCGCACCATAGAAAATTACATTTCTGGTCTTCTTATGACATGAATATTGTACATGTGAATTTGGGTGGGCAAATGACGTACAAAAACATGTTTTCTTGACGATTCTTGGCGATTTAGGCTTGCGGATAATTCTTGAGTTAGGTCAAGTGTATAAGGGGAAGAAAATGGTTATTTTTGGCCTTGTTTTGGGTGAAGACGCGTTTGCTAACGGATTCACGACAACAGTGATTCACATAGTAGAGCAAGTAGACGCTGTTCACTGTAAAATGTCCTTTCATCATCGGGCATTTGGGTAGGGACAAATGCAGGTGTCTACAGAAGCCCCCACTTTGACTGAGGTTTGGGCAAGGCGAAAGTCAAATTATGTAAATCGTGCAAACGGGATGCGAATGCACGTGGAGGGTCGTTTAAGGTCCATTAGACCGCCGATGCGTTTTTAGAGGTTCACCAACCAATAAGAAAACATACCTGATGTTTATAGTCAGTGCGACTGTGGAAGATGTTTAAGGTCGGTGCGACCGTTCGATAGCATTGTGTAACTTGATGGTTGTACTTGTAGTGATTTTTGAATGTCGGAAGTGGGTCCGATGTTACTTGGGGATTATGTCAATGTTTAAGGTCAGTGCGACCGCTGATTGCTAGTAGTGATTGTTTGGAGGTGGGTCCGATATTGCTTGATGGTGGTGGAGTTAGATCCATTGATGTTGATGGTATTTTACTTGAGATATCGAAAGTGGGTTCGACGTTGCTTGATCATGGTGGTGTTAGCTCCACTGATGTTGATGGTATTTCGCTTGAGATGTCGAAAGTGGGTCCGACGTTGCTTGATCGTAACGGAGTTAGGTCCGTTGGTGTTGAATATAAAGTTTTGCTAGATGCTCGAGTTTAAAGTCGGTGTGACTGTTACATGACTTGAACGTGTGTGATCTCAGTCGCTATATGCTGGATTGACAGCTTCGAGGGGAGCCCCCATTCTTGCATGAAAGAGGAGATTATGGAGTAGTTGAATGCCGCTTGTACCTCTTGTTTGACAGTTGATTATGCATGTTGAAAATTCTTGTTGTACTTTGTCTTACTCTTGTGCGAGCAAGGAGATCATGGCGCAGAGATGTGTGCTTTTGACCTCGCGGTTCCAAGGCTTAGAGAGTAATGGTGATGGACGATTGCATCTTGTCGTGAGGGTGGCGAGTGCTGCCTAGTTCTCCTGCAAAGGTTTATGCAAGTAGTGTGCAAATATGTGTCATGTGATGAATAACAAGTGATGCCTAGTGCTTGTGTAAAGGGTTGTGCATGTGGTTTGCAAGTGTAATTGACGCGATGTAATGCAATGTTATGAAATGCAATGCGATGATGTTATGCACCTTAGAGTTATGCAGCTTAGACTCGAGATACATGCAGATGTAAAATGCGAAAAAATGCCGATGAGGTGTACCCTGACTTCCCCCAAAAGGAAAAAGGATGAAAGAGATGGTAAGTTTCGTGGAAGAAATTTGAGGTTCCCCCAAAAGAAGAAAAAAAAAGGATGAAAATGGTAAAGTTTTGTGGAAGAAATTTGAGGTTTCCCCCAAAAGAAAAACGATGAAAAAGGTGAGCAAAAGTTGTGATAGTCCAACTTATGGTGACGGCGGATAGTGACATTCCCACTGCTCGAGGATGATCTTCGTGCTTGCTGCGAAGCAAGGCATTGTATTTGTGGTGGCACAAATGTATGCATGTAGAGACACATGGCTTGATGCTTGAAGTGGCTCAAGGCTTAGTACTTACGGTGGCGCAAATGTTTGATGCTTCATAATGGATGAGACTTACTGCTCGTGATATGATCGTCTTTGGTCGACAAAAGATTCCATGCGTGGGCAAGGGAAGAGAAGAATCCAAGTATTTGGAATGTGGAGTTCGGTAGTTGTGGCTGGCTCAATGGGGCCTTGATCCTTGAGGTTGGATCAAGTGGGATATAAATTGTGGAGGCATATTTGATGCGGCTGGCCAAGGGTTATGGCTTGTAATGTGGCTGGAAAAGGGGATTTCAGGCCTATGCGTCGGCCTAAATTTATAAAGGGGTAGATTGATAACGTGGGTTCAAATTTCCATGTCATTTAGCACTAGGGAAAAGAATCAGAGAATGCATGCATGGCGAGCTTGATGAGCGATCCTCAAAATTCCTAGGGTCTTACCTTCGTGATTATTATCCGTCTTGCGGAAGAACTCTCGCGGTGAATTATCAAATGTCAAGTTCTTGAATAGAAGAGCACAGATTGTGGAGGCGTGATTTGCACGATCTCAAGAAGGACTTTTTCGGTGCTCTTGTAGCTGGCTTGAGTGATAAATGACGTATGTGCATGAAGGCTCTGACCCATTTTACCCCCAATTATGTTGACTTGACCATGTTGGCAGTTAGAAAGACACATTTTGCTTGATCTTTTCAATTATGTCCCTATTGAGGGATGCTTTCAATTGTTCGTGGCACTTGTTACATATTTCAGTTAGAGTCTGGCTCCAGTTTCAGAAGTTTGCCCCCTTTTTTTTTGTTACACATATTTCATTTTGGCTCCACTTTTTTAAGTGTTGCCGTTTGTAAGCCAAATTTGTTGTTAGTGGCTCCACTTTTTAAGTCTTGCCGTTTCGGTCAAGTCAACACCCTTTACCCAAGTTAGGAAGATGTAGGATGAAAATGAAAAGGCTATTGGCATGGAGGCTCTGCGGGCTACCAAAAAAAGTGGATTCAATCGTGAGGGATCAAAGTCATTTATGTAGTTACAAATTTTTACCTCCAGTCATTAATCGTGCAGTGTAAGACAGACTAGGTTTCGTCGTTGGATGCTCATGAAAAATATTGTAAACCAAAAGCTCATTTATTCCATTAGCGAAAAAGAGAAATTTCAATTTGTTGGAGGTATCTATGCTAGACATGGAAAAGAGGTAAAGAAAACAAGCATGAAATCTTGTGTCGTGTGTGGTTGTGTCTCGAAAGACTGCCTACGTATCCACTAGCGCGTGGAATCAAACCAAACGTAGTTCGAAAAGAACGTTCATTGTTGATGTCGTTGATAGTAGCCTCGTTGTAGTGGTGCTTGTTCTCATCGTCTTGGGTTTTCGTGCAATGTAAGTTTTAGAGTTCAAAACATAGTGCATGGAGTTTGCTATCCCTTTGATTTTCGGGATGGTAATGTCGAGAACTTGTGAAAAAAACTTAACATTGAAGAGAGGAACGTGCGACCAATCTCGACGTGGATTGTGGATCCCTAGAGAATTAGTAGTCGTCACTCAAACCATTTGCGCTTCAGTTGAGTTGCTTGAAAATGTGGGCCGAGGTCACCGAGTTGGACAAGGTGTTGACGATCTTATGTATGTAGAGATCGAACGATCGTGAAGAGTGGGCTTCAACGACGGAAAGGAAGGAGGTGAGGAGTGGGCCTCGATGATCCTAGGTGGCTAAGATCGAAACAAGTGCAATGTGTGTGATGTGTACGCATACGGATAGAAGTATGGACGAGATGCAAAAATTCAATGATGATATGAGTGAGGAGTGGGCCTCGATGATCCTAGGTGGCTAAGATCAAGTTATATGGTTCGGATTTCCATAAGTTGTACGGAATTGTTGAAAAATGGGTGAGGAGTGGGCCTCAAAAATCCTAGGTGGCTAGGATTGAATGATACAGATTGACGTGTCGTTAAGTTGTCGAGTTTTGGGCAAACAATAGTGAGAGGTGGACCTCGAAGATCCTAAGTAGTTAGGGTCATTGATACGGATTGACGTATCACTAAGGTGCAAATTTTTGGGTAAAAAAGAGCGAGGAGTGGGCCTCGGAAATCCTAGGTGGCTAGGGTTGATGATACAGATTGACGTATGAGACAGACATGATGTGTTTGACATGATGCATGACGTAACTTTTTTTTTTTTTTTTTGTAGGTTCGATGCATGGGTTGTGATGCATGTATGCATGGATGCATGTGATCATACAAGTCGTAGTGCAAAAACGCGTGCAATGGTTCGGGTTCCTAAGATGCATGAGTTCGTAGTTACGTACAAACTTGACCCTATATGAGATGGTTTGTTCTAAGATAACATGGACTGGACGACTAGGGGTGGACCTAAATGATATGCAAATGTATGGTGCAAGAGGCGACTCTATGGACATGACGTATGTATGTATGTATATATATGTACGATGAATGCAACATGATATGGTTGTGTATGTATGACACGACAATGCAGTATTCAAGAATGCGGCATGGAGTGCAATGAGACTGACTCGATTTTGTGGGTGCAACATATCTGTGCGAGGTGTATAGGTGCATGGTAGTGTATGCAAGTGTCAAAAATGACTCAAACAATGGGAAACATGCAGTGGGGCATGGCTAGGAATGAGAATTGCACCATTCAAAGGAAAATGCGTGGTGCGCATAGAAGGGCAGGCGCACCGTCGACGTGCGCACAAGGCATGTGACGCACGCGTCGGTGCGAACAAGGGGGAAGACGCATTCATCAAAAAGTCACGGGAAATGATGTGTTGTACACGACACGGGTAAGTGCAAGTAAAACTTGTTTTGACAAAGTTTTGGGGATGAATATGGCACAAAAGAGGCAGAAAAAGCAACAAAAAGAAGCAATAAAGGCACGTTGCAACGAACATATATCTTACAAATGTGTTATGGCTTAAGCTTTGAGGTTTAGGCTTAGGGTACCACGTTATAGGTAGTTATATCTCGATTTGTGGCAGCCCATGCTCGAGAGTATAACATCCTTGCACAACAAAAAATGTTTCATTGGAAACGAAGTGTCGATGATGCGAACGTGGGTGGTATAACCATTATTTAGTCCTACACAAGGTAGAAAGACGTAGTTGTACCGAAGGAACAAAAGGGTTCTTATGGGACGTGGGTCGCGTCCATGCAAATGAAGGTGCTAAACTTCTCAGAAAATGTAACGTGATAACCAATCTTCGAGTCTCACCCACTTTGAACAATAAATCCCCAGCGGAGTCGCCACTGTATATTCCACGGATGGTCTCTATCGCGGCGGACACACGAGTCATACGATGATTGCACTAGGATAGGAGTCGCCACCAAACAATTGTGGGGTGTTTGGAAACCATTCAATGCGATCTTGTTCCTTGTTACCGAGGGAGTATGTAAACACCAAGTGAGTCTGTACCCGTTGAGCATAAACGCTTCGGGAAGCGAGTCATGCCAAGTACAAAACACTTTCGCGAGTCGTTTACCGAAAGGGACAAAACCGAGGGACGTAAGGAACAAAATGCGCATTGTGCCCTACGCCAATATGCAGTCTACGGACCGCAAGACTGGGTTCGGGGTGACGGTACGTCATTGGGAAGCCATAAGACACCCAACCCCGGCCGCGTATAGCGGCCTCTACTAGTTGAATTATCGTTTACAAGTCATCGAGAAGTTAAGCCATGCAAGTTTACAATCATTTACAAGTTATATACAACCTAGTAAATTAGCTAAGTCGGTTATTTAGCATATAAACTAGATCTTAGGTAGCAACGTCGTTAAGATTGATTAACGGTCCCTAGCTACTAAGTCCAAGCGCTTTGCGCTATGTGTGTTAGGCGTGATTCATGTAATTCGTTTTAGATCTAATTCTTGGTTAGGTAAAATAAATCTATGTCGAAATCAAGAAAATGCACACGTAAAAGAAGGGGTAGAAGATCAGAAAATGTAAAAAGAAAAGTTTAGAAAAGAGGGGGTGCCCTCATGACTTACGTGTGTCTGCGATACCACTACTTGCTCTACTATGTTTCGAGATCGATGCGTTGGCCCTAATATGCGTCGTGGGAGGCTAGATGGGTTATGTCGGGTCGGTTCGTATCGGGTTGGGTCATAACGGGTCAGATGAACCTTCGGGTCAGTTTCGGGTTGGGTCAGGTCGGTTTTGGGTCGGTTTTATCGAGGAAATTTTGTGTTGGATCGGGTCGGGTCACAATCGGTTTTACTTACTTATGGCCATTTATGGGCGTCAGTTCAATTTTTGGCATTATGAGTCGGGTCATTGTCGGATAACAGGAGGTCGGGTCGGGTTATATCGGGTTGTGTCGGTTCGGGTCATCATCGGGTCGGGTCTGGTCGGGTTTTGTTGACCACAATTTCGGGTCTTATCGGGTCAGATTTTCGGGTCAACGAATCAGGTCGGGTCGGGTTTGCCAGCCCTAGTAGCCGGCCACCCTAGGGCTATGTGCGTCAGGCACACGAGGTGGTGCGTCTGGCGCGGGTGGTGGTGCGTCAGACGCTGGTCAGGCTGCGTGGTGCGCTTGGACCCCGTGACGCACCATACAAAATTACATGTCTAGTCTTCTTGTGACATGAATATTGTACATGTGAATTTGGGTGGGCAAATGACGTACAAAAACATGTTTTCTTGATGATTCTTGGCGATTTAGGCTCGCGGATAATTCTTGAGTTAGGTCAGGTGTATAAGGGGAAGAAAATGGTTTTTTGGCATTGTTTTGAGTGAAGACGCATTTGCTAACGGATTCACGACAACAGTGGTTCACATAGTAGAGCAAGTAGACGCAGTTCACTGTAAAATGTCCTTTCATCATCGGGCATTTGGGTAGGGACAATGCAGATGTCTACACCTGTGAGGAAGGGAAATTCATGCTCAAAGAATGTCACATTTCGTGAGACAAAAATCTCTCATTTTTCTAAATCGTATACTCGCCACCCATCTTTCTGTGAGGGTAACCCAAAAACACGCACCTTATACCTCTTTCTCCAAACTTGTCCTTTTCTCTTGTTTTATTGTGGGCATAACAAAGACAACCAAAAATTCGTAAATCATCCAAAGATGGTTCTCGCGAATAAAATCTCATAGGGAGACTTACCTCCTAAAACTTGTGTCGGGAGTCGGTTAATCAAGTAACCTGAAGTCAACACAAACTTGCCCCAGAACTTAATTGGCAATCCGGGTTGAAAACGGAGGGCTCGTGCCATCTATAAGATGTGATGATACTTCCTCTCAACTCGAGCGTTTTGCTGGGAAGTGTCTACGTGACTTGTCTGGAACATCATACCATGGTCCTTGTAAAACTGTAGCTTCAGAGCTGATTTAAACTTTGACCCATTGTCACTATGTAAGATCTTTACTTGCTTATCAAATTGATCGAGTTTTCACCATGGTACAAAAGTCACGCAACAATTTTCTAGCTTCTGTTCTATCTATCATCAAATGAATCCAAATTGCCCGACTACAATCATCAACAATAGTCAGAAAATAGTGAGCTCCCGACAGACTTTTAGTACGATATCCTCCCCATATATCACAATGAATTAAATCAAATACACATTTGGCTCTTTTATTAAATCTTGAAAAACTTAAACGAGTTTGTTTTGCTCGACAACAAGGATCGCAAACGAATTTATTATTCCAACTAAAGTCTTTCCATAATGAGCTATAATATCAGACAAAAGACTACTTGAAGGATGTCCTACCCGTCTATGCCATAACTCTACGTCCAAACTTGCCCGTGTATTATGCGCTTGCTTCTTTCTTGCCACTCCTTTCAAATAGTAAATCCTATCTTGATACTCACTCGCGCCAATCAGCGTCTTCGTAGTAAGGTCCTGAATCACACAATAATTAGGCCAAATTAATTGTATAATTAAAATCTCGAAGCAATTGTCCAACAGAAATAAAATTGCATGTTAGCGAAGGAACAAATAAAACATGGTTGAGAATTAAATTCTCATGAATTTTGATTTTTCCTCTCCTTGTCGCTATGGCTGTGTTCCATCATGTAAGTTTACGCGCTGTGTCTTCTTTCTTCATGATTTTCTGTCATGTGATTCGAACATCCAGTGTCCAAAATCCAACCATTATCATAACTAAGATTACATGTTAACTTCTCTGTCCCTTCCGTGCTAGGTGCTATGAGGGTGTGAATCTTTTTGATGTCTATACTAGTAAAACTGGCGTTCGCCAACAATTCTAGGCTCCCGTTGTTATATTGATTCTGGTGGCTGTTATTTGCGACCTCTGCTCTAATCGTTGACGCGACATGGTTCTGGGTGAAGCTTCCTCTGCCTCCTGTACGACCACCCATTCTTCCACGATGTCCGCGGCCTTGTCCTTTATTAGGTGGGTACCCGATATCTCCCAGCATTTATCAACGTCGTGCCCAAATGTTCTGCAATTCGGACATGTCTTCCTCTCAGGGGCTCTAGAAGGTGATGTGCCCCTTGTTTCACGCTTACCCCCGGTCTCGGTTGAGCGTGCTGCCAAGGCCACCATCTCCGTCTTATTTTTTCGGCTTCTTGTCACTACCTGACTTCTCTCTTCACGGAGGATATTTCCATATGCCTTTTGCAAGGTGGGAGCAGGTTCTTCCATCAGCATACTGGAACGGAGCGTCCCATAAAGCCTTGTGTCCAATCCCATCAAGAATTGATGCACTTTTTCTTGTTCTTGCTTTTTCACGAACTCGACTGCTACACCACACGTACATACTGGAACCTTGCTGCAATTGCTTAGCTCGTCCCATATGCTTTTCAGTTTCGTGTAGTAATCAACCACGACCACGTCACCTTGCTTGGGCTCTGCCAATTCTCCTATAAGTTGTTGAATTCTAGGAGCAATACTTGTGGAATAACGCTCTTTCAATTCATCCCAAATTTCTTTTAAAGTTGAAGCTGACCAAGTAATACTTTTGTGCACTTTTGTATCTATAACATTGCGAAACCATGATTTAATCCTAGCATTACAACGCCTCCATGGTGCGTATTCCAAAGTCTCCTCATCATCTTCCTTTACCTTAGGTACCTTCATAGTTCCATCTACAAATCCTAATTTATTTTTCACATCTAAGCTGTTTGATCTGCCCATTTTGTACGCATCGGATTGATGGTTTTTATTGTATTTTAACATTCCAAATGACGTATTTTACTCACTATTGCTCCGAAGAGATGGTAAAAAAACTTATCAACCGACTTGGGACCGCGCGCACCCAGGAAGCAAACGCCGTGATGTCGACTAATGTTGCTAATTCGACCCCGATTGCCCGGCAAAGCTTCAAAGGTTGGGTTGTTTACTTCAAACTATCGATCAGAGTAATGGAGCTCCTCCCTAGGTGATCGATTGGAGTTACTTTGGGTCTTTGTTGGACCGTCGGCGCGAACATATCGGTCTTTGACCAGGACCAGGAAAGTATTCGAATTTATATCTTGACATGTCGGTGCTTTTTAACCGTAGGCATCTTGCCAGGATGTTGGTGGGCTCATCATGCGATATCTCTTTCTTTCAGAACCTATCGAGCAGGGATAATCATTCCGGTCCTAGGAGAGTGTTGAGTATTAGTTCTTAAGTTTTATGTAATTTTGGTCGTTTTATGCACATTTTGGATGCGGACACTTGAGGCGCTATTGAGGAACATCTCCCGAGACATTTGGCGGGCCGCGCTGGAAGCTTGGCAGAGCGTCTGACAAATCGAAGAAGAAGAATACAGAGAGTTTTCGTGGCCCGCGATGGGGATCATGGCGGGCCGCGGTGATGTTTCGCGGACCGCGATGTGGAGCTCGGCGGATCGTGAAGGCCTATTTTCCTAATTCCTTATTTTCTATTTTACGTTTTTCTTAGACTCTATAAATAAGAAACCCCCGACTCTAGGTTTATTATTCAGACTTTTGAGAAGAAAAACAAGGGTTCTATGGATCGTATGAGCAGCTAATTCCTTTATTTCTTGACCGATTAATCGAAACATCGCATTGACAATATCGTGTGTTTGATCTATTCCTCCTATTGTTTTCAATTATTGTCTTATCTTTGGTTTACAATTCATTCAATTATCTTTAGTGATTGCTAGGTGTAGAACTAGTATTAATACTTAGGATTGATTGATTGGTAGTTTAGATTAGTCAAAGAAATATATTGTTTGATTGATCTTTACATTGTAGCAACCCGAATTCATTGATTTGTATGTATTCATCGTTAGTGAATTAGGGCAAAGATTTGACTCACATGTTAAATACAAAACGTGCGTTAGTATTGCATGTCGTTATCGATATTTCTTTAATCCGTATTGCTATAATCAAATTGGATCTAATCGTGCGCTTAGGTTATTTGATAGTTAGGGTTATTGGGTAGTGCTGATCACGCCTTTTAGCTATTATTAAGGAGGGATTTGGGAATTCTGTTTCCACGATAGAGCAGTTGAGATTGATAGAGAAATAGTGATAACTAGGACCGAGGTAGTTAGTGCATTGTGGGAATTAATTGATCAAGAGCCGTTTTACTATTGAATTACATTTCACAACTTGCTTTTATTTACTCTAATTAGTTAGATAAACACAACTCTCAATCCCCCATTATTTGTTACTTAGGCACTTAATTCATTATATTTGACAACCAATTTCCATGTGGATACGATCTCTAATTCCCTACTACTTGTTGTTAGGATTTAGGATTATTTTTGGTAGATAATCGCGACTTTACTCCCACCAAATTTTGGCGCCATTGCTGGGGACTTGGGTTTTATTTTTGTTGTGAATCTTTGTACTTGTATTGATTCTTGGATTTATTTCTTGGAGTCATCTCTCTTGTGTTGGCCGCTGCTTATGGTCACCACCCGTGCTACTAATCAATCTCTTGTCCCTTTTGATTCAGAAATTGAGAGAACTTTGCGGCGTTTGGGGAAGGAGATTCGTGATAATTTTTGACAGATGCCATTTGATACAGATTTAATTTGGAGGCATTCAAAGTTGAAGCTCTGATGTCCATTCAAACATTGAGGGAGCTCACAACCCCTGATCTTACGACTCAACCGTTGTGCATTAAATTTCCCACCCCTGAGACTGGTCAGGGAGAGGAGAGTCTGGAGATTAAGGGTGCTTTGTTACACCATGTTCCTTCATTCCGTGGGGTAGAAGGAGAGGATCTGAACCGTCATCTCACTGAGTTCTACTACATATGCAGCGGGATGAAACCAAAAGGTGTGAAGTTGGAAAATCTGTTGTTGAGAGTCTTTCCTTCTACTCTTAGAGCTTGTTTGGATAGAGAGATTTGGAGGGAAAGGGAGGGGAGGGGGAGGGAGGGGAGGGGGAGGGAGGGGAATTGTATCTATTGTTTGGATACAAATTTGAGAGGGGAGGGGAGAGAAATAGAGGGAGGGGAGGGGATGAGTTTTCCTCCCTTTTCCTTGATTTTTATCTTTCCAAAGTTGGATAGATTTGGGAGGAAAATGTCTCATTATTGAGTCAAATTACAACAATGCCCTTAGATTTCATAAAAACACAACTACACTTTACAGAAAATTCCAAAATTAACCTTCTATTATTTTTATCCCCCTTCTTCCCTAACCACCACCTCCACCACCCACGAGCCGCCGCCGGCCCTCACCAACCACCACCATCTGCGGCACCACCACCACCAAATGAACCGCGTTGGTCCCACGACCATTTCCCCCATACCTACAAACACCACAAACCACCCTAACACCACCTAATTTTAGATCAAAGGTTTTCAAAAAAATAAAAAAATCAATTTTCCGACCAAAATTGGCCGGCATCGACCACGCGAAGAGGTGGAGGAGAGGGAGAGGATGAGAGTGTTTCGTGGGTTGATTTGGAGAAAAACGAAGAGTAGGGTGAGAAGAGAAGAGAGATTGCACGGTTGAGGAAGGGGAATTGGAGGCCGTCGATGGCCACCGAAGAATCGCCGGAGCCGGACGAGTTTTCCGACGGTGTCTTCGCCGGAGATGGTTGTGGATGGTGTTATGGGCGGCGGTGATGGGGTGGTTCGGGGGAGGGGATATGGTGAGGAGAGAGAAAATGAGAAGGGTTGGATTTATTTTTATTTTATTATTTGTCATTATTGTTATTATTATCATTTTTAATTTCTTCAATTCTTCAAAAATGGTGATTTTGTGTAGTAGTCCCCCTCCCTTTCCTTCCTACCCAATTTGCTATCCAAACAAAGGAAATTATCTTCCTTCCCCCTCACCTCCCTCTCCCTTCCCTTCCCTCTCTCCCTCTCCCCTCCCTTTCCCTCCTAAATGTGTATCCAAACAGGCTCTTAAGGATAAGGCTAAGAATTGGTTGTACACTTTGCCCGAGAGTAGTATCACTGAATGGTCGAAGATGAAACAGTTCTTCTTAGAGAAGTATTTTCCTGCCACACGATCTTCCAATTTAAGAAGGCTATTAGGAATGTGGAGCAAACTGATGAGGAGAACTTACATGCCTATTGGAACGTTTCAAGCAGTTGTGTGCTAGTTGGCCGTACCATGGATATGAGGAGAAAAATCCTATCCTCTACATTTACAATGGGTTGCAAGAAAAGGATAAGAGATATGTGACAACTACTAGTGGTGGTGATTTGATGAACAAAACCCCGGGTCAAGTTGGGTGCTACTTTCTAGTTTGGCTTAAAATCCTGAGAGCTACAAGAAGACCTCCTCTAGAAAGGTGTACGAGACTTCTTCATCTAAGGATGATTCTATTGTGGAGTTGATTATGTTGATCAAAACTTTCATGTCTCAATAACAAGGTCAAGTGGCTTGAGTGTGCGAAATTTGTCATGGTATTGGGCACCCCACTGATTCGTGCCCTACACTTTTTGATGGCAATGTTGAAGAGGTTAATGTTGCTGGCTATCCTGGACCCCCTTAACGGAAGTATGATCTGTATTCTAACACATACAATCCTGGGTGGAGAGATCATCCTAATTTCCGTTACAATTTCAACAAGGTGATCAGCAGTATGTCCAGAACAATAGGTACTCTAATCCACAGTTTAATTAAGGTAACCCTCAATTCAATCAAGGGTTATCAAGCCAACAACCGTTCCCAGAATCAACACGATAACAACTCCAATCAAAAGCAAAGTACTTCTTATTCATCCATGTCGGCTGAGGACATGATTAAAGCCCTCACTTAGAATGTCACCACTATGAAATCTAGTATCCAGAATTTGGAGACCCAAATGGGTCAAATGTCGCTTATACCATTACGCTCACGAGCAGAATGTCGAGTGCCATCACTCGTTTGCAGTCTTAAAACTCCCGGAAACTTCCATCTCATGCGGAAGTGGATCCTCGGAAGAATGTGAGTGCTATTACGTTGCGCAGTGGAAATGTTTTGGAGGAAAAAGGAAATTGTGAAGTCGAACATCCCAAAAGATGTTATTCTCGAGGAATTTGACGAGGATCAGAAACTTTTGGCACCTCGCCAAGATGTGGAGCAGGGCGCCACAGAGGACGGAAAAAAGGAGAACAGAGAGTTTTTGTGGTCCGCGAGACAACTATGGCGGACCGCGAAGTGACCAGGGCGGTCCGCGAAAGGAGAATGGCGGACCGCGAGAAATTACCAACCCAATTTTCGATTGATCTTCTTCGGCCGCAACGGAGACGGCCAATTTGAAGGAAGGGGGTATTGATGTTGATGCTCCCTATATTCCACTTGAGTTTCCAGTCTACGAGCCGGTCCCACCATTTTCGGAAGCATTAAAAGACGCTCGTAGATTTGAGGACAAGGACATCTACGACATATTTAGTAAGTGTGTGGTAAAAATTACTCTCCTTAATTTTCTTAAAGCTATTTCTCGTAGTGCTAAATTGTTGAAAGAATTGTACACTATTAAGATGAGTAATAAGTTGAAGGGTAAACCAAAAGTGCAAATAAGTGAACATGTGTAAGATTTGTTTCAACGGAGGATGCCTAAGAAATGTAGCGACCCTGGCATGTTTACCATTCCATGTACCTTAGAAGACACCCAATTTGAAAAGGCCATGTTAGATTAAGGTGCGACAATTAATGTGATTCCCAATTCTGTGTATTCATCCATGAATCTTGGTCCTTTGTGTGCAACTAATGTGGTAGTTCAACTTGCTGATAGATCTACTGCGTTTCCTAAGGGTGTTGTTGAGGATGTAATTGTGATGGTTGAAAAGCTTATTTTTCCTGCTAATTTTTATGTGCTTGAGATGGAGCATGACAACCACGCCGCCCCTATTCTGTTGGAAAGGCCATTCATAAAAACCGCTAGAACAAAGATTGATGTGTTTAGTGATAGCTTAACTATGGATGGTCAAGTTGTGGAGTTCAACATTTATGATTCTATGAAATACCCAACTGATAATCTGTAACAGCCCAAACCACCGTCCGTCGCAACACAACCCAATAAGATGAGTAGTCACCTCTTTGGCCTGAATATCCTCTCATGGGCTCTAAAAGGTGAAGGCCTTGTTGGCAGTATGATGGTAGGAATCTATTATAAACTTATCACATGAACTTTAATTTCCCAATGTGGGACAAACCAACTCCATAAACTATTTTCCATATGTCGTAGTGTTACATAATCATTCTCTATGTTCCATTGATGTGGTTGAACCATTAGTGCATGATGTTTTTGATGTTTATGGTGTGGATGAATTGCAGAGTGCTTTAGATAATAGTTTAGCAGATGATTGCTTGGATTTTGTATTGTCTACTAACCTGCAGAAGGTCGTTGCGGAATTGTCACTTTATGAAAGATTTCTTATAATGCCTGTGGGTTCCACACCCATTTCACTAACCGTGCCTAGCACAAGACCTTTACCCTCTGTTGTGTAGGCACCTGAGATAGAGTTGAACCACTTCATGACCATCTGAATTATGGGTTCCTTGGTGTTGGTGATACACTTCCCCTGGTCATTTTCAACAAGCTAATTGAGGTACAATAGGAGAAGTTGATAGAGGTTCTCAAGGAGAACAAATTCGCTTTAGGATGGACTACATCGGACATTAAGAGCATTAGTCCTACCACATGTATGCACCAAATTTTACTTGAGGATGATGCAATACCGGTGAGGCAACCTCAGTGTCGATTGAATCCACCTATAATGGAGGAGGTGAAGGCGGAGGTGTTATAGCTGCTAATTATCGGAATCATTTTTCCCATCTCAAATAGTCGGTGGGTAAGTCCTATGCAGGTGGTGCCTAAGAAAGGAGGTATCCCTATGGTTAGAAATGATAGAGGTGAGTTGGTACCCACCCACACTCAAACTGGGTGGAGGGTGTGTATCGATTATCGTAGGCTTATTAATAAGTCCTTATTTTGCATAGTTATATAAGACTTTACGGTGTTAAATTTGCTATATTTGCCCCCATTTATACTTGATTATCATTCATTCTTGCAATATTTCACGTTCTTGGTATAGTTGTTGGTTTTTGAGCTTTTCAGGCATAAAGAGGACATTTTGGAGAACTTAAGATGCGGGATTGAAGTTCATTTACGCAGTGCCAACTTAGGAGCTTAATATCTCCCAAACCACTTGGTATTTTGAAGTGAAACTAATTGGAGGTGAAATATTATGATCTTAGCTTTCTAAGAAGTTGTCACACGCCCTAATCGGATAAGTAACGAAGAAATTAGAGGCATTTGAAGTTGGACTGTCGGACCAGTTTTACATGACTCGTGCGCTTATTGCACGACTCGTGCAGATTGACGATTGGTCACTGCAGAGGGCACGACTCGTGCATTATAGTGCCCGACTCGTGTAGCCCGCGCGAGATATATTTTCCGTATTTTCTTTATTTGTTTTCGGGGTTTATTTCCTATTTTAAAATTGGTAATTGTAAAATAACCTAGTAGGTATTTATACCTAGTTGAGCCCTTGTAACTTGGATTTAAGCTTTAATTAATTTTATGCACTTCTACTTTTCAAGACTACGACGCTTATTGTTTTTCGGATTATTTTCATTATTCAGACAATCCACAGTATTGCAATTCTTCCCCTTTACTCTTTAATTTTGTATTGCTTTATTTCAATTATTGTTGTTGTTGTTGTTAATTTCAATATGTGTGAGTAGTCTTTTCTAGGGTTTGATTGAACCCTAACATGTTAGATACTATGATTTAATTCATAAAATTGCAAATTACATTATTCATATGATTAGGGCTTATTATGGCTACATTTAATTCTTAAGCATGAGTGTGATTTATGTTGTCTAATCTATATGCGTTGCTGCGATTAGGATTTATATAGATTAATGCTTACTTGACCTCTAAACGGAGTTTATAAGCGTTGCGATTCTTGTTTAGTAATTAGCCCTCTAATAATCATTAGGACTGTTTCACCACAGGAGTGGGTTGCTAGGACTAGTTGGGAGTTATTTATGCGTTCTTAATGCTTCTTGTTACTTGATCATCTCATTACGGGAGTAGGATTTAGGATAGTAATCGGATTAGACTATGATAGCCCCGCCGGGATAAGTAGTTCTTTGCATAATCTCCCCTAATATATGTTTAATTGACTTGCTATGTGCTTTAATATCGTAGTAGATGCATGTTAGTGGGGATATCTCCACCCTAGGCCTTTAGCTTATTGATTTCATCATCGTTCTTATTACTATTAGTTTATACATACCAAACTATTTCGACCATAGCGTAGCTGACCCTACAATTCTTTAGACGACCTAGACATATCCATACCTCCCTGAGATCGACCCGTTAGCTACAATAACCCGTACGCTTGCGGTTAAATAAACTCGTAACAAGTTTTTGGCGCTGCTGCCGGGGAGGTAACGATACTAATTCTAGGTTTCTTTAGGATTTGTTTGTCTATGCGTCCTTTTTCTTTATGTTACTGACTTGTGCTTCTCCATGAGACTATGACTGTTTTCAGTTTTCCCCAACAAGATGGTGAACCATTTCACCATTACTATTCTCGATTTAACGAGTGCGTGACATATATCGGCACTCTTGGTTATTTTTATCCTTGGGGGGAACTGTACGACGTGATCACTGATGGCATGACCTCCGCAACCATATCGTTGGCGGATTATTTGACTAATGGTGACTTTTTATTCTTTCAAGATGGTGCAGCTTGGGATTTCCTTGATTATTTGGCATCACACACTTTACAGGTTGAGTTGATGACTCCACCTCCTAAATGTGATCTTGAAATTACTTTAGAGATTTTTATGGCTCTATGTGCTAAGTCCGAGGCAGACTTTGTAGCAAACAATAATGATGGGTTTGGTTTTGATGAATCTCTACGAGTAACTGATTATGAGGTTGATCCACCCCCGACGGATCATATGAGTGATATTTTTGCTCTAATTTCTAAAGGTGATGCGTTATTATTTGATGAGGATGATGATTTTGTGGATGGTGGTGAGTTATATTCTGCCTTAACTCCACCAATTCCTTCCACTAGTCTTGATAATGATGACTCCGTGGATGATAGCGAGTTAGATTCTACTTTAACTCCAATTCTTTCCACCATTGTTGATGTTGCACCTTTATATGTTGACGATGATATTTTCACGGATTGTGATGATTGCTCACCGTTGGGAGGTGCTTTGGATGTGACATATGAGAGTGGGAGAGAAATTATGCCATTAGAGGAGGTTGGAGTGCAAGAAAAAAATTTCGAGCCTATTGAGATTTGCCCTCCAAAAGATGAAACCCTCATACCTCCTTTACATGAGCCACTTGTTGTCATTCCTAAGCTTGTCTCAAGGCCACTTCTCATTCACTTCCCATCTCATGTGATGATCTTGTCTAAGTATTCATCTAGCTATAGGTCGTTGAAAGATGATATTGAAGTCACTTTTGTGAAACATAGAGGACGGCGGAGATCTTTCCCACCATTTTTTTCCTCTATTGTTTATGCTTTGTTTTGTGTGATCACTAACTTCTTCTATTATTGGTCTTATGAGAGTTGTGCAAGTTCATTTGACAGCTTACTAAGAGCTTTGACTGCTTCCGCTCTTGAGTACTTATGGGGTCGAGCACATGACCTTAAACAAGCATTTTGAGAGAGTTCTCACTCTTCTCCGTTGGCAACCCGATCATTTGTGAGTTTTCTATCTCTCCTCCTTTTTATTTTTGTCTCTCTTTGTGTGGTCATGCCTTTTGTGCACATTGAGGATAATGTGTTGTTCGAGCTTGGGGGAGGGTTTTATGTGACTCACTTGTATATGTTTGTATGTTTGTTTTTGCTTTTGTGTGCTTTATTACGAAAATCCAAAAAAATCAGAAAATTCGAAAAAAATCAAAAAATACGACTTGCATTGCATTTAGGTTTTAGGATTGCATTTAGTTTAGTTGCATAAAAAATTCAAAAAGATCAAAAATACGTTAGCATGTGTTACTTGTACTTACCATTAGGATGATCAAGGAGGTGCCTATTTTGTGAAACTATGTTTCCTAAATGGTTTTGTTTTGACTTTGTGCATGTGTTAGACGCCTATGACGGTTTGTTTGCATGGCGTTTAATTCTTTTTCGACTCTTTGGAATGAGTGTTGCTCTTATGAGACCTCACGTCTCGAGAGTAGATTTGCTTGCCTAACATTATATGCTGAGAAGACGATATTAGAACAATGACGATGGAATGTGGTTTTTCAAATGTTTTTCAAGTTTTTATTTTATCACCACATACCAAAAGGCCAAAATCCCGTATTTGAAAGTACCATTTTGATACCCTTTGTGCCTAAGTGTAGACACCTGCATTTGTCCCTACCCAAATGCCCGATGATGAAAGGACATCTTACAGTGAACTGCGTCTACTTGCTCTACTATGTGAACCACCATTGTCGTGAATCCGTTAGCAAATGCGTCTTCACCCAAAAAACAGCTAAAAACAACTATTTTCCTCCCCGTTTACACCTGACCTAACTTAGGAATGACTTGCTTGCCTAATCCGCCAAAACCATCAACAAAACATGTTTTTGTACGTCATTTGCCCACCCAAATTCACATGTACAATACTCGTGTCATAAGAAGGCCAGAAATGCAATTTTGTATGGTGCGTCAAGGGGTCCAGGCGCACCATCATGTGCGCACAGGGGCCTTGGCGCACCTGCGCGTGCGCCTTGCGCACCAGAGCCGCGCCTGACGCACCAATAGCCGCGCCTGACGCACCCTTGGCCGCACCTGACGCACCGACCCCCGCGTCAGACGCACCAGCCCCGAACCCAGTCATGCGGTCTGTAGACTGCATATTGGCGTAGGGTACAATGCGCATTTTGTTCCTTACGTCCTTCGGTTTTGTCCCTTTCCGTAAACGACTCGCAAACGTGTTTTGTGTTTGGCATGACTCGCTTCTCCAAGCGTTTATGCTCAATGGGTACAGACTCACCTAGCGTTTACGTAGTCCCTCGGTAATAAGGAACAAGATCGCATTGCATGGTTTCCAAACACCCCACAATTGTTTGGTGGCGACTCCTATCCTAGTGAAATCATCGCACGACTCGCGCGTCCGCTGCGATAGAGACCATCCGGGGAATCTACACTAAGCCTTGTGTTTCTTTTTATATACCCTCATTACAACCCATTACAGCCCATCCATGCCGAGCAAGAGGAGCAACAAATGGAGGCTCGGGTTTAGTTGGTGGATTTGGAATAGGTGGGGGGATGTGACGGTGAGGGATGTTTGGAGGCTAGCTTGGGGGAAATTAATTGGGAATTGGTTACATGTATCCACTTGGTTTAATTTGTATCTTGTGAAGTGGATTTGACTCACCGATGGTTACGTTGTTATTCTTTTCTTTCCTTTGTAATAGAGAGTGTGGAAACTCATCAATTTGTTTAGTTTTTCTTTGAAAAAAAAAATCAAGAAAGAAAAAAAAAAAGGGAAAGAAGCAAGAAAAGAAGAAAAAAAAAGAGAAAAATTCAAAAAAGGAAAAGAAAGAAAGACATGTATATAGTTCTTCAATAATCTTTCCACACTCTCTCTCATTTGTTTGTATTTGATCCCGTTTGTTGTTGTGGAACATCGGTGTTGTTGGTTTGAATTGTTGGTTTGTTGGTGTACATTTGGCTGGATCTTCTTGGTGGTGCTAGGTGGGAGACATAAGGGGTGCTAAAGTTCGTTCATTACAATGACGTAAGGATGGTAGGATAGATACCTTTTGAGGGCGTAGAATAGAGGTGGATTCTAGGATTTCATCTACTTTTGGGGTTGCTCCCGCTCCATCCCTTAATTAATTTGTTTCCTTTTATTTTTTTGCTTTGCCAAGCCCCTTCCCATGCCGGTTACCAATGATACATTTTATCCATGTTAAAACCATTTTTGAGTTGTTCTATGCTAAGAGGGAACCCAGGTTTCACATTCATCTAAATATTTTCAGGGCTAAAGTGAGATAATATTCCATTGAGTCGGTATTGGGAGGAAATGGTTCCTCGGAGCATCTGTAGTTCTTTTGAATTGCATACATGACTTGCATATCTTGAGGCTAATTGCTAGTACATGCCTTAGTCCAAATCTTCGAAATTAAAGTGATTTTGAACTAGTTTTAAAGTCTTTTCGAAAACCTTGATCGGATTTATGGTTGAGTGCTTGTGGTTACATGTTGGCTAGACCTTGTTTTGAATGCCTAAATCCTTGGGTTTACTCGGGGACGAGTAAAGGTTTAGCTTGGGGGAGTTTGATAAGTCCTTATTTTGCATAGTTATATAGGAATTTACGGTGTTATATTTGCTATATTTGCCCCCATTTATACTTGATTATCATTCATTCTCGCAATATTTCACGTCCTTGGTATAGTTGTTGGTTTTTGAGCTTTTCAGGCATAAAGAGGACATTTTGGAGAACTTAAGATGCGGGATTGAAGTTCATTTACGCAGTGCCAACTTCGGAGCTTAATATCTCTCAAACAACTTGATATTTTGAAGTGAAACCAATTGGAGGTGAAGTATTATGATCTTAGCTTTCTAAGAAGTGGTCACACGCCCTAATCGGATAAGTAATGAAGAAATTAGAGGCGTTTGAAGTTGGACTGTCGGACTGTCGGACCAGTTTTACACGACTCGTGCGCTGATTGCACGACTCGTGCAGATTGACGATTCGGTCACTGCAGAGGGCACGACTCGTGCATTATAGTGCACGACACGTGTAGCCCGCGCGAGATATATTTTCCGTATTTTCTTTATTTGTTTTCGGGGGTTTATTTCCTATTTTAAAATTGGTAATTGTAAAATAACCTCCTAGTTATTTATACCTAGTTGAGCCCTTGTAACGTGGATTTAAGCTTTCATTATTTTTCTGCACTTCTACTTTTCAAGACTACGACGGTTATTGTTCTTCGGATTATTTTCATTATTATTCAGACAATCCACAGTATTGCAATTCTTCCCCTTTACTCTCTAATTATGTATTGCTTTATTTCAATTATTGTTGTTGTTGTTAATTTCAATATGTGTGAGTAGTCTTTTCTAGGGTTTGATTGAACGCTAACATGTTAGATACTACGATTTAATTCATAAAATAGCAAGTTAGATTATTCATATGATTAGGGCTTATTATGTCTAGATTTAATTCTCATCATGAGTGTGATTTATGTTGTCTAATCTATTTGCGTTGCTGCGATTAGGATTTATATAGATTAATGCTTGCTTGACCTCTAAACGGAGTTTATAAGCGAAAGTTGCGATTCTTGTTTAGTAATTATCCCTCTAATAATGATTAGGACTGTTTCACCACGGGAGTGGGTTGCTAGGACTAGTTGGGAGTTATTTATGCGTTGTTAATGCTTCTTGTTACTTGATCATCTCACTACGGGAGTAGGATTTAGGATAGTAATCGGATTAGACTATGATAGCCCCGCCGGGATAAGTAGTTCTTTGCATAATCTCCCCTAATATGCTCTCCTATGCTGGCAAGCTGCAGCTAATAAATTCAGTGTTATTTGGGTTAGAAAACTACTGGTGTGGTGCTCTCCTCATTCCCTAAAGGGGTCATAAAGCAGCTTAACAGGCTGTGTAAGGATTTCCTGTGGAATGTCAAGGAGGGTCAGAGAAGAATGCTTTTTAAAAGCTGGAGCAGTTGCTGTGCTCCCAGGTTTGAAGGAGGCTTAAAAATCAAAGAAATCTTGGCCTGGAATAAAGCATTAATCTCTAAGTGGATTTGGATCATCCAAGGGAATGGAAACAATATTGGAAAGCCTGGATCAGAGAATATATTTGTAAAAGGGGCTGCATATGGGATGTGGTGAGCAAACAGCAGTACTCTGAAACTTTAAGAAGCATTCTTCAGGTTAAAGATGACATTATTAAGAGTACTGGTTCAAAGGAAGCTGCTAAATCTACTATTAGGAGTTGGGAGGTAGGAGGCAATCTCAGTTTAGGTAAGGCCTATGAATTCTTTAGACAGAAGTTCACGAGGAGAAATGACAGTAAAATTATTTGGAGCTCAGTGGTCATGCCTAAGCATGCCTTTATTGGAATGCTAGCAGCTCAAAATAAGCTTCCTACAGTGTATAAAATCAACATAAGGTCTGTGCCTGGTAAATAGATGCTGCATGTGCACTAAAGCTGTTGAAACCCATGCTCATCTGTTTTTTTGCTTGTGATTTCTCTGGAAGCATTTGGAAAGAAATCTCGAGGTGGATGAACACTCGTAAACCTGCTTGGAGTTTAAAGAGGGAGCTGCAGCGGCACTCTAGAAGACATAACTCTCGACATTGGATTGCAAAGTTGAGAATTTGCAGTCTTATGGCCACAGTCTACATGATATGGCTTGAAAGAAACTCCAGAATCTTTGCTGATATTCACCATGATGCTGGGTACATAATTAGAAAGCTTAAGTTTGCTATTAGTGTGCGAATTCTTGCTTGGATAAACTCCTGTCAGCATGAGGAAGTCCTTGAAAGCCTGATTCACTTGATTTGCCTTTTTGTTTAGTGGTTATATTTTGTAAGTGTTTTGTTCTCTTTTTCCCCCATTGTGGATGAATAAAGAGGCTACTAATTACTTGCAAAAAAAAAAATGATTGTCTTGAGTCCTATTTGTAGAGGCTTGAGACCTGCAAATTGGTTGATCAAATCGAGGCCATCCATCTGGACTTAGATGTGTAACCATCCCACTCTAGAAGCCCAAGTCACCGCTTCCAAAAGAGTCTTACCTTCTGCTTGAATCAGAGAACAAACCCGGACTTTACATCCTGCGGTTACAATGGTAGATCCATCCATATCAACAGCCCACTACCCTACTCCTGCCGTAGCTATTGAATCCCATGCTCCGTCCACATGAATCCTAATTTTACACCACGAATCAGTAGTTATTGAAATGAGCTGAACCCTGCTTATCCTAGAGACTGGGAGATAACACCCCTCCAACCCATCGTCCAAACTCAGCCTCCCCCCCTCCACACCCCCCACACCCAAGCGGGTTACCCGACCCATGGTATCAACTGCCTCGTTGACTCTGGTCAACACTACAAATGGATTTATCCTAGTACCTCAAACACCATATCATTCCGGTGGCACCACAGCGTACCTATGAACCAACCCAGCAGGTGAAGAGAATTATCATTCCTTTTCAAAGTCCTAATCCAGTCAGCAACCCAAAGCGGGAGAGGGATGGAGGCATCCAATTCAACTCGACCTTTAGTCCTAAATCACTCGTTCGCCAGAATCGCCGACCAAGCTCGCAATCCTTGAACAAATGATCGGTCGATTACTCCATAATATCCTCGCACATCCCACATGAGTATCTACTTGCCATTCCACGTCTCACAAACTCTCTACCTACCGGGAGTGCATCAACCATAAGCTTCCAGAGGAAACACTTCCATTTATTGGGCCCAGGAAGATGCCAAACCAATTTCCAGTCCACTAACTGACAGGAATTTTTCCTTTCAAACATTTCCAGCCTAGCAATGGTCCAACGCGTCCCTAGCCCTCACGGCCAGCACGTAGGCCAATTTAACATCAAATTCTCTCGCCCCCGCCCCTCCTTCGACGAAGAAATCACCCTAGTCCCCTAATTGAATCGGGATACTCAGGATTGACTCCACAACATCCCCTAGAAAAATGCATTTTACAATGTCCTCATCCCATACCTGATTCCAAATCAAGTGCTGTTTTATGGCTATTTTATATATTATGAAATTTTTTTCAATTATATCTACATTCATTTTTTTAGAAACGGTTACGTAGTTACAGGTTGAACAATTGAGAAAAAAAAACAGATCTAGTACGAAAGAAAGACATGCCACATGAACTGATAATTCAGAATATCTTAATAACATTGCATATCAAACCCATTCTTTGAGCCAAGTCGATGCAATGAAATCAATTTGCCGACGTTCACTTCAAAAATCGTATCTCCAATTACCATCGTCCCCCTTTGCCACCCGGTTCTTATATCATGTTCCCCGTACCATAAGTAGGACTGTGGTCCGAAAGGCACATGCATCATTTTGCTGATAGAAAAAATACAATTATTTTGTTCCTACCCTCCCACAATCGCGCATCTTCCCATTTCCTATTTTCGATTAGTTCTCTCCCCCCTATTCTACCTTCTCTCACCTCCCCTGTCCCCACGCGGCTACTAAAATCCTACTATGAGGGTGTATAGGGGGCAAAGCCTTCCGCAGTCAGTTTTTGGACAAGAGCTGCTTCCAAAACTTGAACTCGCGATAGGTAACACCTTTATTGGTACCCTTTCGTGATACAAGATTTTTTTGAAAAACTCAAACGCTATAAATGTCGGGGGAGCGCGCGCTCTCGAACAACTAGTAGTTTGAAAAGAGGGGTTACCGCGTACATTCTGAAATAACCCAAGACACCATGTAAATCTGACGTTTACATAATTCTTAAACCATCTCTATTGGGGGTCTCAAAGTTAAGAGAGAGACTTTTTCCCAATGGAGAAAAGTTTAAGGGGTCTTGTACTTAGGGACAGTCTCTGTTTTCAGAATAAACCGTCTCATTGTCAATGAGACCCCTATTTTTGCCGAAAATATTATACTAATTAATAGGCAAAACATTTAGTGCAATTTTCTGGTAAATAGTTTGCGTTAGATCTGCAGCAATATAATATTGGCCAATATATTTGAGAAATAATTAATTTGTGCTATAATTTAAGAAGGAAATTAATTAGTGAATACTAATTGAGCTAAAAAAGGATTAAGCAGTATGATTTCAAAAGTACTTTCCTTCCTTAAAGACTAGGCCAATCATCTATGATAGGAATCAATTAATGCTAATATTAGAAAGAACTCAATTAGTCCAAATAATTCAAAAAGAAGAAAGAAAGTGTGACATTGAAAAGGTTCTGTTTTTACATTATTCCCAATTAGTGATGAATAGGTGTTACGTTTTAACATCGATATTGGTCGTCAGAGTGTGTGGTATTGAAAGATTATCTTTGTTGATGTCTTTTACATGGCCTAATTGTTGTGCTTATTTCCCAAGGCCACACCGAGTGTCTGTTGAGATGCCGTAAAAAATTTTGTACTAGATTAATGCACTGATCTATGTTTCATTAGTATATGATGTACCATCATTTGTCCGGAAAATTTTTATACGATACCATCATGCAGAAATTATTTGCAAAATTTTGTTATTAGAATATTGACTCTCTATGAGAAGTTAATTAACCCGATTTTACGTCACTTGCTTGAATGGAATATGTATGTATACAATTGAAAGGAAATATAATTAATTTTCATTTTGAATTCTCAAAAATATCAATTTAGGATTAGTCATTAATAATGTGTGTGGATCAATGCGGAATCATGTCCGTCAAGTCGTCAACTTAGAATATGAGTAAACGGGTGTAGGACAATACATGTCACGAGTCATAAAAGGTCAATACGGGTAAACAGGTGCAGGTCAATTATCGTTATATGCGGAATCATGTCTGTCAACTTAGAATACGAGTCCACGGGTGAAGGTCAATACATGTCACGAGTAATAAAACGTCAATACGGGTAAACGAGTGCAGATCAATTCAAGTTGTATGTGCAACGTTTTCTAATACACATTATTATTGATGGGTAAAGTGAAATAGCACTGAATTATTAAACATAAGTATATAACGAAGTTATTGTCAAGCAAAACCATTTTTTTCTCAAAAAAAAAAATATTTTAGATATCACTTATCAATTTATGCAATTTTGCACGGGTAATAACTAAACTCAGCTTTTAATTTATTATATTGAATTTATATTCCACTACTTCATTTTTGTATTGAATATCATCTTTATTTTGTCTTATATTTAGGGTCGAATTGGGTCAACGGGTTGCCTAGGCTTTGACTAAGAAATATGCTGGTTAAATATAGGTTATGGCATACGAGTCTCTAATAAGTTGGTTAATTGCTCAGAAAAAACGCACCCAATCAGATCTATTTAATCGGTCGACTACTAAAAGTTGCTTACATTGTTAATGGTAAATCGACGTAAAATATCAAACTAAATACGGAGTAGTAATTATGACACTTTTTAAAAGTTGTTTTATTTTTTTACTGAGCTCCAATTACTATTTCAAATGTTATCCATTTAAACAAATTAAAGTTATAGAGAGATAAGGCAGCCCGTGCAATTTTGTACGGGTAAGATGCTAGTAAATATATAAATGATTATAATATTTTGTAAGTTTTATTATAGAGACTCATTAAAGTGTTAAGAATGAAGTATAGAGTCTCGGCTCAAAAATCAAGACAACATATTTTTGAAAATGATTTGTATTTGACACTCTAATTGAGTCTCATCAATAAATATATTCATACAGTGGCGGATCTTCCTTATGTTGAAGGGGCGCTAGGCCCCTAAAGATTTATATATTTTACAGTATCAAATAAGCAGGGGGTTGTGATGCGTATGCTAATCTAGAATTGACACCCTAAGTGTTTTTGCAGCGGAATTAAAACTAAAAGAACCTATATTTGTGTTTTTGTGTTTATATGGAAATAAACTAAAGAAAAACAATAAAGATATGATTCAATACCCGCAAGTAATTGAATCTGCCGAATTCAAAGAGCCGCAACCCTTAGTTCAATCCCTCGCAAAGGATTTAACACTCACGCATGAGTTTGTCGCCCGCAAGCAACCACACAAAGAATTTGAAGGAAACTCCCTTCGACTCTTCGATATTAATACTCAACTATAAACTGAAATTTTGTCTATCAAAATACATGAGACTATCTCACCTTATATAGGTTAGAGATGTCTAGCTTATTTCCTTAATTCTAACTATAATAGAATTAGGAAACTAATTATAAGACTCCCTAAGTAAATAAGGAAAACTCTAAGCCAGAATGAATTTAGGAAAACTCCATAAATTGATTCTTGCTTGGCTCCCGCATCAGGTTGAGGATGTTATTTTGGAGTCGGACTCTCTCATTTTGATAAACGCTCTTAGGTCTAGGTCTTTTCCTTCCTCTTATTTTGGTTTTGTTATTTCGGATGTTTTTTCATTCTCTCGTAGGTTTCGGTCTTGCACTTTTAGTCATATTCGTAGGCTAGGGAATAAGGCAGCCCATGTAGCGGCACATTTTGATACGGTAGACTATTCAACACGAGTATGGGTTGTGGCCCGACGGATGTACTTGATGTTGCTGCTACGAATTTCGTAGCAGCTATGACGTAATAGATTCTCGGTTTTTGCTCAAAAAAGAAAAATGCGTATGCCATGAGAAGGAAAAGACTATGTTTATCAATGGTGCCATGAACTCATGGCACCCTAATATAAAATTAATATTCTTCCTCTTTTTCCCCCCACCCAATTTCATGGCACCCATTTTAATTGTGATGGTTTATTGATGGCACTCTCCAAACCCTATTTTTCTCATTTATTTTTTTGACCCACCTATTTTTCTCTCTCCACCAACTCCAATATTCTAAATTTATATTAATTAAATTTGATAATTATTCATACACTACAATTAATTAATAATTTTAATTAGAGTACGTATCACTTGTTTTGTATTAAAATTTTCCTCAATCACATGTACTCCGCATAATTTTTTTTTTTAGAAAAACTTCAATTATATTACAAAATTGAAAAATAAACATATTGAAATAGCAAGAGACATAAATAAGGAATACTAAATTGTACATAGAGGAATCAAATAAGATCTTTTATGATTTAAAAAAAAAAAGGTCTTTTAACGACTATCGACTCTTAATTTCTCCCAAATGTGCTGGATCAAGTCATTTTTAAGAGCAAGATGAGTTTCTCTTTTGCGAAGCTGTGATCTCTTGTTCATATATGCAGATAGACTTGAAATTTGAGTTGAAATTGGTAAACTTTCATCACCATTTTCTTCTTCTGTCCCATTACCCATGTTCGTTCTTCCCACGAAATGTACTGGAGTAAACTCGGTAGTATCAAAATAATTTTGATACGTGTCACGTTCATCTTCCACAATCATATTGTGCATTATGATACAAGCTTTCATGATTTTTTCCATCAAATGGTTGTCCCATATTAGACAAGGGCGGTGAATAAAGGCAAATCGAGATTGTAATACCCCAAATGCACGCTCAACATCTTTTCGACAAGCCTCTTGATGTCGAGCAAACTTCTTGTGCATCTCGATTTGTGGTTCGTTAATTGATTTAACAAATGCAGCCCACGGGGGATATATATCATCAGTAAGATAATACCCCATATTGTATTGATGACTATTAATAGAATAATTCACTTGTGGCGCTCGACCCTCCAATATATCATTGAAAACAGGAGATCTATGTAGTACATTTAGATCATTACACGAACCTGGGGTTCCGAAAAATGCATGCCATATCCATAAGTCATATGAAGCAACAGCTTCTAAAATTATTGTTGCTTTTCCCCTTCTACCAGCATATTGGCCTGCCCAAGCGGTAGGACAGTTTTTCCACTCCCAATGCATACAGTCGATGCTGCCCATCATACCAGGAAACCCTCGTTGTTCACCTATGGATAGCAATCTTTCTAGATCTTCTTCATTAGGTCTTCTAAGGTATTCATCACCAAAGTTAGAAATGATACCTTCTACAAAACGCATAAGAGATTGTCTAGTAACAGCTGAACTCACTCGGAGATATTCGTCTACTGCATCAGCCGATGTCCCATATGCCAGAACCCTTATAGCTGCAGTGCATTTTTGCAATGGTGATAGTCCTTGTCTCCCCGTGGCATCTGGTCTTTGTTGGAAATATGCATCTGTTGTAGTAAGGGCATCTACAATACGAAGAAATACATGTTTTTGCATGCGAAATCTACGACGAAATATATGTGGAGGGTATACAGGAGATTCAGCAAAGTAATCATCAAACAAACGTTGATGACCTTGCTCACGACTCCTTTCATAGTAGCGCCTACGGGCTCTAGGATTTGAATTTGTTGATTGTATGAATGGATTAGGAGTAGCATTCAAAACATGATTGACCATATCGTCAATGATATTGTTTTGTTACATGTTTCATGAATGCCATTCATCAAAATCTTTTAGTCTTTCCCTCCATGTGATAAGATCTGATTCACTAGAATTTGAATTATTTTCATCCGATGACATTTTAGAGTGTAAAGATAGTGTGATTATGAGAGATGAATGATATGAGAAGAGAATGTGTTGATAATTTATTTTGATATAATAAGATTTTGTTATATAGAAAGAGATACAGTTGTGAATTTGTGCATTATTGATTTTAATGCATTAATGGATATGTGATCATTATTGTTCTGGGACATGTGACTTCTGAAACAAAATTTCATTTGATTAACAGTTCTTACATTTCTATTTATGATGATTGACAATACTAATACGAGTAGACAAGTCATGGCAGAAAAATGTGATAAATTTTAATACTTTAATATAGATTGAATATTTTTAATTGCCCAAATACTATAGTTCCGTAACTATATATTACAAAGAAAAAACATTGCATACCTTAATTAACTTATAATAATAAATCTAATAAATAACAATTGGAATACAACAAGTACACGTAATTAGGAAGACTTTCATTAAATTAAATTACATTTACTACTTAGGAAATAAAATGAATATTAGATTACTTTTCAACAATTGTTCCTCTTCCGATAAGTGTTGTTTACCTAGCAATGTGTTTAACATTGTTTGGTAATTTACTAGTAGCTTTGTTTCTTCTTTTTTCCTTAAAATCTCAAGCCTTTCCACTTCAAGACGCTCCTCCATTTCAAGTTTCTTCTTCATCAATTGGTATTCGTCTTGTCTTGTAATATTGATTGCTCCAATTCGTTCGCTAAAATCATAAACGATATTAGACTCTGGGGCTTTTTCCTTACCTTTTCTTTTGTTTTTCGCCGCATCCCTACCTCCTGGGCGGTGAAGAGATGATGATTCACTTATATTAACACTAGTTGGAGTCTCCGGGTTGGATGGAATAGAAAACTCACCACTTTCATTTATTCTTGATCTTTTAGAGCTACCCCCACTTTCCTCAAATGTGTTGGTGCAAAATAATTCTTCAGTAAAACCCGCTACAAACCATTTGGGATTTTTAACCATTACTTTTATCCATACCTCATATTCCAAAAATTTGGAATTAAGATCAGCCTCATACAAATTATGTGCTTCTGTCAAGACATCGGCTTGACTCATCCCACTTGTTTTCCTTGATATTGCATTCTTCAAGTGCCCTACCCACTTGCTCACATTTGCAGATATTCGAGCCCAACGCTTCTTCATTGCATTCTCGGATTTTTCGGACATCTCATTCGGGCTTTCAAGTCGTTTCTTCTCATACAATTCCATAATCTTACGCCACATTGCATCGCTCCTTTGATTATTCCCAAGCTCTCTATTACTACTAACGAAACACCAATTCGAAGCAAGACATATTTCTTCGATGGAGTTCCACAGAACATTAGGCCATCTTTTCACCCGCTTTGTTGGAGACTTAGTTTTCGTTTGAGTGTTATGAAATAAATTTCGAGATATATTATGATTTATGATGGGGTGTGGCGAGACTTGAGTGATATTTGCAGATATTTGAGTAGTATTATGAGGCAATTGAGAAAATTCAATAAATTCAGTGTTTGGAAAAAATTGTGAATTTTCATAATTTTGAGAATCGAGACAAATTTGGGAATTTTGAGATGTTTGGGTATCTGAATTAATTTGGGAGCTTGTAAATTCTTGCGAACCAAAAATAGAAATATTATTAAGATCCATAATTTAGACTAAATATTTGGAGTAGTGAAAAACTTATTTGTGATGTATAAGTGTTTTTTTATGGGAGAAAAATGAAAAAATCAAATTGACACCAAAATATATCAAATTTGAGCTCTATTTATAGCGAATCAAAAATTATGAACATTGGTGTAATTTTTTTTTTTGAATTTGCAAAGTTAACGTTATGGGTGTTACAAAAATACAACGGTAATAAAAATTGTAACCAATGGAAAAATGACACTTGGCACCAAGAGAGCCAAAGAAAAGAAAGAAATCAAAGTTGATATTTGCTGCAGAGTTTCCATGAAATGCACGCCCAAATTATCAGTTGGTCCCCTCTTTAATAGCATTGCATCCACTCACAACTTGACAACACACCATTTTCTGCAGCAAGAAAGTTTATGGCATGGATGCCCCGTCGGGGCACACCAAGTACAAATGCCATGAGCATTGTAATTGTTTAATCAATTTTCGCACGTACGAACAAGATTTAAGGGTGTCATGAAGCCTTCATTGCACTCCGATAAACAAAGTCTTAGGCTACCAAATGTTGGCCCTGCCAATTTTTTTTTTTTTTTGCAAGTTCTGCCACTGTGCTCATACATTCTTCAAAAAAGAAAAAAAAATTAGAATAGCACCGAATATTTCCTGAAATTGTGGGATTTTCCACTCTGAATATCGTTTTTACCATGGGTTAAGGATTTTATTATTTGAATTATAGTCCTGGTTACAAAACAGTCAATTACCTTACATTTTGTGAGCTTCGTTGTCGACAAATTTCAGTATGACTTCTACTTCATCCATGAGTTCTTCTGACCTAAATGAGGTGCTCTTACCTAAAGTTAACTTGATATTTTGCAAGTAATGCCCACTTATATATTCTAAAGAGGAATCTTGTCGTTACTAGCGATTATTCGTTTTGAGTCCAAAAATGAAATGTTCACCTGTTTGGCTGCTTTAATGTTAATCCTTCTTATTAGAAAGTTTTGAAAATTTTATAATATTAAAAGTATTTGATGTCTATCTAGACACAAAAACTGTATTTCAATCTAATCATACGTACCATTGGTTCCCTGCTTCCGCACAACACGTACATACTAATACTAACCATATGTACGTACATACTAAAGTACCTATGATTCATCTGACAATATCTAATTAACTGATCTGAATTGGAGTTGTATATATCTGCTAACATAAAGACCAGATTCATTGCTTTTGAACTAAATTAACTACTCCATATTTTTTTAACTTGTATCATGCATGGCCTAATTCTCATGTCCTATCTGATTCGCACTAATCCCGGATTATTGCTTTCATGATATCTCAATTTGTAATTTTATGTCGATTACTATGTCTATATTTCCATGAACATGGTTAACAGATTTGTGCTAGCTAGAGGTGGTCACGTTTATGCATGTAATAAAGGTGAGTAAGTGAGTTTATAATGTTGATTGCAATATATATTTGCATGAAGGTCAATATAGTACTATACGATAAGTTGTGGTACTATTACTTTAAATATTTATATAACTAAAGATTAACCAACTCATAAATTAAGCACAAAAAACCCCTTTAAATGATTTTTTGTATAATAAGTTAACTTACTTAAACATCTCTTTTATTTGAAGTTATGATTCCACTTAAATATAAATTTTTTAAATTTTATCATAAGTAGTGAGATTATATATAAAACATATATTATTTTTTGGATGTTTAGTGTTTAATTGTACATTATACCTCCGGTGAAAATTAGTTTTTATTTTATATATCATTTTTAATAGAAAACATTATCATGTGACCCGTGCAATGCACTGTCTTTCAACTACGACAAAGTTCAGCACTATGTTTAGGTTGGTCGATCGCCATAGGATTGATAGGAATAATTAGGAAGGGCAGAGTCTTAAATAATTGCTAGATAGGCCTAACTATCACTTATTACTCTAGCTAAAGTTTATTGTCGTTTTACTTCTGCTGCACACTCAAAGTATGATACGAGTGGTGGGCCTCATGTAATAGACTTCGGATTTTTATTAAGAAAAATATTAGGAGTCTATAATATGTAGACCAATTAGTTAGAATGTGCATTAAAAAGAATAAAAGATACAGTGCAATGCTGTATTAATCTATTATGTCCGAAAATGAAGTTTAAGGGACACCTACAAATATAGAAAACGAAATATAATTTCTAGATATCAAAAAAGTAAAAAGAGTACTCCGTCGATATAATAATTACTATCACATTTATTTTGTGTTTAATTGTCCAAGGTATTAAGACGCAATGAAGCATAAAATTAAGAAAATAGGAGTAGAAGTTGACGTGGAAACGGGGGGAAATACGCGTATGTAATGAATATATAACGAAGTTGTCTATTTTATCAAGTTGGATTCTCTTTTATGAAAGTAAATGATGCATGTCTTCAAATACTTAATGGCTCCATCTAAGAATGACCTAATCATTCAGTTTGGATTTGATATGAATTTGTTGAAAATTTAGCTAAATATGGACGACTTAAACCAAGTTAGACTTGATTTATGGATAGGTATGCTTTTTAGACTCTAATATGATCTTAATATTCTGTTTATTAAGTTATATATACATATCAAATAAGGCATTATTATGAGGAATAAAAAAAATCCGTATAAAATGTAAAAACCACTGGCCAACTGAAAGGCTGTTCATTTACAGAAGTAATGTAATCATATCTTACGATAGTCAAATTACTGGTTGTTTGAATCATTGTCAATTTGTCATTTGTCCCCGAAAACATCCAAATCTACCTTACAATAACAACTCCAGACTTAGCATGGGAGTATTATATAGTCCCTAATTTGTTCAGTTTTGACTATATGACAATTTGTACACACTACAATACTACATGCATGGTACAAGGAGGCAAAAAGCCACTCAACATGTCAAAAGACAAGATTATAAGTGATGATCCCATAAGAATTTTTCTTTTTTTTTAAATCAATTATTCCACAGAATTGTAGGTTAGAGATAGGACGAACTAAATTCACAGACTTGCCAAAGAAATTTTAAAATAACACGAGTTCTCCAACTAATCCTACCAGTTTGAACACTCCCCGGTCTTAGGGATGATGCCATCAGTAGGTCTTGTAACATGAGTGAGATGTATTATGTATTGCGACTACTTAGCTGCATTTCTTAGTCTAGTCTGAAAAGTTAAAATGCTAATAAATATTTGATCTCATATGAGGCTGTTTATCTAAAGATACACTTTATTTTGTTGCAAATTAGCGCAAGTTTTGATTTTTTGATGCAGGTTTGAGGTGTCATATTGGGAGCTACTTTTAAACCAAATAAATCGTTCACTTGTTGCAAAATCAGTACGGGTACATATTTATTCTACATTATTGTAGTCTACGAACTCCACTTAATTTTAAAGCAAACGGGTTACGGGTCTTTCATTTGATCTACAATTAGTCTCTGACATGACAGCTCAAAAGTGCAAAAAGAAAAACGAAAATCTATTTGAATCGGATGGAGTATATATTATCTTAATCGAGATCATATATTTGCCGTTATATTCTCCATTTATCTTAATATTTCATGTTTAATACGGAGTATCTAGATGATAAATAAAAATCACAATATTTTGTCTAGGATGTATATGGTTACATCCAATGTTCCAATTCCAAGATCATCGTGCAATTATCAACCTGTCAATTTGTATTATGTGTGACGCCTTAGCTTTCTGGTCAGATTTCCTGATTAAGTTAATTTGAAATTAAAGTTATGCGGAAACCCGATGGCACACTCATGATAGAACATTAGCTTTGATGCTCTGCAGGTGGAGTTCAAGTTGTTATCATTTTAAAGAAGATGATCGATTAAGAGGAGATTTTATATTCAATCTTATCGGAACCCGTCACTTTTTACAAACCTACTTGGTTATTATTGGTATAAAAACAAAATTCTTTCAATTTTGGCACGAAGGTGCAGCTATCGAGTAGGTCATTTTCTTTCCGACAATGTTAGAGCTTTACAGTGTAGACAGGCAAAGTGTTTATAATCCGCAATAATTTTGAGAGGTGTTATTCGTCGCCCGCCCTTTTACTAATCTCGGCCAACATATTCCCAAAATGCCCTTTTAAAATTAAAATATCCACTTTACTAACCTTTAAATTTATTCTCATGGTTGGCTAAAATTTAAACTCATTATGACGCCTGAGTAAAGCGCACCTCTATTCATGACAATGCTATTCTGTTAGCTCTAAGAGGAAAGACATTCGGCAAAAACATTCGAGTTTTAATAAAGACGTCTGGTCAAGACGTCTTGCTCTGAAGGCGGACATGTAGTCAACACGTCTCTTGTGTTACAGCGGACATGCGGACAACACGTCTATGATGGGTCGTAGACGTTTGAAGAACGCGTTTGATGCATGGATGCGTACCACAGGGACAATGGCGCGTCTTATTTCGATTATCGGTTGAATAAATTAGATTCTTTCAAATCAATTTTGGTTTTGTATAATTGTTGATTATACCTCTTGAATAGATGATGAATTTTCTCCTTTCATGGTGTTGTTAAGAAGTTCTATCGAGAAGGGGTGGTGGTTGTAGTGGTGGAGATGCTGATGGTTGGAATTAAAGAGTTATGACTTCTATGATATAAATCTTAGTTGGGATAATGAGACTCACAAACGGGGAGCAATGAAAGAGTTCATTATTTGACGGAATATGACCATAGGGGTATCATTGGAAAATTTGTAAAAAAATTGGGCGATAGTAGTAAAACAAGGGCGACGAATAGCTTTTCACATAATTTTACTAGACTATTAAAGTTTTACTACATACTCACATAATTAATTTTACTAACTGAATTTTTCATTACAATTAATTTTACTACTATGATCTCAATTTTACTATTACTAACTCAATTTTATAGTGGAGACAACTTAATTGTGTCTACACTGTAGACCTCTACCAATTTGTTTTTCGATAATATTGTATTTGTATTAATTTACTCAAATTCAATTCACTTAGTTAATACTCCATACATTATTAGAGGATTTTGTCCAACATTTTGATTTAGATCGATTTTATTGTATGTAGATATCGTATGGCCTTTTTAATTAATGATATTGATATTCCCTTTAAAAGAAAAAAAAATCAACACACTTAACAAATGACGTTGAAACATTAGACATGGTGGTAGATATTAATTGTTTCAATTTCACTAACACTCCTGCTGTTCAACTGATTCAAGTTTGCGATTTCTTAAAAAAAATATATATACTCCGTATAATAAAGAAAATGTTCATTCAAGTTCGTATATGTGACGCCTTTCTGGTCAGATTCCTACATATAAAAATTATGCGGAAGCCCGAAGACGCGCAGTCAAAGAAGAACATCAGCTTTAATTTGTTCTGTATTGAGAGATTGAGAAATATCCAGATAACTACCGTATTACTCCATTACTCTGTCATTGTCGTCAATTTGTCATCAAACAAGTAGTTCAAAAATTTAATTCGTGAGTTGTAACGGATACATATGGAGCATCACAAATTATTAGGTACCCGGGGTACCTAGAGTTACGTACCCCATCGGTTAACTGTTCACTCATTATATAACACATTATAGTCATTATATAATTTCACTCATTATATACTTTCACTCATTATTTTACAATTTTTATTCATTATTTCTCAATTTTCACTCATTATCTTCCGATTTTCACTCATTATATATAACATTATAGTCATTATTTATTTTCAGTCATTATTTCTGAATTTCCAATCATTATGTACAACTTTATTGTCATTATCTATTTTTCAATCATTATTTCCCAAATTTCACTCATTATTTCCCGAATTCCACTCATTAGTTTTCAATTTCACTCATTATTTCTCAATTTCACTCATTATATACCATTTTATAGTCATTACTCCCTCCTACCCAAAGAGATTTTCCTCTTTGGGTATGACACAACAACCAACAACAAGTAATAAAGAAATGTGGCAGTGGAGTTTTTGGTAGGGTAAAGGTGTTTAATTAAAATTTAGACCCCTCTAATCCTCCCACCAAAAATTCTGGCGGATGATTAGTTTCCACAATTGGAGGGAAGTTCAATAATGCAAGTGGGAGTTTTTGGAGGGAGTTTTTAAGAATTTGAAACTCCCCCCCAAAACACATCAGATTTCATTGATAAGATTGGAACCCACTAATTGTGGATCTCCATAAACCAATCCTTATACAATCCCCATTCACAAATCTCACACAAAATATCTCAGAATTCAGAGTAAAAGAGAGAATATCACTCCAATTCCATAAAAAAAAAAAAAAAAAAAAAAAAACGGAAAAAAAAACTAGGATTAGTTTTCGTTTTCGTGCTCGGTGCCGCTGCTGATGCTAACGCTGCTGCTGCTTCAGCTCGGTTTTGGTCAGATTCCGGTCTGCTCGTGGTGGGGTCTGCTGCGTGGTGAAAGTAAGCTGCTGGGGTTCTGCTGCTGCTGGGGCAAGCCTGCTGCTGCTGCTGCTGTTGCTTCTTCTTCTAGAGGAGGCTTCCATCCTATCTTATTAGCATTCAAAGGAATCACAAGGTTAGTAGCACAAGTTTCATCAGGGAATCACAAGGAAACGTAAAGTATGCCTGCCAAAAAGAATCTCACAGATGCTCAAAGACTTGAAATACATTGCTTTTTATTAGAGACCTCCAAAAATGGGAAACCCCATCATGGCAAAATTAAGGAGATTGCAGCAAAATATAATGTCACAACAAAAACAATTGGAAATCTCCAAAAGTGTAACAAGCAAAACAAAGCTTTGGGTCTTCCAATCAATGTGAATAGCTTAATCAAAGGCAAAAAAGGCAGAAATAAGGTACTTATACCGATGCAAGTTATCGAGTCGCTTCCACAATTGAAAAGATGCACAATCAAGCGACTATCATTTGCAATTGACATAAGTTATTCCACATGTCAAAGATGGATTGCAAATGGAGAATTGAGGTGGCACACTAATGCTATTAAGCCATCGTTATCAAGCGACCACAAGTTTCTTCGTCTCAACTTTATCATGTCTAGATTGTTATTTGATCGACTACTAAATGCAATCAAGTTTCGATCACAAGATAATGATCTACATATTGATGAGAAATAGTTTTGGATGACTAAGATCAAACAAAGGATGATACTCACACCGGGGGAAGAAGAACCAGTTAGAAGCACACAAAGGAAGAGGTATATCCCTAAGGTTATGTTTATGGCAGCAGTAGCAAGACGAGGTACGCACCGTATGGTGAGTGCATTTTCGATGGTAAAATTGGCGTTTGACCCTTTGTTATTAAAGCACCAGCAACCAGAAACTCAATACATAGGCCAGCAGGACTATAGTCTCAAAACCCATTGAGAATATCAACAAAATCGTGACAAAGACAATGCTCATCAACAAAATTATTCCAGCTATCAAAGCCAAATGGCCATCATGGGCAAGCAAAGACATTCACATTCAACAAGACAATGCACCTCCTCATATAAGAGGTGACGATCAAGATTTTGTGGCTCATGCAACATCAGGCAGATTTAATATCACATTGAATCAACAACCAGCACAAAGCCCAGATTTAAACATATTGGACTTGGGTTTCTTTAACTCAATTCAATCACTTCAAGACAGAGAACCATCGAAGACAATACCCGAGTTGATCAAGAATGTCAAACAAGCTTTTAAATACCTTGATCCGGCTACATTAGACAATGTATGGCTAAGTTTGCAAGGTGTCATGACCGAGGTCATGAAAAGAGGTGGCGACAATGACTACTCACTACCACATTTAAAGATGGCCATACTACAAAGGCAAGGATTACTCATTAGGAATTTGACCGTAAGTGAGGATGTTGTGAAAGAATGCATTCAAACTTTGATCAATGTCGGAAAAGCAAACAATTTGGGGGAAATCATGGGAGATCTTGGTATTGATTTTCCAAATGTAATGACGACTTAAGTGTTCATGTAGAGTTTGATTGTGTTTCATTCACAAACTAAGTACTAAACCATTTTGAATGCTCATGTTTAGGTTGTAAACACTTAAATCACACATGTATTTTGTAAACATTTTGAATGTAATATAAACCCAAGTCCTTTATGTTTAATATCAAATGCAATGTGTTTATGTTTTTAGTACCATCATCATCATTTGAACCATTTAAATTAAGCCAAAAAATCAAACAACTCTCAGATGTAAATAACACTCCTCATAGAGTTGTTGCTACATTTACGAATTAAGAGCCTTATCAAACACAAGCCTCCATACCATGTGTCAGTTGGCATCTAAAGTGCCTCCATTTACACATGTAGGTGGCTAGTTTCAAAGAGGCTTCAATCAATTCGTAAATGTGGTCAAAATAACGTAACAACTACAATGCAAGTCTCAAAATCATCACTGACTTGCTAGTTACACTCAAGAACTCAATTAACCCATACTCCCTCCATCTACAAATCAATAGTGTAAAATGAATCAAGGTCAATTGCGCCCAAAAATCACAAAAAACAGAGATTTACGCAAAGAAATTACCCTAATCACAGATTCAACCAATAAACAAAATGAATCAAGGCTAATTACTCCCATCACTCATAAACACAGAGATTTAATTTACGCAACAGAAATTACCCCAATGACAGAACCAACCAATAAAAATAATGCCCAAAAAACAATAGAAATCACCAATCAGAACCAACCCACAACAGAAATCAAGGCTAAGTACGGCCAAAAATCACAAAAAACAGAGGTTTACGCAATAAAATTACTCCAATCACAGACCCAAACAAAATTAAAATGATTCAAGGTTAATTACGCCCACAAATCACAAAAAAATACAGATCTAAGCACATTAATTACCCCAAACACAGATTCAAGCAAAATAAAATGAATCAAGGTTATTTACGCCAAAAAATCAGAAAACAAAAAAACAGATCGAAGCACATGCAATGATCACAAACACAGATTTAAAAAAAAATGATTCAAGGTTAATTACGCCGAAAAATCACAAAAAAAAAAAGCAGATCAAACTCATGTATTTATACTTGTATTGCATGTGCACTTTAATTCATATACTTTGAATATCTCAAATACATACATTCATGCAATTAAAATGGTACTTTGAACATCTGAAACTACATACATACATTCATGTATAAAGTTTATTCATGTACATCACGTCAAACTATGCACATTCATTTTCAAGATTCAAGCACAAACTCAATGTACATGTGTGATTATATGCATATTGTAATGTGAATGTCATGCCCCAAAACTTGAAGTATACAATGTCTTAACTTTTAGCCAATTGAAATTGGACAAATGTCACTACCACACTTTTGCAACCCAAAATTATATAGAGATATAGGATACAAAAATAAAATAAAATAAAAATAGAAAGGACCCCCCATCCCCTTACCTTTTCTCTGTCCTCCCCAAACCCCCCCACCCGACACCACCACTCAATCTCATGCCAGAAAGCGGGGAAATGGGGAAAAAGAAGAAAGCTGCGCCGATGGTGATTGGCGGGGGTGAAGTCGCCGGAGTATCCCCGTCGGTAAGGTGAGGCTATGGTGGGTGACGATGGGGGGATGGGGAAGAGGGAAGGAGAGAGAAATAACTGATTATTTGAAATTGGGCTTTGAACACAATTGTTGTGGATATGTGGCTTGTGCAGATAAATCTAGACATACCTCTTAAATGGGCCGGGGGGTATGTAGAGGTACGTACCCCCGGGGTACCATATACCAGTTGATGTAGCATAGGCCTTGTTCCAAGACCGATGATCTTTGTTTATAAGGGAAAATAGGTTGCACATGTAGGGGCGTAGACGCAGACACCGGGAAGGAACGGATACCAAGACATGGTTTTTAAATTTTAGAATATGAGTATCGACCAATTTTGACAATATTCATATTTTTAACTTATTAAGACATTAAGAGAAATAATTTTGTTCAGAAAAAAAAAAACTTGAAGGACACTAGGGTGGATTTTCAGTCAATCAATTACAAGAGCATCGATTTATAACTAGTAGAAACTCAAACAGAGAAAATTAGGTTGTTCATAATAAGGAAATTCACATTCCTACGACTAAGTTTACTACAAAACGAGTAAATTTTCTGTGGTTTGAGAGTAGGTTTGTGTTGACCCATTGTGCATGTTTTAAGTAAATTGTGTTATTTTGTGATTTTAAAATTAAACCATCGAATAGTGAAGCTTTAGAGTACAACTTTCAATTATACTAGTTTTACAGCGGTGCGTTGCACGGTCAAAATATTATATCGTACGATGTACGAAATAATTATTTTCTTTTCTTTTAAATAAAAACTGTAATATTATCCTTATTTTTATCACCTCCCGTAACCACTCCGTTTACAACTGATAAAGACGGCATTGAGTGGGTATGTATGGGGTACAAATGAGGGCGGAAGCTGGTATATGGTGTAATGGTTGGACAAAATGATTATATTAGGTGTGGTATGATCAAATATATACTTATACTTTTATTAGCTAGCATCACAGTCTGCATGTCGAGTTTCTAAAGCATTCGCCTAGGTGTCAAAATGAAAATTCCACCTCACTTGCTTACGTGTCGTGCTCATATTCACCCAATCAATTCTCCAAAAAATTTCACCATTGTCATTTCATCTTCCTATCTACTAATGAGTTTTAATTTCAAGTTTTGAATGAAAAGTTACTTGAAATTTTTTTTAATTACTAAAGGCATTAAACAATATCATTTTTGGCTCTTGATTTGCCAAATTTGTGGTTACTAGGTGATTCAAGATAGTATATATACCTTTGATTTTGGTGTGAAATATATACACTTCACATATATTATTCTGAGCTTTTGAAATGACATAGAGATAGAATGAATTTCTATCAATATCTCAAGAGGTATTAGATACCTATTATTTTTATCCCTCATTGTAATGCTATCCAAGTTTGTGTTATTCATTTCAAATTAATTATTTGTTTCTATATTGGTATTCCAATTAGTAGTTAGATTCTACTGCGATTTTTTTTGCTACACATATATTGTACCAGAATTATTGTAACAAAAGTTAATATGTTCATATGTATAATATATAGTTTTAGAAAACTATTGACATTATAGTGTGATCTTCATCTTTATGTTTTTTTTCAAGAGTGCAAGACGTACTACCCCATACAACAAGCAATGCAAAGATCACTTGACAACTCAATTCTTTATGTAACATCTGTTTTATTTGGTGTGCATGAGTGAAGTATACACTTAACGCCAAAAGAGCATCTTACAAAGAATGAATCGACTGCGAAAAGTTATACAATAATTTCACAAAAAAAAAAATTGTCCTTTAATTCTTTTAAATTTTAGCACTAAATGAAATGTCTTACATATACCTCATTACTATTTTCTCTTACCTGAACTCAAAGGACTAGACATTTAAATGAAAATCTTGGTCGTGAACATATACCCTTTAATTTTTATGTCAAGATCAGATTAATAATACTAGATTTAACGTTATTGTCACAATGTTCGCCAGCTTCTTCTCCCAATACCTTTTCTTTTAGTCTAAGGTAAATATTATTCTTCCGTGTTTCAAGGCGTTATCAACTTATGAAATTATAAAAACAAACAAAACTTTAACAATTCTGAATTTATCACAAATAATTTCTTAAATTGTTGGTTTATTAAAAAAGTTTTAGTTATTGCGTTAATTGGGCATTTAAGGATCCATCAATTTGTGCAATGACCGGGCCGGAATTTGCGCAGGGCCTACATCAGCTTAAGTTTTATTTGGGTCATGTAAAAGACTAGGAAAAGGCATAAATAGGAAAAATATTTGTAACACTCAAAACAGTTGTGTCAAAATAAGCTTGCTAGCGAAGAGTCTGATAATGCAAATGGTGTGTCATCATGCATATCCTTTTGTTTATATTAAGGAAAAGGGGTAAAGAACATATGTTAAAATATCCCCGTGATTTTCACGGGCACAAATGCTAGTTTTAATTTTAATAGGTGTAGTTCAACCAAAAATCCTAATGTCTCCTCATCTCACTAAATCATTATAGAGTATTACTTTATCTTTACATAATTTATTTATTTCTATTTTTTTGCGCATTTTTCACAAAAGTCTCAATCTTGACGATATATTTCAACCAAATTCATACTTCACTTAACTTTTCAAAAATATGTGTGAATGAATCTTATATTGAAATACATTTTGACACGAATTTATTAATACATGTATCGTAATCTCCTGATATATGTAGCCCAAGTTATAATAAATTATATATGTTTCATGTAGATGACTTTACGTGAGAGTTTTAAAAATATTGGACTCTCTCTGTGCATTACTTCATTCTAGTGCATTGTGTGAATTCTTGATTTATAAAGACCCGACGTATGCATTTGTCAACATCCTCTTTTTTTTTCTTTTTTTTGTGTGTAAGAAGGTTGATTTATATTCCTCCACAAAGGGGAAAAAAAGAGATCTTACAATACAGAGTGCCACAAACTAGCTAGCTAGATAGACTATCCATTACATTACTAGAAATTTTCTTTCCAAACCAATTATAGAGCCTAACGCAAGTCACGTACTTAATCTGATTTATAATCCAGGCTTCCGAATGCTCCTCCATCCTGAAGATGCGCGCATTTCTCTCAAACCAGAGCATATACACTGCAGCTCCTATGGGCATTTGAACCATTTCGTGGTCCGGTGCTTTTTTCTGCCTCTGCTCCCAATCCAGTTCAGCTCTCTTTTCAAGATCCAACTCCTTCTAGAAATGCCTAGCCAGTCCAAGATTGAATGTCAGACATTTGTAGAAAGCTTACACTTGAAGAATAAGTGAGCATGATTCTCCTCCTCTGATTTACATGGGATGCATCTGTTAACAATTACCAGGCCTCTTTCTTCATGTTGTCAATTGTGGGCAAACAAAGCTCGGCAGCCATGTGCATTGTGTAGCTATGTCTAGGCATTACTACTCCATTCCAAATCACTTTACTCCACCTCTTCTTATTGTACTTATGCCTGAAATGCTCATAAGCCAAAGAAACCTAAAATTTTCCTCCCTTTACCCATGACTTGATTAGCTCCTCTGACTTCGCATTGCTTCCACATCTTTGCAGAATTTCATCCTTGACATGTAAGATACTTCTCTAGTATTCTGAGTCTTTTTGCATTGCTTTAACTTCCCAGCAGCTTTTTCCTTTCATAATGTAAACCCTACACCATTTTTGCCAAATGCCATCCTGGTGCTCACAAAGTTTCCAAATCCACTTGGCCAATTGAGCTTTTTTCCAAGCTAGGACCTCCTTTATTCCCACCCCATCTTCATCTAGGGGCACAAAAACTATCCCAACTCTTATACACCATCTTTCTCTTATCATCTCTGATACCCCAGAAGAAATTTCTGCATGCTTTTTTTTTTATCTTTCTCAAGATTCCAATGGGAATAAGCAAGCTTGCACTCCAAAAGTTTTCAATCGAAAAATAACAGAGCTGAGAAGCTGTATCTTACCAGCATATGATAGTAGCTGAGTTGACCACTTCTGAATAGATGCTTCTAACTTTCTCATCAATCCTTGATACATTTCAGAGTTCAATTTCTTTGTGTGGAGAGGGATACCTAAGTATCTAAATGGGAACTGCCCTTCAGTGAAACCTGATTCTTTGAGAATAATATCCCTTACACTACTGCTTACTCCACCATAATATATATCAGTTTTTGCAGGATTTGCAGCTAGACCAGACATTTCAGCAAATAAGTTCAGGCAGCCTAACACAACTTTTACTGAGGGGAGATCTCCTCTTGTATATATCACCAGATCATCTGCGAAAGTTAGGTGAGGCAGCCTCATCTTGGCACATTTTGGATGCATAGAAAAGTTATTCTGTTGTGGCATTTGTCGAAGGAGTCTGGATAAGATCTCCATACTCAAGACAAATATGTATGGTGAAAGTGGATCACCTTGCCTCAAACCGCACTTGCCTTGGAAAAAATCCTTCATAGTTGCCATTGATTTTCAAAGAAAACCATGGGCTACTAATACAGGCCATAATCCAGGCCACAAACTTCTGAGGGAAGTTTAATCCCTCCAGCATACTCTTCACAAATGACCAGTTTAAGGAGTCAAAAGCGTTTTTGATATCGACCTTGATTAGGCAAATAGGTGATATGTTCTTTTGCTTATAGCCCTTGACTAGTCCTTGGGAGAGCATTATATTATCAAAGATACATCTCCCTTTTATGAAAGCTGCTTGCTCCTCACCAATGAGCTTAGGGAGAATATCCTGAATTCTGTTAGCTATCAACTTAGTCACTGCTTTATAAAAGGTGGAGCAGCAAGAGATACGCCTGAACTCAGTGACACTAGTTGCATTTTCTTTCTTAGGTATTAGGGTGATGAGGGTACTGTTGGCTTGTTTAGGCATTACAGATGTGTTGAAGAATTCTTGCACAGCCTGAGTAAACTCCTCCTTAATCAGTTCCCAATTCTTTTTGAAAAATCCTACAAAAAACCCATCCTGCCCTGGGCTTTTATTAGAATCAATTTCAAAAAGAGCATCTCTAATCTCCTTCTGAGTCACCTCATGTATAAGCTTCTCTCTATCCTCTTGACTGACTTGTGGACCATTCTCAAAAACTCTTTCATCAATTTTGCTGACTGGATGATCTGTTCCCAAGAGCCCCTTATAATAATCAACAAAATCCCCTATAATGTCTCCCTGATCCTTGTAAATTGTTCCATTCACATCATTGATCTTTCCTATCATACTTTGGTGTTTTCTCTCAGCAATTTTGGCATAGAAATATCTGGAGCTGCAGTCCCCCTCCTTAATTTGCTGAACTTTTGCTCTCTAGGATAACATACTCATTTCTGCTCTTTTTAACTTGAGATATTTCTCTTTGGTCTCATTGACCTCTTTGTACAGAGCTGCAGTCATCCCCTTCTGCAATTGCTCCTGCTTACTTAGAAGTTCTCTTTTGCAGTCCTCAACTCTGTCAGTTAGCTTTGAGAAATGAGCTCTATTCATTTCTGTCAGAGCTAACTTGACATTTTTGAGTTTGTGAAATGTCTCTGCAATCTATTTCCTTCAACTCTTTTACTCCAAGCTTCTCCAACTATTCACCCATAGTTATCATGATCTTCCCATCAGTTGAGATATTTGAATTGTCTTTTGATTTTTAATGGCTCTAGGTTCCTTACGATAACTGGAGAATGGTCAGACACTCCAGAAGGTGGGAAATCTGCAAAACATCTTGGCACCTTCTTTATCCATCCAGCATTGACCATGGCTCTATCTAACTTACTCCAATTCCTTGCTTCCCCTTCTTGATTATTTGTCCAGGTGAAATAACAGCCTTGACCATTAATATCATCTAACCCACACTTATTTAGATAGTCATTGAATTCTACAAGGTCAGAATTCACTGGGGGGGTGAATACCTTGCTTTTCCTTACTGTCTCTGGTCACATTAAAGTCCCCTAGAATAAGCCAAGGCTCTATACCAGGGTTTAGGGAGCAAAGTTCCTTCCACAAGTATCTTCTCTCCTCAGCATCATTACTGGCATAGACAATGGTAATATGGAATTCCTTATTAGTAGTGAGATGTACTATTTTGCAGTGCACAAGCTGAGGATGAGCATGAATTACATCAATCTTGAGCTGTTGTGCTTTCCATACTAGCCATATCCTCCCATTCTTATGATAGTTATAAGTAGTGAATACTTTATAACTAGAAAACCTTCTTTTTATAATCTTACTAGCCTTTCCTTCTTTCACTCTAGTTTCTAGAATCCCCATAAGATCAATCATATACTTCTGCAAGAGATCCTTGATCTCCTGATGTTTGAGGGCTTCATTCAGCCCTCTTATATTCCAGGTTGAGACTGTCATTGAGTTAGAGGGTCGAGAGGCTCCTCTTCCCCTAGAAAGTCAGTCTGATTTCCTATTATGCTCAATCATTCTTCCACCCCTTCTCCAGTCAGACTTGCAAAGTTGTTCCCTATATTTGTTGGTACAATGTGGTGCTGATTTTTACTTTTCCTTTTCGACTGTTTCCTGCTCATGATGAATCATGTGTCTTGCTCATTCATTTCTGAGCTGTCATTTCCTAATTTGACCAATAATTCCAGCTTCATCTCTTTGGTAATCCCTGACAACTCCTCTCCAATGTCAATAACCTCATTTTCTTTCCCCAGAGTTTTACCTCCCGGTGAATCACCCTCCCGATGATATAAGTCGTCTAAGATGACCTACTTCTGAGTATCAACTACACTAGGTTCAGGTGCTACTGTTGCCTGTGTAGCATTCCCAGAGCTTGTAGTAGTTCCTTCTTCTTCACTTGCCTTGACCACTAGCTGATATACTTGCTTCCCTGCCTTGATCGAGTCTTTTCTTCGCAGCTTACAACTTTGTACTTTATAACCTAATTTCCTGCATCCCTTACAGTAAAAGGGGACCCACTCATACATTACTGTCTGAAGATGTGTGCATGAGTATGGTGTGTTTATCATGATTTCAGATGGTAGATCCTTAGACACATCAATCTCAATCATTACTCAGGCATAAGCCAACTTCTCCTTGTGTGTTGTCTTGTAATCTGCATATAATGGCTAGCCCAATTTACTGGCAAGCTTGCTTAAAGCCTGCTCTGACCAGCACCATGGTTCCAGATCTGAGAACAAAACCCAGACTGGTATAGTGCTAATTCTATCTAGCTCCTGAGCAATTCCAGGCTCCCATTGCTTGAAATGAGAGTGTTGAGCCCCATTCTCCATGGTCCGCCCTTAAGCACATTCGCCATTTCATCTTTTGATCCAAACCTAAAACTTTTTTTTTTGGGAAAAATGTAAGTATTATATATAACTGACATAAGTCAGATTACAAAGCAAGCTTGACTAGCAAAAAAAAACTAGTCTAGCTGAGAGTAGACATGCCTACTCCCCCAAAAATACATACCTTGTTCTAAATCAAACTCCTACTCATCAACCAGTTTCTATCTTTTTCATTGATGTTTTCTATCTTCTTTTTGATCCTAGCTTTCACATCCTTCATAATCTGATCAACAGCATTCTGTGGCATTTCCATGGAGCATTCAACTCTGCATTTATTTCTGATCCTCCAAATGTTGTAGATTAGACAACAAATGATAGAAGCTGTCACTTGGTTTCTAATGCGTGAGCCAAATTTCTTCTTACAGCTCCAAAGAATGAGCTCCTTGTCTGGGAAACCAATGTTGCAACTCTGTCTCAGCACCTCCAGACACTTCTTACTATAACCACACTCATAGAACAGATGTTCATGAGTTTTTGATTTTTCCTGACGCAGGAAACAAATGTCTTCCAAACAAACTCCAATTTTCATGAGTTTGTCCTTCTGCAGTCTGCAATGCATAGCCATCCAGCTTATAAAAGTTGTCTTAGGAATATTGTATCTTGACCATAGGAATTTCCCCCAAATCATCCTAGGGTAATCAGGACTCAGCCAATTGAAACCATCTGCAACCCTATAAGCATCATCTTTGCCTTTCCATTTCCAATTGTTATATGCATTTATCAGATTATCCTTGACAGCAGAGATCTTTTTCCAGCTCCAACTTGCATCAGCATGAGGAGAATAACTTGCCCAATCACTGCCCTTCAGATAGTATTCATTCACCCGTTTGACCCACGGTGAGTCCGCCTTAGCAAAACTCCAATAGACATACTTACCAATGTAGGCCAGATTTCAATTAAAAATTTCTCTAATACCAAGACCTCCATTTTCCAAAGGTCTGCAGATTTGTTCCCATGAAATAAGAGAAGTTCTTATCATAATTTCAGTCCCATCCCATAGAAAATTTCTGCATATTGCAGCTATTTTCTTTAGAACCATTTTTGGTAGAAGAAATACTCTTGCTCAATAGTCATGTAGATGAATTAAAACAACCTTTTCCAAGGTGAATTGACCAGCATAAGAGAGCTTTCTACTTCCAATAGCTGTTATTCTGGCCACAATTTTCCCAGCTAATGTATTGCAATCCATTATAGAGAGTCTGCCTGCAGTAATGGGTACACCCAAATATTTGAACGGCAAATACCCCCTATTAAAACCAGAGAAAGACAAAATCTCTGCAATCACATTGCAACCCACACCAGCAAAATAGATCTCAGATTTAGCTGGACTAGAACATAACCCTGATGTTTTGGAAAAAGTCATGAATTCTCGGATCATCAAAGAGACATACCTAAAGTCTCCTTTGCAGAAGAGAAGCAAGTCATCAGTAAAACACATGTGATTGAGCTTCATTTTGTGGCACATGGGATGAAACTTGAATTCACTCTTCTCAACAACTACTCCTAAAATGCAACTTGGATACTCTATACATAAAGTGAAGAGTAGGGGAGATAATGGGTCTCCCTGTCTAAGCCCCCTTTTTCCTGGGAAGAAACCAAAACAGCCTCCATTCAATTTGATTGAATAAGTAGGTGTCTCAACACAGACCATCACCAAGTCTATGAACTTCTGTGGAAAGTTAATAGCAATCAACATTTCTCTGATAAAGCTCCATTCAACCGAATCATAAGCTTTTCTCAGGTCAATCTTGACCATACATCTTGGTGAAACTCCTTTTCTCTTGTACTTTCTTACCAATTCTTGACAGATCAAGATGTTATCTCTGTCCTTTATGAATGCTCCCTGATTCCTGCTGACAATTTTTGGGAGAATGCCATTCAATTTACCACAAATAATCTTTGAAATAGCCATGTAAATGGTGTTACAACATGCTATAGGTTTGAACTCAAGCACAGATTGTGGTTGTTTGACCTTTGGGATCAAGGTCAGTATGGTACAGTTCATTTGTTTGAGCAATTTCCCAGTCTCAAAAAAATCCAATATGGCTTAATCGATGTCTGACCCAATTATATTCCAGCTATCCTTGAAGAATTTGCTTGAATATCCATCCGGGCCATGGCTTTTGTTATTTTGAATGGAGAACATTGCTTCTTTAATCTCATTCTTTTCCACCTTTTTCATGAGCAAATTGGCCATCTCTTCATCAACAGTTACTCCCTTTCTAACTGTAGGAATATGAACCCTAGTGCATTGAGCAGACTTCCCTAGTAGCTCAGTATAAAACTCCAGGAAAGCTTTTTGCACACCATCATCATCAGCTTGCAGATTGCCAATCACATCTCTTATCTGGTAAACTGTGTTCCTGATTCTCCTAGCTTTTATAGAACTGTGGAAAAAAGCAGTATTTTCATCTCCTTCAGCTAACCAATCCCCTTTACTCTTTTGTTTCAAATAGTTGTACTGAGCCTTGTGAAGGAATTTGAAGTGATTAGCAGCAGCCTTTTCTTTATTCCTGAGTTCAATATTTGCAAGGTCAATATGTAGCACTTCTTGCAACTGCTTTAACTCATCTTCAGCTTTACTTGCTGCCTTTTCTACATTTTAGAAAATCTCCTTATCCAGGGTCTTCAAAGGCTGCTTGAGCATTTTCAGTTTAATTTTTTCACAATCTTGAACATTGCACTACCTTGAATTTCATTGCTCCAAGTATGCTTAACAGTATCAGCAAACCCTGGAGCTTGGCTCCACATATTGTAATACTTAAAAGAAGGTTTCTGCACTTTCCTCTCCTTGAACAAAGTTATGATACAGGGACAATGATCAAACAAACCCTATGGATGAAAATATGCATAGCTATCTGGGAAAGTCTGAATCCAATTTGCATTGATCATAATCCTATCAATTTTACTAAATACTCTCTTATCCCCAATCTGTTTGTTATTCCAAGTATAGAAATTGCCTCCAGCTTTAATGTCATGAATGCCACATCTGGTGGTACAGTTCTGAAACCCAATTATTTCAGAATGCATCACTTTGGAGCCAATTCTCTCATCTTGATGCAAGACATTATTGAAATCACCCATCACAGCCCAAGGTTCATGAACTGTATGGCAAATACTCTCCAAACTCTTCCAGAGATCAGTTGTCTCATTATGGTCATTGGAACCATAAATGAAAGTAGCAGCAAAAATCTTCTTAGTATCCAACTCCTCAATCCTAGTGTGTATTAGTTGACTTTCCATATGTAGAATAGTGATATTAAACCTATTTGGATCCCACAAGACCCAAATTCTTCCACCATTCTGGCAACTATTAATAGTTGTAATTGCCCATCCATTTCCTAAGCCAAGGTGAACCTTATTAACAGCTCATGGGTTCACCTTGGTTTCTAAGAGACTGAACAACCCTACTTTATTCCTTTCCATCAATCTTTTGATATCCTTCTGCTTATTTAGGCTGTTCAGTCCCTTAATGTTCCAAAAAGCAATATTAGCCATGATCAATAAGGCCATGGCTATCATTACCCTTCTCACCTCCATCAGAGGCTAGTCCAGCACCAAATTTTACCACATTGACAAAAGACATGCTATTATTTCCACCCTCCCAAATAGTGTTCTGACACTGTCCTAGGATTAGCTGTCTTTGGGCATGTCTAATAGTACTTGTAGGTGGAATAATAGCTACCTGATTTAGAGGAGTAGTAAAATTGTTGTCAACATTTCCAACAGGGGAGCTATTTTTCTCAGTCTGAGCAGGCTGTGTAGGTTTTGGCCTCCATACCTGCTTCAGAACAGGCTGTTTCCTTTGGTCGTTCTTAGCTTGCTTAGTGTTTACATTTCTCTTGCATTCCTTTGTATCATGACCAATACCTTTACATTTCCCACATATAACAGGTCTCCATTCATATTCAATTATTGCTCCACCTCCTTACCCTTATTATCCAGAAATTTCACCGTAGTAGGAAAATCTTACCCAACTTCAACCTCAACCATGACCCTAGCAAACCCTAGTCTAGTTTTGTCAACAGTAGCAGCATCACTCTTCAAGTATTTTCCAATTAAGCCTGATATTTTATGAATACAGCTACTTGACCAGAATTTAAGCTCAAGTTTTAACAGTTTTATCCAAATCGGAACCTTTTTCACCTCAGATTTGTTTATTTCCATATCTTCAGTCCAGGCTTGAACAATCAGGGGTTTGTTGTCAAACAAATAATGTCCAGCCCTCAAAATGGCATCTTTCTCCTCAATAGATTTGAATCTTACAATAAAAACACCATTAGGGGTACCTGAAACCTTGTCTAGGCCTTTTTTTCCCCCAAATCCTATTAAAGAAACCCTGCATAGTTTCCAAAGGAGGATTCGCCCCTAAGACAAAGCAAACCACACTAGGCTTCCATTAATTGATGCCCTCTTCTGCATCCTCATCACTCAGAGACAGTAAAGGAATTGATTTCTCCTTAATTGAATGAGAATTAGCATTAAAGTTTGAACCTTTACCTTGTCTCTGTTTTTGTACGGACTGCCAACCACCTTCATCTTCATTTCCTTGCACCTGCTCAACATTGTATCCATTTTCTTCTTCCTCTTCTCGTATTATCTCTTCATCAGATTCTGCATCAGAAAGTTCAAGAGCTGGGATGCCTTGAATCTCACCAATTTGTTTGAACTTGACAGCATCCGATGTCGAGGGTACTTCTTTTCTGATTTTTTGTTTGTTTTTCTGTGATTTTTTCCTACTATTCCTCTTAGAACTTTGATCTTTCCTGCGGTATTTGTTATTGATCACAAATGTAGATGTGTGTGTTGCGACCTGCGACCACTTATCGCTCATAGTGCGATGTGTCTGCATGTTCATCTTGGTGCCCTCTTCCGCCATCCTGATGAGTGATCTGCTTGATGACGCTTGCTGCAACCTTGGATCCTTGTTGAACCCCGGTCATGCTCTGCCGCATTGTCTTCACCCAATGGATCATGTCGAAGCATCTTCATTTATTGCCTCCTGCCGCCGTGTTATTATCTAGTGGCTCCTACTTAAGCGTCTACGACTATTGGCTCCAGACAATGCGTCCTTACCATACTGCTACGACTGCGGGGGTGTAATAGATAATAATATAATACATATTATTTAGGTTGTATCTTGGAATATTTTAGACAATAGAATATTCTAGATCTAGGAAACCCTGGATTATTCTCCAATACATTGTGTACTGTAAATACACATATTATTATCAATAATAGACAAGCAATTATATTATGTTGGTATTCCTATTCTTATATAAAGAACTTGTCAGTAAAATTGAAGTTCTTGAGAATTATTTAAAGATTGCTAAACAACAGAATGATAAGTGGCTCTCGAGTCAGAAAGCTATCAATCTCTTGAGTAGTCAATCCAGAGAACAAGGTAAGACAGGTATTGGCTATGTTGCTGTTGAGACCAGTAGAAGGAACAATGTACATACTATTAAGAGGAATAGCATGCAGACATGGAACAATCAGTGGAATAATGGTTTCGGGCATGCTAGCCTTGAGACCAGTGGACGGAACAGTGCACACACCAGTAGAAGGAACAGTGCACACACCAGTTCTCGAAATAGTCCAAGGAACAATGCAGAGACCAGTGCAAAGACCAGTCATAGGAACACTGTACTAAACAACCACGAAGACAATGTTCATGCACGCCACATAAAGAGAATGAACAACTACATGGGTAATGTTTACGGCAATGATGGTCCACCGATCAATCAAAGAAACAAGCAATGGAACAATGCACGCACAAGTGACAGAAGATGTTCCACTGGTTACAGACATGAGACTAGAAGACCGAATAGTCAATGGAACAGTGTACGGACCAATGACAAAAGGTGGTCTTATGATCACAAATATGGTAAGTATCTTTACAAGCCTAATTCGACTGTGTATTACTAGTCCAATGATCTTGAGATGTACGAATACACGAAGCAGAGGAAAACATGTGCAAGGAACGGTAAGGTAGTCAAGCAAGTATGGATCCGTAAGGATTTGATTAATGCTATGACTAACTCCATGGGACCCAAGTCTGTTTGGGTTCCTAAAACAAAGAACTAAGTTACTTTTGCAGGCTAGGGTGAGAGTGAGCAACCGTTGGTACTTGTAAAGAGGTTGTTTGAAGCATATGACGCGTTATCCGATTTATTTCTCTCACTCACAGCTTTTGAAGAGGGTGTGTGATTGTTGATGACATCAAGCATGATATTATCATTGATGTAGGTAAGATTGGTAAGTCTTTCACACACTCGGTTTGTTGAGTTTTGCCCTGTGTGTCAAGTTTTGCATTGTGCTATATTGTTCTCTATTCGTTCTAGAACAAAGCATATGGACATATATCTCATTCTTTGTGACAATGTGAAAAAGGGGTTTTGATGAGCTCTTGTGTGTGGCTAACTGAAAATCAACTTGCTGGTACTTTATTAAACTGTTACCTAGTGATAGGTTTAAGAAAATAATAGTTGAACTTTGGTTGATTAAATTGAGATGTTTGTAAGCATACTTTGACCCCCAATGATTGACGAGAATTGGGTGTCCCCCACTTGAGTTACACAAATGTCATCTATATGCACATTTGATTGATCTTGTTGAATGCTTTAGATGTACAAAGACTCGTGAAATTGTTTGCTACCTATGATATCCATCAACCTACATTGCCTTGGAAACAGCATTGAGAACAGTCCTGAGAACAACATTGGCCCCTTTGTTCCCTTAGTGCTTTCGATCCTAAACTTGTTCCCAATTTGCTCTCATTTATGCCTTTTCCATTTTTCATCCCTTGTCCTACTCATGTTCCCATCCATGTTCCCATCCATGTTCCTAACAGTTCACATGACTACACGTATATGCATTGTTCCCTCGCATGTTCCTAAAATTGTTTCATCTAATCAAAGGCAGAGGGTTGAGATTATACCTATGATTGCAATGGTGGAAAATTTTCTATAACCATGAGAAATCATGTTGAAGATACTCGGGAATATTCATTGGTTGAAAAGTTGTTGTATACTATGATGGAAACTTGCTTGCTCTACAAGGAGAGAATATTGAATCCAAAAAGGAAATACTCTTGACCATATGTGGTGAGTTTGTTTGGAAAGTATTATCGTAACATGAAGATCTTGGTTTTGCTGATATGGAGAGAAGATTTAAGGGAAATTTTCTAATATACCCCCTGAGTTTACCGAAATTTTCAGGTATACCCCTCAGGTTTCCGAGCTATCCAGCGTACCCCTGAGCTTTGCGAAATCGTGTTTTTTGAGATTTTTCACTAACGGCGTCTAACACCGTTAGACACTCACTAGATTTGACTACTTTAAAATAAATTGACCCTTAATTACACATCAATTAAAAAAAATAAAGAAAATAAAACCCAACCATTTCTCTCTCCTCCCTAGTTCCCCACCCACCACCCTTGCTCCGCCCCTCTCCCACCCTCGCCGATCTCCACCACCATCACCACCCAAACCCGACTACCTTTCAAGAACCTTATCGAGATAACATCTTTTGTAATCTTTATTTTCTTATGAGTGTTGCGGGTAGAGTCTCAATATATGTGGTAGATATTTGGGTAGAGGTTCTAATGGTAAGAACGTCAATTAGTTCTTGTGGTAAGATCATGAATTGGTGCTTGTTTTGCTCTTTTGATAATAGTGGATTATTGAAGATTAGGTTAGGGTGGACGTAGACCTTGAGGTACGATCGAACCACGGTAAATCTCTATGTTGCGCGTATTGCATTACTTTTGATATTGTAGGAAACAGTCTCACATACTTTGTTCCATGTAACAATCCTCTCATCGTTCCTTTCTGTAGAGAATAGTCACACATACACTGTTCCATATACTGCTCCCCTATATAATTCCCTTGTCTATTATCTATAAAGTGCGAAAAAGTTATAGAATTCAGGTCTTTTACTCGAATTCTCTCAAACACTCTATTAAACGATCGAGACTTACCAAGCTTCGACCCATCTGCTGTGTTAAACGATCGACTGCTCCCACCCTGCGCAACGGCCACTGTCCACGTGTCGTCGCCTCGCACTTCAGCTTTGTCATTTCTCTTCGCATCAAAGGACAACAAAGCTGACTGTGCTTGCTCCAAGGTGAATGTATCCTTGGCGCACAAGATTGTATCCGCATAAGTCTCATATGTGTCCGAGAGATAATTAAGGAGAACTAACGCCTGATCTTCGTCCTCAATTTTAACCTTGATTTTCTTTAACTCGTCTAACAGTCCATTGAACATGTTCATATGTCCAATGAGATTTTCATTCGCATCCACTTGTAACCGATATAACCGTCGTTTTAACAGCAACTTGTTGGTCAAGCTTTTCGTCACGTACAGCTTTTCCAAACTTTCTCATATCGCTGATGGAGAGTCCTCATCAACAACACAATTGATAGCCATATCTGCGACACAGAGTCGGATGGTACTAGCACACTTTGTACACACATCCTCTCAATCTGTCGCACTCATTGATTCTGGCTTGCCCTTCTCTTCTTTTAACGCTTTAGCCAAGCCCAAATGCACCAGGAGATTCTTCATTCTTCTTTGCCAAAGAGTGAATGTACTTTAACCGTCAAATTTCGGTATCATGAACTGGGACCCCATCTTGACACCTTGTCGATTAAATGACCAAGCCACCAGCTTGAGCCACCAAGTGACTCTAATACCACTATTGGGAAGTTAACGCCAATCTCCCCGCGCAATGGAAGCACCAATCGACAAGTTAGTGGAAAAATAAATATAATTGCAAGCCATAACAAGATGAGACAAGATATTTAGGGGGTGTAACCTAGGGAAAACCCATCAGCTAAACGACTAAAATTCCACTATACAATAGTGTCAGTACAAAGATTATCGCCCTAAGATACACACCAACTTAGAACCCTCACAAGATAAATACTAACCAATTTCAGAGTCAATTATTTAACCCTATAAAATTAACCAATTTCGGAGTCGGCTGTTTAACCCTCCAAAATTGTCCCACACTAAACGTGTTTACACTTCTAGTATTTTTTTTTTCCTCTTGTGATGCCACCCTCAAAACTATCTTTGTGTAAATGTGTAGTGAGTGTGTGTGTTTTGCTAAAGGAAAAATCATTCCTTTATACGGTAGCCATCTTTGCCACATGCATGTTTTGAATTAATAATGCATTAATTCAATTCACACTTGAAAACCGAGATGTACCACTGCCATAACATCTCATGCATGCATCACCAAAGAGTAGTCCCCTATGGCAGCTTGGCAGGTTGTGGGCTGACCTCACAGACCAACACGGGTCCTTCCGGCGCACTTTGACCACACTCGTGCGCACGCTGAGAAACTTCCCAAGAGGTCACCCATCATGAAATTACTCCCAGTAAAGCACGCTTAACTTTGGAGTTCTTATCACACGGGCTTCCTAAAACAAAAGTCGACTTTGTTGGTATGAGTAGCACTGTCAATCCTTTTAAGCACCTCATATGAGGTCTTAATCTTTTAGGAATCTCCTCTGAAATATGGGGTATTACACTCACCCCCTCTTCAGAAAGCAACGTCCTCGTTGCGTCTGGCAGCCAACCATAGTCAAACCCCAGGATCTTTCCCTTGCTAGTCTGCTGACCTGGGCTCTCCTGACCATAAGTTCAACACGCGGTTGCAGGGTTGCTCTGATACCATTTGTAACACCTCGACTCATCGCCTGAGCGGAGATTAGTCACCTATGGCAGCTTGCCAGGTTATAGGCTGACCTCACAGACCAACACCGGTCCTTCCGGCGCACTTTGACCACACTCGTGCGCACCTGAGAAACTTTCCAGGAGGTCACTCATCTTGAAATGACTCTCAGTCAAACACGCTTAACTTTGGAGTTCTTATCACATGGGCTACCTAAAAGGAAAGTCGACTTTGTTGGTATGAATGCACTGTCAATCCTTTTAAGCACCTCATATGAGCTCTTAATCTCTTAGGAATCTCCTCTGAAATCTGCGGTATCACACAATCATTCTTAAACTGCCATTAAGAATGTCCATTAAATTCACATTAAGTTCCTATGTGAACAGTTCACTTGGGATGCACTTTAATCCCAACAAGATATTACTCGTTTAGAAATGTTTAGGGTCTGGTCACAAGTCTCGGTTAAGGTGCTTTGATGTGGGGTTGACGATATTATGTTGTAGAAGCATGTTTTGGTCGAGTTAAATTTGGGGTAATTCGGGTTTAGTCCAAAATCGTTATTTTGTGTTTGAAGGTTTGACTACGGACTTAAGGAGGAATCTTGTATGCCTTAAAAAATTTAATTAAATCTTACTAATGATATGCCACATCACCGTTTAACATCTAAAAATTGACGGCGTTAGGGAATGAGGGGGGTTAAGGACACCACAAGCCTATAGCTGCAAAGTTCAGGGGCACCATTGTATAATTTTCAAAGGTAGAGGCACCACGCGCATTCTAACATAGTTCGGAGGCACCACGTGAATTTGCCGATTAAACAATTATAGCTAATTTGCCATTGAAGAAGATTCTATCTTGATGGTCAAGTTGTCATTGTAGAACTGTCATAAACATTCAAGATATCATCATTTAGCACCTTCTCAAGATGAAGACCAAGGTGAAGACTAGCTCCCTAAGTAGAATCCACCTTAGTATCAATAATGGATGGGCTATAACTACCAATAATGCTATGCATCCAGGAGGAAGGACTTGGATTTTATGGGATCCGAATAAGTTCAATGTTCAAGTGAGGGAGATGGGTACCCAGTTTATACATACTTATATTGAAGAAGTGGTGTCTAAGGAGGGTTTTTATGCTACTTTTATCTATGGCTCAAATGATAATAAGGAAAGAGATGAGCTATGGAAAAGCATGGAAGGGCTAGCTGATAATATAAAGGAAGCATGGATTATGCTGGGTGACTTTAATAATGTTTTACATTTCAATGAGAGAATTGGCTCAAAAGTCACTCAAGCTGAGATAATAGGGTTTCAAGATTGTTTTAGGTACTGTGGTTTGGAGGATATTAAAGCTGGAGGAGCATTCTTTTACTTGGAATAACAAACAACGTGGTGAAAAAAGAGTCTTCAGCAAAATAGACAGGGCTCTAATCAATGTGGAATGGATCCAGAAATTTCAGGAAAGTCAAGCTTATTTCGATCCGGAAGGGATTTTTTATCATTGCCCCTGTGTAGTTAAATTGTTCAGGGAAAGGGGAAACATAAAACGAAGCTTTAAATATTTTAATATGTGGAACTCAGCTCCAAAATTCAAGGAAATTGTGAGAGAAGGATGGAATAAGGAAGTGGTTGGACCTGCTATGTTCAAGATAACCAAAATAACCAAGGAATTGAAGAAGCAGTTGAAATCATTGAATAAGGATCTCTTCTCAAATGTGGAGAATGTTGCAGCTCAGACATTACATGATGTTAGAGAAATTCAGAAACAAATGCATGAAGACCCTCTGAATAAGGAGATAAGAGAGAAAGAAAGTAATGCTGCTGAACACTATAAGCTCCTCCACAATGCCCAGTATGAATATCTTAGACGGAAGAGTAAAATCCATTGGATTGAAGAGGGGGATGAAAACACTGATTTTTCCATGCCTCAATCAAAACTAGAAGAATGAGGAATAATGTGTATCAAATAAAGGATATTGCAGGGCAAATGCAATAAGAGGAGAAGGATATTCAACATGCTTTCCTAGAGTACTACATCAGTCTTTTGGGAAACGCCACAGACACTGATAAAGTGCATGTCACAACTGTCAAGAAAGGACCCATCGTTGATGATAGCATGAAGGAAATGTTGTTGAAGAAAGTAGAAAGGGAGGAGGTAAAGAATGCATTATTCTCAATCCCAGAGACTAAAAGTCCAAGCCCCGATGGCTTCTCTAGCCAATTCTACAAGGATGCTTGGAGTATAATTGGAGAAGAGGTAACTGATGTTGTGTTAGACTTATTCAATAATGCAAAAATGCTTAAGCATGTTAACTGTACCACTCTCACTCTAATTCCAAAAGTCAGACAGCCTGAATCAATCACAGATTTCAGGCATATAGCATGCTGCAACACTGTCTATAAAGCTATATCAAAAATACTATGTGACAAATTGAGCAAGATTCTTCCTATGATCATCAGTAAGAATCAGGGGGCATTTGTTCAGGGGAGGGACATTGTTGACAATATCCAGATCTGTCAAGATTTGGTTAGAAAGTACAATAGGAAAGGATGCTCCCCTAGATGCATGATGAAAATTGATCTAAGGAAAGCTTATGATACTGTGGAATGGAAATTCCTTAGAGAAATGATGGTGGCCTTGGATTTTCCATAGAGATTCATTGAGATGATAATGGTATGTGTGGAGACTCCCTCTTTCTCAATAGCCTTAAATGGAGGAACTATTGGTTTCTTTAAAGGCAAAAGAGGGTAGAGGCAGGGTGACCCTCTCTCCCCATTGCTTTTCACTATTTGCATGAAGTTTTTAATTTGAGTAGAATTCTGATGGTGGTTGCTGAGAAAAATGGATTTAAGTATCACCCAATGTGCCACATGATGAAGTTAAATCATCTCTACTTTGCAGATGATTTACTGCTATTCTATAAGGGCAATGATCATTCAATAAAGCTGATGCTTAGAGGCTTTCTACTTTTTCAAAAGCTTCAGGATTATGCTCAAATATTTCAAAACCTGAAATTTATTTTGTTGGGGTAGGCTCGGAGACAATAAAAGAAGTACTTGATTTCTCTGGGTTCAGGAAAGGGATTATTCTTTTCAAGTATTTGGGTGTACCTATCACAGCTGGCAGATTATCAGTGAAAGAGTGTAGCATTTTGACTGAAAGAATTGTAAGTCGAATTTGATCAGTTGGAGCTCGCAAACTCTCCCATGCATGCAGGTTGGTTCTGGTAAAAGCTGTGTTGATGCACCTCCATAACTACTAGACAAGAATTTTTCGTTTACCATAACTTGTCCTAAAGAAAATCACCAGCATCTGCAGAAGTTTTCTATGGGATGAGTGTGAGCATCTAGTAAGAGTGCCTCTATGATGCGGGAGCCAAGCAAGAATCGAGTTATGGAGTTTTCCTAAATTCATTCTAGCTTAGAGTTTTCCTTATTTCCTTAGAGAGTCTTATAATTTGTTTCCGATAATTAGTATTTCCTAGTTTATTTGGGAAATCTGATTATTTAGTAAGTTTTAAGTTAGTTTCCTTATTCTAATATAGGTAGAATTAAGGCAATAAGCTAGACATCTCTACCCTATATAAGGTGAGATAGTCTCATGTATTTTCATAGACACAGATTTCAGATTCCAGTTGAGTATTAATATCGAAGAGTCGAAGGAAGTTTCCTTCAAATTCTTTGTGTGGTTGCTTGCGGGCGACAAACTCATGCGTGAGTACTAAATCCTTTGCGGAGGATCTAATTAAGGGTTGCGGCTCTTTGAATTCGGCAGATTCAATTACTTGCGGGTATTGGATCATATCTTTATTGTTTTTCTTTAGTTTATTTCCATGTAAACACAAAAACACAAAAATAAGTTCTTTTAGTTTTTAATTCTGCTGCAAAAACTCTTAGTTTGTTAATTATAGATTAGCATACGCATGACTCTAGTAGCATGGGAACAGATTTGTCTACCAAAGGAAATGGGTGGATTAGGCCTCAGAGATGTCTTTAATTTGAATGTGGCATGTGTGGGGAAGTATGTCCATTGGATTTACTCCAAAGCTGACACAAAGTGGGTAAATTGTGTATACTTGAAATAGTCTCAATGGGAAAGTTACACCCCCCTGCAAGTTCAAGCTGGCATTGGAAAAGGATATGTAGTGTAAAAGGGAAAATGAAAGATGGTTATCAGAATGGGGAGTGGATAGTCAGTTAGTGAAGGGTATAAATGGTTAGCATGAAGCTCTCCAAAGGTCAGATGGGGGAAAAGCTTATGGACAAGATATGTCATACCTACAGCTTTCATCACCTAGATGGCTCAATTGAAGAAGTTACAGCTTAAAGACAAAATGAAGAATATTGGGATGTGTAATGATGATGAATGTATTCTGTGTCATTCAGAATCAGAAACACACAGTCACTTGTTCTTCAAGTGTGCTTATAGTAAGAGATGTTTGTCAGAGATCAGGAAATGAGCAAAATTGGATTTCCCTGAGGCTGATACAATTCAATGGTGCAATAAGAAGAGGATGGGATCAAGAATCAGAAACCAGGTGGCAACAGCAATAGCCAGCAGTCTTATTTACCACATTTGGCTTATGAGGAACAAGTGCAGGTTTGATAATGTTGTGCTAAGGCCGGAAATTGTTGCTGAAAATGTGAAAACAGAAGTGAGGAACAGAATTAGAAAATGTATACATAACTTAAAAGCTCAAAGTGGTTAGAGGACAGATGTTTGTAATGTCCTTTGTAGAAATAGGGTTAGTTTTTTTTGTTGATTCAGCTGATGTTCCTTCAACTAAAAGTTTTGTAAAACCTTTATGATTGATTGATATAGAATTTACCTTTTAACCAAAAAAAACACCTTCTCAAGATCTATGAGCTACCTCCTTTGTTGTCTGTTTTATTCCTAACTAGCTGGTAAAACAGTCCATCATTTGGTCTTATAGGTACTCGATATTGTATCAGTATAAAAGAATTTTTCATGCATGCATGTTTTACATGCTTGGTGTGTTGTGGTCTAAACTAAATCTTAGACAAGTTATTTAGATTAAGTAGTCTTATTCCTAAGGTTGATCACCCTGGACTGCTCAAAAAATTTCGGCCTATTAGTCTTTGTAATAATAGTTACAAAATTGTGTCTAAAATCTTGGTTAATAGAATTAGACCACATCTTGATAAATATATATCTCCGAATCAAGGGACCTTTTTGCCTGGTCGAGGTACCTTTAATAATTTTGTCATTGCAAATGAAATTTTGCATTCCATGAAAAAAAAGGAAAAAAAGGAAAAAAAGGTTGGTTCGCTTTTAAAATAGATCTTGAGAAAGCCTATGATAGACTTGAATGGTCCTTTGTTGAGTTATGTCTTCGAAAATTAGGTATTGATAGTGATATTATTTTGTTGATCATGAGTTGCGTTGCCACTGCCTCGTATAATGTGCTCGTTAATGGATCACTTTCGGATTCATTTTCGACTTCCAGAGGTATCCGTCAAAAGGACCCCCTTTCCCCATATATTTTTATCATTTGCATGGAATTTTTTTCTTAGTTTATACATAATGATTGTGCTTGTGGTGATTGGAAAGCTTTCAGCTTGATGGGAAGTGATCTTAAAATCTCGCACCTCTTTTGTGCGGATGATGTGATTCCTTTTGGTGATACTAGTGATGGTCCTCTTCTTAGTGTGAATAGTATGCTTTGCCAATTTTTCTACTTCTCTGGACAGAAAATGAACAAAAATAAGAGTAAGATCTATTTTTCAAAAAAATGTGTCAAGCGAGGTAAGATCGAAATTTGAGTCCTTTCTGTGTGTGAAGTATACAGCTGACTTAGGTACTTATCTCGGTTTTCCTCTTGCTGATAAGAGGCCCAACAAAGCCTCGGTATTGAAACTCATTCAAAAGGTGAGGAACAAGTTTAGTACGTGGAAATGCGAGTCTTTGTCTAGAGCTGGTGAAACAGTTTTAATCAAACCCACGTTGTCCACTATTCCTCTTTATCATATGCAGGTTTTAAATCTTCTGGGGTGGGCTACAAAACAGATTGACCAAATTTGTGCAAATTTCCTGTGGGGCTCCACTCCTAATCACAAAAAACTGCATCTTGTTTCATGGAAAAATGTGACGACACCTACTAACATGGGTGACCTAGGTATTAGGTCGACTAGTTTGATGAATTCGGTACTTATGACAAAATTTTGTTGGAGTTTAAATTCCAAAAAGAACCTGGCCTCAGACCTCTTTTATCGCAAATATATTAGAGGTCGTGAGGACCCGTTGGCCTTTAAGAAGGGTTCTTACATTCGGCAGAGCCTTACGAAAGGGTGGGATCAGTTTACGGCTAGTGCTGGTTGGGCTATTGGAACAGGTGAATATATCAGTTTTTAGAATGACAATTGGTGTGGTGTCGGGCCCTTGTGTCATAGATTTATTGGTCCTTTGGTGCCTAGCTTGCATGATTTATCTGTTAAGAAGTTTAAACATGATATTAACATTGTAGATATGGACTTATTTTTTGACGTAGATGTGAAAAATGCCATTTTTGGGCACGTATGTGCCGGGTTCTGGTATTGATTTTATGTGTACTAATCTTGCCAATGGAAAAAATTTTAACTCAAATTTGTTTTATAAAACCTTGTGGGAAGCTAGTAATCCTAGACATGCTGACAATAGTTGGGATAATTTGTAGAGTTTGAACTGTCCAGCTCGAGTTCAGTTTTTTATGTGGCTTGTGAAGTGAAATAGATTGCCCACCACAACCAATTTAGCTCAGAGACATTTGCTTATCCCTTCTTCTTGTCCTTTTTGTCCACAACTCAGTGAGAGCATTTTGCATATTTTGAGAGATTCTTCTCAAGCTCGGCAAATCTGGGAGCCCGACCTTGAACACGAAGCCTGATTGGTTTCATTTGGATGAGGGTTATTGGTTGGCCTTTAATCTAAGCAAAGGACAAAACCTAAACTCGATGGAGAACTGGCCGACTACTTTCAGTTTTGTTTGCTGGCTCCTTTGGAAGAGGAGGAATTCTTGGATCTTAGAGAAAAAAAATATTTCTGAAAATACCATTATACCACTAGCTAAATCCCTAGCCCATAAATTCTCATATCCCCCCTTTGTTCATCAATAGCCAACTGCCACTTTACTTAAAAATAGTCTTTTCTCCTCCTTGGTCCAAGCATGTGCTCTTTACTAATGCGTCCTTTGTTGAAGCGAACAAATCGGCGGGGTTAGCGATTTGTGTAATGGATTGTAGTGGTAGATGGAATACGGGGTTGGGTGCCCATACTTGGGCGGCGGATGCTACGTTAGCTGAAGGCCTTACGGTTCTCATGGGTTTGAATTGGATGAAAAGCTAGAATAGATATGATTTTACTCTCTTTTGCGATCGTGAGTTGGTAGTCCATGGGAATGGAGACACCGATCAACCCATGGGTAGGTTAACTAACGTATATTTGAACTGCAAAGAGCTCCGGATGGAACTCCGTACGGATGTAGAGGTTGTCAACAGGAGGCACAACGTGGTGGCAGATCATATGGCGAGGGAAGCGAGAGCGATTCTTTCTCCGACATATTTGCAGACTATTGAAGACCTTGAACAAGTAGAAGTCGACATTTCAGGACTTGCGGGTTTAAGGAATTTCTTTGATGACGAACTTACTATTTTGCCTCCTTTGGAGAATGTAATAGACATTAGCTAATTCTAGTACCCTCGTCTTTGTACCCAAAAAAAAAAAAAAAAAAAAAGTAGTTTGGTCCACATTTACATTTTAAGTATCAATTCACTTGAGTTACTATGATCATAGGATAGATGTAATGTTGATCCTTTAATGGCATCACAAGTAAAGAGCTATATAATTTTCAGTGGCCTTACAACAATCATGGCCTCTATAATAAAACCTTGAGTACGACGGATACAACACTCATTAAGTCAAGATAGCCTAGCGAATTAAAGTTGTTTAACATCCCGCCTATGATCCAAGAGAACAAAGTCCATCTTCCTACATGGTGGAAAAAGAACGTTTCATTTAAAGGTGTTCTTAGTTCTTTCGCATCCATCTCCTATAATTTGAAGTCATGACCTCCTGATGTTTGGTGAAGCAACACCCCAAGTACTAGATCAAACTCTTGGTGGTAGCTAGATATCTTACAGTTCTTATTAGTATTCTATTTTTACTTTGGTATCTATAAATATAAGAGTTTACATAGTAAACGATTTGGTCAATCGCTTTTAGTTTTTACCCTTTATTATTTGAGCATTGTAATTTTTGTAGAACATTTGAGGTCTTGAATATCTTATATGGTCAATCTCTTGTTCGTAGGTTGGTATATTCCTAATCATGTCGTCATGGGTTAAGGCCAGAGCTACCTTCAAGTCCATATTTTCTATATATCGCCTACGAGTCAGGTTAGTACGGATTGTAGCTCATGTTCTAATTGATGTGATGACGCTTAAATTAAGTCAAGATTCATATGGAATGTGTAGAACGTGATACACTTTAAGTATCTCTTGCGGCTCATATTCACAATTTAGATGTTTTGTATTATATTTCTTACCTATTTAACAAGTCTTAGTCACATCATTTTAGAACTCTTGCGCCTTTTTATTTGTTTCGATTGAATACAAGTCACAAGTACCAATATAACTTATGTCATAGTATATTTCTCGGCCTACCTATGATTAATCATTTTATGTTTAATATCAATTTCACAATTTTTATAAAAACTCCTAATAAATATGCATATCAAATCCATAGGATTTCACATAAAGTTTGTCCATTAGAAAGACTTCTTAGTTAGATTACGATTGTAATGGTAAATGAAAATCATTCCTGAAATATGAAAGTATATTTTTTTTTAAATAGTAGTTTAGATAACATCTCTTACACTACTCATAGTATAAATTATTGTATGTCGATAACAAGAGATAATCCATATATTGTAAACATATGACCAATCATGATTAACTTTGTAAGAGATATTTATGTCTTGTTGCATGTAGTTCCACAAGATTCCACACATTCTTCCGCCTCATCCAAACCTGTTATAATGGTCAAAATTTAATAAATATAAGTAAATGTAAAATGTCAATTATACTGCTTATCTTCAAACTACCGCCTCTATTTCAATTTAAACATCACATGTGGTATTTGTTGTGGAACAAGAAAACTCAGCTCATAAAGTTGAGTGGCAATAGTGTAGCGTTATTAGGAAAAAGAATGGGAAAATGTATGTAAGGATTAATTTGAAAGAATATGAAGTTTATCAAACAGTAGGAATGATAGAAAGGATGCCTGGAATAAAAGAGGTGTTTAGGGTGGGACATCTTAATATATCATTGTTAGATGAAAAATAATGCATTTATTTTTTCCAAAGGATATACTGTACGAACACATGTAATATTTACGATAAAATTCATTAGGTTAAAAGGTGACGTAGCACATACTAGTATATCTATGGTTCAATATTTGAAAAATATAACATGTATGAGTGATAGTGGAAATATTACCGGAATTGTCTCCTGTGATGAACTTTGAGCAAGTAGAAATAGCACATCCAACATGACAAAACTCTTGAGGAGTATTTATCAAAACTTTTTCATTTTTGTCCAGAGGACTATTCATTAACACTTCTTCATTTGAATCACTAGAAACTAGTGGCTTAGATACTACACACTTGACTGCACAACCTGCTGCACAAAATAATGGTTTTGAATAAAAACAAGTAGCAATGCACCCAATGTAGCATTTAGTGAAATCATTAGCCTCTGATTTCTCAATTAGAGAACTGCTAAGTATTAACATCAAAACTATTACTAGAAATCCTCTTGATTTTATTTGTTCCATTATACTCTTTCACTCGTTTTATAACACTCGTTGTATGTTGCTATACACCAACTACAATTGATAGACTCAATATGAAAATTCAACAATGGGGAAAGATGTTTAAATAGTATTCTCATTTCAAAGCCACATGAATATTGTGATTACATTATCAATGATTTTTAGTTAAGAAACTAGCATAATCGGGATAAATGGTAGAAATAGATATTAATATAATAGATATTATTTAGGTTGTATCTTCTAGATTATAGAATATTCTAGATCTAGGAAATTTAGAATATTCCAACATACAACCTAAATAATATCTATTATATTATTATCTATTAAGAATACCATGTAGATTCTATACTAAGGAATCAATTGGATATAAGGGCTGTTTGGTACCAACGAGGGAAAGGGAAAGAGAATAAGAAAGGGAAAGAGGGGAAAAGGAAACAAAACCCCCCAAATCATTCTCATGTTTGTTTGACAAAGGAAGGGAATCAGATCTTCTCTCTCATAACCACCCCCATGTCCCTCTTTCTCCCACTTCTTACGTCACTTTTGCCCTCAAATACACCATCTTCTCCTCTTTCTCCCTCATCCCAACATTTTCATCCTCCCATCGTCACCTCTCTTATTCATGTCGTTGCACTTTCGTCCACTATTTTCGACATTGACACAACTTCCGATCATTTGGTGCTCAATATTGGCCACCAAACTCGCAGATCCGGACTTTGGGTGGCCAAGATCGATCACAAAATGTTCGGAAATTTGTTACTAGTGTGAAGAACAAATCTAGGTATGTATATTTGATTATTTCCCTCGTCTCATCTCCTTCCCTTTTTTTGATTTTTTTTAAAAAGGTGGTGGTTTATGTGGCGTTTAATTGAATTGACGGTGGTCAATGTAGTGGTTGGTTTGTTGTGGGTTGGTTGATGTGGTGGTGCGATCGTCCATTTGGCCCGAGGCGCGATGTGGCAGTCCAATGATGGTGTCGATGATGAGCCGGGGGTGCTGTGGTGGTGGTCCAGTGGTGGTCGGTGGTGGTTAGGGTTGACGTCTGCTATGTGGTGGTGGTACACTGGCGAAGCATGGTTGTCATTGGTAGTTGTTGTGAAACCCCAATAATGGGGAATCATAAAAACCCTTGGGGGGGTAGGGAATGGGAGTAGAGGACTTTGGGGGAATTGATTGAGGCAATTTGGGGTAAGGGAATGATTAAAAAGCACAACCAAACACTAAGAAAAGGAATCAGTGTCTCTCATTCCCTCTCTCTTTCTTGTAGACCCCCAACCAAACAGCCCCTTATCTTTTATTATTTCTTCAATATTGCTTTTCACATAAATGATATCATCCTATTACTAATGATCACAATCTATTTTAACAATTAATCAATATACTTGTATGTGAATGATAAGCAATGTGAAAAAATATAATCCAAAACTCTATAAGTAATCGATAATAATTTCTTGTGGTAAGACTTGATAACATGAGTTTTGCATTAAATTTAATAAATAAATTAAAAAAAAAAAGATACAAAGATTTTTAGTTGCATTCACAACTACTTGTCCTCGTTATAATCACTAGTCTACTATCATATTCAATAAAGACAATAATTTTGTATTATCCTCAATGTATGATATCTACATTTGTGTTTCTATACTTCAGATACATAAGATATTCAAACTTATCCTCATTTCAAAGTTACATGGATATTTTAATTATATGATCAATGAGTTTTAGTTAAGAAATCAACATAATATCAGAAGAAATAAAATTGATAATTTACCATGTAGATTCAATGGTAATGAATCAACTTGATATAGATCTTTCATCATTTATTCATATATGTAAAATAATTTGCTTTGCTTAAGAATGATTTTTTTTATTAATCAAACTAATCAATATACGTGGTGTAAATGATACTTAATGAGAGAAAGATCGTCCAAAAACTTTGTTTCTTTTGATGCCTTATAACATTAGTGCTCTATTATATTCGGGGAAAAAAATTGTAGACATTTTCAGTTGCATCCACAACTAGTTGTCCTCGTTATACTCAGTATTATTATATCACTACGAATTATCTCTTATAATCATTATTATGATGTGAGGGAAAAAAATTAAACAATCAATTCAAATAAAGAGTGCTTGTGTTATCTTCTTCCTATGATATGTAGATTTTGTTCTTCCTAATTTTAGAGATAATGTAGGGCATTCAGTCCTATTATATATTAAAATTTAATTAGCCAAAACATTTTATGTATCTCTTCATGATCAATTTTAAATAAGTTTATGTTTGATTATAGGATTTTTCGTCGAACCACATCTATTAAAATAAATTTCGATCACACCACACCTATTTGTTCAACCACGCCTAATAAGATCTTCTTTTTTGTTTGACTACACCTTATACCAACTTCTGGCTTCACCCACCCAATATCGCCGCTATCACCACCCATTGCCATTCCTTACCCACCCAAGGAAGAGAAAGAGTATAAAAGAGGGACCAAAAATAGAATTTGCGATAAATTTTTAGAGCAAAAAAAAACGAAGGGAGGGGGGAGGAGTGAGTTGGGTGGTAGTAGACGGAGTGGCTAGAGGCGGTATTGGGTGGATAAGGGCCGGTATTTGGTGGGATGGGGGGGAAATAAGGCCGGAATGTGGAATAAGTGTAGTCAAACCAAAAGAAGATCGTCTTATTAGGTGTGGTTGAACAAAATTGATTATATTAGGTGTAATTTGACCAAATTTACTTTGAATAAATGTGGTTCGACCAAAAATCCTTGATTTTAATAAATGAAAAGAATTAAATTAAAGTCAACAATCTTAAAGTCGGAGGGAACATCATCTACTCGCAAAAGTAACAACCCTAAATTTTAAAAAGAGGCATGTATAAACTTCATTTAATTGTAAAGGTAAAATTGATCATACACTCCTGATGTCTGAATGGTTGACGTTCAGTTGGGCGATATGTCGACATCCACTCTCGTTGATAGGCCCATCAATGACTCAGCCCTCCAATCTAGGTTGGACAAATGTCATAGTTGCAGAGGCACTGCTCTCCGTGATGGAGTCTGCAAGGCTGATGAGTTGGGTCTCCCTATACTTGAAATAAAAGGGGATAGTTTGTCGATAATCCCGGCACTGCAGAATTTGTGGTAGATTCCTTGACAGACCAACACTCTTATTAAAGACACTAAACTTTATTTCAACATTTTCGGAAGGTTCATATTCGGCACGTCTTCCGGGAAGCAAATCGAAATGCGGATTGAATTGCGCAAAGGGGGCATCATATCCTTCATAATCAGAAGATGTCTTCTTTCCTCCCCCAATCCCTCTATTGTATTTCAAATGCTGACAAGTTAGATAATACCCTGGGTAGAAGGGTTACCTTACTCTGTTTGGAATTTAAATACATTTATTTTGCACCTTCTCATAACCATTCTTATTCTTTTGCAGCCGATTCGGTAGGAAGAAAGTGGATGGAAAAGAAAGGAAGGGAAATAAATTTTATTGCTTTCCTACGTTTGGTTCGTAAAAAACATGAGAAATGGAAGGAAATAGAAGGAAATCGTCATTCATTAAACTGTCATTTTCTTTTCCTCCCCAAACGGGCGGAATTGGACGGAAAGACAATTTACAGCATAAATAAACACCCAATTTCCTTCCAATTCTTTCCAATTTCCAATATGAAACCAAACAAAGGAAAAATTAGTTCCCTTTATTTCTCTTCTTTTCCTTTCCTTTCCTTTCTTTTAATTCCAAAGTTCCGATTCTTTCTATCCAATTCCTCTATACCAAACAAGTTGTTGAGTTGTATTTACATCACAGACTTGAGATTCCAGAAAAGAAACCGAAAAAAACTTTTGTAACTGTCAATAAAGAGACTCGTTCTAATGAAAACGCATCCAATATTGGTATCTGTCTTGTATTACCGGCGTCCAAGCCTTTCAACAAGGCGGTTTTCGATATCCATCCTTTTCTTCATTATTAACTCGTACTTTGAAACCAAAGCTGGATCTCCAGCTTTAGCAGAAAGCTTGCAGTTCAAAGATGTTTTATCCAGCTTGTCCTTGTACATGCTTTCGAAGGGAACAAAACTGCCCTTCGCATTGCAAAGCCAACCGTGAGCAGCCCTTAATGCAGCGCCCAAAGATGCCGAATCTGTTCATTGAAAGAGCAAAAACACGTATAAAGAAGCAATTTATGCCATGATGCCAAACAAGGACAAAAAAAAACCAGATATAGAGGGTTGAGCAAGGGTTATGTTTTTCAAGGTTGGTATAATTGTGTACTGTCCGCGATACATGATCATTACTCACTAGACAACGTTATTTAAAACCTCTACAGAAAATGTGTGCTAAGGAAAATGAGAAGCTACTTGTAGTCCTTGCTACCAGCAACCTCATAAAAAGTTGTTTGCAGTACCCTGAACCAGTCATATTTTAGTAAAGAAAACCTTACGATAGATTGGTTAGCTAAAAAGGGTGTCAATGTGCCACGCACCATAAAAGGTTTCAGGAAGCTATCAATCCTCCTATAACCGTTGAGTTTCCTTCAAAAAGAAATGATAGGTGCGACTGTGTTACATTCTGACCAGACCTTGACCTTATTAGAGTTCAGATTTTAACATGCGTGTGGCTCCCTGGCTCTGGCCCTTGCATATACACCCCCCTCCGGCCTCCCCCCCCCCCCCAAAAAAAAGCTCACCTGGCCTTTCCACGGTATAGACATCGCAGCCAAATATTGAAGCTATGCAGCCAAGAATACACTCATTGGATGATGCACCTCCAGTTGCTATTAATCGCCTAGGGGGAAATGGCATACCAAATCTTTCAACATGAGCTCGCATTGAAAGAATTTGGCCCTCAATTAAAGCACGAACCTGCAGATAGAGGAAAATTAGCTGCCACACCAACATCATTGTAAAGCCTGTAACAGAAATGATACAAACCTCAGTAACTGCATCAAATTCATTCACTTCTTTTTCATCAGCAGAATCGCCCATGAAGTTCCTTAATATATACCGATGGAAACCAACTGAAACACAAAGACATACCACGAAAGTCAATCTCACGATTCCCTCACCATGAACAAAGACCGACTTCCTAAAGCTCACTACTTACCTTGTAGTCTCACAAAGTGCAAATAACATATGCATCATGTTTAAGAAAATACCTAAATTTTCAAATAGTAATCTAATGCAGAGTGAGTCAGCCTAGTTATCTTGTCTGTCCACTTATATGGAGGCTCAACCTGTTACCCAATACTCCCATATATGATCTAACCCGCCATGCAATTTTTTTAGAATTTCGATTAGCCGATTAACGCGTACACGCACCTTAAGAAGCGTGTACATTGACCCTACGAAGTTTAAAGCCGAACGGAGGGAGTATTATATCATTGCAATATACTGTTACAGAATATCAGCAACTCACCAGGTAATGGGGGAAGAATTTCATGCTCCTTGTAGTAGAAGCCAAGCTTTCCATCTACAGAAGAAGAAACTTTAGATAATAGAATGGAGACAAACCCAGCATTAATCTACATAAACTCTACCAAGTACGAACCATTTAGAGGAGGCGTTTGCTGCAGATATTTGTTGAATACATCCCAAGATTTTTCCGCATACTGATTGCGAATATCTAGCATCACAATTTTCAATGTGTCATTACACCGTCAGATGCACAGAACAAATGCACAGACAACCAAAACGCACCTACCTTCACGAGTCAATGATCCATTCTTATAGCAAAGCATCACCATGTAGCCTTTTATATCCACAGGGTTAGGGAATATATGACCTTCCAACCGAGGCTGTGGCTCATCGGTTATGCCAAATACCTGTTTCAAACAAGCATCATTTATAACATCTTCTATTATCCTTATTGCTTTTCTTCCTCTTCATATTTGATATGGACTTAGTTTTGGGGGAAGAAGGGTAGGGGTTGTTTTATATTTTCTGTTCTTGTCAATTTCCCTTTTGTTAAGCAAAACACAAACACAAGATGATTAACTCACAGTGTCACTTGTGCCCAGACTAATAGCAAGATCACCAGGAGTGTTCAGGGTCAACCCTGCAGAATGAGAATATGCATTGTTTAGGGGCAAAATTGAACTCAGAATATGAACATGTTCCCGAGAAACTAACACACAAAGCACCTATCAATATAAGTTCTGTTTGTGTTTCCTACCCTGGTCTGAGATTTGACTTTGGCATAGCGGGGATGTACACTAAACTTCCCCACCCCCCACCACCATCAAAAGAACAGGAACAACAACACCATTACCCCAGTGCCTCAAAGGTTCCCGCCATAAGGCGGGATTGGATGTGCACAACCCTTATCCCTGCGCTGAAACCATAGAGAGGTTGCTTGTGGATGACCCATAATGAAAATTGCTTCGAGAATAGCACCAACTGGGCTGATACTTCACAACACAAGACGCGCAGACAGTTTTGAGGGCCATTTTGCTTTATTCCATCTATTGGCTATGGAAACAAAAAAAAAAAAAAAAAAACGTTGCAAGGACACGAATTACTCCATAACTTTGCAGCGACATAAAGCTGCAAGAAGCTTGCATATTCTTCTTGATCTTCAGAAGCTTTTTTTAAACAAGAAAAATAGATCATAGAATACTGCTGCTGTGCTTAAAATTTACCCCAAACTAAATAGGTTTCACAAAACTTTCAAGTATCTTAATATCAAAATATGTGGCTTCTTGATTAATAGACATTTTCTTCTAGGACTGGTAAAAACAGCAGTAATACAAAAGCGTAACCATTGAGCATGATATGTGAGCAATCAAAGTATCACAGCACAAGTTGCAGTGGGTTCGAAACTAGATCCAGTCTGTTGTAATTGCACTTGAATATATCCTTACATAAGGTGGAAACACCATACAGGGAGAGTAAAACTCTTAAACAGCCTTTTGGGAGTGCATCAGCCAGCAGGCATCCACAAAGTTCCATCAAATTAAAGAAAAGAAAAAAAGTCAGCTTTGGGTAGGAGTTTGTGGGATGACAAAAAAAAAAGGACTTAACCAAGTATCATGTTTGTATGTGAACATGATAACTCTTCCGATAAGTGCACTGTTCTCAAGATGTGCTTTTACATGCGAAGGTGTGACAGGCTAGTTTTGGAGAAGTAAACCTACCAATAATTTTCCAACTGAGTAATGGATTCCTTCACAGCATTCGCATTGATGATCTAAATGGTCCGATACGATGAGGTTGTCTCACCCTAAAGTTACTCTAGAGGAAAAGTGAAAGAATACAATGAAGCAAATTGAGGAGCATCAGATTGATGTATACATAAAAAGGCACTACAGCATTCGCATTGATGATCTAAGTGGTCCGATACGATGAGGTTGTCTCACCCTAAAGTTACTCTAGAGGAAAAGTGAAAGAATACAATGAAGCAAATTGAGCAGCATCAGATTGATGTATACATAAAAAGGCACTACAAGGGAAAATTTAAGTGATGTTCATCAGCCAGAACCAAGGAAGCAAGCATACTAACCTACCAAGAAACATCAACAGTGGGTTTGAGAGCGCTACTATTGTTCTTGTTATAAGAATATGGAGCAACAAAAAAACAAATATTGAGACATTCCATTTTAAGCTTTCATGTACTACGTCGTGGATTTGAGATAAATGGTTAACCCAGATGCAATTTGATTGTTTGAAATGTAGCATACAACAGCAGAGCTTTAGCCACAAATTAAATCGGGGTCACGTAACACAGACTGTCATAGTGACAGTTGCGTGAAAGGGGAACAAAATACAAAAAGATGGAGAGAACGAGACACAAAGAGGTGGAAGAAAAATGAGAGGGAAACAAGAGTAGCTTAGAGATAAATTGCTATAGGAGTGGACACATTGGCTTTCAGCAGTGCTAAACAAACCATTAATTTGCCACTGTGTGCGGGATTTTTATGGTTGTTAGAAGTGGATCCCTTGCAAACTTTGTGTGCATTTCATAAGCTTTTACCCCTATCTTTTTTCTTTGTCCAAGTAAGTAACACCAACACACATAGGTCAACCCAAACCTTAGCCTCAGATCAGTATCCTTGCAACCCTACCCTCAAACTACTTGAACAAACCTTAGTCTACTAGAAAACCTACCTTTGAGGACTCAAAATGACTAAGGTAGTGTTTGGAAACAAGAATTTGAAAATTTGTAATCATTTCACTTCCCTCATTTGAGAATGTGGAATTCAAATACCATTCAAATGTTTGGGGAGGGTGAGATTTCAATATGACACCTCTTGAGATGTCATTTGTTTTGGCCTGATTGGATTTGATACAAATTCCAAAGGATTTGACACAAATCCAAATTCTCAAAATCTTGAGTTCCCAAACATGGGATTTGACTATTTGAGTCAAATTTGGATTTGAGAATCATATCCCTATATCCAAACACTCTCTAACTGGAATTACACAAAGCTGTCAATTTCATTTGTCAGCATTTCAAATCAACGCCATAAACTTCTCGACCCTAGACCATGCTGTAGATAGATAACTAGAAGCTTTGTAGCATCGGAAACTATGTCAGCTATGTAAGTATTAAAAAAAAAAACTATTTGACGTGTTATCCAGAGCCTAGAGGTGGCCTATGGAACACGGAAACATAACTCTTGGCCTTATCTAACCGTTCTCATTGTTCAAATTGCAGGACCAGAATTTGGACCGCAGATAAACAGTGAATGATGAAAATAACAACTACCTGCAAGGCTGTTTGGGTTGTCTCCAGACCACTGAATAACCAGGCAATTCTTGCTGAAGTGAAACCTGTTAAAAACAGAAAGCATTCCCATAAGTTGTTTATCAAAAAGTATCCCCTTAAACAAGCAAAAACCATTTCCAAAGTCTCCTGCAATATACTTCACTGAGACACCAGATATATAAGAAAGTGCGTCTACCAAATATCACTTCCATGGGAATACTCGCAACTTAACTCTCTGAATCACTTAGGGAAACGACAATAATCTTAAAAAATAATTTTCAGTGAATGCTAACTCTTACTGTTGGACTACATGACTGTTCGTGACCAATCAACAAACACTCATCTTTCTGTTTTTCACCTACCATACTATTTGCTACCATGGAGAATATTACATGGGAATTGATGTGTGACAGTATGTGGGCCGGCTTGTGGTATCAATTACTGCTAATGTGACCTATTCTTTCTTTTAATAGATCTACAACAACAACAACCACAAAAAACATTTAGACAAGTTCTCGTGCTGTGGATTCTAACTCTATGTAGCCATCCAGAGGCATTCAAAATAATGGGACATGAATTGGAACTCTACTTGACAGCATCAAGAACGATTGTGAGAAAACATTTTGTGATAAGGCTATTATTTACAGGGGACCAAATCAACAGAACAGCCAGCAACCAAGTTTGTCACAAATGAACTCAAAGCATTTAATTACAACATTAAACCAAAATAAAGAGTACATCTCCTGGCTCTGGATTATGTTAAAAAATTAAAAATTAAAAATAAAAAAAGAACTGAATACACTGGCACTAACCTTTCTACGAAATATGAAGCTATGAAACCAGCAACAGCATATGCAGGAGCCGGCTTTCCCAGCTTTTCCTCCAAGTCTGGTGCAGTAGCCTATCACAAATTGAAAGAAACAGTCGAGTGTTTTTAATAGGGACACTTCCAATGTAACAAATCACGATTTAGTTACTCAAGTCTCAACTTGACACTAGAGTAAAGATCCCTCCTTCCAGATTTTTAAAAGTGCCAGTTGTTGTCGTTGATTTACAATGAGGTAAGCTACTTAAACGAGGAGGACAAAAATTGAGACAGAGATTACGTACATCCAAAGCCTTCTTAGACCATACTCTTTGCTTGATATCTAACAAGTTCATCCCAGCACCATCTGTTTCATCAATGGAAGCATAACATCCTACAAGAAGAGACGCCATGAATGAGCTCACAAGCGATATCCTCTCAGTACATTTATATTCTTCTGGTTGTGTCTCGAAAATCCTCCGAATTTGAGGTCCTGTATATCGTTCATGGGCACAAGATCCAGTCAGACGAGACAGTTCCAGTGCCCCTCCCATAGCCTCCTCAATCTTCTTGCATTGTTCAGTTGTACTACTATCCATCCATATTGGTGATTCTTTGATGGAGAAAGCCTCTCCCAGTTGCTCGACTAATTGCTTCTTAGGATCTAACGACGATAATATTACCGAACTGCCATTCTTCCAGTACACACTACCATGCTGCTGGCCACTTCCTGAGACCGCTGCAACCTTTCCAAAATCAATCTTGCTTGATAACTTCTGAAGCATCATATCAAAAGCTTCAACCCACATCACAGTAGGAGAAACGATCCGGCCACTAACAGAAGTATCTCGGTAGACTCCATCCTTAGTCTTGTAATGAGGCAAGTCAGAATCAAAATGAACCAACTCAGTCGCAACAATGTTTAGGTTGGAGTCCAAAATTGTAGTCTTTAGGGACCTAAAACCATCATATGTCACAAAATGTTTAGTTACACATCTTACACTCTTTTGCCACAGTCTTCATGACAGTCATCAATACAATTCGTTGGAACTTCAGTTGTTGAAAATTACATATCATCAAAAAAAAAAAAAGTTGTGACCCCCATTGGAATTAAACTCAGAATCACTAGCACATTCCTTATTCGTTCCCCTTTTGCGACTAGCCACGCGTAACATGTCCATAGACAGCAACTGAGGAACACTAACCCAAGTGAGGTTTCATCCTTAAACGAATGGGCAATACGAATGTAGGCCACTAGTCTATCAACAAGTCTCTCTACCACTACTTTTATCAATGTGACGATACTTTTGACGCACAAATGCCGAAAATTCTCGACATTTTCATATACTTTTTTTTGTTGTTTCTCAAGAACTAATTATTCAACTAATCACAATAAGAGTAAATAAGAGCCAAATTAAACAGGTGGGCAATCGTTATTTTCCTGCATCTTGCAATTAATCGCAATTTCAAATACCAAAATTTAAATTAATGGATCAATTACACAAAATTATCATATGGGTAGTCGCAAATTTAAACACCAACAACTCAAATAAATAATGAAACCCAGAAAATGAGATTTTAAAAAAGAGAAAGCAACTCACTGAGTAGAACTGTCAAAGCCGAGGAAGAGCGAGTCCTGTGCAAACGAGTTGTCCGCCATTAGAGATGATTCCCCACCTTGATCAATCTGGTTTTAATACTATATATTATATGATAAATATGATATGATATGATATATTGATATGATAGGGATGGGGATGTCGCTGTTGTTTTAGTATGTGGAAATATGATTTAGGATAAAATTTTCAGTTGATTTTATCCGTGAAACTCTGATAAATGTGTAGCTTTTAGTAAAAATGTTAATAATAGGTAATTCTACTATTTTGGTGCTAATCCCATCTTTATCCTCTTTCATGCTAATCTTAATCCATAATAGCGAGTAATTCAATCTCAATATATCGTTACTGTTGGACTTATAGACTCGACTCAAATATAGACCCCATAGCGCGATGCTCTATTCTATTAGTGTGCCGTGTTAGACATATTAAAGTGGTTTCGGATCATACCAGCTGAAGACAGATACATATCCGATCCTACCCAAAATGCATACCGGATAGTAAATCGTGCATTCAAGTCGAAACAAAGAATTTGATTACCCCAAACTCCGATCGTCTATCTTACAATGAAATGGATAATTTCAGTAAATTAACTGCTGAATAGAGTTGGACCAAAGAAACAATCGATTCGAATGATATGGTCATACTGTTTTGGGTTCTAGGGGATTTCGGGTGATTCAGATCAGTCACTGAGTTTTGGTTCCAAATCATGCGATACAAAACGAGTGACCTATCACAGAAGTTTTGTGGAACTGGTAGGAGGGGCACTGTATCACCATAACAAAATAATCTAATAACTTCAGGCTCACAGCACAGCATCAGCTCAGAATGTCAGTTTTAAGCCGAACAGGCAAACATTCAGCGCAATTCATAAAAGAAACCGGGTATAGGAAAGCTCAGTCTTTACTTAAACAACATACATTCTCCTCAAAAGTCAGAAGTACCAATGTACCACTCCATGCATAGCATTCAAGATTAAAGATCTAGGTTGGCATCAACCACAGACATTGATGATTAACTAAAGAAACGATGACCGACAGTTTAAACTGAGTACATTATTCATAACATGCCAGAAAACTTACGACCTACTACTTAGTTCAGCCACTTAGGACACATCAATCTTCATACTCATCTTCATCCTCAGCACCTTCAGCACCAACTTCCTCATAATCCTTCTCAAGTGCAGCAAGATCCTCACGGGCCTCAGAGAACTCTCCTTCCTCCATACCCTCACCCACATACCAGTGAACAAAGGCACGCTTGGAATACATAAGATCGAACTTAACATCAATCCTGGAGAAGACTTCAGCAACACTGGTTGAGTTAGAGATCATGCTTACAGCCCTCTGCACCTTTGCAAGATCACCACCAGGGACCACAGTGGGTGGTTGGTAGTTGATACCACACTTGAAACCAGTAGGACACCAATCAACAAACTGGATGGTTCTCTTGGTCTTGATGGATGCCACAGCAGCATTCACATCCTTTGGCACAACATCACCACGGTACATGAGGCAGCAGGCCATGTACTTTCCGTGCCTTGGGTCACACTTGGCCATCATAGAAGAAGGCTCGAAAGCAGTGTTGGTGATCTCTGCAACTGAAAGCTGCTCATGGTATGCCTTCTCTGCTGAGATTACAGGGGCAAATGAGGAAAGCATAAAGTGGATCCTTGGGTAAGGGACAAGATTGGTCTGGAACTCAGTCACATCCACGTTCAATGCCCCGTCAAACCTCAATGAAGTAGTGAGGGAAGAGATAACCTGCAAAACACATCCACATTATGGCATCAGTTTACAAACAAACGACAGTCCACTAGGAAAAAGGAGATAAAACTAGTCAAGTAAAACTTTGTTGATGAATTGGATTATAGTATACCTGAGAAATAAGGCGATTGAGGTTGGTGTATGTGGGGCGTTCAATGTCAAGGGAGCGACGACAGATGTCATATATGGCTTCATTGTCAAGCAGCACAGACACGTCAGTGTGCTCAAGAAGGGAGTGTGTTGAGAGGACACTGTTGTACGGCTCAACCACAGAGGTAGAGACTTGTGGTGATGGGTAGATAGTGAAACCTAGCTTGGATTTCTTCCCATAGTCCACAGATAGACGCTCCAACAGAAGTGACCCAAGACCAGAACCAGTACCACCACCCACAGCATTGAACACAAGAAAACCTTGCAGACCAGTACAGTTGTCGGCAAGTTTCCTGATACGGTCCAAGCAAAGATCAACAATCTCTTTCCCAACTGCAACAGCAAAGATGAATCATTAGCATTTAACATACATCAAGAACTTATCATACAAACGATGGTGTCTATTTAAAACCAGACCATAACAGAACATATGTAACTGCGACAAAGACCATTGCCCAAACAGCTAACATACTTAACGTCTTCACTTCTTATTCGCAAACATAGTATAGCCATGTGAACACGACAGAAATTATAAAGCATGCTATCATAACATGCACCAAAGCAGAGCATGAAGGAAATAGAGAGCTGTACTTGTGTAATGGCCTCGGGCAAAGTTGTTGGCTGCATCTTCTTTTCCACTGATCAGCTGCTCAGGATGGAAGAGCTGGCGATATGTTCCAGTACGGACTTCATCAATGACAGTAGGCTCCAGATCAACGAACACAGCACGAGGAACGTGTTTCCCTGATCCAGTCTCACTGAAGAAAGTGTTGAAGGCATCATCACCTCCATTTGGGGTTGCATCACTAGGCATACGGCCATCCGGCTGTTGCACAAAGTTTATAAAAGTCAGTAAACTGAAAAATATTCAGGAGCACTGTCCTTATAAGCATGTCAAGAACAAAATTCTGGTAAAATACACACGCACACACAATCAGACATCATTATCATATAAGCACAGTTTCAGAACACATATAACTGCAATCTGTATGGAAAACACATTTTACAAATCAGAGTCACCAAAATAAGTTCACGGCACTATTTCACAAGATAAAAACAGATACTCATCCATCAGTTACAATCCATAACAAAAACAAAGATTACAATATGTGAAAAGAGCCTCCAGATTCCGACATTTCTAATTGTCCTTTATCCAAACACAGAATTGATTTCAGATCATATTCAAGAGCGCAGTCCTGAGTAACAACAATACATCTGATTAACAGCTAAGCCTTACATGCATCAACACATCGCACCACAGAAACAGTCCAATACATCAAAGTATCAAGCCACAACTCAAACGCGACAAAAATAGATAACCTCATTAGCATCTATTCACGGTATCAAATCAAACAAACGCCCTCTGTATGGTACACCGACTGTTCACATGAACTCGGAATCACCGAAAGTAAGTTCACGTTCAAATTTCACGAGACATAAACAAATCGTCATCTATCAAACACAATCCATAACAAAATAACGATTAACCATTCCGACATTTCCAATTGAAATCAAATTCACAAACGAATTCCTGAGTATCAACATGTTTTGCGCCGCAAAAGCAGTCCAGTAATACAAACCACAAGCAGTCCATTTCACAATCTCACACAAAAAAACACACACATCCATCCACATCAGAAAAACTACCAGTAACTTAAACAACTACTGAAATAACACAATCTACGTATCTTCGGCCACAATTTTCACTGTAACACAAATCATGCATTAAACGAGAATATGCTCATACATTGTCATCTATTTAACCAAATCAAACACAAACACAAACCTCAACATTTATCATCAAAAAATCGGCAAAAAAATCACAGATCTAAGAAATTTCATCAAGTATTTATACCTAATAAATAGACTATATCAAATTCATAACAAATTAATAACATGCATATTCCAAATAATTATAAAAAAAAACGCACATCAATAAATTACTTTTTTTCGTAAACTAAAATCATCCTGAACATAACAGATCAAAAACAGCATAAAAAAACACAATAAATCCGAAAAAAATTGCAACAACGAAACATTTCTCAACAAAAACACAAATCATTAGGTTTATTTTCGATAGACAACAGATCCGAGATTTTCAATAACAACAAAAAAAATACTGAAAATATAAAACCGAAAAAATTGAAAAAAAAATAACATAAATAAAAAGTAAAAAGAAGACGAAGACGAAGGAGGAAGCGTAAACCTGAATGCCGTGTTCGAGACAGTAAAGCTCCCAGCAAGAGTTTCCGACCTGAATACCGGCCTGACCAATGTGAATCGAAATGCACTCCCTCATTTTTTCCGATTCGAAAACCTGAGAAAACCAGAAAACCCTAGGAGAGAGAAAATGAGGTAATTTTGTTTTTTTGAAATTTGGGAGAGATTTTTCAAGGACGAGACGAGCGTTTATGAAGACGCTCCTCTCTCTCAATTTTCAAGTGAAGTGTGTGTGTGAAGACTGATGAGAAAATGAATTTTTTTGGGGGTGGTTGAGTGTTTATATAATTCGAGGGTTAAGTTTCCGGGTCGGTATGGGCCTCTTATGGGCTTTTCAACCCAAATGGAGGGTGAACGAGGGGGCGGAAAATGCGAAACGGTTATTATTGAAATCTTTTTTTAAATGTAAATGTTTTTAAATTCAGATTTCAGACGCCCCGCTTATTTGAATTTTGAATTTTGCTAACATGGGTAATCGAGGCACAAGACTTGAGGTGAAGAGTGGAAGACTATCAATTAGTCGTTTGTCGACGTACGTTGGGATCGGGTTCTATTTTAAAAAATGATAATACTCTTTCCCATCCAAAATCAATGTTTTTAAATCGGGCCAGACATTGAATCGGTAGTCTCGGCCTTTCGGGGGTTCGTGAGTTAAGGGGTTCGATCCATTCAACCGTATAAAAAAAACCTGATGATGTCGTAATTATAAAAATATTAAGTAATTAAATTATTGCCGAAATCCTTTAAATATTTGGGAGAGCGCAAATTCTACTGTACCCTGGGTACCTTCCTTTGTGTACCCCCAAGTTTCATATTATTACTTATTGTTATCTATTCTTTGCATACATATTTTTTTTTTTGAAGAATTGGATTGGGAGATAATTCATTCATGTCAAGATCTGCAAGGGTTGTAACCCCTTCCGGAAAAGTATCTACAACAAATAATTCTTGTCCACCAAGGGAACCCAGCCTAGCCACATACGGAGGAGTGAGCTATTGTATTGTCCGCCCGTTTAACATGAGAAATAACAAAGTCGTGAAAACTACTACCAAGGTCGTTAATGTCTTCAAGTAGGAGATCGACCACGCCAGAGCTCAACTTCTTGTTTATCAAGGTCTGCGTCATAATATGTGCGTCACTCTCTATAATAGCGTCCCGAAAGCCCAAGTGTATTGTAGCGTGAACCCAAATCTCGCGGCAGCTACTGCATCAATCAAAGGACTCCAACTCCTTCTTAGTCTAATGGCAACAATTCTAACCACATGCCCCAGAGCGTTCCTTGCAATACCCCCAAGTCCTACTGACCCATCCCCAAAAACAGCCGCATCAGTGTTAATCTTGTACATACCAACGGGGGGAGGGGTCCAGGAAGAAGATGTGATTAGCCTGCGCGCGCCACATTGTGTGGGTGAACAAATTCAGCATATTGACGTTGCTCGTGGACTAACCTGATGAATCCTTGGACCACAGTTGGAGGGTCGGGTGAGACATGATTGAATACTCTTTCATTCTTGCACATCCATGAAGCCCACGTTGTTGCTAGGAAGTCACTAACCGCCGTTGAATCCGTCGTGTGTAGCGCCTGCATAACTAGTTCATCAAAGCGAGAATTGGTTGTACTACAAATGAATGTCGCAGAGGGGTTGGCATTCCAAATCAGAGCAAGGGTGTCACAGCTCACCAAAGCATGAAAAATTGTTTCTGGTTCTCTTCCACACAGCTCACAGACCGGGTCAGGTGTGCTATGTCGGAAGTGAAGGCGCTCCTTCACAGTAAGGCTTCCTAAGCAAGCCCGTCAAATGAAATGGCGGAGCTTTGGGAGAGCATCAAAAGACCATATTTTCCTCCATAGGGAATGCCCCTGGGACGCGTCATAGAAATCCAAGACTCCTTTCGAGCCGACCCTAACCAGTAACATTTGCAAACCGAAAAGCACCCATCACTAGTCGACCACCATATCCGCACATCCTTTGGAAAACGCCAGCTCAAAGGGATGTTTAGAACTAACATGCCCTCGTCGGGATTAAGAAGGGCGTCATTGACCTCCTAATCCCACTCTCCGCTAACAAAATCGATCAGCTCCGCAACACGGAGGTCAGTTGGTGTAACACTACGGAATTTGGAAAGTGGTTTATGGAGTTGGTTTGTCCCACATTGGGAAATTAAGGCTCATATGACCAATTTATAATAGATCCATACCATCTAACTAACAACAAGGCATTCACTTTTTAGAGCCCGCAGAGGATATGCGGGCATAAGTGGCGACTACCCATCTTATTGGGTTGTGTTGTGACAGACGGTGGTTCGGGCTGTTACAGATGGTATCAGAGCAACCCTGCGACCGCGTGCTGAGTGCTGGGGTAAGGCCCAGGTCAGCCGTCTAGCGGGGGAGATCTTGGACCTGTGTTGATGTTGGTACGGTTTGGCCGAGGCGCAACGTGGACATTACCTTCTCTAAGTGCGGGAGTTTGTAACACTTCGGAATTTGGAAAATGGTTTATGTATTTGGTTTGTCCCACATTGGGAATTTAAGGCTCCTATGATCAGTTTATAATAGATTCTTACCATCTAACTAACAACAAGACATTCACCTTTTAGAGCCCGGAGAGGATATATGGGCCTAAAGGGTGACTACCCATTTTATTGGGTTGTGTTGCGACGGACGGTGGTTCGGGCTGTTATAGTAGGAGCCCATAAAGGACGCGAGAGAGTCGGCTTGTTTGAAATCCAATCACCATCCCACACGTTGATATCACTTACATTCCCCACACGACACTGTAGCCCTTCAAGCAGCAAAGATTTCGCCCCCTAGATACTTCGCCAAGTATAGCTCGGGTCAAAACCTCGTAACACGCCCAGGACATCTCCATCTTTGAAGTATCGGGCACTCAAGACACTGCAAAAGGAGGGGTTGCGGGTTATTAAGAAGTCGCCAACTCTGTTTTGCTAAAAGGGCTTGATTAAACACTTTCAAATCACGAAACCCTAGACCACCCCATTTCTTCGGGTGACAAAGTGAGTCCAAGCTACGCCAATGAGTTTTTCGCTCCCCTCTTTTCGCACCCCACCAAAAACGTGCTATAATTGAGTGGATTTCGTCCACCAGCCCCTCTGGGAGCCGAAACACGCTCATCATATAAGTAGGGATGGCTTGAGCCACCGCCTTGATAAGGACCTCCTTTCCGGGCAAAGAGAGAAATTTTTCCTTCCAACCTTGAAGTTCTTTCCATATCCTCTCCTTGATAAGAATATTGTCGTCTGCAAAGAACAAGTGAGACACCCGCGGTGCCCCTTTGCACACTCGTGCCCCTTGGATATGACCTAACTTGACCGCCCTACTCAAAGCTGTTGAGAAAGCATCTGCACACATGATAAAAAGGTACGGTGATATGGGTCACCCTGCCTCAGACCCCGAGTCTGGATGATTTTTCCGCGAACATGCTCATTAAAAGAGAAAGCAAATTTAACACTGCTTACGCAGCGCATAATCTTGTCAATCCAGCCATCACTAAACCTGAACTTCCTCTTGACCATTTCTAGGAAACACCATTCTACCCTGTCGTAGGCCTTACACATGTCAAGTTTCTGAGCAAGCGTCCCACAACGCCCTTTCTCTTTCCTTTTCATCGCATGAAACGTCTCAAAAGCCACCAAAGCATTATCGGTGATTAATCGACCTGGAATAGAAGCACTTTGATTTTCCGATACAATATTAGACAAAAAAGGTTTCATCCGATTAACAAAGGTTTTAGAGACAATTTTGTACAGGATGTTACAAAGACTAATAGGACGAAACTGAAGAAGGGATTTGGGATCCTTACATTTCGGAATAGGACAATTGAGGCCTGGTTGAGTGCTCCCAAGTCTGACGTGCTTCTCCACCATTTACGAATAAAGCTCACCACATCAGCTCCCACAATATCCCAAAACTTCTGGTAAAACAAAGCATGGAAATCGTCGGGTCTTGGTGCCTTATTTGGGTTCATATGGTTAAGGGCACTAAAGATTTCATCCTCTGTTGGTTCTGCATCAAGTAGCATTAATTTTACCAGTGATGCGGTGTGGAATCCCTTCCAGAGCTTCCTCAAAAGAGTCAGTTGGCCTGGCTGTGAACATGTCTTCATAGTAAGTTGTGATCATCCTTTCCACATTGTCATTCCCCTCATGCCACACACCCTCATCGTCTGTTAAACCCTTGATTGTATGACGCTTACGGCGATGGTTTGCCTTATGATGGAAATACGCTGTGTTGCGATCTCCGTCTCTCAGTTCATTTGTACGGGCACAGATAAACCAGAAAGTCTCCCCCTTTCGAAAAAGATCGTCTAGCTCTGCAACCAACTCCCGAATTTTGGCTAAGAAGTCCCCTGATAGAGGGCTTGCTTGCCAGATTTTTAAATTCTTCTGAGCCTTCCGAATACGCTTCTTGATGTCACCAAAATTATGGCTAGCTCAGGTTGCAAGACCAGCCACACATGTAGCACAAATGCGCTCCTTTGGTGGAGTGTTTGAGGTTGTACCCCACGTATACCGAACTACCTGAATGCACTCCGGATTCGAGAGCCACAACGGCTCAAACTTGAAACCCCTCTGACTCCCTCTGTGTCTTAAACTAGAATCCGATCCAAGCAAGATTGGGTTGTGATCAGACTTGTATCTCGGGAGGTGCTTTGCATACATATATTCTACACCCAAGTGGTCTTATGTTCACCATACCATCACTCAGCTCCTGTGTTCAATCCCATCCACAACAATTTGCGTGTTTTTTTATTCCTCAAGAATAAAACTATTAATAAATACAACAAGTCTCATATGAGACGGTCTCACCATAAGTTATTGTGAGACAGATCCTTTTTTACCCAATTACTTCAACCAAATAACCAATTACCCATATTTTAAAAAAATCAATTCCTTTTAAATGTTAAACTATTAAAAAAATAATATTCTGTTTCCTTACTTTTAGCAACTTGAACTTTTGACTTCTCCTAAAAATCTACACTAGTCAAAACTTTGTGCATTATCTTCAACCTTTTTTACCATGTACTGTGGTTATTGTTCACCATTAGCTCTTCAACCTTAATTGTAGCGAAATTTACCACTTATTACATCAACTTGGTTATTCTTATTTTTTTGTGAGGACAAGTAACAGTCATACGAGGTTGAATTTGACGAGGGACGACACCGCACCACTGGCAGCTTCCATTGAAGGGCTTCGTTATGCTAGCTATTGCCAGAAGACATACATGCTAGAGAATGAAAGAGGAAAAGAAAGAGAAACACAAGGATTAGGTGATCATTATGATTACGATTCTATGATTTTCTAAGGCTCAGTTTTTAATATTTATCTGTAACGTTGAGTGGTGGAGTGGTCACTTTTTGTTTTACAGTAGATTAAATTCGTGGCGGTATATTTAATAATTAAGAATATCATTTACGTTGAACTTTTATAAGGTTACTAAATATGTGTTTAGACTTTAGGGTAAATATTTATTACGGATAATTTAACAAATTATGAGTTGGATATTAACAATACGAAAACTACTCCAAGTATTGTGAACTTTTTTTACGGGTACTTTTGATCTTATTTGGGTTACTAGAAGCGACAAATAGGCCACTTTCAATTTTGTGTCACTACAAATTTTAAAGGTAAGAGATGGATCATGAGGTAACTTTTAGTTGAATAAGAGTCACAATCTAGCACTATAAGATCACTATGTTGTTCACTAATGATGGTTAAATGATCACCATTTGTTTAAAGTAGTTCAAACATGCGTCTAAATACAAGAAGGATGTTACACATCGTAAAGACTTGTGCTACAAAATGTTAGTGATCTACAAGACTACAACAAAATTAAGATTCCATTTTTCCTTCTATAATAAAAAATCAAGTATTGACAATCGCCACTTCAGTCTATTGATTCTCGTCGATTCTCCAAGCTACTAATGAGATCACCTTGGTCGTTCCTTGATAAATTGCAGGTAGATGATGCTCTGACTTGTTTATTCAAGAACGTCAAGGCCGAAAGAGGATAAAATGATGTTGGCACCGCACTTGACGTCATTTTAAGACTCCTTAACATCCTGAGACATCATTAGCGAAAATAATACGAGTTACTACTAGTTAAAAATGGATTACTTTTCACTTTTTTTGGGTTACTAGCTTAGCAATAATATTGCTACTTACAATGTTTAGTCTACATTATTACAACTTTTAGGGGGACACTACTTTAATGATCGCTACGCTTAATTTAAAATGGATTACGATGAGAGGTATGCATGTTACTCAACAATAAGCGATGACTTGTGACCACTTTGGTAACTGTACTACTTACAATAACTAGCAACCTTTACGCTTTATTCAAAGTGGATTATGATTCAAGAAATTAGGGTCACTCGACAATAAGTAATTTGTGACGTTCAAAATATGAAATCACGACTCGTGACCATGTATTGGTTTATTATGCAACCTTATTTTAAAAAGTGTATAACTTTTATGTGGACTACAATATGCTTGAAGAGGGCTACTTTAAAATTTTAGGCAAGACAACTACTTAAATACATTAAGTGGCTTACGATTTAGTGATAATACCCTTTCAGAAATTTCATACGCGCGACGCATACGTTGAAAGTAAAGTGGGTTACAACAAAAGAAATCTAGGTTACAAAAAAAATTGATGATATATGAATCCTAACCAAGTAATGTTTCATAGTAAGCACATTGTACTCATCCCGAACTAACTAATGAATACCTAATCTTATTCAACAACTCATGAATACCTAATCTTAACCCGCAAAGAACATGAAATTTCAATAGCACAAATCTGATTGTATTGGACATGCAATTTAGGCATTAAAGTTAGATCGATGTCAACACATATACCACACGATTAGAAATTTCAACCCAAGAAAATCATTAAACACTTAGAATAATGTCGATAAATGAAATTAAGAAAAAAAACTCATATTCGATTCATCACGTTGTATTCAAACCTTGAGTTTTCGGATCTTCTGATCTCTTACGCTTTGATGGAATCTTCACAGCAGTGTTTTTTTCCACATCTTAATCCAATAGTGTGGTTGAATTAGGCAAAATGGTGAGGTTTTGGGTAACAAGAAAAATAAAGGAAGGAGGAAGAAGAAACGTATAAAGAGAGGAGAGAGAAAAGTAAAGTAGTTGAGTGAAGGAAAGATGTGCATATTATGGAAAAAAATCTAGGAATTTTAATTTTTTTTTATTCATTATTATAAAAAAGTTGTTTTCTATGTGGGTATAAATATTATGGAAACTGAGTTATAGAATCCATCTCACACTAACTTATTGTGAGACGGTCTCACTTGAGACCCACTATAATTAATAAATAACCATCCCAATTCCATCGCAATTTCTCTCTCCTCCCCCCTTTCCCAAACCCGACTACATGCCAACCGCCACCCTACGCACCACCTCAGTCACCAACCGCCACCCTAGCAACCCCTTGACGTCCGGCGACCCCACCATCCGCCACCGCGTCACCTTTTCTCCTGTTTTGGAATGAATAGTATTTGTCTTGAAATGAATGGTAGTTATTGCTCTGGAATGAAAGGTTTTTGTTTTGGAATGAATTTTTTTTGTCCTGAAATTGATGGTTATTGTTCTGGAATGAATGATTTTTTTTCTAGAATGATTTTTTTTTGTCCTAAAATGAATGGTTATTGTTCTGTAATGAATGGTTTTTGTTTTGGAATGAATGATTTTTGTCCTGAAATGAATGGTTATTGTTCTGTAATGAATGGTTTTTGTTTCAGAATGAATGATTTTTGTCCTGAAATAAATGGTTATTGTTCTTGACTAAAATTAGTAAAATGGTTATTGTTCTGGAATGAAATATTTTTGTTTTGAAATGAATGGTTATTGTTGTGGAATAATTAGCTTTTGCTATGAAATAAATGGTTTTTTGTTTAACTATGAATTGTTTTTGTCCTCAAATGAATGGTTTGTTTTGGATTAATGGTTACTGTTCTACAATGAATAGTTATTGTTTTGGAATGAACGTTTTTCGTTCTGAAATGAATGGTTATTGTTCTGGAATGAATGAGTTTTGTTTTGAAATAAATGTTTTTGTTCTGAAATAAATGGATTTTGTTGTGCAATGAATGGTTTCTGTTCTTAAATGAATAAATTATGTTTTGAAATGAATTATTTTTGTTGTGGAATAAATGGGTTCTGTTCAGAAATAAATTATTTTTGTTTTGGAATGAATTATTTTTTGTTGTGGAATAAAGGATTTTTGTCCTGAAATGAATGACTTTTGTTTTCAAATGATTGTTTTTTTTTGTCCTGAAATGAATGGCTATTAGTATAATGATCGTTTTATTTATTGTTGTTATAAAATGATTTTTTTTTGTTAGAAAATGAACTATCATTATATTCTAATGATTTTTCTTATAATGATAATTAATCAATAAAAAACAAAAAGAAAAAAATCAATCCCCATTTCTCTCTCCTCCCTTTCCCTAATCGAAAACCCGACTATCGGCTAACATCATAAAACCGACGGTGGCAGGCGGACGAGCATACGTGGCCTATCACCACGCACCACCGTCGCATGAGGGAAGGAGCGGTGGTTGGGTTCTCCCGAGGGTGGTGAAGTCGCGGGCGTGGGGTACAGGGGTAATGGGAGACTGACTGGTGGTTGGGTTTGCCAGAGGCAGGAATGAAACGGGGATAGGTTGGGTGGGTTGTGGTTGGGGGAGAGGGGAGGAAAGAGAATGTTGTGATTTTTGTTATGAATCGTTAAATGTCGCCCACAAAATGACTTGTAATATACAAATTGCCTTGCCACTTCAATTGTCTCTCTCTTCACTCGTTTCCCTCATCTCTCTTTCACTTGTCTCTCTCTCTCTCTCTCCTCACCTGACCAAACTCTGCTGCAAATTTCTCTCACTCTTTCACTCGTCTCTCTCACTCTTTCTCGTCTCTCGCACCTCACCCACCCCACCTGACAAACTTCATTTCTGCTGCAAGTTTCTCCCTCTCACCTCACCCACCTCTCAGATGTACTCTTGTCTCTCTCTTCTTTACCCAAATCTCAGATATGCTCACCAATGAACCAAGTCCTTACCTATCTCACCTGACCAAACTTCGCCGTCACCGTCAACATCTGCTAAAGCATAGCGTGCATCGTCGTTCACCTTCGCCATCAACATCTTCTCAATCATAGTTCGCCGTCAACAGCTTCTGAAACATAGTTCGCTATCGCCGTTCGCCGTCAACATCTTCTGAAGCTTAACGTCGCCGTCCACACCAAATGATGCCGACGTGAACACTTTCGCAACCCAGAAATCCGATTCCCGAAGTCGTTGTGATAGGAGAGCCCATCGCAACCCATAAATCTGATTTGCTTCTTCGTCGACCAAGATCGCCACCCCTTTCCACCTCCGCCATGTTCAAGGTAATTATGTCATATGATTTATTTATTTTTTTGTCATGTGATTGCTGTGAATGGTGATTAATTGTGATTTTCGGATTTTAAGGTTTTACTCACCCAAAAGATTTTCGGTAATTATGTGATTGTTAGTGATTGTTGTGAATGGTAATTATGTCATATGATTTTCGGATTTTAAGGTCTGGAAAAGTAGTTGTAGGTGTGGTTTCACTCACCTAAAAGAGAAAAAAAAATTCCCACTAAAAATCGAGATGTTGAGTAAGGAATTTGATCGATTAAGCCGTTGCTCGAGCTGATGAATCAAGTAGATGCCTCAATTATTTTTATTGTTTTCACTTAATTAGCATATGGTTAATTGCATTTTCTGACTTGGGTTTAGTGAAGGGTATTGTTATATGTGGTTATCAATCATTTTGTAACATTTTCTGGTAATTCTGACATGTTTGTGTAAAAACTAATTTTTACACTTTGTTTGTATGTATTTTAACTTGGGATTTATTCAGTGGTGGGATTTTGTAACTAATGATGCTGAAATGGTGGGTTTTTATGGTGAAAGATCACGACTTTTTCAATTGTTTTGAATTGAATTTCATCTTAATGTCGTTGTTAATGGTTAGAAAAGGGCAAGAATTTCTGTTTGACGCCATTGGATTTGTGCGGAGCTCTTTTCAATTGATTTTGATATCGTAAATGCAGGATGTTCGAAAAGGGTGAAAAGGCGCCATAACTGCGTTGGATAGACGAGCAGTTGGTGAGCGAATGGCTAAGAAAAGAAAGGAAGCCAGGCTTTTGCGATCTCAAGGGGCCTCTGCTAAATCAGAGAAGGAGCCAGAGACCACAGGGGGTCCCTTTGAGGCACAACCAGCAGTAGAAGTGGAAGGGCAGGGAGCAATAAGAGGAGCAGAGGGAAGAGGGTGGAGACCTATTGGGCCCCTTTCTCCCCCGACGGTGGACCTAAACCAATCTCCTGGGATCCGGTGGAGTCCTATTGCCACTGATGAAGAAGAAACGGTTGAAGAATTTGAGTTTGAATGGCGTAGTGAGGCAGCCAGAAATGCAGCGATTGAAATGCTTTGCATTGAAGGTAATGTTGATGCTGGTACGACCAATGTTGATACTATGCATGGTGAAAGTAGCTCCCACACCTCTGCCATTGCTTCAAAGAGGGTGGGGGCTAGCAACGAATCAGATGGTTCACATAACGTTCCCGATAACACTAATTGCAACACGAAGAAGAAAGCAAAAGACATGTCATGGTTCCTCACCCTGCTTGCACGGGTGGACTTTATGAGACGAATGTGATACCGAGTTTTGGTGGTCATATAGCTTACTTCCTTTGGGAAGATCCCATTACAATAAGTTCTAAAAAGAAACATTACAATTTCAAAGAGTGAATTTCTATGAACTGATAGTGCTTTATTCATGTCATTTATGTCTTCCTTGACTAGGTTATTGATAGTAATGTTATTTATTTATGTTTGCTTCTAGAATGACCGCGGAGTGCTCAATCCTTACACCCGAGAGCGAACATTGAATATGTTAGATGATCTTAAACTGAAAGACGGGGTTGCTATGGGGTTTGTAACCACGTCACATTTATACCATTTGCCAGATTGTATGATGCAACACTTGGATTCCTTTGTTGTCTGCCTTTGTTGAGAGGTGGCAACCCGATACTAACACTTTCCATATGCCTTTCGGAGAGAGGAGTATACTCTTGCATGATGTGTATTATATCCTTAGGATCCCGGTAGAAGGTCAGGTTTGTAGTGGGGTTCATTCTCCGGGGAGGGGGGGGGGCTGCATAATGATATAGGGTAGTTGTTAGGGATTTCTCCAACTGAATTAAGTAACCCTTGGATTGAAGGCAGGAGCTCGACCCAGATTTATAGGATTGGCGGAGTTCTTCTTTCTACACTTCAACATGTCACTGAGCCACAAACACACCCCATGCTAGCTGCCCAAGGCTACTTGCTAATGCTTTTAGGGTCCACCATATTTGTGGACAAGAATTGTGACCGCATTCGTTCAGCGGTCAACACTATATTGAAAAACATCCCTAAGGTTAAGAAATATGCATGGCGTGCGGGGTGTTTAGCATACATGTATAGGCAATTGGGCATAGCTTCTCGTGCACAAGCTAAGGGCATATGTGGTTGTCTGACCCTCCTTCAGGCTTGGATTTATGAATATGTCCCTAGCTTTCGACCTTGTAGTGAGTTTGCCATCGAGTTGGGTAAGGATTCCCCTCGAGCTATGATGTGGGGTGCTGGTCGTCGTGGTTCTGTGCACGATAAGGGCATGTTAAATGATTATCGTAATATGTTGGATAATCTAGTAGCTGAACAGGTTGAGTGGTTACCTATGGTGTTGATGGAGTAAATAAGGTTTCTGTTAGTAGATACCACGAAACGATAAGGTTTGTGGATGTGATCGAGTGCTACCACCCGGATCGTTGTCTACGACAATTTGGGTATCGACAGACCATTCCGTCCATGTAGTGGGGCCCTGAGTATGCTTATCGTTCCCCTAGGCATGCCTTGTACGATGTGAAGTTTCCTTATAGAGTGACATGTAATGGCAAAATCGAGCTGGTCATCTTTTGGTTTTGAGTACTCTATTGTCGCCAGCACAACCTCCTCATTCTCATGCTCCTGGTTACAAGGAGTGGTGGCACATTCATTCACATCCGCGCGTCGTTAACTTATCTAGATCTCATAGTTAGAAAGTACGCTCCTTGAGTATCTCAACAGATGAAGCTGGTACTACTACTACTACTACTACTACTGATTCTGCTGCTGTCTCGGTATCATCTCCTTCCTATATGATTTTTACTACTAAATATTTCAGATTTTCAAACTTAGTGTGCTAGACTAATTGTTAGTTGTTCCTCTTTCATTTTTTTTGTTTCCACGGGAAGTTCTTGGAGCCTTTGAGAGAATAGCACCGGTTTTGTTAATCCCGGAAAATCAGAGACCAGCTGGCTTTGATGAGTTGTGGAAGTGTGGTGATAAAATTGTTCCTGTAATACACCAGTTTGGAAGCCGAGGCAATACAACTTGTGCGGCTGGCACTAGTGCGGCAGGTGGACCTAGTACTAATGCGGCTGGTGGACCTAGTAGGAGTGTGGCCGATGGAACTGGTGCGGGTGGATAAACAATTTTCGTTGTTGAGTTTATGTATATTGACGGATAATTTCGTGCACGGTTTTAATTTTTTATTTATTTAGTGTATGTATTGTTCTAATTTATTTAAATCATGTACCACGTTGAACATGATTCATTTAATTTTAAACATTGTACCATGCGTGAACACTCACGTAGAAACCGTTTATTTACAAGTATACCAACGAGAAAATTATTGTGTGCATTGTTGTTTGAGTATTTACTGAAAACAGTTTTTCGGAGGTCTGTCTACATTGCTGATGCAAGAACGCGTACAGACCAGAATTCAGTCTTGTTCGTTTTGACCAGAGTACAGATTCATGTTCTGTACTGCAACTAGCTTCCGCACGCGTTCGTACTTGTATCAATTGCTAACATAACAGGAAATAAGAGACCGTCTGGCAAGGCAGACATCTCAGTTTGATAGTATCATGAGAAAACAAGATGAGTAATGGGAAGTCATCCTCAGACTAGTATTATGTTAGCAACAACAGTGTAACATCCATATCACTATTTATAGAACCATAACAGTCATGAGGGTGTGGAGTTTCTAACCTCCAACTCTCCAAAGATACTGCCAAAACGGTGAAAGCATGAATAAATGGGTTTCTGGATGTTGGGTACAATAGTCAATGAATAAGCAGGCACAAACAAGCTAATATCCGAACAATGCTTGCCATCTCCTATTCCTGTCATCGTAAATATGATGCCAACCTTGAACACTCTCCGTAGCCATCAACTCCCACAAGGGAGTAACCGGGGAGATGGGACAATCTCAATTGTAGACGAATATAATGAGCACCCGTGTGCAATAAGAACAAAATTCCGAGGGTGATCGTACACCAGGAATAACCTTAGTTGGCAAAACAGTATGACTACCATACCATTGTTGTGTTCCATGGTATCACTACGTCAAAAATGGAGTTCAAGAACGGTTCCTCTAAAGCTAAGCAGAACGGTTGTAGAACCGTTCTCTAGACGACGGTACTTAGCTTAAAGGCTAAGAAAACGGTTGCAACCGTTCTAAAAGGCATTTCGTTCAAAACCGTTCTCTTAGGTGTACTAGAACGGTTTCTTACAAAACCGACCTCTAAAAGTATGATAATAGGAGAACGGTTATTTGAATAACCGTTCTAAATGGGTCGAAAAAAAAATTATTTTTTCAGTTTTGTTCTTCATTCTTGCTCCAGGAAACACCATCAACAATATGAACATCAATGACTTCAAATTTAAAAGCTTCAATTGCAACATAAAGAAAAAACGAATTTGAACTCAGAACAAAATCAAATTTAATAGCATATATGAATATGGAGATGAGAACATCTCTAAGATTACAAATTATTATAGTAGGGAATTTTTTTTTTAAAACTAACCAAAACTCTATTAATTAAAATTAGAGAATATATCCCATTAAAAAAAATAGAAACCTCAAGTATTCTTATATTTGTGACTATTGTATCGCCATCGTTGTGCCTCTTAAGTCTTTAACCCTTTTCCTTGACTTAACTTTCTTCATGAATCTTCAATCTCCCCTTCGATTTACTAACAAAAAAAACATGGTCAAAAAGATAATATAGGTTAGACTTTAAAACGAGGTCTGAAATGGAAATTTCAAAATGAGATCTAAAATTATATAAAAAAGAAGAAGAAGAAGAAGAAGAATAACAACAACAACAACAACCAAGCCTTATTCCCAAAATGATTTGGGGTCGGCTAACATGAATCGTCATCTAGTAACCGTCTTGTGTATGCCATGAAATTCCAAAACGTTGTAAACCTTGTTGGAGTTATTAAATATTTTCAAATGAAGTTTTATAAAGTCTTCAAAATAAATTCAAAAGATTTACAAAAAAAAAAAAAAAGTTTTGGGAAAAGAGTTAGTAGTAAAAAAGAAGAACAAGGGTAAAATTAAAACAAAACAAACACTTTTTTCCTGTGACTTCACGTAAAAAAAAAAAAGTAGTATAACCAAAAAAATTGTACCATAAGTTTTCTTTAAGATTCTTATAATTATTTCAGATTTTGTTTTGCAATCAAATAGTTTGTTCACCCAATACAATAAAAATCAAAGTTTTAACAAATAAATTGCACTTACCTTCAAAATGAGATCTAAAAGTTTGATGAAGATCTCACCATTAGTAACGGAAACACGATTTGGGTCGGCTGGAGGAAGCGGCGAAGAACGAAGTCGGCGCCGGAAGACGGGTCTTCAAGGCAGATCTGAATAGAGGGAGAGTGATGAATGAATGAAACCCTTGTGATAATTTATGATCAATTACGAGGTAAATGGAGAGGAAGAGGGAGCTTTTTTTTAGGAGGGATTTAGAGAGGCAGAGTTATGAAAATGAGAAGTGTACTGTGAAGGCGATATGGACGAGGTGGGGGGTTTTATTTTTATTTTTATGACAATCTATTAGAACGGTTATCAATATAAACCGTTATCTTAGGTACATATAAAAGAACGGTTTTAGAAAGAACCGTCTTCTTATATTTGGTTCCTTTTAGTGAGAGCTAAGAGAATGGACCGTTCTCTTATGTCTAGTTTTTGTTTTTACTTTTATCTGTAAAATACATTTAAGTACGGTTTCAAGCGAAACTGTTTTCTTAAACCTCTAGAGAACGGTTTCTTTGAAATACGTTCTCTTATGGGGGGTTCTCCAAGCTCATTTTTGACGTAGTGTATGACTCGCAACTATAACAAACAATTGCCCAATTATATAAATTTGCAAATCCAAACAAGTCCCAAGGAGTGTTCATCCAATGCGGCCTTCTACAACCACCGATACCTTGAAAGTTAATACGGTTTAGAGCCCCTTGCCAACTAGCCACATCATTACCAAAGAGTGCGCCGCACTCGGGTTTTTGCATTTCAGTATAAAGTTGATCTCTCATCATCCTATGGTCATTTTCAATACCTCGGAGTGCATCAGAAATGCATCGAAATCCACAATGGCCATCTCCAACAGGATCCATGTAGCCAAGCAAGAAATTAAACGTTGGAGGTAAGTATGATTGTAGATTCCACGGATGGTCTCTATCGCGGCAGACGCGCGAGTCGTGCGATGATTGCACTAGGATAGGAGTCGCCACCAAACAATTGTGGGGTGTTTGGAAAGCATGCAATGCGATCTTGTTCCTTGTTACCGAGGGACTACGTAAACGCTAGGTGAGTCTGTACCCATTGGGCATAAACGCTTGGGAAATCGAGTCATGCCAAGTACAAAACACTTTCGCGAGTCGTTTATCGAAATGGACAAAACCGAGGGATGTAAGGAACAAAATGCGCATTGTGCCCTACGCCAATGTGCAGCCTACAGACCGCAAGACTGGGTTCGGGGGTGACGGTACGTGTTGGAAAGTCATAAGACACCCAACTCCGCCCACGTATAGCGGCCTCTACTAGTTGAATTATTGTTTACAAGTCTTTGAGAAGTTAGCCATGCGAGTTACAATCATTTACAAGTTAAATACAACCTAATAAAATTTAGCTAAGTCGGTAGTTTTAGCACATAAAACTAGATCGTAAGTCACAAATTATTAAAGTTGATTTAAGGTCCCTAGCTACCAATTGTCCAAGCGCTTTGCGCTATGTGTGTTAGGCGTGATTCATGTAATTCGTTTTAGATCTAATCTTGTTTAGGCAAAATATAAATCTAGGTCGAAAGCAATAAATTGCGCACGTAAAGAAGGGGTATAGAAGATGAGAATAAAGTAAAAGATGAGTTTAGAAAAGAGGGGGTGCCCTCAGGACTTATGTGTGTCCGCGAAACCACTACTTGCTCTACTATGCTTCAAGATCGTTGCGTTGATCTTTAGTATGCGTCGTAGTGGCTAGATGTTTTTTTAGAGCGATGTGTTGCTCTTTGAACGTGGTGTTTAAGAGGGGTTTTGCTTGAGTTGTGTTTGATGGTGTTGTGTTTAGGGGTGCCCTAGAGGTGTAGGGGTGCTATTAGGGTTTTGGTGTTGGAGTTGCTATGGTATTTGTATTGTAGTTGCGTTGATGTTTTGTTTATGATTTTTGGCGGTTTAGACACACGGGTTGTTCCTGAGTTAGGTCAGGTGTAAAAAGGGAGGAAAATGGTTGTTTTTGGCCTTGTTTTGGGTGAAGACGCATTTGCTAACGGATTCACGACAACGGTGGTTCACCTAGTAGAGCAAGTAGACGCAGTTCATAGTAAAATGTCCTTTCATCATCGGGGATTTGGGTAGGGACAAATGCAGGTGTTTACAATGATGCATAGTTAAATTTGTCAAAATCATGACAAAATGTTGTGGTATGACACGTAGCTCCAATTCATGCAAATTGTTAATAAATAAACATATATAAACCAAATAATTCACCAAATAAAGCAAAAATAAATCTGAAAAAAAAAACCGACAAAAATATCGAAAAAATGAAAATTAAGTTAGACCTTTGAGTATTAGGCCAGTGTTGCATAAGCAGGCCAACCACAAATCCAAAGAGGGTGCGTGGACTTATTACTTTAGTGTCCAGGTGCAGAAACTAGTCCTTCCAGTTCTTTGTGTGTAATTGAACAAAGAACGTACAAAACAAAGGTTTGCTTCTAGAAAAGGAACATTACGTTCAAAAGTCCACTATCTCTTGCTGGACAAATCCGACAGAGGTCCAGTATGAAGTAGACAACCTCAGAATTTAAGGTTCAACATAATTTTCAAAATTTCAAATAAAATTTTAAATTAGAATTATATAAGTTAAATTACCTTCACTATCTAAAGTTGTCGAAGTAGTAGTGGTCGTTGCCGTTGCATTTGAGGTTGTAGCATTTGATGCCGTTGCGTTTGAGGTAGCCGACTTTGAAGGGGTTGACCTTGATTTCTGATACCTCTTCTACATGTGTACAAAATAAGAAGGATCATGTGTATAAGATTTATTTCTCGGTCTACCTCTCCTTTCCACGCGAAACTCGGGCTCACGTATATCATTTTGATCGGGATGAAGTTGACTCGAAACAGTTTCGGTAACCCATTTAATTGTGGCGGGATCACTATTACGAACCTGCTCAACCAAATTGTCAAATGTGTTCACATTATCCGAAACTCCACAACTACCGGGAACGGAATTAAGCGGCATTGGGGAATACAATGTCCTCCAAAATATATGGATATCATCAAGTTCAATATTTTGTTTAGATTGGACAAGGTCAAACATCCGAAAACCACATGGTAGACCATGGGTGCGAGTAAGAAAACAAGCACATTTCTCATGAATTTCATCAACATCAAACTCTTTACATCGACTAACCTCTCCGCACAACAGAAAAATTGCCTTAATTGACACTTTGTTTCTCAATTTATTATAAGGAATATCTTCAAATCCATGTGGGTGTTCCACCATTGAACTCTCAAGATTCTTTTTTATCTCAATAAGTTGACCACGAATCATTGCGTCGCCACGTAACCAAATGGTGTCCAATCCACGATGAGAAGATTCTAACCACAACTTTAATACACGATGTGGGCTCTCAACCCTATTAGTAGTCCTCTCGCCGAAATGAAGCACATTGTTAGTCCATGCATATGCAATTTTTTTTTCGGAATCCACTGTCGATGATAATAATCATGAAATTGTTTACTCCAAGTACCATGGGTCGAGTCCAAGTGAAATACGGCAATATCGTACTCCCAAATTGTTGGGACATAAATGACTCTAGACCAAGCACCGTTCGCCACAATATTCCCTTTTTCTTGACTTCGAAATATAGCCATAGCTCTTGCTCGTACATCCTTATCAACATGCCATGTACACAACAAACGATGTGAATTAGGAAATATTTCAGGAATCGTTCTCAGTAAACTACTTTGATGATCGGTAACAATGACACCTGGACTTACAGAGATAGGTAATAACTTCCGTAAAGATTCTAAACCCCATCAATAACTAGCAGCCGTCTTTTCTCTCAAAACAACATATGCGATAGTAAAATTAGTCCCAAGAGGTGTTGCACCAATAATCTTCAACAACGGCATGTTATACTCATTCGTCTTATATGTCGAATCACACAAGATGACATAATAATATACAAATAACAACCCAATTGACTCAGGATGACTCATAAAGATATAAGTCAACTCACCACCATTGTCTTTGTAAAAGTATATATATTTCACCTTTTTAGCGAGGTGAAACATGTGTTGAGCAGGATTTCTACCTTCCATATCTATACGTCTCATTTTTTGATTCTCGTTGTAAAACTGTCTAATGTTATGATTAACCTTGTGTTTAGAAAACGCATTTATCACTTGATGAGATTGTGACAATGCTTCTCGTGCCTTCATAGGTGGTATGAGAGCTCTATACATGGCATGCACATCTGATTTCTCTTCATGGTAAATGCGGTCAATCTTGAATATCCTTCGTCTCTCCTAATACCCAACTCATGATTATGTTCTCCACAATCTGCAACCGGACGCACACAATATTGTTGACCGGATACTACTTCAGCAATTCTTACTTTAAACGTGCAACCACACTTTTTTGTTCTTGATTTTTTTCCTAATTGCCTTTTCCGGATGAGCCACGATATTTTCCTCCTCTCTCACAATTTAAGTAATTATTTTGTAGACCCGAACTTTTAGCAACTTTAATACTTCTTTTGTACAAAAGAAATTCATTATCTTATGCCTTTGTATTAGCCCATTTAAATGCTTCATTATAACTTGAAAATGAAATTTCGGAATTGAAAAGATAACATAATCAATATTATTTTCTCGAAATTCTTCTACATCAATCTGTAATTTAAGAAATTACTAAATTCATAAATACATATACCAATATTTCACTCATATAACATAATATTTCTCTAAATTGAGGAAAAAAACACAAAATTATAGAAGGACCTTTGAGCATAAGGTCTGCTGCATGTATCTAAACCTATGAGACACAAGTTCATTGTCTAACAATGGAGGTTTCGTATCAATGTTCACGCCCAAACAACCAATATATTACTTGGAGGTTCAGTACCAGAATCTGGACAGAAAAGAAAAATCTTTATGTCTTCCACTCGGATTTGTTTTTAAAAGGTCCAACATGTGGGGATGGAAAAAAAAAAACAGAAAACCTGTGTTGCATTGTGGTCCTCATTACACGAGGTCCCCCATTCCAAAATGGATTTCCTTACAAAAGGATCTCAGTAACACGATATACTTGTTAACTATAGGTCCTTCTAGCCTAATTGAACAAAATTTCAAAAGGTTCACATGCTTACAATGGACCTGGGTTTCAGAGGACCACCCTCTTCCCAGTCGCGAAAAAAAAAACGAACGAAGAAAGACCAAACATGAACTTACCTCGTTCACGGCTAATGGTGGTGAATTTTCGAGTTTTAATCTTGTAATCTTCAAGTTTTAATGATGATGATAATGTTGGTGATGGGGGTGAGTAGTGGTGAAGTGTGGTGGTGGAGATAAGAAATGTGTGGTGTGATGAAGAGGTAAAAGTAAAAAAACATTGGATAAGGTAAGATGAAGAGAGAGAAAGGGGTGGAAAATTGACAGGGGCAATATTGGAAATGTGAGGGTAATTTGTGGGCGACATTTTGTTTTTGTGGGCTACATATAACAATAACCTTTTTGTTTTTGCTTCTAATAGTTTATGTAAGTGATGTTGGGCTGGACTATTTGGAGTGTTTGTGGGCTTTTATTGACAGAAAATTCGGGCCATGTTCATTTATTCAATCCACAATACACTTTCATTTATTTAGGCCGGGGGTACGAAAAGGATGATACCCCTAGGATACCATAGAAGTGTTGCCATAACACACTGTGTGCAAAATTCCGGTCCTCCTAACCAAACAAGGGATTTGGGATATTAGGGAATAATAATCCCATCCCACCCCCTATTCCCTCAATCCAAACGAGCAACGAACTTTGCCAGAAACTCATACGTTAATACTCTATACGATACGATTTCTCATCCGCATTGTAAATTTGTTATAACGTGATACCCCAAAATAGTCTAAAAACGCTTTAAGATCCTCTTCAATTTCTAATTTTCTCATGGTTTCCAAGTCAGGCCATCTAATAGACTCAAACTCTACTTCAATCAATGCATCAAAACAACAAACCAAATGCATAGGTTCTCTAAACTCGGAACTATAATTCGGGTTTAGAACTTGTACCTTTTTTACCGTTTTCCAATGGAACATGAGTTATAGGACTCCAGTTTGTTTACACGGCGTGTAAACGGAGTAATAGTTACACAGCCCAATAGCTAAGGGCCAAGTGGCAGATACAAAATTACTACAATTACATTTGGAGGGAAAGTGCGGTTACTTTGGCGGAATAGCTGCTCTTTTTCGTCCTTTATTGAAGTTTTTCATTTTTTATTTTTATATTACTTTATTTTATTTTAAGAGGTTAATTTTTTCATGTAGTTTTTTATAATTTAATTTTTCGTCAAATTCATGTAATGCTCCTAAATTATGCCAATTAAACATGTGGTACTCCCACATGTGCCCCATACTATGTACCTTACTGCACATGGTGCCCTTTTGACCATTTTTAGGTCATGATCCGTAATTTTAACCCCTGATCGACCGTCTGACCTTTATTCTGCCTAAACTCGTATTGATTATCACGTATTCTTGTGTCAAACCCGAGCGGACTTGTTAGCCTATTCAAGACACCTTATTATTCCTATTATCATAAATATCATTATCATATAATCAAATGTGAAATATTGTTTTGGGGTTTTCTAACGTGTGCCAAAATGTCACGTTTTAAGAGTTTACTTGTTTCCTTATTTAAGTGACATTCTCAATTGAAAAAACAAAATAAGGAATGTCATTGATAAATTGAGGAGAAAATCACTTAAATAAGAAAACAAATAGACTCTTATCATGTGCCCGGTTAAAAAACCCATAATATTTGATATTAAAGACATGAGGATATAAAAACATCTCGAGGAAGTATTTCGAATTCGTATCTAGACTCTAACCTGATCTGACCTGTATGTACTCAAATATATGCTACTTCGATCTTTCAGACAAAATATATGAATGTTGTCGGTTAAAACTTTCAGCTACTATTGCAGCTATTATTTCAAGCTTTCAGCTGTTAGCTACCATTTCGACATTCATCTACTATTTCAGCGTTCCGCTACTAATCAACTAGTTTTACCAAACATAGCCTACATGCCTTAAACTTAGATCGACTAAGAAATACGAAGCTGAGCCCGAGCTTGAGTTTAACTCGCCGATGGATTGATCGGGGCTCGGAGTTCGAGCTCGGTTTAGCCAAACCTACCCCAAGGGCGTGGCAATCAAACTCATACCTTTTTCACGTCAAGTCATATTAAACGTGTATGCGTACATATCTATTTAAAAGCTACGAATTTGATACAGTTTATTTTTGGCGAAAGTGATTTATAAACCCCATACGTTTGTCTCTACATGAAATCGGCCCCCACAAGTTTTGATTAGAGCAATCAACCCCCAAAACTTTCTCATTGTGTGAAATCAAACCCTTGATCGGTCAATTTCTCACATAAAAATCCGATATGTCATCAATTTCTCACCTACAACTACTAAAATTTTTCATAAATATTATTTTTTTAGTCCAATCAAGTAAATATTATCAAAAAAAAAATTATATATCTAAAATACATAACACTAATATATGGAATAATTGTTAAAATATACAGAGTACATGTACATGGTAGATGATAGACTTCAACGTGAATATCTACATTCGATATTTTTTTTATGTTCACGAGAATAATCACCGGATATGTACTAAAGAACCAATGGTTTTTTTATTTATCCCTTCATTAACAAGAATAAAAAAACATTTGACGATGTAGTCATAGAGAAAGAACGTACTACGTATTATACAACTGACATTGAGTATTAACTATTTTGGAACAATTTTTGTGTAAATTAAATTCTTATTGTCATATAATTTATTGAATATCTCATTTTGAGATATAAATTGAATTTCTCATGTGAGAAATTGACCAAAGGTTTCATTTCACATAATTAGAAAGTTGTGGGGCGGGTTGATTGCTCCAATCAAAAACTTGTTGGGGCTAATTTCACGTAGAGGTAAATGTATGAGGCTTATAAACCGCTTTCGTCGTTTTTATTTATATGTATTCTTGAACCAAATATGAATCAATTTATACATTGATGTATCAAATTAAAGTCCGTCTATTTTCATACCGTCTCTAATGGTACCAATTCTACAATAGCTACCAAACATCGGTAGCCATTGTAAACAAAACAACTAATAGCCCTTTGATTTCTCCAATAAAATCTCAACCTTTGATTAGTTTGCCCATGATATAATCACTAAAACTAAAAAACACAATAAAATAATTAAGGGAAATTTTCCAATATACCCCTGAGGTTTACGAAATTTTCAGGTATACCCCTCAGGTTTCCGAACTATCCAGCGTACCTCTGAGGTTTGCGAAATGGTGTTTTTGACTAACACCGTTAGTCTATTCATGTTTTTGACCGTTTCCAAACAAATTTTGACCCTTATTAATATATCAAATAAAAATAAAAATAAAAACCCACCCTTTACTTCCCTCCTCCCCGTCCACCTCCCCAACCACCACCGCCTCCAACATGAACGCCACCATTGTTCGCTCCGTCGATAACCACCATACGACCGGCGACCCTCTGTCGACCCCGCATGGGCCATGTCCGACCGCCTTCCGCGCCTCCTTTGAAGAGTCGACCCCAAGAGTCGATTGGGTCAAACGAAACACACTTCAATAAGCAAATCGCCACCATTGATCGGGGCAACGACATCGGAGTTCCCGTTTCGCCGGCGTCATTAACACGCTAGTTGGATTTAAAGAGAGGTTTCTTTGAAAGAGGAGCCGGAGAGGGAGTCGGGTGGTGGAGATCGATGAGGTATTTTGATGCAGACCCAACCATTGCTGCCAACAAGGTAGTCCCTTCCAGTAGTCGCCGGAGAAGTGCGGTCCATGTGGTGGTGGAGGTGATCGGAATGGTTGTGGCTGCTGTTGTGGCTGCAGTGGTGGTGTGGTGGTTGCAGTGGTGTGGGAAGGGGAGGGGAGAGGAGAGAGAAAATGAAAGGAATTTGGGTTAGTTTTTCTTTTTTTTTTAAATAAGGTATATGAACTAATTGACTAACGATGTTAGAGTCCGTTAGTCAAAAACACCAAAAAACACCATTTCGCAAACCTCAGGGGTACGCTGGATAGCTCGGAAACCTGAGGGGTATACCTGAAAATTTCGGAAACCTCAGGGGTATATTGGAAAATTTCCCAATAATTAATATTATTATAACCATTTTGTCCCACCTCCCTCTCCCCACCCCAGCAACCACCGCGGCCTAATCCAACCATCACCTAATCGTCGTCTGACATCACCATTGAGACGTAAAGTCGCGTGCAACCACGCGCCTCACCTTTTGCATCACCGGCGACGCCGTTTGCTCCACCTCGTTTTCTCTCAGTCTTCTCCATCTCCTTTGGCGGCCGCGGATATGAGGGGGCAGCGACTTGGGAGGCCAATAGGGGGTCGTGGAGGGGTGTAACGGGTTTTCATGAGGCGGGGGATCGAGCAGGGATCAGAGGGCGAGAGGGCGGAAAGAGGAGTGTTGGGAGGAGGGAGGAAGGGCGTGACGACGGTGACCGGAGACGGCCTTGACGAGATCTACGTCGTTTTTCGGTCGGGAGTGGTTCTCTCAAGTGCAATGATAGTGTTGGGTGTGAAGCGGAGGTGGTGATAGGGTGGTGCCGTGGTGGCAAAATTGGGGAAAGGGAAGGGGAGGAGAGAGAAAAATAGGAAGACTGGGGCTTGATTGAATTAATTTATTTTTATTTTATTTTATAATAATTTCGATTTAATAAAATAATTAAAATAGAGTCAAAATTACAATAGCTACCCAAGTTTGGTAGCCATTGTAGAATCACTCCTCTAATGGACTATGATCTATAAATCAAAATTTGAACATATAAAGTATGGGAGGGAAGTAAAATATGAAAGTTAGAGGTTGTAGGGAACTGTTGCGCCAAAACGAATTTTATGGGTAGAAACCTTATTACTTAGCCAATATTGGAGGGAAATCTTTAGGAATGTAGAATAATTAACAAATTTTAAAACAGGTAAATGCAATGAATGTGGAGGGAAGTTTTTCGATGAATTGTGCCTTTTATTGAAATTTTATTTAAATCATATTTTAAAATCAGCTTTCTATATTTAATTTGTTTTAATTCTAGTATATAGATATACCACATGTTAACTTATAATTGGTTGTGTATCCTTGAAAGGTTTACACAGGGTGTAAACAAGGATTTCTCCTGAGTTACATGACTTTCTTCATGATTCTGGGTAATGTGCTTCTCTCGTTCCCCTTTGCTTGATCAACTAACTATCACCCTAAGTCGAATCTCGATTTCGAAATTTGATTTATTTTTCCTTCATAAATTCGAAATTGCACTAGTTTGGAGGGATAATATAAATCTCTCTCACCCGATTTCCATCTCTTTGTCGCATGTTCCAAGAATAATAATCCCGTCCCTCATCCTATTCTCTCAATCCAAAAATAAGTCGAGAAAAGTTGAAAGTCCGAATGCGGAAGATGACCAACCCCCCTCCCCCCAAGTTACGCCACTGGTTATACTCACAGTTAAACTTAACATTTACCATTCGAAATGTCGAAGTAAATCATAACTTGTAAATTTGACCTCTCGTCGTCCCTACTTTCGGCATCCGTGTGGATTTGTATGATCACAATTTTCAAAGCACAAAAACTTAACGAGTAATCAGCGAACTTGGTAGTATTCAACATCTGGGAAGAACTATAATGTAAGTTAATTGTTACCAGATCATTAGTACCCATATTCTCTTTTTTAATCCTGTGCTAATCAACTTGATTAGTTAATGCAGGTAATCGCAGATAATATTTGATAGCGGTCAACGCGAACTACTTACGGTTTAGGGGTAAGATTGCGTACATATGCACTCGAGCTTAAATTTAATATTACTGTGGTTGTTAATCTTGTGCTAATCCTTGAGTTGTTTTATGGTAATATTATCATAATGCACACCACATGTTCGACTTATTGGTTCAACTGAAGAATTTCATTATTAAATTGCCTTTTGTTCTTTAAACGTCGATTGGTGTGATCCTCCATACAATTTTTTATTTGGTCATTCTAATGTTTTCAATATAAGGGTAGCGTACATGCGATCCGACCCCCATTACTTTGCTATAGATAGGTGCCTCTTAGACATTGGGTAATGTTATCGACTTATCGTCATTGTTGTCGTTGAGGGTTTACAATGGTGGATGATTTTACTTTGAAATTGCCTTTGCTTTATTAACTTCATTGGTTGGATATGGGTAATGGTCACAACCCATCTATGTGATTGTTGGTTTTTTTAGTTACAGTGTCACACACTGTTCCCTTTGCTATTTAATGTTTCTGCTAGATCTAGCCACTGGCTTAAGTTTCAGCATCATTGGACAGATGGTTCCATATGTCGAAACATGTTAGCTGAACCCATATCATTTTGAAATTACGACTTTGTTGCTGTAGGACAAATTGAGTCAAGGGTGAATAAAGCATTTGGGTTTTTGTTAATTGTTGTTGTTTGATCTAGGGTATGACAGTTCTGAAAAATCTGCCCTATTTCTTTCATTTTACTGAACAATGAAGCAGTGAGAAGAAATCTATTGGGACACGTGCCGTGGCGAGAATAAGTCAGGAAAACTTTATAGATTCAGAGGAGAGGAGAGTGATCAAACACTTTCTGGGAATTCAGTATTATGGTGCAAAAGAAAACCTAGGCATAAGTTGTGTGCAATGATAAGCTACACGTTTTAGCATCTATAAAGAAATGCTTAAAGCTAATTGAAGAATCTGATGAGTGAGTGTTAGTAGTAAATTATACCAAAACAAGTGAACCCAGTTGCTGAGTGCTGTCTCGTATTGGTCACACTATCTATGGTGGATCATGCTTGATGCTTCCTTTCTTACCTCTAACATAAGCATCAAATTTTGTAAAATGTACTGCTGTCTCTTGTGTACTGTGTTCAGCCTGTATTTAGACAAACATACTCCTCCTCAATCATCAGTGTTCTTATGTAACTTCCCTTTTCTTTTTTGGGGGTTTTATGTCTCGCAAAATATGAGAAAAAAAAAGAGAACCTTTTTTTTTTTTTTCCTGTGAATCGAATGATGTGTTTTTTTCTAACGGAAAGTCTAAGTTGCACTCGATATACGAGTACATCATACATAAACCGAGTTTATTTACTAGATGACTTGACTGAGCTGAGTTATGCTGATCCATGGCATTATACCATTTTTTAACCAAAAACCGAGTTTATTTACTAGATGACTTGGCTGAGCTGAGTTGTGCTGATCCATGGCATTATACCATTTTTTAACGAAAAAAAAAATGTAGAATCAAGAACCCACTTTGATCGTTGTCTTTCTTTTTAATCTTTTTGGAAAGGCTTCTTTTTCTTGTGGTCATTCTCATAATTTAAACTTTAAAGGGCAAAGATAAAAAGAGGGAAAAAACAGAAATTTCTAAAGCTAAAGAATTATTGTTACTTTATGGTTTGTGCAATGCAGATGCTTGCTTTATAACAAAGCAGTTATATTGATTACGTTCCTCATATCTTACAAGGGGAGCTCTTGGACAAAAGAAAAAGATAAAATCTACCTACAACTTTTTTCATATAACAACAAAGAGGCTAAAATACTTGCTTGTGAAGTTTTTGTGGGACAATTGTTGTTTTGTACAGATGCTCTATTTCAGCTTAAACGTCATCAAATTACCCTATAGTCATAGTTAAACTATCTTACTGATCTTTGTGGTATTTAGAGCGGCTTTTATCTTATTTGTGGACTTGCATGAATCGAATCTGTAAGGGTCTGCCTCACTCAGCAACTGAACAACTTCGTTCATTGTTGGTCGAGGTGCCGGGGACCTTGCTGTACAGCGTATGGCTATTCTAAGGACTTGTATCATATCGTCTCTAAAAGACATTGGAATATCTTTGTCCATGATTTGCATAGCTCCTTCCTTGGTTTCTACCTTGGAACAAACCCAATTTATAATATTCTTATTCTCTCCGAACTCTGGCTCCACTGGCTTCTTTCCTGTAACAATTTCCATTAGGACTACTCCGAAGCTGTAGACATCACACTTGGTTGTTGCCTTGGATGAATTCGCATAATCTGAAAAACATTTTGGTGTTAGATAAAGTTGATATGGCCAGTTAGCTCTACTGTTTTACTGAATCGTCGCTATGAATTCACTAAATAGAACTTTTATGTCATGGAGAAACATTAGAAATCTGAGGTCTGAGGTTCCATTGACACAAGGGATAATTTGCATGAGTAAATATTTTCATGAAACGTCAATTTTTGAAGTCTGATAAATTACCTGGGTCCATGTAACCGTAAGTCCCTGCAATAACAGTATGGCTAGAGTCTTTGCCACCCTTGGCTTGCATGACCTTGGCAACACCAAAATCTGCCACCTTAGGCTGATAATCAACATCAAGTAGGATGTTGGACGACTTGATGTCTCTGTGGATGATTGGCGGCAGCAAATCATGATGGAGATATGCTAACCCTTGGGCAACCCCCAAGGCAATCTGGTGTCGGGTTGGCCAATCGAGCAGGGTCTTTCCTTTGTGAAGGGCATCCCAGAGGTTTCCATTTGGCATGTACTCATAAACCAGCAAGCTACAGTCGTAACTAGTCAGATAACAGTATAGCTTTACAATGCTTTTGTGTCTGATACTTCCAAGAGTCTGAACTTCTGTCTCAAGTTCCTTGTCCGGAAACAGCTGGTCCTCTGACACAGATTCCTTCTTCTTTTGGCTCCATAGCTTCTTCACAGCAATGATTTCCCCGTTGCTCAGCTCAATTCTATATACTGTCCCTGATCCCCCGTGACCAAGTATGTTCTTGTCATTCATGGCCTCTAAGATTTCACGCTGATCAAAGCTTATTCGATGGAAGCTCTTCACATCATAAGAGCACAAAGATGAGGACATGGTCTCATCATGTCCAAGCACTGATATGTCCTTGCTTATCCATCGTTTAAGAAACAATATAGCTCCTACTAATACAATGATAATTGAGGCTAGTACTATCCACACTCGGTTCAGTCCCTTCTGACCATTGGTGTGCTGACAAAGGGGAAAGCTTCTATCTGATGAACTCGTGTATGCTGTCACACAGAGCCCTGAATTTCCTAAGAAACTTTCTTCAAGACCCGCTTTGATCAGTGAGAGAGGGATTGGACCAGAAAGATGATTGTTTGAGAAGTTGATTGAGTTGGGAAGTAATTCTGTAAGACTCTCGGGGACTTTTCCTGTCAACTCATTGTTGGACAGATCAAGGACATTTAATTTTGTAAGTTGTGGGAGTGAATCTGGGATGGAAGAAGTAAACTTGTTGCTACGCAACAACAACAGGTTCAGTTTTCGAAGAAAGCCAATTTCAATGGGTATAGGGCCAGACAAAAGATTGTTGCTCACATCAAGTTTAACTAGACTGACTGCACCAGAAATCTCAGGAGGCAGTACTCCTGACATTCTGTTGTTCTGACCAAAGAATTCTGACAGGTTTTTGGCATTCCCTATTGAGGGGGATATAGGACCCGTAAATTGATTGAATGCCAAATCAATTACAAAAACATGGGGGAGACTGAATATTCCTTGTGGTACTGAGCCCTCTAACTGGTTGTTACTAACACGGAAACGTACAAGTGATTTGCAGTTTGAATAAGTTTCAGGAATATTTCCTATAAACATGTTAGATAGGACGAGAAAGTACACAAGTTTACCTCCACTGCAGGTATATGGTGGCAGGCTCCCAGTCAAATGATTCTCTGATAGGTCTAGTAACATCATACTTGATGACTTCCCAAGGTTTTTCGGAACTTCACCTGTTAGAAAGTTGTCGTAGACTGATAACAGTCTCAAAGATGTGGAATACCCCAAGGATGATGGAATTTCGCCTGTTAGGCTGTTGTTGTAAAGCTGTAAGCCTCCGAGATTGGGAAGGCGGCATATTGAATCTGGTATGGTTCCTGTCAGTCTGTTCACTGACATATCCAGATCAGTGAGTGCTGTTAGATTTCCCAACTCTTCTGGTATGGGGCCCGTAAGATAGTTGTAGTAAAGCATGAGGGATTTCAGGTTCCTCAGATTTCCTAGCTCAGGTGGAATTTGACCTTTCAGGTAGTTTCCACTCAGTTCAAGATCGACGAGGGATGTCATGTTTCCAAGGGATGGTAAGATAGAACCCTGAAGCATGGAGGTTGAAAGGATCAGCGACTTGAGTTTCGTAAACTTGGTGATATTCTCTGGAAGTTCCCACAAGTTCAGCTCAGCGTTCTCGTTGAAGTTTATATATTCAAGACTGGTCAGATTGGTGATGGACATGGGAAAATCTCCTGTGAACACATTGTACGACAAGTCAAGCACACGAAGGGTCTTCATGCGGGCGAAATTTGGGAGCTTTCCACCAAGATACAAAAAACTCATGTTGAGAACTTGCAAGACAGAGCAATTGATGATCCCATCAGGGAAACTTCCCAAGATTTTGTTGTTACTGATGTCGAGAGCGTGTAGCTGAGGCAAGTAAGAGCATACATCTGGTGGAAAAGATCCTTGTACCGACCAGCCTGAAATGTTGAGTTCCGTGACTTGGCCTTGGACATCACAGGTAACTCCAGTGTAGTCACAATATGAATCATTTCCCTTGGTACTCCAGTCAGATAAGGCCTTACCAGATAGAGATTTTTTCATAAGCGCGAAATATTGTGATTGCTGATCACTTCTAGCTTGGAGGAAGTTCAGGATTGAAAGAAGCAATACTAAAGATGATAAGGAAACAGATTTCAGAGCCATTGGTAGGGAAAAATAGGAAGAAACTTTGAGGACAAAATTTACTGATTAATGTGTTTGTTATAGCAAGTGAAAGAGCAGACAAGAGAAGTAGTATATAGGTAGCATGATTGAGGGGATAATTGGGTGCAGCAGTAAAAATGAGAAAGACAAGGTTCTTCCAGGACTACTCAATGCTGAAGAAAAAGAGAGGGTACATATCTTAGCATAAAGAAGCTTTTTATGCTGCACCCACTTACATAATGTAGAGAATAAGGTCTTGTAGTTTTATATGCTTTGCTTCTGATCAAGTGTCCATATAAACTGTTCCATTTCTGATCATTATTCTATGATTAGGCCGATCACGGCCATTCGATATGATCATTTTTAGTTCTTTGTTTTGCTTGCTGTAGTTTTTTTACTGTCTGGCTTCCAATTATTCCCAACCTAAAGCTGATTTGGATCCAGAGAGTTGATGTTTACTGTCAGGGCAATAATCCCAGACCTGTACTTTTCCATTTACAGGCTTTGCCTAATACTTTTTGTTTAGTATCATCTGCATGGTACCATTAAAAACCTTTCAATGATTCTTATATATATATTCATTCTTAAAAGGTGTTAATCAGGCATTTTGTTTGTTTTTAGTTTTTAGTTTTTGTCAATTGCTTGATAGGAGTATGTCCTTTTATATTTCCATTTTCAATGGTTGGCTTTGGAATATGGTGTAAAGCATGTTTCACCGATCCTACTGTGCTTCTTATATTGTGATGCAGTGGTCGTGAAATTTGGGTGATTCGGAAATGGTCTCTTTATGTTTTCGATTAATGGGTAAGGTTGTATAAATCTGAACTTTGCTTACTTTTCCAATTGGCGGGACTTCTTGTGGCGCATATACTGATTTTTCCAATTGTCAGCTCGTTTTGTTAAAATAGTGTAATGTCAACTTGAGTGACGCGTGCATGCAAACCACCTCTAAATCACGGACGTTTTTCTCTTGGTGTTGGCTGGCTCAAATTGTTTCACACAAGTAAGTACGGTGTTTATCTTGTAACTTCATCATATAATTTGCATGTTAATAAATTGAAAGCGCTCTCATGCAATAAGCATATTGAGTCACTGTGTCAGCTTTCATTGCTGGGTATGAATGCTTGCTTTTCTGATGTTGGCTAACAGAATTATTCGCTGCTACACATAATTAAGCTAATTAGTGCTTCTTAGGGCCTACAATTAGGATTAATATGCTTTGACAATTGATTAATTAAGTTCTATAGTTAACAATAACATTGTTTACTTGTTGGTTACTCCGTATTATTTATTCGTCCTAACCGTCTACATTAGAAACATGTGTCAGGGATTTCATCTTTGGGTACTATATGTTAATGTAGAGAAAGTGTCGGAATAGAATGCCTTGTTGAACTAAATTAAACCCTGGAGAAATCTTTCTAGGAATCTGTGGCAGAAGGGTCCTATATCTGGGGCAATCATGAGAATTTGTGCCTTCTGATGGACCATATATCACTGTGTTGGGTACAACAGTGACGTGTCTTAAATCCAATGGTTATATTGTGGAGTCGCACGTACTTTACCCCATGCTGTGTTCCTCCTATAACGTTATTGATGAACATATTAAGGAGTACCAGTGCCTCATTTCTCAAAGGATCTCGTCTATGGTAGGGTAAGGTGGATCGAATGTATACACGCCTTATATGCATAGAGAGTCTACTTACGAATGATCCTTAATGACAATTGTTTCAAAAACCGCACCAATGGACTGCCACTTAACAACCCAATGAGTGCAGACAGTTTTGTGAATCATTTTGCTTTATTGCGTTACATTCCAATTACTTTAATGAAAACGGAGTATAACATATTGATGAATATGAAAATTATTACATGAACGTATACATCGTATAAGTATAAGAGCATGAGATACCATAGAGGTGACTCTATGATATAGTTTTCGCGTTTCAGGTAGTTTAATGGTTAGCCGATAGAGGTCAACTTACTAAGATCATTGCTGCAATAAACTTTGGGTGGGGGGTCTTATTAGAAAGCAGTTTCTTTTTTCCAAATCAAACCTCAACCTCTGATCAATATGCTGTTTTTACCAAATACAAAGTTAAGTTCATCAAGATGCCAAAACCTTTGACTCTGATAAATCTATAAGCTATTTGTCATACACCCACTAAAACACATTTCTGCATCATGCAAAATCTCTAGTTCTCCTTAAAAAAAGCTCTGAGTTAAGTTTCTGGTGTGGTGTCCTATTAATCTCCAAATAGAAAGGTCTTATATCTGGCGAATTTAAGGGGTGCAAGTGCAACGACTACCCAAATTCTTTGAAAAGGGCAAAAGTATCTTGTTGTAAAACGGTTTCCCCCAAGTTTTGGAGCTAAATTTGCCCCTGAATTTTGGGTGTGAGTAGTTTGCTTTGCTCATTACTCCCTCCGTTTGACTGGATTATTTACATTTGATTTAGATCACAACCTTAAAGTTGTAGTAATATTACTATTACCACTAAATCGATTGTTACATTTGTTTATAGATTTGTGGTTGTTCCGTAATCCCCCAAACCCCACATTTTTTTTTTTACCTTTGTAAATGGCAATAACATTCTTTCATCATATGAGTTAGAATCAGTTCGCTGTCATTATGCCTTGGATAATACACTATTAACTCAGTAATTCTTTGACTTATCATCAAAGGAGTAATGGGCCTTGATTGGGAAAGCCCATAAAGTTTGTGAGCCCAAAAGTTGGAATCATGTTCCCCCATTTGGATGCCTTCAATAATGTAGTGGAAGGTTAATCGCAGAAAGATGCCCACTCATAAGGACTAATGGTTGCCGATTTTGACAGCTTCAAATTCTGCAGATCTTACTTGGCAATTTCCTAAAAGATATGTTAACAATGTCTTAGCCCTTAGGTAGCGAAATTACAACTCAAAAGGATGTAGTATGTAGGATCTAGTCATTTTAGTAATGCCTTCACGGAGTTTTCGATTCCAACGGAACAAGGGGGTTAGACATATGCAACATTTTCCGACAATACCAAAGATTTCACTAATAAAATTAACCCTTATCTGAAAACAATGCGGCAGTCTAATAGTACCGTAAATTGACCGACTATCGACTAATTTATGAACGAGAGATTAGTGTATAAGATTTCAAACTTTCAAAATGTTGTTACAATGGGTTAATAACATGACTACTTATTAAAGATTTAAAAATATGGTCAGGGAAATTTTTTTTCTTTTGAGCAAAAATCAAGAGATTCACATCTGCCATTGCCCATCATCAACCTCACCACTTTGTAGCACTAATGTAAGTCTCTGTTTATCCTTGTTATCTTCTCTGCATGCAAGTTAATAGGAGTATAGGACTCCTCTAGAAAGAACTTTGTTTTAGGGCTATAGGTTAGGGAAAGTACAAGCTTGTGTGTCAAGTTTAGAAAGGTTGGATCGGAAGATTTACCCCTAATATTGCTTTTGTGTGGAAATGAGTGGAGAGAATTATATTCAATTTTCATGGATTTTAGAACATTATAACCCCATCTTGCATGTCTTTTGCATGTTTAGGCTCCTATTGTATATTGAAGTAATTGAGGTTGGAGCACCTATCTGTGTGATGATATCTCACATAATCATCTTTGTTTAATTATTGTTTCATCATGTACCGTGAGACATATAGTGGAAGGGGCATCAAATGCTCTGCAGTGGTTAAAGATGCAATGCAGCTAATTCTTGGGAAAATGCTTAGATTGTTTTGCAGTATATATTTCACCACGGTGCGATTTTTGTGACAATTTCTTTGTCCCAGTGATTGCGATTACCTAATTTGTATATTTATGTTTGCTCTAATTCGGTAAAATTCATTTCCGGTAAATTTAAGCAAGAGCTACATTTTAGGGATATGTTCTTTCCTTTTAGTACGGATCTTTAGTCCACTTTGTGTCCCACCCCGTGTACCACATCAATCAGGTGCTAGAATTTTACTATGTAGATTTATTAGCGTATTATCATTGATAAGTTTGTAAGTTTGTAAGATTCTAGCTTAAACTGAGCCATAAGTTTGTCGATGTGAGTGTATTGGGTGAATGACAAATCTGGTGATTGTTTGGAAAGAATGCAAGGAAGTATGCAAAGGCATCCTATATTGTTTGTTTGAGCGCCTGACAAATTATTGGAGGGTGTTATACTGTTATTGTGTGATGAAGCTTTTTTTGTTTATGTTTTAGTGTTAAAATTGTGAATTTATGAATGCAGTGGGATATATTCTTGATGTTGAAATCTCTTACAATTGGATAATGTTTGTTCACCATGTCTATCCTTGCTTTGTCTGGATGTAGAACAAACAAGCGCACCCGTTGGTTCTTTAAGTATTGTATAACTTTATCCAGTTCGTATCTTAATAATTTCCTGTGATGTGCAAGGTCAAACATGCCTTTATTTTTGGTACAACTCTACTAGGCAAGCATCATCTTTTTAGGCTTTGCTTTTTCTGTTTCCTTCATATTGTATTGTTGGTGTTGATCCCTAACCCTGCCTTGATTCGGGTCTCCTATGGGACGTTGGGATAATATCTACATTGTTAATTTTAATGGTCTATCGGACAGGCGTTGGTGATTCACTGTGAACATTAAGGATAGGGAATTCAAAGGAGATGAGGTTAGAATCCCATCTTGCTTTCGATTAGACGTTGGACCTTGAATTGCTTGAATCCCAATCAGACATGTATTTCTGTTATTCCAAATTTCCAATCCATTAGTCTGCTGATACCTTGGAAGTTAGTGTGTACCCGAATGTTGAGTAGTTCAGGGTTGCTGATTAATACCTTAAAATGCTTCTAGTTTATTATTCTCACATCTACTGCGCTGAAAGAAGTTGGGTTTTGTACATGAGTTAAAACACTTGCTGAAGCATCGGTAGCCAGAAATTCTGAACATAATGTGATGAGCTACCATGTTTTCTGATTTAAATTGATGCAAATATATACGTGTTTGTATCGACAGATGAGCACACAGAAATTTTTTTTAGTTGGCTTGTTGCTTGCTTATGCTTGGCTAATATGTAGTTGTGCCAAACATATCTATTATGACTCATTATTCTGGATGATGTATTGCACTTGTTGAGTTGTTTGAAGTGAACCAATGGATAAAGAGGATGTCTAGATAAATCTATGGGGTCAGAGAAAATGATGTAAGCGTTAAGAGTGAAAAAAAGTTCTTTTTCCATCAAGAGTGCGGGCAATGTGTTAAGATATTATTTTCTCCGTTTCATTGAATTCTTTGCGCTTGATTTGAAATTCTCAGCTCATCTTATCATCAGATTAACTTCTTTCCTTTCGATGATATGAAATGTTTTATCAATATCTTCCCATTGTAGCATATGTGACTGATTTGGTGGTGATGTCCAAAAAACACGAGGTTTTAAAGGATACTGGGTGAATTCCAATGACTGATATGAGGGTGTGATATAGGCCGATCACATTTGTCACAAAAAGTACGCAACTAAACCGAAAACTTTCATTCCTTAAGTCACTGTATCTTGCTGCTCTATGTCTATTCACGGTGTATCTAACTTAAGGCTCTCGATCATCAAATAAGACAATCTTGAATTCAAAATACATGTTTGTGAGCATAAAGTTTCTGAGCATAATGAACACTGATATCCTTAATTTCTTTTTTTATTTTTATTTTGGGGGGGGGGGGGGGGGGACTCTTTTGCTGTTGAGTTTGGACTTGGAGGTAGGTTTAGAAATAAATATCTTACCGTGCTTTATGGGAATCTCCAGCACCTTAGTCTTTTGAAAAACCTGGATATAGTTGAGAAATTCAAAGTCATGCTTATAATATAAGCTTCTAGTGTTGACAACTTGGCAATTCCAGTGCATTGTTATGGTTTCTTGCTGCTACATATTCTGGCTAATGAAGCTTGACCTTACAGTAGGCAGGTCATCCCTGATTGACTGTTTTGATCGGATATTGGCAGTGTGACACATTAAGTTGGGAGGTCCTCTCAAGTATATACATTTCCTATGACACTTCTCGAAGTATTGTGGGACCAAGGCTTTGTTGTTCTTGGCGTTCTGGGAGGATGTTCTGATGTATGAGATGTAGGCTGTATCGTCACGTTGAGTGTTAACAGTTCTGTCATACTTCTTCTTCTTCTTCTTCTTCTTCTCTCTCTCTCTCTTTTTTCTCCCTATTATTTCCTCATCCGCTTCCCAGTCTTTTACCTGCTCTTGCAAGTTGTTAGTTTACGGTACTTTTACTTTTACCTCCTACTGATATGTCCGTCTATTATATGGTTCAGGGTATAAAAGTAATGTCTGTCATCGACTCTGTTCCAGCTTCAAACAATGTCTGTGTTAGAGTTCTGCACCAGCATGCTATTTGGCGGTTGACATGGTTTTTTTTGGATGTAATATCTAGCCAACGATATTAGGAACAAAGCCATGCCCTTTGGTCTAATCAGGTATTCTTTTTCCTTTCTTGCTTAATTTATTTACTAGTTCCTTCATTTCGTCTTTATGTATCTTCTGCTCCAGATTTCCATGCATTTCCTCAATCTTCTTCCTCTTCTTGTCTTGGTGTTTTGTTTGTTTGTTTGTTTGTTTTTTTTTTTAATCAGGATTGGCAAACTAAATAATCTAGATGCATTTAAATGAAAAATTCAACCCTGCTTATCACTTTAGCTGCTGCACAAGCCACTCGCGAGGTGGAGAGCATTTAGTTTGTTACAGTAGTGTGGAATTTTATAGTCTCACACAATAAAATTGTTGCCTTGTCCTTTCTTTTAAAAATTGAATTGCTTAGCGCTGATATGACTTCTGTCTGCTGTTTTGCTGAACTGAAAAAACTTCCGTGAAACCAATCTGTTGAGCCTGAAAGTTGAACTAAGGTAATTTTTAGTCTAAATATGGCCAAAGCAAGAAACAGTTTGCCGCCAGCTATGTATGTCTGAGTTTGTGTAAGTTTCATTTTTGATGTCTCTTCTGTTGAAATGAAAACGAGCCTGCATGTCTGGGTCTTTCCTTTTTTTTTCTCCAACCCACTAAACCTCTTCAATTTTCTTGAAACTTTTTGTGCAAATGTAGAAGCAAATAGGCATTCTTACCTACCTGAAATTTGGTGCTTGTCGCTTTTCGGGAAGGTTGTGTTCATATTTGGCTGCTATACTTGCTAGTGCAAACAACTTGATCATTCTAGCAGCCATAACAGTGGCATTTAGAAATTTAAGTTTCTCTGACACAAAGAGATAGGAAACCATTAAACATGCTCTGATCGAAGACTTTTCCGGGTATAGAAGTGTTCTTCTACGTAACTTTCTTGGCACAAATTGCTATGTAATTTTGCATTTTCATGCTGTTTATTGGGGCAATTATGTAGGTCGCTAGATGTATTACAAATAGAAATCAAAGATGACATTGGATACACATCAAAAACTTCAGATGGACTTTTCACATCCACTAGCTAGATGGATCATTACTAAGTTGAAGTTCCAAACTGCATTAGTCCTAGCATCTATTTCTTCCTCCTTAAGCAGCATTTCCCAAACCAAATAGCTAAATTGAGCAAAATTATAGCCGAGGCAATGGTAATGGATGTGGTTTTAGGTATTCGTCCCTTTAGGTAGTTCCACTTAGTTCTAGGAAAACAAGTGAAGAGAGGTTACCTATGCATGGTGGGATGCCACCTTGAAGCATAGTTGTCGAGACGATCAATGTTTTGAGCCTTTTCAACTGAGTGATACTCTGGAAAATCCCAGTATTTGAGAGGTCCAATCTTATTAAAATTTAGCATCTTAAGATTGCTGAGATTGGTAATAGACATAGGGAGGTCCCCGCTGAATAGGTTTTGTAACAAGTCTAACTCTCGGAGGGATTTCATCATAGAGAAATTCGGCAGCTTCCCTGTGAGCTTTAGAGCGCTCATGTCTAGCACTGCTAAGAATGAGCAATTGATGATGCCATGTGGAAAGCCCCAAAGATACTGTTTCCACTAATGTCAGGAACACGCAACTCTGTTAGGCAGGAGCACACATTCAGGGGAAATGAGCCGTTGAATGACCAATGTGAAATGTTGATTTTCTGTCACTTGACCTTGATTATTGAGGTGATTCCAGTGTAGTTGCAATATGAAACCTCTCCCTTGGCACTCCATTGCGATATGGCGTTATCAGATAGTGTGCTTCTCATAAAGGTGAAAAATTGGGACTGTGCATCACTATAGGCCTTCAAAGGGTTGAGGATTGAGGATTGAGGAAAACAGTATGAACATTAATAAGCAGTAAGACCAAATGGCCATGGCATGCAGGAGGGCTAAAGCTAATAAGTGGCTGGCGAGAAGTATGTTGTTATCTCTGGTGAAGGGCCAGAAGGGCACGCTTAGTTCACAAAGAGGTTCTTCCAGTTGTCCAATACTCTTAACTTATTGCTGAACTTGCTGCGCATCTCTTGCCAGAATCCCAGGCTATGCTATACCCACTTTCACAAGTAGGAATCACACCTAGTATTCGTTCAAGATTAGCTTACTAAGTTTCAGGGACAAATTTTATTCTTTGTGTTTTGAAGTATTCTCTTTCCTTTCCTAGAATCTGATAAGAATTTTAGTAGCACCAGATTATAAAAATGAGGGTTCCACTTTGGCTACATGTTCAAATCATTTTGTCTTTTAGTGGAATGTTCAAATCATTTTAATACAAGGAAGATTCTCAAATTTATTTCTTGCATTTTGTGTTATAATTAAATGACATTAGTCAATAAAAAATCACCATCTTAATAGACATCAGTTCACAAACAGTTTTCTTATGCTAAAGTGTGCACTTCATTTCAGTCATCATGTGCTCACGTCATAGTTGCAGGGCGGTCTAGCTTACTTGCTGAGGATTAATTAATTGATTTGGTGCAAGAGTAATGTGTAACCATTTCACTCAACTTACTGAATCTGGTATAGGCTAACTGTAGGTTTGATTCCTGTAAACAGGCTATCATGTAATATCCAGTCTGTGACATGATATTTCCAAATATATGTGAATAAACTTAGCAAGAGTCCTGCTTTTGCTATGGATTTTGTTGCACCAAACAACACACATATGGCCGGCCCAAAATTGTCTTGTTCATAGTAAGATCCTGAGCCTACGGATCAGACTGAAAACTTAAGTTCTGTGACTTGATATTTCAAGTAACTCCCTTACTCCATTGTGTTCACCTTATGAATTCTCTCCCTTGGCCCGGAACTCTGATATGAAATTACTGCATGCATATTACTTGTGGCTTGGTTAGGGCTGAGGTTCGGGACTGACTGTATGAATCTCATTAATAAGCAATCGATTGCCATGGCAGGAATGTCGAATTTAGATCAAGGCGATAAGTGAGAGGTGTGTTATTACTTTGTTACTGGCGATGGGGCATGCCTGACGGGGAATACTCTAATCTGATGGAAGCACTTGCTAATAAAGCTTGGTATTCCACTGAGACTAAAAGGAGTGACACTGGGATGTATTGTGGGATGGACTTCTCAAAATTCAGGGCATGTGGACCATCGTTTATGTGATGTTTGGAGTAGTTTATTAGAATTTTTCATGATAAACTTGTTTGAAGTTTAGCAATATCGTAATATCAGAATGAGGATTCCTTTGAGTACCACTTAAAATGATTGTATGGAGAAAATTTTCTGTTCTATTGCTCTGATTCCTAATAAGACTTGCCAGGTTAATGAGAATCAGTAGTGAACATTGCTTATACAGCTGTTTAACTGAAAACACATGTTTTTATATTGACATCCAGTTTGTTGTATTCAGTGTGTCACAGGAACCTTTGCTGTCAACATTTTCTGCATGCTACCGTGTGTTGAAGATATTCGCGTACCATATAACTTCTCGGAAGGAAAATATTGCCCAACAACAGCAACAAAGAAATATATGCCTTCTATCTGGTGAGCTTCATGTTACTATTAGTATTTGTTCCTTAATTTCCCTACTTCTTAATGACTAGGGAGATATAGAGATCAATGCTATTGAAGTTATGCAAGGTCATTCCATTCAGTAGTCTCTTTAAATTGTGATTGACACCCTTCATTTTTACAGTGGACAAAATCATCTATCATCTTTTGTTTAGCCATAATAGATCTATTGGCCCTTGAAGCTTTCTCATGCACTAACTGGGGGGTCCCTCTTCATGTTTTTCTGACAACCAACTTTTTTTCCCAAATATGCAAAACTTTTGACAAAGCAGAAGTGTTGACAGTCACCAAAATTTTCATTCTTTTGGAGTTTGGACTTGAATCCCATCGAATTAAGGCCTTTCAGAACTGAAGAGTTTGTCATGAATGAAACTGTTTTTTAAAAAACTTTGGGACTGTCACTAAGAAAAGAAAAGTATACAGAAACTTCATCAGTCCTGACTTTGGTATCTTAGCAATGTGTGGAAGGTTTTTACATCAAATGATCGTAAATATGACTATATGATCTGAACACTAGTTGGGCTATTATCATCTATTTCTTTTTCCTTTGGCAACATATCAGCGCCAGCATGGCTGCAACTACCAGAATGATCATGGAGGCAATTGCAATGCATATCCAGATTAAGCGCTTTGATCTGCGGCTTTGTGGACACAGTGGGAAGCTTCTATCTGATGGATATATGTATGCTCTCACACACAACCCTGGATTTCCCAATAAGCTTTCTTCACAGCCAGCTTTTAGTAGTGGAAGAGGTACTGCACCGTAGAGATGGTTATTTGACAAGTTGATCAGTTGTGGAAGTAATTGAGATAAGCTCTCTGGAACAGTCCCTGTCAACTGGTTGTTGGACAGATCAAGGACATTTAGTGACTTAAGCTTGGAGAGTGTTTCAGGGATGGTGGACGTGAAATTGTTGTTTTGTAATAACAAGAGGTTTAGGTTCTTGAGGTCCCCAAGTACCTGTGGTATAGGGCCAGTTAAAAGATTGTTACTTAGGTCAACTTTCACCAAACGAACTGCTCCAGAGATTTCAGGTGGCAAAACCCCTGATAATTTATTGTGTTGGATCAAGAAATCTGTCATATTCTTGGCGTTTGCAATTGCAGTGTGTATTTGTCCTTCCAGTTGATTGTAACCAAGATCTATGATGTTAGCCTCTGGAAGGCCAAAGATCCCTTTTGGTACCAAGCCCACCAATTTATTTTTGCTTACACGAAATCTTATTAGTGTTGTGCACTTTGCGTAACTTTCAGGTATATCTCCAGTAAACATGTTGGAAAGAGCTAGGAAGTACATGAGTTTACCTCCTCTGCAGATATCTGGTGGAAGTTTACCAGAGAAGCTATTCTCAGACAGATCTGTTGCAATCATAGTTGATGAATTGCCAATTTTTGGGGGAATTTCACCTGACAGAAAGTTCTCGTACAGAGATAAGTAGCTCAAAGTCTTCGAGTCCCCAAGAGCAGCCGGAATTTCTCCACTCAGGCTGTTGTTGTATAGCTGCAAGGTTGACAGTTTTGGGAGACGGCATATCGAATCAGGTATTCTCCCTGTAAGTTGGTTTACTGAAAAGTCCAGCTGTTCAAGCTCTGTTAGATTTCCTAATTCGTCTGGTATTTTGCCACTGAGCTGCTGATAGTAAAGCATGAGGGACTTGAGGTTTTTGAGCATTCCAAGTTCTGGAGGAATTTGGCTATGTAGGTAATTTCCACTCAGTTCAAGATCAACCAGGGATGTCATATTGCCTATGGATGGAAGGATATGACCTTGAATATTGGTTGTTGATAGCACCAATGTTTTCAGTCGTTTCAACTGAGTGATGTTCTCTGGAAGTTCCCACAGATTGAGATGATCATTCTCATTAAAGTTTAGCTCCTCAAGAGTGGTGAGGTTGAAAATCGACATAGGAAAATCCCCTGTGAAATGGTTGAACGATAAGTCCATCTTACGGATAGATTTCATTTCGGAGAAATCTGGTAGCCTCCCTCCGAGATATAGATACCTCATCCCGAGTTCTTCCATGAGCGAGCAATTTGTAAGACCATTTGGAAAACTACCCTGGAGATAGTTGCTGCTTATGTCAAGAGCACGCAGCTGTGGGAGGTAGGAACATATATATGGCGGGAATGAGCCTTGTAAACCCCATTCAGAGATGTCGATCCTCGTAACTTGGTCTCGGCTATTGCAAGTGATTCCTGTGTTGTTGCAGTATGAGGTCTCTCCCTTTGAACTCCAGCTAGACAAGGCTTGACCTGAAAACTCATTTTTCATGAGGTCGAAAAATTGCGACTGCTTGTCATTTGTGGCTTGGCAAGGAGTCAGAAGTGAGAGTAAGAAGATGAGAGATGATAAACAGATAGATTTGGTGCCCATGAGGAATTGAGGGTATAGAAGTGATTAGGGAGTGTTGTGTTAATACAGGTGGTGAAGTCAGAAAACAGGTTTTTCCTGTACTAACTCTGAACTTATTGCTCCACATATTCAGCATAAAAAGAAGTTATGCTACACCCACTAACATTCGTTAGAATAACAAAGGAAAAAATGTGTCATACTATATTACACTCTTCTTAGGAAGGAATCTAATTGAGAAATCAGGCACCCCATAATGCCAAAAGGAAAATTCTCTATCAAGCTGATTGCTCAATTTTTTTTTCATTGACCAGTCGAAAACCAACAACAATTTTCCATTAAAGTTTGGATGTCTGTAACTTCACCCCTATCTTGGAAACGCAATGGAGCAACATGAACCATAAAACATAAGATTGCTTAGCTCTGTTCTGTCAACTAACAAGTTATGTTCTGATTTGGACTGCATTTGTATTAATAGATTAGAACCTTTAGGTGACAGTATTAAATTATACATGTGCTAAATTGCTAATAAAGTAATTTTCGAAGTCCTAACTAGAGTTCTCATGACTTTATGCTCAAATGATAATTATAATTATCAATGTGCTTAGGAAAAGTTGCAAAGTTAGTGGAAGAGTAATAATAGCGTTACTGAAGAAAAGTAAGGTTGCTGACTTTTTGTGCAGAGTTATCTTCACCATTGTTCATACTTCTGAAGAGTGCATGTTGAGCTCTCTTATACTTGGTATCCTCAAAATCAGTGGTTGAGATGTTGGTGTGCGGTAAAGAGTGTGTGCTAATGAGGGGATTTTAGATGCTTTTAGGGGTGTTTGAGCTATTAAACCTCTGGCTGTGACCTCTCAGAATCTGCCCAAACTCATTCACCTCCTGACCATGGCGTCTGCTGACAAATATACAAGTAAGGACAACACCCCTACCCCATGCTTAGCACATGCATATGAATGAAATACAAAAAGCACAAAGAGGGAAGGGGACGCGTACCTCAGTATGGTGGGTTCTGTGGAGGGAAGTACTGACGGCCGTGGATATTGAGCTGGCGAAAGCACTCATCGATATCCTCAAAATCAGGGCCCGTGTAGTTCTGGGGGTGGGTGGTCCGGAGGAACTGGTCACCCGCATCTAAGTAGCGCAAGCCCCTCTCAAACTAGGTGCTCTGAACCGCCACCCGATGCTCCAACCTATCTAGTCTCTGGTCGTAGGTGGCCAACTACTGGTCAATGCTATATATCAAACCTCTGGCTGTGACTCTTCAGAATCTGCCCAAATTCATTCACCTGCTGACCCATGGTGTCTAGGGTGGTACTGACCATGTCCAAGATCTGTCCGAAGCCCGCCATGCTCTGGCCGTACCCGGTGAGCTGTTGGGCCATCTGATCGCCATAGGCATCAAGCCTCTGACCATACTCATCAAAACGGTGCCCCATCTGCTGGCCGTATCCATGAAAACTCTGCTCCATACTCTCCCTCCAAGCATCCATCTCTGGAGGAGCAGAACTCGACCCTCCCATCTGTGGGGCAAAGCCTGGAACACGAGTAGGCCGTAGAGGTCTCTCCGGACCCATCTCTTCCTCAATCTGCTCTCTCCATCGACTATCCGTCTAAGCTGGCGACGTCCTCTCAAGTAAAGATCTCTCGAATCTAGGGCATGTCGAATCACCACAAGATCTGGAGCGGGGAGGGTGAGGAACTTTTGGGTATCGGCACCCATTGTCCAACAAAGGTGGTTCCTCATCTGTTGGATCCGCAAGCCAACCCAACCTATATCTAAGGAATGCCCCGTCCCTAACCGCGCCCTCCTTCACCGTCGCCTTCAAAGCATCACTCTCAGGAACTTTAAAGGCACGGCCTATGAGGGTGATCATCCCCCCATTAGAGATACCTCGAGTCGGGAACTTAATGTATTTGAGGCATGTATCAATGAATGTCTTTGCCCAATTCTCTCTTCCATTCTCATTGGGTATGAAAGATGCCAAGTAAGACAAACCGGTTTGCGAGATATTGTTGGGCTCACTTTGCCCAAGAAAGCTCCAAGAATCAAAACCCCAATTTCTAGGGTTCTTGAGTAAAAATCGAATTTTTGGATGAAAATTGATGAATTTTTGGATCACCCTCATAGGCCGTGCCTTTAAAGTTTGAATTGGGTAGCATATTTTGCAAGTTGTAGTGTGTATTTGGGTGTGAGTTGTTTGTGCATATTGTCGAATTGTGGTGTGTGAGAAGTGTTGAAAATTGGGTTAGCATTGTTGGAAGTTGTTGTGTGATCAAATATGGGTAGGAATGACGATGATGACGGGCCTTCCAAAAAGAGGAAGGGTGCTACAAAAGAGAAGATCGTAAACTTTTGGAAAGAATTTGGTCTCACGGGGCTCACTGATGTTGAAAAAACAAATTCAATGACATTTTGAGGAATCAAAAGATTTGTGCCACCAAATTCTTTGATGTACCTATTATTGAGAGGATAGGTCTTGTAGAGCCGATTCTTGTGCTTCTGGAACGGGGAGGCATGAAACACTTCCTTGGTGTTCACGCACCCACCTACCTTAGGTGGACGGCCCAATTTCTTGCCACCCTTACACACGACGAGGAGAATGAGAGAATATGCTTCATGCTTGAGGACAAGAGGTATAAGGCTAAGTATGATGACCTCGACCAAATTTTTAGATGTGAGGATGGCACTAGGGGCACGTTCGAGGCTTTTGAGGCGCTTCAAGCCGATGTTTTATGGAATTATTTGACGCATCAACCGAAGGTCCCTAATAACCCCAAATGTACTTCAATACCTCATCCGGCGGTGAGACTTGAATCAATGCTTTCTTGGGCAAATTGAGCCCAACAATATCTCGCAAACCGGTTTGTCTTACTTGGCATCTTTCATAACCAATGAGAATGGAAGAGAGAATTGGGCAAAGACATTCATTGATACATGCCTCAAATACATTAAGTTCCCGACTCGAGGTATCTCTAATGGGGGGATGATCACCCTCATAGGCCGTGCCTTTAAAGTTCCTGAGAGTGATGCTTTGAAGGCGACGGTGAAGGAGGGCGCGGTTAGGGACGGGGCATTCCTTAGAGATAGGTTGGGTTGGCTTGCGGATCCAACAGATGAGGAACCACCTTTGTTGGACAATGGGTGCCGATACCCAAAAGTTCCTCACCCTCCCCGCTCCAGATCTTGTGGTGATTCGACATGCCCTAGATTCGAGAGATCTTTACTTGAGAGGACGTCGCCAGCTTAGACGGATAGTCGATGGAGAGGAGCAGATTGAGGAAGAGATGGGTCCGGAGAGACATCTACGGCCTACTCGTGTTCCAGGCTTTGCCCCATAGATGGGAGGGTCGAGTTCTGCTCCTCCAGAGATGGATGCTTGGAGGGAGAGTATGGAGCAGAGTTTTCATGGATACGACCAGCAGATGGGGCACCGTTTTGATGATTATGGTCAGAGGCTTGATGCCTATGGCGATCAGATGGCCCAACAACTCACCGGGTACGGCCAGAGCATGGCGGGCTTCGGACAGATCTTGGACATGGTCAGTACCACCCTAGACGCCATGGGTCAGCAGGTGAATGAGTTTGGAGAGATTCTGAGGAGTCACAGCCAGAGGTTTGATAGCATTGACCAGCAGTTGGCCACCTACGGCCAGAGACTAGATAGGTTGGAGCATCGGGTGGCGGTTCAGAGCACCCAGTTAGAGAGGGGCTCTCGCTACTTAGATGCGGGTGACCAGTTCCTCCGGACCACCTACTCACAGAGCTACACGGCCCCCGATTTTGCGGATATCGATGAGTGCTTCCGCCAGCTCGATATCCATGGCCGTCAGTATTTCACTCCACACGACCCACCATACTGAGGTACGCATCCTCTTCCCTCTTTGTGCTTTTTGTATTTCATTCATATGCATGTGCTAAGCATGGGGGAGGGGTGTTGTCCTTACTTGTATATTTGTATAATTCCTAACCGATTACTAGGATTATTTGCTTTTCTTGTTTTGGGTGTGTTTATTTTCATTTTTTTTTCTTCGCTTGTGACAATGGCCATCCATGGCGATGCCAAGGTATGAACACCATTCTTCCCTACACCTTTTTCTCATCTCAATTCTAACTGAGTCACTCATTTACCATGTTTTATCCCATGTTTTTTACCATCTCTTTTCATATTAACCCCTCCCATTTGTTCCACATGATTGTTTGTGCCTAAACCGTTGACTTTTGGCACGAAAGTCACAAAATAATCACAAAATGGTCTATTCTGTATTGTTTTTTGGACAAATTTTTAGTGTGGGGGTCATTATGCTCCAACAAACACACGAGGGAGATGAAAGTTTGTAAGGTGATAGAAGGCGACATATTTTGAGGAAGACGGGAGTTGAGAGGTGAGAGAGTGGCTCTTCTACCGGTCTTTAGACCATGAGCCACTTGCTTTGACGGTAATTGAGAGAAATGGAGTTTCACGAGGTATGTTTTCTTTTCCCTTAGTTTTTCTTTCTCTCTCGAATCTAGCCTCTACTTCCCCACCTGTTTCATTAACCGTTTCTATATCATCTCTCTTTGTGCCCCACCACGTTTGTTCCCCCACTATTTTGATTGTTTTTGAACACCTCATCCCGCCCTAAACCACTAAATAGCCTTCTTTTTGGTTCATTTTAGTTGGGTGCCTATTGACTTGTTGCTGTTGTTGGAGGATGTGTTATGCATATTATTAATGAGGGAGATGAAGTGGTGAGACGAGGGTGGATACATTTCTCGAGGAAAAATAGGGGAGTGAGGTAGAGTGGGTGTCTCTTGTTCCGAGAACCTGTTAATTGCTTCGTTAATTGCTTCTTTGATAAGATGAGACGGGTTGTTCTATGGTTATTCTTGTATGGGTTAGTCGATGGTGTTGTTACCCCCTACCCTTGTCGTTGCCTGTTCTTTTAGATTAGTTTTAGTTGTCATTGAGGACAATGACGAGTTCTAGCATGGGGGAGACGGTTGGCATTGTGTTGTATTTCGATTATTGACATTTGTCACGTATTTGTAATATAGGTGTGTTTTTTCTTCTAAAAAAAAAAAAGTTCATGGACACCACAACGAGCGACATAAGAAGAAGAGTTTGGGGCGATTTGGGTTAGGATTATCAAGGGAGCTATAAGGAGGTTCGGTGTTTAGAAATTGGTGGTCTTAGGTAAAAATTCCTCTTGCATTTTGTTGATATAAGTGGCGTCGGTGGTTAAGAAGAGGCGAGTCACATTCCATGGCTATCCCGGATTGTGCTTAAGAGGGAGTTGGAGAGCAATTGGGGAGTTTAGGACTCATTAGTCCCCATTTGCTTCATTTGTTCCGGGTTGGTAGTATAAGATGGTTAGAGGTGGGGTGTTGAGCATTGCACCCACTCCAACTCTAACTAGGTTCTTTTGTGGTTTGGCTTGCGGTTCTTATTTGGAGGAGTTAGATTTTGTGTGGTAGCTTATCCCGTGTTTCAAGAGAGACCTAGGTTTTGAGAGAGGAGATTTGGATAACTCGAGGACGAGTAATGGAACCATGGGGGAGTTTGACGTGCGGTAAATAGTGTGTGCTAATGAGGGGATTTTAAATGCTTTTAGGGGTGTTTGAGCTTGTTCTTAGCGTCGTGAGTCATATGATGGTGTATATGATTGGAGGTTAAATGATGGTGTTACGACTTGTCTTTGTGTCAAACCCCCGCTTTCCATCCCTAGCACAAATCTCGAGAGAAGACCCGAGAAGACCCGAGAAGACCCATGGAGCTAGCACGAGGAAAAGGAGAAAACGGATCCCCTCGGGCCGCGAAACACTCGTCTCGGTCCGAGGAGGGAGGTTCTCGGGCCGAGAAGTAAATTTCTCGGTCCGAGAAGATTGGCTCTCGGTCCGGGACGACTCCTCGGTCCGAGAAAGGCGATTTCCACGAAAATTTCAGGTGACCTTTTGGCGGTTGCTTTTGTATTAGATTCTTTTGCTTTTGTCTTGTAGTATCTTTTGTACTTATATTTAATAAAAGGGGCATGTAACCCCTCCCTAGGAATTATCACCTTTCATACTGTATTATTTTTCATCTAGTTTTCATTTTAGAGAGAGAAACTCAAGGAGAATTATTATTTTCATCTCAAATATTATTGTAATAATTAGTATGGGAGGCTATTCCCCTCCTAGACTCTTGGTGTAATCAATTCTTCATCCTATGTATTAGTAAGTATTTTTCTCTCTACTTTACGTTTATTTTCATTATAATTAATTCTTTGTTCTTTAATGCATGATTTATCCTTATTTTCTCTAATTGGTTGATTGGATTGAATTGGGTATTTCATATGCTTGGTTGATAATTGATGGTCATTAATTATTAGCCTAAAAGGAAGCAACTTTCACATGTTATGGTTATGACTAACTTGTGATTGGGGAATTAATTAGGCAACTAATAGATTAGTGTCGCGGTTGCGGCTAATTAGATACTAATTTGGTTTGTTCTCAATATTTTATTAGTCATTGCTCTTCATGCCTTTGGTTGTGATTTGTTTGAGTGGTCACTAAACAAATTAGAACTGAAAGGAGGGGAATTTGGTAGCGGTTGCTCAAATTCCTCATAAAAGAGGATTAATTGGTTAAAGCCGGGATTGTTAATGAATTGGTAATATTAGAGAGAGGTAAAACTTACTATATTAGGGTGTTAGAAGAGATTATCACCGAGAGTCGCTTTAATTAACTTGATATCTCGTTTATTTCGGTTTAATCAAACTTTCAAACCAAAAACCCCCTATTTAATTGCTTTATTTCATTTGTTTTGTTTTTTCCGCACTTTAATTGTATGTTAGGCTTCTCCCTTCCTCGTGGATACGATACTCACTTACCCTAACTTTCTTAGTTAGTATTTTGTGGTAATTTGATAGGATTTAACGACTTTTTAGCTTGTCAGATATAAACTTTATTAGTTTGTCAATATTGGTTAACATTTCATTAGAGCAAAATGCTGCAAGTTTGGACGTCCACAAAATGGCGTCTATAACTGTGATCGAGTAAATACAGTGATATTGTTGGAAACTCCCTTCAAGGTTGTTTGTTTTCCCCCTATCATATAATTCAAGCTTGCGTGCATCCGATCCCCCTTATCCTGCCTTATGCGGGAGTATTTAAGACAATGGGATTAAAGATGTTAAAGATGTTAAGGTCATAATAATAAAAATACCTAATTTGATAATGGAAAATTGTTGTTCACAGATTTATGCATTTTTTTGTTTTGTTTTTTATTTGTTTGTTTGGTATCTTCCTCTTTGTCTTCCCTTTCTTTAGCTTGTTCCTGCGTTTTATATGAGTTTCAGACACTCTTATGATTTTTATACTATAGACTCTTTAAGTCACAACATTTTGATATAATGATATGTGACAGATAGTTCAAATGCCCACAGTTACAAACACGATTTTCACGAGATATTGTTGTGGATGAAGGAAGCAGAAGAGAGAAGCTGATTCATACTCCCGAATTGATTTTTACACTCCCTTATATGAGTATCTAATTCCCGGTACTCCTGGAATTGTGCACCTACATAGCTGTGAATCAATGAATGTAATTCACTAATTCTACCTACGACATTAGGAACATGGACAATGCCCTCTGATATAATCAGGTAATTTTCGTTTTCCTTTTCTTGCTCAACACTCATCGTTTCCTAGTTCATTTGTCTTTCCCAACAGCTCTGCATTTTCTCAGCAATTTTCATTTTGGGTCATCCGTACGCAGTCTCTCTATGTTTCAATAGAAGGAAAGTTTGCGTGTATCTGACCCCCCCTTACCCCGCCTTATGGCGGGAGTCTTTAAGGCATTGGGGTAAAGATGTTATTGTTTTGTGTGCACTTCATAATATGCTGTAATTGAAGAAATTTCTTTACGTTTGTGCATTCTTATGCTGTTTCTTTGGGCAGTGATGTAGATAGATCCCGAAAATAACACTAGATACTTCTTGTGCTAAGAACACATTTAACATCAAACTAGTAGACGGATGAGTGACTAGTTGACTACTATGTTCTCAAACTAATAGACAGTAATATCGTATAAGATACTGTAGGAGTGTATTAGGCAGTATCGTATATTAGGAAAGATATTGTGGTAGTATAATAATATAGTATCTTATCAATAAGATATCAGAGATATCTAGGGCGGCTAGGGTTAGCCCGAACGTATGTAAAGTATTGTGGTATAAATACCACCCTATTATTAATGAGAATAACAACCAAGTATTCGTAACCGTAAACACCAAATCTAATACAAACCCTGCTATGTCCTATTCTTTTTTACTGAACCAGTATTTCTTAAACAGAATGGTGAAAACTATCAAACTAAAAGCCGAGGCAATGGTAATGGATATCCGAATCAATTTCTTGAGCTTGTGGCTTCCTGCACAAAGTAGGAAGCGTCTATCTGATGGATAGATATGCGCTGTCACACAGAGCCCTGGATTACCCAAAAAGCTTTCTTCCAATCCTGATTCAAGCAAGGTAAGAGGGATTGGACCTTCGAGAAGGTTATAAGACAAGTTAACAGTGTTGGGAAGTAGAACAGCTAGGCTTTCAGGAACATTTCCTGTCAACTGATTGTTCGACAAGTCAAGAACATTTACTGACTTTAGTTTGGAGAGTGAGAATGGTATGCAGGACGTGAAACTGTTGTTTCGTAACAATAAGAGATTTAGCTTCTTGAGTCTACCAAGTTTGTCCGGTATAGGGCCAGATAGATGGTTGTTACTGACATCAATCTTCACTAAATTGACTGCTATTGAGATCTCAGATGGTAAAATCCCTGTTAACTTGTTGTTCTGGGCAAAGAATTCTGACAGATTCTTAGCATTTTCGATATCCCTGGATACTGATCCAGCTATTTGAGTGTCAGCAAAATCAATGATGAAAACCCTAGGAAGACTGAAAATTCCTTCAGGTACCGAGCCTACCAAGTGAATATTGCTCACACGAAATCGTACTAGAGTTGTACACTTAGCATAAGTGTCAGGTATTTCTCCAGTAAACTTGTTGGAAAGAGCTAAGAAGTAGACGAGTTTACCTCCTTTGCATATATCTGGTGAAAGTTTACCAGAGAAGCTATTCTCGGACAAATCTATCAAAATCATAGTTGATAAACTGCCAAGGTTTTGTGGAATCTCACCAGATAGAATGTTCTCGTAAACAGATAAGTACCCCAAAGTCTGAGTCCCCAAGAGCAGCTGGAATTTCTCCACTGAGGCTGTTGTTGTATAACTGCAAGGTAGAGAGTTTAGGGAGACGGCAAATTGAGTCAGGAATTTTTCCTGTAAGCTGGTTTACTGATAAGTCGAGCTGTTCAAGTTGTGTGAGATTTCCTAACTCGTCTGGTATTTTGCCACTGAGCTGCTGATTATAGTAAAGCATGAGGTATTTGAGGTATTTGAGGTTTTTGAGCTTTCCGAGTTCTGGAGGAATTCGACTATTTAAGTAGTTGCCACTCAATTCAAGATTGACGAGGGTGGTCATATTGCCTATGGATGAAGGGAAACGACCTTATATATTGACTGTTGTCAGGACCAATGATTTGAGTTGCGTCAACTGAGTTATATCATCTGTAAGTTCCCACAGTTTGTGTAACCCCCAAATTTTCTTTTCTTTTTAAAAACATTTTTATCGCAAATCAAAACCCAAATTAAGGAAATTCAGAGGTGTCACTCCGCACTCGAGTCAAAGACCCGAATGCAAGGAGATTTCGGAAGCCGAACTACAAATTTCTGATGGTCTAAAATTGTCTATTACAATCCATTAATAAAATTACAACAATCAAAGTATGAAATAGTCTAAGTATAATGAATTGTCTAATAACTTAGAGTCCAACTAATATCTAATGAGTCATCGTTCCCGCATGCATCAATCACTTCAAACCTGCGGTGGATTTAAAACACAAAAACCATAGTTTGAAAAAGTCAGAAAATTGAGTAAGCTAACATCCCAACTCGTAGAAAACCAAAACCCTTACCTGGATTTTGAAAACATTTAGATTTTATTTTCGAAAACCACACTTAGCACGTTATCATATAAACTATTCATCAAGACAAATTATATCACCAAAATAGAAATATCACAATAACTTCAACAAGTGTATAACGTATCATTAATATAATCCAAATCATTCTTTATAATCTTTAATGAGGAATTCATACCAAATTTATAAGTGGGATGAGCCGATTTGTGGCCAACTCATCCAAACCATACCAATCATATATTTATAAGTGGGTGAACCGGTTCTTACCGAATCACCAAACCATATCATTATATACGTGGGTGAGCCGATTCTTTGTCGACTCACCAAACCATTATATATGTGGGTGAGCCGGTTCTTTGCCGACCCACCAAACCATACCATACAAGACTACTAGACCTTAAGTGTACACACCCCTATTAAGTACAAGATGTAAGCCTGTGCGTTGCACGGGTCTCTTAATGATGATATCTAATTATGATGATAGAATATTTGACCCTAATTATATAGGAACTATAACTTATATTTTATTTCACCTATGTACGTAATTATTCTCATTTTATGATCCTGAGTTATAAGAAGAGTTAAGACATAGAAAATAGAAAATTAATATACGTACAAACATAGAATCTTTCAATCGTTGTGGGAACTAAAAAAATGGATTAAAATTAGGAAAATTAGGAACATATATTATTAGGAAAATGCATTTTCTTTTCCTCTATTTATCCACTTCTCTAATAAATATCCTAATGTACGATTTTTTAGTAGAGAAATTATATATTCTACTTCGTCAAGTTTAGTAATGTGGGACAATTTTTTAGTACTCTTTTTTTTTCTTCTTTTGCCAAGAGTAGAGATTGTCTCACATCGTCCAAGAAGTAAAACGATAGTATTTTGGCACAATATAGCTTAGGTGCTTTTATTTTCGTCCCACATCAGTATGACGCATGTAAAAGTGTTATCAGTATGATTATTATAATGGTATTACTTGACTAATTGACCGATTAGCCAATCACCATTCAGAATAGTGGCGTATTATGTCGAATAATTAAGGTTCGCATCCAATAGAATAGAGAGGTAAATGAAATGTTGAAGTTTGGAACATGCATGTAGATTAAGAGGGGGCGGGAAATAGTGCCCTTTTCATTGTAGTGAACTTCATAGGAGACAACTTATATATCTCGTTGATTCTAAGTTGGTCAGCCGAGTATATATAATCAAGTGTTATGATTGTTAATGTTGATTTCAGAATTCAACTATTTAGATCTAGTTGACGATTGTTTAATTTCAATTAGAATTAGAAATCTGATAGATTACTTAAGAAAATATATCATAAATCTAGCCCAATAAATCCCTCCTTTATTGATTGATATGGAGAGTGTATAAGAACATATGATGTCTCTTAATAATGATGTCTGATCATGATGATAAAATTAGACAAATGAAAACTTTTATATTACTTGAATTTTATATATATAACCCGTGTATACCATTATTTTCAGTATAAACCTCTTTACACATTTGAGAATTTATCCTCTCTTACTGAGCCCCAAAAAATAGATATGTGATTATGAGATGTTGTATATGTTAATATTTCTCTAAAGGTAAAAAAAACTCTTTCATTGCGATAAACATGTGCTTAACAAATATGTAGGTGAAAATTTGACATGTGCTTGCTTATGATTAATGTAGAACCGATCGTTGACATTGATTAGTGTGGAGGCAGGTCACTATAGGAAATTAGAAAGTTTAAGTAACTTAGCCAATTTTTAATCGAAAGATCAAGTCCTTGCTTGGAGTAAATATGTAATTCTAATAGTGTATATATACAACTTCAAGTGTAGAACAAGTCTAAATTTCGTCGTAGGGTTTGGGTTCTTGTATGGGTATACACTATGTTGCCCGAGTACGGACACCGACATCGACAGCGGGGGGACGCAGACACCGCGACACCTCAATCTCAAAATTTAGGACGCCGACACCGCTATTATTTTTAATATAAATATATTAAAATAAAATAAATATTATTATTCTAATAAAATAATGAGAATTTTAGCCTTCAAACTTAAAACAATTTCAAAATGAAGATATTACACACATGATCATTGAATATGTGAAGGGAAACGCTAAGGAGTTCGAGATTAAGAATATCTATTTCGCCCAAATGCTTGCTTAATGTTTGTTTTTTTCTGTCCTGTAGGTGTCCGAGAGGTGTCCAACCGGTGTCCTATGTGTAAAAAACCGGGTTTTGTGTCCGAGTTAAAAAAGAATAAACCGAACACCGGTTCGAAGTGTCCGACTCGTGTCCTCCCCGTGTCCTCCTGGTGTCCGTGTTTGACATCGTATAGGACACAGACACGTCATTTGGGAGAAGTGTCCGTGCTTCATAGGGTATACATGTAATATTGTTCCACATCTTTTTTTTTATATATATAAAAATGAACTAAAATACTTAAAAATAATGGAGTAAAATCATAAAGGTGTTATGCTTCTCTATAGTCCAATTTTCCAGTAATTTAATTCAGCAAGTAAAAGGACGGTTTTTCTTACATGTGCCCAAAGAGCACATGTTAAGAGTCTATTTATTTCCCTAATTAAGTGATTTTCTCCTCAATCCAACAATGGGATTCCATATTTTGTTTTTTTCAAGTTAGAATCTCACTTAATTAAAGGAATAAAAAGACTCTTAACATTTGACCATTGAGCACATGTTAGAAAAATCGATAAAAGGAGGGGGGAAAAAGAAAGAAACAAACTAAATGTATGATATAATATAGAGTACTATATGATACTCCTATACTCTCCTACTATATTATGATTTATTAACACTTATACGACTTTTCCTCCTCATATGTCATACACATTATCATGGGGATTAATAAAACATATTAATTCAAAAAGATGTTTTTTTAAACTAAAATATAATAATGTATGTTAATTTTTTTTTTGAAAACGTCTTGTGAATATATATATAATATTTTTTTTTTACAAATTTGCATCCAAATTTCTAATAAAACATAGAACAATGTTTAAACTTGTCAATCAATACTTTAGCACCGTATTTTAAACAGTCGAGTATATATGATTAGGCATTATGATTGTGAATGTTTATCTAGGACTTCAACTATTTATAGCCAGATGATTGTTTAACTTCGATTAGGAATAGGAATATGATAGATCAGGATTTGGAAAATATACCAAAAATCTTGCCCGATAAATCCCTCCTCTATTGATTGATATGAAGTTTCTAAAATGTTCCATTCTTATTTAATTATTTTTACTTACCATATCATGTACAATTAATATTAAATTATTTATTTGTTCACTTACCATACATAGGATTTAAATACTATTTTTATAATACAGTTTATGGAAACATGGACATTCTAGAATGTTCCAATCGTTGTGGGAGCTCAAAAAAAGCCTGCTTTAATAATATATATTGATTGCTAACCCAATATAGTAGTACTAGAGCCAAGCCCTCTTGAAAACCCATGTGGTGGGGCAATAAAGTGGAGTCCATGTGAATCAAACCAATAAAGTGGAGTCGATGCGACTCAAACCAATAACGTGGAGTCGTTGTGACTCAAACCATAATAATCATGTATCCTCATACTTTATTTATTTATTTTGTTTACAACATCGATTCTTTAAACAAACTTATATTTCAATAGCCATACAATCATTCATAATTCCCTCACAACAATATCAAATATCCAATCAATCATATTCCAACCACATTCTTTGAATCATAAACCAAACATTATACCAATGCAATAATCCAATCCAACAAGATATATTGATCAAACAATAAATCATTCTCCACCTATCATGATACTAAGTTTTCATCAAACACACCAATCACTTAGCAAATAATTTTGAAAGGTTTCTACAGTTTAAGAAAGATTGAGCATGCTAGCTTACCTTTTCAATTTACACAAGAACACGACATTACAACGATCACTAGTACTCTTCGTCTACGAACTCAGGGGCTACAATAATACAACCAGTAATCCCAAATCAATACTAATCCTATTCGATCATTCATCTAATACTTATATTAGCTCTATTCTATATGATATGCCCATGAGAACTAAGATTTTAACCCAAAATCAAAAATAAACCAACAATTCTAATTCTAATTCAATAATTAACTACTAATACTCAAATAACACTCAATTTATTTTAAAAACTCCCAAAGACTTAAAATCACTTTTAAAACAGAATCTAATTTATTAAAATCAATTCTTAATTATTATAGTTTATTTAGGATTTATTAATACAATTTATATTATGTTTTAATTATCAAAAACATGTTTAAATTACATAAAATTACATAAAAACGAATTAAATCAAATAAAATCCGAAAATCAGCTTATAATCCACTAAATTATCACAATGTTGAAATACTAACCATCATAATTAGTTTGAGCTAATTAATCAAATTAAGAAACAATTAACCCAATATTTCCCCCAAATTGTAATTTCTATAAACTTGAACAAAACCCAAATTAAATCTCAAGATAAATTCAAGAACCCTATTAAAAGATTATAAAAATACTAAAGTCATAATTTACGAATTAATTGAACCTAATTCGAGCAATTAAACCAATTAGCCCCAAATTCGTCATTAGTGCAAATCAATTCAAAACAAGCATCAAAATCAATTCTTCATGCATAACACTAACCCAAATCGATTACCCACTAACTCTAACATATATTAAAATCAATTAAACACTAATTAAAGCCATAAAACGACTTAATAATCACGTTTAATTGAAGAACCGAAAACAGGGGAGAGAAGGGGCGTTACCCACGGCGCAAAAGAGGAAGAAAGGAGGCTAGGGCGGTGGTCAGCCGGCGAGAAGGAGAGCACCGACGACGAGCTGGGTAGAAGTAGCGGCGTTCGTGCGACGTGTGTGCGTTGTTATGCGTGAAGAAGAAGCAGGGGAGAGGTAGGGGTTTGTTTTTGTAGAAGAAGAAAAGGGGTTGTCAAGTAGTTTGGAGAGAGAAAAGGAAGATTTTATTTTTATTTTTATTTTCTTTTCTTTTCCCCTTTTTTTTCTTCTGATGGGTGGGTATAATTTCTAGCTAGAATTGACCCACTTTGAAATTAAGAACCCAAGTCCGACTTTAGAAATCATTTGCGAACTCAATTTTGAATACGACCCACAAAATAATATTTTAAATTCATTTCTCGCTAGAATAATCTAATTAAAAATTCTATAATTCTAATATAAAATACTTTGAAATTTCGAGATATTACAGTTTGAGATGATCATTCTTATTGAAGTTTAACACCTCAAAATTTGTGAGGTTAAAAATGGACGTAGAGAAGTCCCCTGTGAACTGGTTGTACGATAAGTCCAACTTACGGATAGATTTTAGAGAGATCTGGTAGCCTTCCACCGAGATATAGATTCCTCATCTAGAGCTCTTCCAAGAGTGAACAGTTTGTAAAACCATTTGGAAAACTGCCCTGGAGATAGTTGCTGCTTATGTCAAGAACACGCAATTGTGGGAGAAAGGAACATATATATGGCGGAAATGAGCCTTGTAAGCTCCATCCTGAGATGTTGAATCCTGTTACATGGCCTTGGTTATTGCAAGTGATTCCTGTGTAGTTGCAGTATGAGCTGAACCCTTTGCAGTCCAATTAGATGAGGCAAGACTTGGAAACTATGAAACCAATGGTCTGTGGCGAGTTTTGTTCAGCTTTGTGCTTCTGCGTCAACCACCAACAAGCTAGCTTAGGGTGAGTACCTCGAGTCAAGCCAGAGATTGAAGGTGCATGATGAATCAGCTCCACGCAGGCGCCAGCTCACCATAACCGTTTTTCACACTTCCCTACAAGTTAGTTACAAATATTTTAGGTTGTAGGTGTGTGCAAGTGTAGTCTGCTACTGTGCACCACCACCATAGGTATGTAAGTAGGAAGTTTGTACATATTTCATTTTAATCTTATCAAAAACACATTTTATTTAGCTTGTTCTTTACTCTAAAATTCAGTTACAAGTTTGTTACATTCTTTTTACAATTCACTTACATTCATCTTCTTCAATAAGCTTTTTCAATAAGCTTAAGACCATTTCCATTTCTTCTGATGGTATCAGAGGAGGTTAAATCCTGTTTCTGCTTACTAGATTCCGCATTATATTCTTCTGAAAACTCTGAATCGTACTCGCGAAGCTTCCGATTTCTTCGCTCGTTCTCAAATTTATTTTTCTCACGTTTGGTGTGTAATTGAAGTTTCGACTTCAATTTTCTTCGGTGTTCACTCGTTTCTCTCTGAAGCGTTCACTTGAAGATTCGTCTTCGGAATTTTGCCAGCATCCTCATTTGTTAATTTCACTTCGGATAACTGTGTTTTTCACCTTTATTTGGTGATTTTTTTGTGAAATTCTTCAAGGATTTCACGTTTATTACAGTATCATGAAGCTGAAGATATGTTGTCTTCGAAAACTTAACAGTTTTTGGAGATTTTTCTGAGTTTTTTACACTCAAATTTGCTGGTAATTCAGTGTTAAGTTGATTTCTCTCCTCCGAAATCATGTCGACTGATGCAAATGCATCTGGAAACAATGCTATGAGCATTGATGATCCTTTCTTTGTTGCTGGAAGTGATAATCCAAGCAATCTTTGGTTTATGTGTTGTTCAATGGAACAAACTACCTGAACTGGTGCAGGGCTGTCAAGCGAGCTTTGATTGCAAAGAACAAGTATGGTTTTGTTTCAGGCGTAATTGAGAAGCCACAGGAAACTCTTCCTATTACCAGAAGTGGATTCGTACAGATTATATGGTGGCTAGTTGGATTCTTAATTCAATGGAGGCAAAAATTGCTCAAGATTTTGGCTATGTTGTTACTTCACAGCAACTTTGGAAAGATTTGAAGGAGAGTTATGGTCAATCAGATGGTATGCTGTATTTTCAGCTAGGGAAAGATCTCTACAACCTTCAGCAAGGTAACAAGAGCATCTCTGAGTATTATGGCAAGATGAAACAATATTGGGAAGATATACTAGAGATTGAAGAATATCCTGACTGTTCTTGTGGTGTTATGAATGGATGTTCCTGCAATCTGCTCAAGAGGATCATTGACACAGATAACAGGAGGAAATTGGTGTAATTTATCTTGGGAGTTGATCCTGCTTATGAGACCATCTGCAACATCTTGTTGACATTGGATCCCCCTCCTACTGTGAATCAAGCATTCAACAAGTTGCTTCAAGCCGAGAGACAGAAGAAGTTGGCTGGTTTTCACCTCAATCATGAAGATACCGGTGCTCTAGCTGTTTCTAGGAATTTTCAAGGACATTCACAGCAACAATCTGGACATTTTCAGCTGCAGAGTGCTTATTCTCAGACACAAAATGCACCAGCTTATCAGCATCAACATCAGACCTCTGGACAACAGAAAAGTCAGGGTCAAAGAAGGGAATACAAAGGGAAGCCACCTGTCTGTAATTACTGCAAGAAAGAAGGACATGTCATTAAGGATTGCTTCAAGCTGCAGAACAAAAACAAAGGGAAAGCACATGTCAGATACGCAGCTCATGTAACTGATGTTATGGAGGAAGATCCTCTGGAGATTTCTTCTGGAACTTGCACCAACACACCAAATTCTCAGGCTCATTTTGATGAAGCTTATATCTCTGCAGTGGCTCACAAAATCATCTTGCTCCAACAGCAGACTGGTGAATCTACCAGTTCTGCAACTCTTGCAAATTTTGCAGGTAATTCTGCTGCACTTTCTGTTAATCTTTTGTCTTCTGAAAATATGATTATGACATGGATTATTGATACTGGTGCCACTGACCATATGTCTCCATGGAGGTCTCTGTTCTTTAACATGAAATTGTTGCCTAAACCTATCTCTATTTGATTGCCTGATGGTCGAACTAAAATAGTGCTGCAAAGTGGAGATATTAAGGTTAATTCTCATTTGACATTAAAGGATGTCCTATTTGTGCCTGATTTTAGACACAATTTACTATCAGTAGGAAAACTGATATCTCAGACTGGTTTACAAATTCTGTTTGATGACACTCACTGCTAGATGCAGGACCCTACAACTAGTAGGATTGTCACGAGTGGAATAAAGGATTCAAGCCTCTGGAAGATTCATGGAGGATCCAGGCTTTAGTGAGAAGTTTCCTCTAGTAGTTTCTGAAGTTTGGTCTGTTAATAAAGAAGTTTTAGAGACAAATAAGTCTGCTAAGTCTGTCTCTTTGGAAATTTTACATGCCAGACTAGGACATAGTCCAATCTCTAAACTTAGACACATTGATGGCTGTAATTGTGGAAGTTTGACCAAGCTTGACCGGAAGGTGTGTGTCAAAGCTAAGCATCATCAACTTCCTTTTGTCAGAAGTGTATCTCGAGCAATAAAACTATTCAGTTTATTGCATATTGATCTTTGGGGCTCTTATAAAGTTGCAAATATTTCTGGTGCTCACTATTTTCTGACCATAGTTGATGATCATACTCGAGTTACTTGGACTCACTTATTAAGGGATAAAACCCAGGTGTTTAATACCATCAAGGCATTTTTGGCTTATGTTAAAACACAATTTAACAGTAAGGTCATTAAGGTTCAAAGTGACAATGGCACGGAAATCTTTCAAAGTACCTATTCAGATTTGTTTCTCAGTAAGGGTGTATTTTATCATAGGAGTATGCCTAGGGTACCCTAGCAAAATGCCAGGGTTGAAAGGAAATATAGACATCTAATAGAAAACAGACAGGGCTATCAGATTTCATGCCAACTTACCTAAGAGATTTTGGGGTGAATGCCTGCTAGCTGCCACTCATCTTATCAACTTTCTACCTGTGGAACTTTTGGGCTGGAAAACACCCTATGAGATTCTGTTCAACAAAGTTCCAACCATTGTCATCTAAGGATTATAGGATGCCTTTGCTTTACATTGGATAGAACTCCCCATAATGATAAGTTTGCATCAAAGGCTAAGAAGTGTATTCTCATTGGTTATCCACATGCTGGTAAAGGGTCTAAGCTGTATGATTTGGATGATAAAAAGGTAATTCTAAGCAGAGATGTCATCTTCCATGAGCAAGTGTTTCCTTTTAGAGACAATCTAGCTCCTGTTTCCAAGCAACCAAATATTGTTAGTTCTATCATTGATATACCCGATTCTGAAGTTTTTGATTCTTCTCCTGCAATCACTGTTAATCAACAAGTTATTTCTCAATCAGAACTTCAACCTCAACATGATATATTACATGATGTCACTATTCCTGAGAATATCCCTCCTGTTCCAGTAAGAAAATCTACAAGAATCAGACAACCTTCTTCCAGACTTCAAGGTTTTGTTATTCCACCATATAAAACCAGCTCTCAAGCCACTGTCTCCTTGGCTTTTCATTCTTATAGTGCTGATTATCAGGCTTCTCTAGCTAATGTCCTGACAATTTCTGAACCAGCCACTTACTCTCAAGCAGCAAAAGATGAAAATTGGGTGCAGGCTATGTTACAAGAACTCAGTGCTCTGAAGTCCAATTCTACATGGGAATTAACCACTTTACCAAAGGACGATCATACTGCAATTGGGTGTAAATGGGTGTATAAGATCAAATTCAGGCCTAATGGTGAAGTAGAAAGATTTAAGGCTCGGCTGGTTGCAAAGGGTTACAAACAAATTGGCGAAAAGACTACAAACATACCTTTTCACCTGTAGCAAAGTTTGCTACAGTCAGGACCATTATGGCATTATCTGCTGCAAGGTGTTGGCCATTATTTCAGCTGGATATCAATAACGCTTCCCTTCATGGTTTTCTAGATGAGGAGGTATATATGACAGTTTGCTACAGTCAGGACCATTATGGCATTATCTGCTGCAAGGTGTTGGCCATTATTTCAGCTGGATATCAATAACGCTTCCCTTCATGGTTTTCTAGATGAGGAGGTATATATGACAGTTCCTCCAGGTTATAAAGGTGCAGAAAAGGGTCAAGTTTGCAGACTCAAAAGATCGTTATATAGTCTTAAACAAGCCAGGAAACAATGGAATGTTGAATTATTATCCAGATTTCTCATCAAAGTTTTGGGTTTTTCGCAGTCGAAACATGATTACTCACTCTTTACCAAAGCTGTTGGTGAAGATTTCACCATTATCTTGGTATATGTGGATGACTTACTGGTTAGTGGATCCAATACGAACTTTTTTTTTTTGATGGAATGTAAGCAACTGGATAGATGGAAAAAATTACAAGAATAAAAGGGGCATACCCCATTGAAATACATCAACTAACTTGTTCGAAGGCTAAAACATGATCTAAGAAACAGTTACATGAGATTTTTGCTCTCCAACCATGTCCTGTCTTTTTCCTTTAGGTTTTGACTAACCCTCCTCAGTCTAATCTTCACCTCAGTCCAGCTCTTCTGCACAACTACTTCTGGTAGCCATACACTGCTCATGCCTGGTTCTATTTCTAGAAAACCAAATATAGTAGATCACATTGCAGATTAATGCACTTATAATCTGCTTCTTGATTCTCGATCCAAATCTCTTCTTGGCACACCACTGGATAGTGCTTTCATCAGGTATCATGATTCCAATTCTTCTTCTTAACTCTTCCAAACATCTTTTGCTGTACTTAGATTTGAAAAACAGGTGTTCATGAGTCTCAGCCTCAAGTAGACACAACTCACACTTATCTTCCACACAAATCCCCAGCTTCTTCAGTTTCTCTTTAATCTGCAGGCTTTTCTTGATGGACAACCAAGCAACGAAGCTGGCTCTTGGGATATTGTACATGTTCCATATAACCTTATCCCACCCTACTTTGTCACACTTTCCTTTGATCCAATCATACCCTTTCGCAACTGTGTAATCTTCTTGTTCCCAATCATTGCTACAAGGTTTCATGATCTCTTTAATCTTACACACTTTCTTCCAATACCAAGCAGAATCTTCTGGTGGGTTATAATCTCCCCATTCCTTCCCGTTTAGATAAATGCTGTGCACCCATTTAATCCATAGGGAGTCTGCCTTACAGTAAATCCAGTGCACATATTTTCCAATACATGCTTTGTTCCAATCAATCACATCTATAATCCCCAGACCACCTGCTTCTTTTGGACTACACAGTTTCTCCCAGGCCACTAGAGGAATTCTATTAAATTGATTAGAGCCATCCCATAGAAAGTTTCTACAAACAACATTGATTTTCTTGAGCACAGTCTTTGGCAGAATAAAAATTCGTGCCCAATAGGCATGGAGATTAATCAGCACAACTTTTACCAGAGTAAGCCTGCCTGCATAAGAGAGTTTCCTCGTCCCAATGCTTCTAATTCTCTTCACCACTTTCTCTGCCAGCAGTGACCTTGATACCTAAGTATTTGAAAGGAAGTTGTCCCTCCTTACAACCTGAGATCTCCAAAATCTCCCTTCTAATATGGCAATTTACTCCTGCAAAGTACATGTCAGATTTTGATTGATTCATACAAAGACCCGAGGCTTTAGAGAAAGTTGAGAATGCTCTAAGAATCAGCATCACAGATTTTGCTTCCCCCTTGAATTGCAAAACATCAGTAGATCATCTGCAAAGCATAGGTGTGTCAACTTAATCTTGTGGCATTGTGGATGAAACTTGAAATCTTTCTTATTCCCTATCACCATAAGAATCCTGGAGAGGTATTCCATACACACAGTGAAGATTAGAGGTGAGGGGGGGTCTCCCTGTCTTAACCCTCTTTTACCCTTGAAAAAACCAAAGTTCTCTCCATTGAGGGAAAGAGTATAAGAGGGAGTGCACATGCATTCCATAATTAGCTCAATCATCTTGTGAGGAAATTTCAGGGCCTCAAGCATTTCTTTCACAAAACCCCATTCTACAGTATCATAGGCTTTCCTCAAGTCTATCTTTAATAGACATCTAGGGGACATCGCTTTCCTATTATATTTTCTCACCAAATCCTGGCAATCCATAATATTCTCAACAATATCTCTACCTTTGACAAAGGCTCCTTGGTTTTCACTGATAATTTCAGGTAAACACTCCCCTATTCTGCTGCACAGCACTTTAGAAATGCATTTGTAAATAGTGTTGCAACAAGCTATAGGTCTAAACTCCATTACACTTACTGGCTGTGTCACTTTAGGAATCAAAGCTAAGATGGTATTGTTCAGCTGCTTAAGCATCTTCCCACTTTCAAAAAATTCCAAGACAGTTTCACTAATATCACCTCCTATTAGATGCCAAGTATCCTTATAGAACTGACTGGTGAACCCATCTGGCCCTGGGCTTTTATCACCAGAGATATCAAACATTATTCTCTTTATTTCCTCCTTTGTCACAGGCCTCATCATTCTCTTCCCCATCTCTTCTGTGATTATCTTCCCTTTCCGGCAGTAGGAATGTGAACTTTGATGCACTCTGTATCTTGCCCCCAAAAGATGGTTGTAGAATTCTAAAAATGCATGATGGATCCCTTTCTCTTCATTTCTCACATTTCCTGCCATATCCTGAATTTGTGTTACTGAATTCCTATTCCTTCTTGCTTTAATATTGCAGTGAAAGTAAGAGGTATTATCATCTCCATCCTTTAACCATGCTGCTTTGCTTTTCTGCTTCAAGAAGCTTTCCTTAGCTTTGAACAAGTACTTGTATTGCTCTGCTGTTTGAGATTCCTTTGCTTTGATATCATCATTAGTAGGATTCTCTTGTAACTTCTTTTTCAACTCTATCAGCTCATAGTAAACTTTTGCTTCATGTTTCTCAACATTTGACAGCTTTTCTCTGTTGAGGGCTTTAAGTGGAGCTTTTAGATGTTTCTGTTTCTTCACCACTTTATACATTAGGGAGCCTTTTATATCCATCCTCCAACTTCCCATGAAAATTTCCTCAAAACCCTGAATCTTACTCCACATGTTGAAATACTTAAAGCTCCTTATTCCCATTTTATTTTCATTTTGTATTGAAATAACACAAGGACTATGATCATATAATCCTTCAGGGTAGAAGTAAGCATTGCTATCAGGATACATCAAAAACCATTCATCATTCCCCATGGCTCTGTCAATTTTACAAAATACCCTCTTCTCATGCTCTTGTTTATTGTTCCAAGTATAAAAGCAACCATTATACTTTAGGTCATTAAGTCCACATCCCTGAACACAATTCTGAAACTGTTTAATCTCTGCATTTGTAATCGGGGCTCCAATTCTCTCATTAGTAAACAGTACATTGTTAAAGTCTCCCCCAATGATCCAAGCTCCATTAACCTTTTGCTGAATCTGAGAAAGCTGAGACCACAAGATTTCCCTATCTTTTGGATCATTCATACCATAGATCATAGAGACTTCAAAGCTAGTTTTCATTCCTCTATCTTCTGCTCTACCATGAATTAACTGACTGGTAACCATACTAATATGAAAGTTATACTTATTAGGATTCCACATAAGCAAAATCCTACCACTTGGATGTACACAATTATTAGTACATAGGCTCCATCCATCACAAAAACTAGGGTGAATTCTATTATTAGATTTCACCTTCGTTTCTAGGAGTCCAAATAGTCCTACATTGTGTTTCTCCATAAATCTTTTGACCTCCATTTGCTTTGTAGGACTATTTAGACCCCTAACATTCCAGAATCCTAGGCTAGCCATGGTCAACAAGACCATGACACTCATTCCCATTTCCAATTACACTTCTACTTTCTCCTCTCACAACTGCAGCAAAAGAAATCCCCTGCACCCCTTGATTACGTTGAGATGTGAGAATCAATTGCCTATTTGAATGCCTGGTCACTATAGACTCTGGTCTGATTATAGTAACTTGATTTGGGGGAGTAATAAAAGCTTGAGAGGGTTGAGTTGCTACTGTTTGTTCCACATGTGGTTGCTGAACAGGTCTCCATACTTGTTTTATGTGTGGCCTGTCCCTTCTCTCAATGTTGACTCTAGTTCTCTCCTCCTGCCTAGGCCCCGGTTTCCTTCTACACTGCTCCCCAATCAATTCTCTTACAGACAGTGCACTGGGTTGGCTTCCATTCATATTCCACTACTTGTTCCACAATCCTGCCAGTTTTATCCTCAATTCGGATCATAGTAGGAAAATCCTAATTGATGTCAACTTCAACCAGCACTCTCGCATATCCAAGTCTAGCCTTTTCCTCTGTGGCTTTATCACACTTAATAGCTTTGCCAACCAATCCTGCTATTTTCTGAATGCAGTTAGGTGTCCAAAACTTCAATTCCATTCGCATCAGTTTAATCCATATGGGTACTCTTTTGACAAAGGTATTAGACAAATCCATGTTTTCATTCCATTCCTTGACAACAACTGGTTTATCATCAAATAAGTAATGACCTGCCTTCAAAGCCTGATCCTTTTCTAGTACTGTTTTGAATCTGACCATAAAAACCCCATTTGGAAGGAAAGAAACTTTATCTAAGCCTCTGCTCCCCCAAATGCGCTGACAGTAGCCCTGCATAGTATCAGGTGGGGGGTTTGCTCCAAGAACAAAGCAAACTAAAGCAGATCTCCAATAATGATTACCCTCTACTACATCATCCTCTGATAAAGTCATCATCTTTGATCTATTTTCAGATTGAACATGATCATTAGAGTTATTAGAGTTCGAATTACCTCTACCTCGGATCACCAATTGCCATGCTTCTTCGTTTGCTTGTTCTTCTATTATCTCTTCAGCTATATCTTCCAGCTCTATCTCCGAGCTTCCTTCAACTGGCCTAGTTTCTTCTTCATCTTCATCTGATAAATCCAATGGTGGAATCCCTTGTATTTCTGATATTTTCCTGTGTTTTTGCGCATCCGCTGTTGAAGGGCCCGTTTTCCTGCTTAATAATTGTTTTAGTTTGCTTACTTGTTTTTGTTTCCTCTTATTACCTTGTTGGTGTGATCTTGATCTAGATTTCCCAGAAGATTTTGATCTTGCCATGGCTGGATCTGATCTTCGGAAAAAATCGCCTCAATTTCGCCGCTCTCCTCTTTTTTGTTGTCCGTACATTTCTCTTTTCCAAAAATTGGTGCGCCCAATACCAATACCAACTTTATTGCTGAGGTAAAGGCTGCTTTGCATCAACAGTTCACCATCAAGGACCTGGGTTTAATGAGGTATTTTCTGGGTGTTGAGGTGGCTAGAAATGAGAAAGGAATAATGTTGAATCAGAGAAAATATATTGTTGATCTTCTGAAAGACACAGGTTTGACAGGCTGCAAGCCTACTGTTATTCCATTTTCCAGAGGTGTTAAGCTGTCCATTGAAGAGGGTGAAATCATGCCAGATCCTGAAACTTATAGGAGATTAATTGGTCGACTGCTTTATCTTAACCTCACCAGACCTGACTTATCTTTCTCAGTGCAACAACTCAGTCAGTTCATGAGTGAACCACGTCAACCACATTATCAGGCTGCACCTACACGTTGTGAAGTATATGCAGGGTACAATGGATATGGGTTTATTCTATTCTGCAGATTCTGACTTGCAGCTGAGTGGATACACGGATGCAGACTGGGGTAATTGCCCTTTTTCTGCAAAATCTTTAAGTGGGTACTGTACTTATTTGGGAAATTCCTTGGTCAGCTGGAAGACAAAGAAACAGATGACTGTTTCTAGATCATCTGCAGAGTTTGAATACCAAAGCATGAGTGCCACTACTAGTGAACTAGTTTGGTTGGAAGGCTTACTTACTGATGTGCAGGTGCAGATCTGACTCCCAATACCTCTGTATTGTGATAATAGAGCTGCTCAACACATCGCTGCGAACCCCGTGTTCCACGAGAGGACCAAGCATCTTAACATTGACAGTCACTTTGTCCGTGACAAAGTTCAGGAGGGTTTCATTGCTACTCAACATGTACAGTCTGTTCTGCAAAATGCAGACATTATGACTCAGAGCCTCGGTGAACCGCATCACACTTTCCTCTGTTCCAAGTTGGGTCTCTTTCGAGATCCACCTTGAAGGGGGGGATATGAAACCATTGGTCTGTGCGTGGCGAGTTTTGTTTTGCTTTGTGTTGCTGCATCAACCACCAACAAGCTAGGGTGAGTGCCTCGAGTCAAGCCAGAGATTGAAGGTTCATGATGAATCAGCTCCACGTAGGCGCCAGCTCACCATAACCGTTTTTCACACTTCCCTAGAAGTTAGTTACAGATATTTTAGGTTGTAATAAGGTGTGTGCAAGTGTAGTCTCCTACTGTGCACCACCACCATAGGTATATAAGTAGGAAGTTCGCACAGATTTCATTTTAATCTTATCATTACAAAAACACATTTTATTTAGCTTGTTCTTTACTCTAAAATTCAGTTACAAGTTTGTTACATTCTTTTTACAATTCAGTTACATTCATCTTCTTCAATAAGCTTCAATGGCGTCTAAGACCATTTCCATTTCTTCTGAGAAACACGTTTTTTCATGATGTGGAAAAATTCAAATTGCTTGTCATTTTGTAGCATGGTAAGGAGTTAGAAGTGAGAGTAAAAAAGAAGAGAGCTGATAAATGCAAAGATTTGGTGTCCATGGGGGTGTATATATGAGTATATGGAGATATGTGAAGAAGAAGTGATTAGGGAGTTGTGTTAATATTGTACTAACTCTGAGCTGATTGCTCCTCATATTAGCATTGAAAGTCTTTATGCTGTACCCACCAACATTTGTTGGAATAACAATGAAAAAACTGTGGCATATGTCGAATACTCCCTCCTCCGTTCCAAGTCAAACGCCCTATTTAAAAAACGATCATATATTGGGAATGGTGTATACACTATTCGGTTCAACAAAGTTGTAAAAAATTACATGGCAAGTTGGAGAAAACACTAATCTAATTCGCTATATAATTTTTATTGAAACTTTGATAAACCGATTAGTGTGTACACCTTTTTTAACACAAGGGTTTATTAGGGATGGGGTGTTTGAGCTTGGATGGAGGGTGTATATGTAGTATAATATATTACATTTGACTTATGGCATGCTTGGAAGGTGGGTAATTAATATTCGAGTAAAGTAATGCAAAATAGATACCGGTGGCGATGAAGCGACGAAGATATTGTTGTAGGGCTATTTCATTTAGGGTATGCATCATCCTAGTGGCGAGGTGAGTACCTCAGTAAAATATTACCAAGAGCTAGCACGCTATAAGTGATGATCCGATGACCCGACACAAACTTTACGGAATTACGGTTCAGGTTGAGGCTATATCACGCAACACAACATATTTAACCCATTTAAGAATGAACATCATCTTTAATTCTTTTTCATAGAGATAAGAGGCGCGTGATACTAATTCAATAGTTTCTATCTTTAAAACACATAGAGAATCATCTAATTGAGAATGACCAATGCTTATACCATGCTCCTGGGAGCACAAGGAGCATGGTGGTCCTTCTCACAATAGAGGAGTAGGGACCATACTTAAATCCGGTATAATTTGCGGAGAATGAGAGGAAGACATTATCAGATTACTAAATGCAATTATACATGTGCTGATTACAAGCGATCAGGAAATCTATAATGGAGAATCCAACATAGTTTTCCTTTAAACATCTTATACTCACACTAATCGGTTAATCAGATATATAAAGTTATAGCGAGTTTGATAGGAATCTTGCTTCACTCGCCATGCCACTTTTTTGAAACTTTGATTACCACGATTTGTGCGTACACCCTTCTCATTTCCTCAATAAGGTTAAATTTTTTATATTGGGTATTTAAGGAGGGAGAAAAGATAATGATAATATTCATTTTGTTTGGCGATTAGTAAGTACTTGATTGAGTTCACACATGATGTGATTAATTTAACTGAATACTCGAGTTCAAACCCTAAGAATACAACAGTATTAAAAGTTTAAAACTCATTGGAGAGTTTGTCAACTTGCATAATCGAATATAATCCAGACTAATTAAATCGAATGGTCAAAGCCCAAGAATAAAGTCCATCTTTGGACTTCCACCCATGATTAAGCAGCATACCACAAAATTTGAAACCTTAATGATGGTCCACACAATCTTCTTTGGCTTGACCTTGGCTCCATCTTGCTTTAGAATTAGAATAGGAAAAATACACAAAGAATAATCCAACGTTTAGTTGGTCTTCTAAAAATAATCCCACTTCAATCTTCTGTTAGACGTCATTTGCAGGAGGAGGGTATACTTAGTGCCCTTCGGTCATGGGGTGAGCCAGGGGGTATATGGGCGCTTGTGCAGGATGCGTTGGATGCTAGCCTGCCTCCATCTGTGGAGGTGGATGAGGACGTGGGGGAGCGTTCTATCTTGCACTGTAAGCGTAAGGTCTCAGATAGTCATTTTACTGCAGTTGTTCGTGTCCTTTCATCTTCTGGCATTGCTCCTTACTCTGATGCTACTTTGGAAGATCTGGCTGCTAAGCACCCTTTCGTGCCGATGACCCTTTTCTTGATGCTCCTGCCACTATTGTTCGTGAGGGGATTCGGAGTTTCCCGCGTGGTACGTCATGTGGGCGTGACGGATTGCGTGCGCAACACCTTTTAGATTGTTTGAGTGGTGCTGCGGTGGCTGTTTCAGATGAACTCTTGGCGTTGATCACACAGGTGGTTAACCTTTTCCTAACTGGCCGGTGCCCTGCGGTATTAGGCCCTTGTATAACTAGTGCTCCTCTTACTCCGCTGGTCAAGCCCGGGGGTAGGATTCACCCTATTGCAGTGGGTACCGTGTGGAGACGTCTGGTCTCTAAGGTTGGGGCTCGTTTGGTAGGCCCTACCTTGAGTGCTTACTTTGCTGATCTCCAGCTTGGAGTGGGTGTGTCAGCAGGGGGGGAGGCGATTTTGCATTAGGTTAATCGTCTGGTCGAGGCGAGGGGGGATGAGGTTAGTCTTTCCATGTTGTTGGTAGACTTTAGGAACGCCTGCAACTTGGTAGATCAGACTGCTATGATTCGTGAGGTCCGTGTTCGCTGCCCTACTCGTTCGCGTTGGGTTGATTTTTGTTATTCGAGTCCTGCTCGTTTGTTTTATGGGGAGCACACTCTCTAGTCTTGTCAGGGGGTGCAGCAGGGCGATCCTCTTGGGCCGTTGCTCTTTGCCCTCGTGTTGCATCCCTTGGTTTGCCAGATCCGGGATTCTTTCGATTTGTCCTTATAGGCTTGGTATTTGGATGATGGTACCATTGTCGGCGATACCTTGGTTGTTGGTCAGGTCTTGGAGCTGATTCAGCTGGCGGGTCCACCTTTGGGTCTTCATCTTAAGGTTGATAATACAGAGGTGTTCTGGCCTCGTGAAGACCCTCGGAGTAGGCTCAACGGTATTTTCCCTCCTAATATTGCTAGACCTCTTTGTGGGGTTAAGCTTCTAGGTGGGCCGGTGAGTGCGGATCTCGACTTTTACAGTTCCCTTGTTTTGGAGCGGGTCACCAAAACCATTGCGCTTATGGATGCAGTTGCAACACTTCGCGATCCCCAGTGTGAGTTGTTGTTACTTCGGGCGTGTACCGATGTGTCTAAGCTTTACTTTGCTTTGCGCACTTGTCCACCCCGTGTCTTTGAGTCAGCTCAGGTTGTTTTTGATGCAGCACTTCGTTCTTCTTTAGAGCGTATTGTTGTGGCTTCGGGGCCGGGTTTTGGTGATTGGCAGTGGAGGCTGGCCACCTTGCCTTTTTCCCATGGGTGGCTTGGTGTTTATTCGGCTGGTGATGTTGTCCATTATGCGTTTTAAGCATCTCGTCTTCAGTCCGCTGACTTGCAGGATAAGCTTCTTCGGCGTGCTGGTGTTGTGTCTTCCGGCCCATCTTTTGATGATGCTCTCGGTGTGTTTAATCAGATTATGGAAGTTGATATTTTGAGAAACTCTAGTGATATTGCTGCCCCCCCGACTCATGAAGAAATTGACAGATATATATTTTGCTAGAGTCACTCAGACTGCTACCTCTGTTTTCTCTCTCACACCGCGTCAGTTGGCCTTGTGCCATTCACAGCAGGGGGAGCACTGTTCGGATTGGTTTCGGGTGGTCCCTATTTCTGGCTTAGGGCAGACTATGAATAGCCGGAGTTATCGCTGTGTCATGTGTTATCGTTTGGGGGTCCCTTTGTTCTCTTTGGACCGGCCGTGTTCTGCTTGTTCTAGAACTTTCGCTGGGGATATTTTTGGGGACCATGCAGTTTCGTGTGCTGGGGTTGTGGGCATCAAGCATCGTCACAATGCTGTTCGCGACATCTTGGTGGACGTCTGCTATCGGTCCGGGATTTCAGCAGGCAAGGAGGTGGATATCGGGCTGCTCGGCACTGATGGCTGGCCTTTTCGTCCGGCGGATGTGCTCTTATATTCGTGGGATGGTGGGCGTGACGTGTGTGTTGATTTGACTGGTTCATCGCCCTTAACTCTGTCTGGCTTGGTCGGTTTTGAGCCGAGCGGGGTTGTGCGTGCTGCAGCTCATCGTAAGCGTACTAAGTATGATGCTTTGTGCGCTTCTTTGGGTTATGTCTTCCTCCCTTTCTCCTTCTCCTCTTTGGGAGAATTAGAGTCAGGTGTCGTTGCTCTACTTCAGCGCATTCAGCGGTATTCCAGGACGCCGAACATTGGTGCGCAGGCTGCGGCACATATTTTCACTCGTGTTGGTTTTTCTATAGCCAAGGGTGTGGGGGCGCATATTGTTTCGCGGCTCCTAACCAACTTGTTGTAATTTATTATTTTTAATTAATATATCAATATATAATAGAAATAATAGAAATAATCCAACATTTAGTCGGTGTTCTAACTATTTTCCAAGGAGGGTATGCTCACATAGTCGCATGACACAAGTCTTCTATCTAATCGTAAATTCTCTAGCATACGACGTCTACATACATTTATTATTTATTGGGTAATTTCACAACCTAGAAAAGTAATTTTGTAGATTGATGATGGAGATAATGAAAGAAGAAATCACAGAAAGTGTAGATCGAATCAGCAGCTTACGATAGATTAAACCATCAAAATATTAAGTTGTGTGTATATAGGAAGATGAATGACCATAAGTCATCAGCAAAACGGAAATTATCGTACCAAAATAAAGAAACCCAAATTAGATCTGAAATGAACATTAACAATAATTAGAGAATTGAAAGGGATCATAGCATTTAATGGAGTTAACGATCCAACTACAAAGTTCGGGAATCTGTATGTGAAAGACGAGTAGTTGTAACTCAAGAAGTAGATGTTTACGATAATCTTATGCAACATGTTAATTTCTTGCAATGCTTCACTTGATTAGCACTTTGAAAATGTTTCACTTCCACTGACTGACTTCAACATGAAGACACACTACAACCTCGACTCCGGTTGCCAACTGCATAGGAGATTCGATCATATGTTGCTTGCAATGCCTAACAAATGTAAGATAACAAGAGCAAAGTTTGGATGAAGATTATCAAAATTCGGCAAATATATATATGATCTCTCTCTACATGGCAGGACAATGTAGTCGGAATGAACACAATAAACATGTAGAATGACTATAGAAACGAAAATCAGATTGTAGGAAGATGCATTGAAGCTATATGAACACTAGTAACTGTTAAAGGTATAAAACCATTGTGGGTGCTCTAACCATCAGTCTAGGCTTTTGGCTCAGTTGGTTTCTAACATGTTATCAGAGCCTCGTTGTTACCGAAGTCTCAAGTTCAAATCCTGCTAGCCCCCTCTTTTGTTATGTTGGAGACTAATTATAAAGAGCTCCCTTTAAGTTGTTGCTTGTGGGTCAATATATTATCCACGCTTCTTGCCCATGTGGGCCTTTGCGTGAGGGGGCGTGTTAAAGGTATAAAACCATTTTGGGTGCTCTAACCATCAGTTTAGACTTTTGCCTCAGTTGGTAACTATATATATGCATGAAACTGTGAAAGTTGCATAGCTGAGATCAGTGAAGGCGTGAATGCTATGTAGTGCGTTTTTTTCTCCTTTCTATATGGGGTGTCCTCTTTTTTGGGGACTGCTAAATGTAACCTAACCTATTTTTTCCATTTTTTTCCCCTTTTGTACCTTTAATATTCTTTCCTCACTACAATTTTTAAAAGTAACTTACACTAATGAATTTCACGAAATTTGACATTTGATTATATTGCAGCACCAAAAAAATTAAAGTATCAACAAAATTATGAGACGTTCAAACTAAAATAATGGTGAAATTGATGTGAACAGTTGATAAAATTTTATCATATCATCCTTTAGTCTTACTCTTTATTTGGTGATTGATTGTGAAGTCAATTGGAGATTTTTTTTTTATCTAATTTTTTAAAAGAAAAATTAGGTCAAAGGAAGAAAAACCAAGTGAAAAGGTAAGACGTGACATGAAATTTGAAGATCAACACACATGATGAGTAAGAGTAAAGGATGATCCGATGAAATTTTATGGCATTATAGCATGATAGGGTAGAAGTCAAGAATGAACATGATGGATGAAAGAGCTTGGGCTATGATTTGTAATTTTGAGCGAATATGAGGGTATTATAGGTATTTAGACAGGTTAAGTTAGTAGAACAAAGTTACGTTTAACAATCATGTTTTTTAAATGAAGAAAATGGGCCAAAATGTTAATTTACATATACCATGATTTTGATTCTGGTGCTTAAATGAAGAAAATGGGCCAAAATGTTGACTTGGGCCGAAAGCCCAAACACCATCGGGTTGCAAATTACTTTACTCTACTCAACTTGTCAAATGTTTCCCTAGTCAGATGTAATACCGACGTGTCCTTAGTTCTTTGGAAAGAAAGTTCATTCCTACGAGAAAATAAGGAATATAGTAGGATCGTTTGTTTGTAAGGTTCTCGAAAGTTGAACTTGAAGTTCCTTAGAAAGATGCTTACTAGCTAAGTGGCGTAGGTGTGCTAAATACTCCTTTCAACGAGTTATTTCTTCTTAATTATCGGACATTTGAGTAGGCACAAATGAAATTATCTACTATGTCAAAGTGAGTTTTGCAAGGTCAGTCATTTTGAGACACTCTACGTGCACTCCTGGTTTTTCAAACCTTGCTAGGAGTTTTGTTAGTGCAAAAGCAATATATGTCTTTCTACATTGGGGTGTCAATAAAAACCCAAATATAGAGTTCATCTATTGCAAAACCATGGTTTGTTTGTCATCCATGCAAGTGATGCAACCCTGTTTGTAGGAACAAACTGTAGTTTGTGCTGAAAAAGAGACTTGCAAGTGGAGTATATGCAATTAATATTGCAAATGAGTCCAAAAAAAAAAATCTATTGCATGTTTAAATTTCTTATAACTTGTCGGAAAAAAAAATTGCCTGAAATTGGTCGAATGAAATAAAAGTATCTGAAAGGAGTTTCATAAAAGTACAATGACACCTCTTTTTGTACTTGCATAATTGCATTGATACCTAGAGAATAACATTTCATATTTGAGAATTGGAATCCCAATTTAAGGCAATCGAGACATGAAGATATTTAGAGCATCATATATAGAGATTCATAGTTGTAATATTTAGTGGCATCAACAAACCATGTGCCTCACTACGAGGAAGGCCATCCATTTGAATAGGTGCCAATCTTATTGGAGTGAGCACTTTGGGTCTAATCTGCCCCTTTCTCTTTCTTCCCTTACCATTCTTTTCATATATCAGTGCATCTATCTGTTGTGATAAATTATACTGTGCTCTTCTTATTGATTGTGTTTGGATGATCTTAAAGAGTGGAACAAAAGAAGTAAAATTGTCATCATTGTTGACAATATTTGCTTTTTTGTAGTGTACTAGTGTGTGCACGTACTACCGAAGGGCATAGTGCGTGGATTGCTTTCTTGTTTGTCCATATGAAATGATCGGAATATCGGGATGTATCATTACTCCCTCCATTTCATTAGGGGTCATTTGCATTTTTGAAGATGTGAGAGAAACTCAAATCAAATGCAAATAACCTCATGAAATGGAAGGAGTAGGTGTTTGGTGTTTACCTGCTACTCCTATCTTCTAATTAATGATTCAATTTAATAGTTTTCTTATTGCGGTAGATAAGAGTTGTATGTAGGTTAAGTTCCTAATCATTGGTCAAACTCGATCCTTTTTTTCCAATTTATTGAAAATTTACTCCCTCTGGTCCCTTGAATTCTTAATATTCGATAAGTCTTTATCTCACAAACGGAGTATATTAAAAGATTTAAGACCAACGTTAATAATCTAATAGAATAGAGGGAGTATAATTGTACCTAGCAGGTCTTATGGGAGACCGTCTCTCAATAATTTATTGAGAGACCAACCATATTATTTACATCTTGACCTCGTTTATATAATTAGTGACCCTTATACTACTTTTGGTAATCGTTTTAGTTAAGGATCTCGACACTTAATCTAAGATTTGCAAAGGGGTTACTCATAAGTTTTAGTTAATTTTATATTATGGGATCCTTCAAAATCATAGATAATGTGATTATAATAGTAACCTAATACGATCACTAAAAGTATTATCGTGATTACAAAAAAGGTAAAAATAGTCACTTTGTAACACAAAATAATGGTTTCACAATAAATATGAGACTTTGTGTAATCGTATATGTATCATTGTTCATCAATAATAATCAAGTCATTATTGTTACAGTTTATATCCTTGAAAAGTCAAAATCAACACTAAATAAGTCAACCAATTAATCAAATCTGCAGTGATGTAGGAAATTAAATGGTTGGAAATGAGAAGTTGAACAAGACTAGTTCTTCTTCCAGAAGCTAAGACAAGAAATAACTGGCTTAACTTGGTAGCATAGTCACTCTCTTGGGCCACTCATTCTTATCCTGCACATGCTCGATGTGTCCTATGATCTCTTGGTACACTTCTCTTCTTTTCACATGATTTCTGTACATATTTATCACCATCTTTTGTGGGCCTTTTCATCAAATCTAGATTAAATGTCGCTTTTATGGGATCTAAATACATCCTTAATGCTAATTGCTCCTTAATCCATCTTATCATTGTTTATTTATAACCCAACATGCTTGTCTTTGAAATTTAGATTTCTTATGATAATTTTCATTTGATACTCTACAACTTTTAAGTTGACTTCTCACAATGTGGTTTAACCACTTAATCAAAAGGAATTGTACTCGTAACTCCACCAATATGATCGACTGCACTTTTCAAGCCAAAATGTGACACTACCTTCTAAAACAAATTTTTAACAGAATATTATCAAACATGATTAACTTTATTTATTTAACATTCAGATAACCTTAAGACCTCCAAATTGTACTGTCGTAAAACTATTTATTGAGCTCGATCATTATCGAATAAACAAACATTGCTTTTATTTCTTCAACGCAGCCAGTAAATGATTTAGGTTTGCGTTTAAATAAATAATAATATTTACGGCTAAAGCTAAGTAAAGGCACCATGATTTAAGATTGGGTCGAAAAATGACAAATATAATGTGCTCACAATTTTGCTTTAGTACTTTAGTGGTTGTATAGCATCGGCCACAAATCATGTGCATACATTCCCAATTCTGTTTTCTAGAACATGTCAGCAACACCTGAAGTAGATAAAGCAGGGAGAAATTGATAAAAGCAGGTTGGCTGATTGCTATATAGTAATTATTTTACATATTTAGTATATCCTCTATACTGTCATATTATTGTACATCCTGAAAATTACATAATATGCTCCGTCTACATTCTTGATAGTTGATTCTTAAGTTACTTGGTTCCTAAGAGTGGTAAACCAAACTGAAATCAATAATATACAGAATATGCTACATATTTTGTATTCTTCCCTCCTTTTAGTAGATTGCATATACTTGACGTAACGAAAAGTATCCTTTTACATACAAGAGCAGTTTGTTACGCCTTCCTCTGGTGTCGATGATTCCATTGCCTAACGATTTGGTAAAGCGCACATCATGTGTCACAATTCACATCCCATTTTGTGTCCGACTCTGATTATTATCTTGACGGGTTTTTGAATTAGTAAAACTTTCCTAGAGTAATGTCAAGATCTCAATAGTCCGGACCACAAAATTCGACAGAAGCACCGTACTGGCCAGATCATTGTACGTTACTAGTATATGTTACGCTTTGCTCTGCTCCAACTTCATCGTACCATCTTTGCTGACAATAATGCCCACGAGTTTACATGGTTCGGCTTCCTCGAGCATCTGAACCACACTCCTCATTGTTGGCCTTAGCTCTGGGAGCTTCGATGTGGAAAGGATCGCGATCTTAAGAACCTTAATGGCCTCTTCTTTTAAAGGTTGTGCAATGGTAGAATCGATCATGCTGAACACACTTTCCTTGTTCCCCAACTTGCTAGACACCCAGCTAACAATGTCCTTACTATCTTCAAATTCCGGATCAATCGGCTTTTTCCCCGTAACCAATTCCATCAAAACCACTCCGAAACTGTAAACATCACTTTTCTCGTTCACCTTGTACGTGTATCCATACTCTGCACACATACAAATCCAACTCAACAATGTTACTCAAATGGTCTGCTCTAAGAATCTAAGATGATCACAATTATTAATAATCGGGTTTTTCCTTGGAGACGTAATAATATTTGGTTAGAATTTCTCGTACATATTCAAATAACACGTTAATTAACAATAACGGAAAAAAATGTAGAGACAATATGATCTATAAGTCGAGTATGATTTTACCTGGGGCAATGTAGCCATGGGTTCCGGCAATCACATGAGTTGAATCTTGTGCAACATTTGGTTGAACAATTTTCGCAAGCCCGAAATCAGCAATCCTAGGCTTCAAGAACTCATCCAACAAAATATTACTAGACTTAACATCACGGTGAATCACAGGCCTCTCGTATCCATGGTGCAGGTACTCGAGTCCACGGGCAGCACCTAGAGCGATTTCATACCGAATTTGCCAATCTAATCCAAGTTTCTTGTTGTTATGCAACCTATCCCACAGACTCCCATTAGGCATGTACTCGTAAACCAACAAGCTAGAGTCTTCACTTGTAATGCTACAAAACAACTTGACAACATTAATATGTCGAATTGAACTCAATGTTTGGACCTCCATATCGAATTCTTTCGACTTCCTACTCCTGCTGCCTCCTCTCTTGTCCAGCATCGGAGTACTCGTACGAGTCTTTTTCCGGTCCTCGTACGGCTCCAACGTCCATATGTGCTTTACGGCCAACTCCTTGCCATCTTTTAGAGACACCTTGTAAACTGTTCCACCCCCTCCTTTCCCAATCAAATTCTCGGGTTTAACAGAATCAAGAATCTGCTCTTCAGTGAAACTCAGCACATGGTACGACTTCATATTCCAAGAATAATCATCTTTCAACGAGAACGAGCGATCCTCGTTCTCGTTTCGAGCAGCAATCAATCTCAAGTACACATAACAACTACTCAAAGCCACCACGATCACCAACCCAACAACTAAACAAATCACAAACGCGTGGTAATCTCGAGACCTCGAATTACACGGCCTAAACTGCTTAATATCAGAACTACACAGGCCATCATTACCAACGAAACTTCCATTGTACGCATCAATAGATAACGAATTCGGTATAGGACCCGATAACTCATTGTGCGACAAATCAAGCATACTAAGTGTGGAAGATGACAGTGTGTTCGGAATTGGACCCGACAACTCATTTCGCGATAAATTCAACGAATTTAACACAGGCAAAGAACCTAATGATCTCGGAATTTCACCCGATAATGAATTATCAGCCAAATTAACATCACTAAGATGAAGACACTCTCCTAAAGAAGCAGGAATATTACCAGTAAACTGATTATTCTGCAAATGCAAGCTGTTCAGCTTCTTGAGTTCACCGACACTTTCAGGGATTTCTCCTGTCATCTCATTTTCGCTCAAATCGATCGAAACCAACGCTGACGCTCCTCCGATTTCCGCCGGTAAATTCCCAGATAATTTATTATTAGCAGCAAAAATCTGTCCTAAATTTTTGGCCTGAGAAATATCAGCTGAAATTGACCCGTGCAGCTGATTACGCTCAATGTCAATAATATTAACATTCGGCAGACCCCAAATTCCTGCAGGAACTTCACCAGTGAGGTCATTCTGGCTGACTCGAAACCGAGTCAGCGTCGTACAGTTACCATAACTGGCCGGAATTTCGCCGGAAAACTTGTTCTGCAAGATCAGCAGCTTCTTCATTGTACCTCTCTTGCACATATCAGGAGGAATTGGACCGGATAAGAAATTCGTCGAAACGTCAATAAAATTGAACTTAGCCCAGGAACCCAGTTTCGCAGGGAGCTGACCGGTGAGCTTATTGGTGTACAAAGATAAGTTGACGAGGTTCTTAAACTCTCCGAACTCGGCCGGAATTTCGCCACTGAAATTGTTCTCAAACAATTGCAGCCACTCCAGATTGTTCAGCAACCTCAATTCCGACAAATCGCCTTCTAATTTATTGCTTGAAGCATCAAACCGTTTTAAATTCGACAAGTTTCCGAAACCAATGGGAAGTGTACCCGTAAGTGTATTATCGTAAAGTTCAAGCTGCCACAACTTCTTAAGCTTGGTAATCTCCTGTGGGATTGACCCAGACAAGTAATTATCGGATAATTCGAGGTTAATCAGCTCGCTTAGATTACCAATCTCGGCCGGAATTGACCCAGAAATACTGCAGTTAGACATGTACAACCAATCCAATTTCGTAAGTTGAGTAACTTCTCTAGGAAACGGAGTTTTGTCGAAAGAGTTATCACCGACGCTCAGTTGGATAAGACCAGACATATTGGATAGAGACTTCCACGGGAAGATACCAGTAAACCCACTTAAATTGACATACAAATACTTCAACTGGCTCATGGATGAAATATCCGGAACCGGGCCGGAGAACCGGTTATTTCCCAAGTCTAAGTACTCGAGCTGCGAGCAGAGTGAGATGTTCTCGTCAATGCTACCGTGGAGAGAATTGAACCCGAAAGCGAGTTTTTGGAGGGAAGGAATGGAGCAAATGGAATAAAAAGGTAGAGTACCGGATAAGTCTCTTTTAGAGAGGTCGATTCCGGTGATGTTACCGGAATCATTGCATGTGATTCCGGGAAATGAGCAGGTGGGTTTTGTAGGGAGCCAAGAGGAGAAGAGAGTTGGGTTGGAGTGTTGGAGGGAGGATTTGAGGGTGAGGAGAGCAGAGAGTTCGTCATCGGCCGAGGTTGCGAAACCCGAAAAACAGAGGAGGATAAGGATGAAACAGGGGAATTCCGGTGGCATGATGAGGTGGTGGTGGTGGTGGTGGGAAGTTGGTAAGGGTGTGTATGAAATGATGAGAGTTGGAGTAAGTAGGAAAGGGGAAAGAAAGAAGGATGTGTTCTCCCAACAACTGAATTTTGAAGATAAAAACAAACGAGGCCTTGTGGAAGAAGGTAGGCAGATGGGTTCACATTATTTGTCGCAGTCTATAAACATTATTATCTTATTCTCCTATTACTACCTCACTTGATAAAGATATTTACAAAAATAAATGTTGAATTTCGCTAATGGTTATTGGCACAAATCCGTCCGTAAAGAAAAAGCAAATCAACTCGTAAGCCTAATGATGTTTCTTCCTAAGACTAATTGAATGAAAACGACATAAACGATAACACAATTGTATAATGTAGTCTCATCTACAATAATTTATCGATGTATAGTGTTTTTCACTGCACATGTGAATAATTGATTTCTAGGAGAAAAAATAAATAGATTTAAATAGAACAATGTATTAGCCGATTAGCTCCTACTATTGCTTGACTTGGAAATAAAAGAAGGCAAAAGAAAATAGATGATTGATTGAATAACATTGCATTGATGACCTTATTATAAATGTCCAATTGATTTAATTTTTAATTTTTAATTTTTATTGTTATCAAGTCATCAAATGGTGGACGTTTGAGCAGCAGTAGTGATGTTGATATGCGGCCATGGGGGGTCATTTGTCATGTAAAGTAGTATATATTCTACTATTGATGGTTTGAATTTTGTGTTCTAATGCCCTCAAATCTTAATGCTCAATCTCTTTCCAGTACTACAGCTAGAATTCTAGAATGGGTGTATGGTTTCCACTTCACAAAAATGGTTGTGCCGATCTTCTTTGTAATACGAGAATTCACTGGAAATTTTGAGGTTTCTATAAAGATTTGGTTTCTTATTCAATTTGTTTCTATAGTGAGTCACTTTTTAGCCAAGTAAACCTATCTCACAATAATTTGTTGTGAGATTTCAGACTTTGCCCTGGACACGTTATTATAAACGTGTTGGTTACACTAGTTAGAGTTATCACAAAGTAAACAAGGCTTGTTTAGAAAACATTTAGAGTCTGTTTGGATAGAGAGAGGAGAGGGAGGGAGATTGAATCCTTTGTTTAGATACATATTTGTAACTTGTAAGGGGAGGGAAGAGAAATGGAGGGATTTGGAAAGATGAGTTCTCTACCATTTTCTCTAGTTTTCATCCCTCCAAATTTGGAGAGATTTGGAAGGAAAATGGACCTTTGTTATGTTAATTTATTAAATTACCCCTAGATATTTATAAAATAACAACTACATTTTTCAACAATTCTCAAATTAACCTCTTTTATTTTGCTCTCCTCCCTCCTTCTCTAAGCAGCACCTCCGCCGCCCACGACCAACCGCCGGTCAACACCAACCACCACCATTTCCGGCGCCACCACCACCACCAAGTGAATCGTGTTGGTCCCACGACCATCTCGCCCATACCCGCAAACACCACAAACCACCCTAACATCACCTAATTTTAGATCTAGGGTTTTCAGAAAGAATAAAAAAAAGACATTTGGTGGTGGAGGAAGGAGGAATGGAGGCCGTTGATGGCCACCAAGGACTCGCCGGAGCTGGACGAGTTGCGCGGTGATGTCCTCGCGGGAGATGGAGGTCGTCGGTGAAATACGGCGGCGGTAGTGGGGCGGCTCGGGGGAGGGGGAATGGGAGAGGAGAGAGAAAATGAGAGGAGTTGGGGATTTGAGTTTATTATTAAAATTTGTACTTATTTCATTATTATTATTATCATCATTAATTTTATCAATAATGGTATTTCCCCTCCCTTTTCTTCTACCATTTTTGTTATCCAAATAATGGAATTCATCTTACTTCTCCCTCACCTCCCCTCCCTTTCCCTTCCCTCTCTCCCTCTAGCCTCTCCCCTCCCTTTTCCTCCTAAAATGCTATCCAAACAAACTATTACTGCCATTTCGTTTTGTTATAACGCTACAATCTTCACATTAAATCTTATGAGAAACCATTTCTTTATACTTTTACACGCCTTCACGTAACATTTAAAATGTGTTCAAACCGTTTATTAATTCAAATACGGAGTATACAACCTATATATAACCCGGACAAGCAAGTTAGTAAACTATGGAAGTCAAAATAGAAAACAATGATAGACAAACAAAATTATTGCCACACTAAAATAACTTGCAATAATCACGAGTGATGATGAATGTACTACACTAGTTAGTTAAGTTATGCCGAATTGTGATTGAATTGAAAACGATCAAAATTATTACAATTGGAAATATACAAATGAAAAAAAGCCGTATGTTTATTTAATAGTTTTCCTAACAATGCTTTACATCGGCCACCTAAATAAAGTAGGGAAAATACAAACGACACTCATGTCACACTAAAATAGTTTTGCAATATAAACTTTGTCTGTTATACCTTATAATATACGCTTTTGACTGATTTAGTGATGCAGTCGGCAATGTCACCCACCCATGACCCATGCTAGTATTGGCGTATTGTTACTTTGTGAGCCATAAGCCGCCGAGGTTGACCTGGTCCTGCCTACTAAAGCTAAATCATTCACGTGCACAAATGTTATCACCACTCACACCTCTACACCCACGCGCGCGTTAATTGTTTCTTGGTGCATATGAAGCCTATTATCCACTTCGTCAACCAGCTTAGCAAGAGGTAGATGGCAGTCTTTGTAAGCCCTTGAAATATACTTATAAAAGGAAAATTGTTGATGCATCTACACCTGGTGTTTTCCGAGCATAATGCTCATTGTAGCGCATAGGATACGATAATCGATAATTTATTTATGTCTATGATTATTTGAATGATCTTTTATGAAGTATTTTGTCAATTTGAAATGTTTGAACAATTTTAGCTTGCACATGTAGAATACTAGTAATTGTAGCGCATAGGATACAATAATCGATAATTTATTTATGTCTATGATTATTTGAATGATCTTTTATGAAGTAATTTGTCAATTTGAAATATTTGAACAATTTTAGCTTGCACATGTAGAATACTAGTAATTGTTTTATATTACTTTGATTAGACTTTTATGTTCGTCAGTTCCTAAATATGGTCAGGTCTTAATTGAACATTTAGGTCAGCTAAAAAGATCAAGTTCCACTAAGTCTCAAAAAATCACCTTAATTAAACGCACCCGAAGGTGTAAGTATGGTCTAACGGTCTAAGGTCCGTCACTCCATCACCAATTCACCATCCCTGCCCACACGGTACGTGATGATTGTGCGTGCAACAAACTCGCGCCCATTGTTATTCCAGCTTGTACAACACGCTCTACGATGACGAATGAGGCTCGTTGTACATGGTCGGAGCAAGGTCCAAATAATTTCACTAATCATTAATTAGTGCCAATCCCAAGAAGATACGTGTAGAATTAATAGGTCTTAAAGGTCCATTGCAATTTACTGCTAATTGCCAGTGTCCATGGTGGTGGGCCTGGTGGGTTACTCTTGGGTTGACCACTGACTAGTGTTTTGAGCTTTCCTAGTCAATGCGAAGTCACTACACTTTTTCTTTTTGACAGACAATAACAACTACTATGCGGAGTAATCTACTATACAGTGTATACACTTTCTACTTCGGTGCTTTTATAGGCAGTTTGGCACTCTTCTAAGTTCTAATCACCAAAATTGCTTGAGCGAGGTTCTATCCTTCATGTCTTTAGTTTTCGTAATATGAACACAAAAGTCGCAAAAATGGCTTTTCAGGCATAGTATTGTTGTCTGTACAACCTGTAAGATCACAGAATAAGAATGTGGTGTACGGGTTCATTTTTCGGATACTCATATTCGTATCACATGTGCATCCTGGTTGATAGTATAGCACTATAGCGTCCTATGTTGTATCATCCTCTAACATAACTATCGTAAATCTGAAACTTCTCTAAATCAGAACATTAGAAAAACACACAAGTATTAAAGATAATAAGCTTCTAACATGTGCCCTTGGAACACGCAATTGAAAAGCAGATAAAAAAAATATGATACTTGTAGTTTGTAAGCTTATTGTCCATCAAGTAGTACTGCAAAGTGAAGTGTCCCATGTCCATATTACACATTTACACTTGAGCTACTAAGCCTTCGAGAAAGACACCTTTGCTCCCGCATTAACAGGCCAAGTCAATTTTCAAGTTTTGCTAGTAACTAGAATGCGTTACTAAAGCTTACATTAGTGATCCACGTGCAAACTTCACAAACTTTCAGGATAGTCAAAACCCAAAAAACTGGAAACGTCCTAAACTGTCATTTTATATGGAAATCTATTTAGATTTTTCATTTGAAAGTGAGCAATTAGCTTAGCCGTTACAATGTCAACAAACTAGACCATGAAATTCACAAGGTTCTCATGCATGACTAGTATGGCAGTAAATCTATTTGCAGAGTCTCGAGGAAACTACCTCTAGGTAGATTTCTTTCCTAAGATGGAGTTTTTTCATCTTCTATATAAAGGACTAAGTTATAGTCGACATTATTCATAACTCTTAAACTCGTAAGTAACTTTAAAATCTTTCGTCTCAAAATAGAAATAACCACAAATTGTATGATGGCTTTTATATGTCATTATCGGTCTAAGTTCACCTCTGTAACCTTAATTTCAATTGCTATAATTATTTCGTTAAGCTCAGCTGCATTAAGCCGTTCTTTAGAAGAAGATCGGATTAAGCAGATGTTTGAGATATGGATGGTCGATTACAGTCGTAATTATGGTAGTAGTGGGGAGAAAGAACACCGTTTTGGCATATTTAAGCAAAATGTAGAGTATGTAGAAGCATTCAATAGTGCTAATAATCACTCTTACACTTTAGCTGTTAATCAGTTTGCTGATCTGACACATGAGGAATTTGTAGCAACATACACTGGTTATAAGGGCCATTCTTCAACTGAGGATATGTCTTCTGGTCCGTTTCGGTATGAAAATGTGACCGAAGTACCATCTTCAATTGATTGGAGGTTAAAAGGTGCAGTCACTGAAGTTAAGAACCAAGGCGAATGTGGTAAGTTTACACGCTCACAGTTTCATCGAGTTCTTTACGTACTTCTTTAGTGGTTACTCATTTCAATTTCTGCTTCTCTTATTTGAAGTTGTCTTAACTTGTACACTCTAAACCCATCTGAAATAATATGATACATATTACTCTCTAATTTCGGCATTTTCATTGCTCCCACAAAAGACGGTTTTATGTAATGAGTCATGTTAGACGACCTAATCATTTTGGATTGTTCTTAATATGTGCACTTTATTTCCCTTCTTATGTACACAGGAAGTTGTTGGGCATTTGCTGTAGTCGCAGCGATCGAAGGCGTAAAAGGAATTACGGACAACAACCTGACCTCGTTATCAGTACAAGAATTAATAGATTGTGACACAAAAGGAACAGACGAAGGTTGCGCAGGAGGTTTGATAGAGACAGGATACAATTTCACCATACACAACGGCGGAATTGTTTCTGAGAAAAAATACCCCTACAAAGCAATGGACGAGAAATGCAAGAAATCCATAATAACAAATCCTATAGCCAAAATCAACGGATACGAAAACGTGACAAAGAAGAGTGAGGCAGCGCTACAAAAGGCCGTAGCTCATCAACCCGTCTCAGTCGCTATAGAAGCGACTCTTGAGTTGCAGCTTTACGGAAGCGGGGTGTTTGCCGGTGATTGTGGGACCGATTTGAACCACGCCGTGACCGCGATAGGGTATGGTGTTAGTAAGGAGAAGGGTAAGAAGTATTGGTTGGTGAAGAACTCATGGGGTGTTAAGTGGGGTGAGAAAGGGTACGTTAGAATGGAAAAGGATATCCATGCAAAAGAAGGGCTTTGTGGAATTGCTATGCGTGCTTCATACCCAACTATGAAATGATTTTGGACTCTGTTTATCCTTAGTTGTGTAATGTGCTCTATGATTAGAGTGAAAAATTAATGTTAAATGAAATTTTATTTAGAAATTGTGTGTTAAACTTGCTAATTCTTTTTCTTGCAGTTTAAATTTATTTACTTTCTTTTTCGTGGCTCCGCCAGTTTTTTCGGTGAAACGTATACCATCATACGTAATGCATACATGATCCTCCAAGGGATTGGGTTTTTATACTTGCAGCACGAGATTTAAAAAAAATTATTTTCTTTTTTCGGGTTTTGCCAGTTTCGGTGAAATGTATACCATCATACATTCATACGTAATGCATACATGACGTCTTCCTAAACGGAATTGAGTTTTTATGCTTGCAGGCGCAAGAGAAAAAAAAACAAAAAGAAAAAAGTAAGGTACTTTAGAATACCTCTGTTTTTTAACAATATACTCCCTTCTCTCGTCCTCTACCAGCCCTTGAACCCCTGACCTCGCGTAACAAACAAGTGTTACATACCACTGAGGTGCAAGGAGGGCCGGTGACAATTTTAGCTACATAAAGCTTATTAATGAATTGAACAGTCGAAACGATGATCTGCAAAGACAGAAGTAACTAAGAAACATGTCAAGTTCAAGGAAGTTTACTTCAGTTCGAACAATTTAAGAATAACAAGGCAAGAAGAATTTAACTCTAGATCACAACAGCACAACGTTGGGCATGCCTGAAGATGATAAAAGCAATTACTGTGTATAGCAAATACGTTTAAGCTAGTTCTCGAATAAATTGAGAGCGTCTAGGCGAGCCACTTTTTACTGCAGGATCCGTAAAGTTCATATCAGGAGCAGAGTGATGAGTGAAGGCTAAATACTAGGATCATGGATCAAACACAGTAGCAAATGACATGAACATGTTGAACACAAGAAAAATAGCAATAAGAGGCCTCTCCTCTAAACTACAAGCTCTTCAAGAAACATCGCGTCTTGAACAGCAATATTCTCGACCAACGGAAATCAAAATCCTGGTGATTTGCCATCTTGCAACAGCATTCGACACTGAAAAGAATAACAAGAAAAGTATGACCAACAATGACCAAGAGGCAACATCACACACAGTTTACAAACAGCAGAGAGAACGTAGGCCTAATTAATATGTCTCCAGATTTTATTTAAAAAGAACCAGAACATCTTAGCCAATTAACAAGTGAAATGCTGCACCCAGTCCACAAACACAACAATCTTTCTAAGCCTTTAGGTATACACAACTTGTGAAACAAGCAATAAGCACATCCAAACTACAAAATTATCCCTCTACGAATTCAAGAAGCTTCAAGAAAGTTAAAAGGCAAGCAACCAACCCCAGACAAAGTGCACGATAATCTTTGAAGTATGCAAAGTTGGAACCAATTGTCACTCAGGAATTCAGGATTCTTAGCGCCTGTTAGGCCACGCTTTCCTACAGCAGCATCTAGGCATGAGAAGTAGAAATTGGCCAAACATGGTTACTACGCAAGTTGTTTGGTGGAAGTAAGGCCAGCTCAAACACGAGATGAATTCTATTCCTCTCTCCTTCCCTCTCCTTTTCAAAAAGTGTTTCTTCCTGATTCGCAAATGACCTCCTCTCCAGTACAACACTCTCATCTTACATGGCAAAATGTATTAATGTTGATCGTATTCACACTTTTGTCCTTTCTTGAGTTCATGAATTAATTAGCAAAAACATGAGCAGGGAGACTAGGGACATCCTATTTCAAAAAATAAGTGGGCTGTTGTCAAGAAGAAGAAGATCCGTCTCTCGAGCTCATACATTCAGTTTGTAAAAACATTACGAGTAGGGACTAGGGAGATGAAGGACATCCAAAAAAAAAGGAAAAGAGAGGATTTCACTGTCTCCGTATTCCCACAACTTATTATCTCATATAAATTGAAAGCAAGGGGAAAACAATTGAAGAGACTACTTTAAATACTAGCGTGTGTTATGGCAGACCAAAATTTAAACCCACAGGTCTACAATCTTAGTCTTTCACCTATTTCTTGCAATGTTAGCAAAATAATGGTAGACAAAATGTAGGCACTAATGGAATTTTCAAGTGGATCTTTTCACTCGGTCTAGAACAGACTGCTTTGTCTTACGAGTTAGGATGATATGACACAAGAGTCAGCGACATTCTTCTTACGACAGGCTAAACAAAAAAAAAAACAAAGATAACTTCAAGAACATTCAACAGAGATCATATAAGAATAGAACTTTGGCAAGGTCACCAACAGCCTGACCACAAACCAGAAGGGAGGTTGGCAAAATAGAGCTTTTGTAACTTTACCAGTTTCCTAGCAGGATTTTAAGCATTAATATAAAATAAACTTGAAGTGTTTATTCAACCTGTTACCTGCCCCTTAATTAGCATTCAGCTGATAAATCATGGTCCCCCCCCTGATTCCACCAAGCCCTTACTGCTCTTCAACTCCTTTCCTCCCAGCCCCTTCATCCAAGGTTCCACACTTGCCATGCTCTAACAAATGCCGCTCTCACCCTCCCACCCTCGCACAGCTGTATCGCTCACAAATCACATCCCCTCCCCAAGTCACTGCTCCTTTCCAGATCTCATGTTTCTCTGTCAATCAACTGGTGGTATGCAGGGAAAAGGGTCTACTGTATGCCGGCAAGTAGCACTTAAGCGGTGGTTTCGCGCCAGGGAATGAGGTGGTGGGCCAGGTGGAGCGTGGAGAAAGAGAGGGGGGGGAGAAAAATAAAAGGGTGACTGAAAAGGCAAAGGAGTGATTTTTTTTTTTTTTGGAAATTACGGTTTTAGCCCGTGGACCATGATGATATAATTTGCCCTTAAAATCATGGATATAAACCCTCGGTCCTTCACCTCCCCCCCCCCTTCCCCCATCTCCACACCAATATTATAGAGATTTAAAAGCAAAGAAGGCAGCTTACCTCATCTTCCAAGCACAAGTGATGATATTTTGCTTAGAGAAGAGTTCGCTAGAGTCATAAACGCAGGTCATCACTATTCCTCTTACTGACATTTGCTTCAACGTATTTTGGGTTAAGAATTAATTTGGGTTTGCGTTACTAAATTACTTCTACATGTTGTAAATTCTGGAAATTCTACTTACTGAAACAAGACATGGAAAATATCTTACACAACAATCTTCTAATAGCGCCTTTGATACCCGGGTGCACACATGGCGATCCAAAGAGACTGCGAAGAAGGGCTTCACTAGCCTTTTTGACAAGGACGGATTTACTTGATAACAAACTAAACGAAACAAATAGCGTTTTACACCCATGAGAAGCTTTATTCTTTGTGAAGTCGCACATTACTGCTGAATAGAAATACAGGATGGGAGGCCTGAGGACATATGGCTTGACAAGTAACCTACGTTGCTTATGGAGGACAAAAAAGAAACGGAGAACCCTAACCCGGTATACCAATCATAATCAGATGTAACCCTAACGCAGCAAAGTTCAGTAACAATCAGAAATTTTCACGGCTGAAAAGCAAAACTCAGTAAAAGTTGGTCAGAAGTACTAAAACTAAACTGAAGCCCTTGCATACATATATATATACACACCCATCATGTCACGATATTTTGGTTTGAGCCTAACATCCGAGCACAAAAATGTTTAGGTATGGGCAATTACCAATATGGAAATTGGGGTTGGTTTTCTGTCACTAGAAGTTGCTTAGAGCAGAATCAAATTATTAAAGAACAAAGTTGTGAAGTGGGGTTTTCCCAAAAGAAGTTGACCAAAAAGAAAAATGAAGATGTTTAGGGTGTTGTTGATGCTGTTATCTGGTAGTCACATAAATTACCAAAAGTTCCCTAGGTGACAAACCCAAAGAGTACTATGTGCCAACTGCCCGAGTATCCTCCACAAGTGCCCCTAAAAATAGACCCATAATATCACAGAACAAAGAAGGCGAAGAAACCCCTCTATCCCATGACTCCTCCTGCCACCCGGATAGATGCTCTATGAACATGCTCCCTCCCTCCCTCCCTCCCTCTCTCTCTCACACAAACCCTGTCATCCGCATTCACCAAGAGGTGTAGCCTTCTACAATCTAATTTCAACTAAGCACTTCTTTTTATAATCAAAGCTCAGGAACGTGACTCCTAGCTGATCCTTCGAGCCTTACTTTCAGCATGGAGACAGCTTTTGGGTTACAAAAAGGACACAAGGTCACTAGAAACAAATAAAAAAGAAATTGGACATGCTACATTCCCACAGATAAGAAACAGATATTGTCAACCACGTAAAAGAGCAAAGGGAGAGAAAATTTACAATGTAACACCCCTAGCAGCCCTAAACTTCCTCAACACCCATTCACAATGGCTATCCTTGTTGCCCTAGTACACCATATTCCGCTTACAATCAGCATAACTGTCAAGAGACCGCATAGGAGCTCATATAAGCTATAGTAGAGGCATAAAAGTTATTCTCATCAAAGAGTATTTTTCTAGCACATCTTCTGATTCCGGTTTATATTTCAGGACATTCCTTCTCACTGAAAGCTTATTTTCGTAGCTTTTTATTTGCTATAATGTCTAGTCTGATATTTAAGTATCAACATAATTCTTATATGACATAAGTCATTGCCTTTCCCATTTTTAATAAAAGGTTTTCATTTGAAATAAGAAGGGGCTAATATCACCACTCACCAGAGTAAAGTGCACTACTCCAAATTTCAATGAAAGGTCTATGCATCCCTGTCAATGTAATGATCAAACCCAATATTAGCGTAACTTATCCCACTAAGGAAAGAAATGAGATGTTTACTGTACACACCAAAATTTTATTATTTTAGGTGTTTTAGATAGGTAGAAAATCTTTGTATTTTGAGATATTATCCAAAAAGATAATATCTCATATATTTAGGGTTTTATGTGTCTTGCCCACCAAGTCGCCTTATGACTACAATAAGACCCTCCTCCTAGGGTTAAAAAGGGAGCCAAGATAAAATAAGCCACAAAGGACTCATCTCCTCCACCCCAAAGGAGCCACGATGAAATAAGCCACGAGGCCTCATCTCCTCCATACCAAGGGGGTTGAGATGAAATAAGCCAGATAGGCCTCGTCTCTTCCCCAGAAAACTAGGTCAGATGGATCAAACCACAAACGGCCACGTCACCTAACCAACCGTCAGTTCAAAAATAAGTCCATGAGACCCTCGAGCCGAAAACCCTAAAATCCTTGGAGATGGCATCAAGAGATCCACGAAAATTGTAACACGCAATCTTTCGATAATAAAAAAAACTTGTATTCCATATTTATTTCTACTCTTTAAATTTTGATGGTTTACATCCACCATCACTTCTCTAATGATAGAACTCAACCCAACGTTATCACTTCTGAAGAGATGACATCACTTATAAACTATACACATCATCCATATCGTCCCAGAGTTTGAGATACGGGTAACTAGGGTGCCACAAATACAACCTCTAGTATCTATTCCCTACCAGGTCTCAAACCAGCTAAAAGTTACCAATAACAACATAATGACAGGTCAAATAAGGGGCTAATGGTTTGACTACAAAAGTAAGAAATAGAAATGATCATAATGGAATCCACATTGACTGCCCATATGACAATTTTACAATGAGCACATTGACCGTAAAAGTTCATATGACAATTTCATAATGATCACAATGGAACAAACACTTGCAGAGAACGGGAGAAGTCTTATAAACGAATCCATAGTCTATATTACTCGCTACTAGCCTAGGGGATTACCAATCAAAAGTTCTATTTCAAGCAACGCCAACAAACTAATTGAACAAACATTAGCTTATCGTAGAAACGCACAGAGAACACCATATTCAGCCCTCATCACCCACAATGGGTGAGTATCGACAATGGTAACCTAATCAAAAATCATTTCAAAAACCCGAACAATTTATCAGGCAACAATCATTCCTTTATTATACAAACACGCCTCAATATAACACTCAATCCAACAGGGCAAAAGGAGTTGCACACGGAACACGAAACAAATTCGACAATGAACAGAACACTCACTCTTTTGCCGAAAATTCAATAAATAAGGGCGAATCATTGCTTGTTCTCTTCAGTTTTCTTGTCTTCAGCTTTCCTTGGCTGCAATAACAAAGATATAGCAGTAAAAAAATACCATAATATTACCGGAAGAAGAAATTCCGAAAACTCGGTCCCAAAATCGATGCAAACGAGATAAATGTTAAAGCTGTTGGATGATCGAAATGAAGATAGGCTCAAACCTAAGAAACGTAAATTAGAAGTTAGAAAAACTACCTTGATAGAAGGAGGAGGAAGATCAAGCTCCTCTCTAGGAATAAGAACAGGCCACTGTTGCTCGGCCTCACGGAACATCCTCTCGGTCTCAAGGTACTGACCTTTGTCAAGGATGAGAGAGCGTATGGAGTGAGCAGGAGTTTTAGAAGCGTCGAAAACCTCCTCGACGCCGTTAACGAAAGTGACCTTGATTTGCGGCGGATGATCGTCTGTGCGACGCTTTACTTCCACCTGACACGACGGATTTGATTCCCTCGCTTTGCCGGAGTTGCACTGCGCTAAGAACTCCATGCATGCTCCCGCTCGTGAGTCCAGCGCGTTGAACTCCACCTTCACCTTTGACAGAAACTTCAACATTACTAGAGTATTTGGGGAATTAGCGGCGGCGGCGGCGGTGTTATCGACGGTGGTGATCTCCTCTTTTCCGTCGGGATTTTTGTTCTCCCTTTTTCCAAGTGATAAACCCTTCTTTTGTGAAATTGGATTGTTGGATTCTTTTGAAGTGACTCAGTCGGAGTACGAACCAACTCGGGCAATTGGGCATGGGACTCCGAAATGATACCCGGGTAGAGCTGGCGATTCGGGTTTACGGGTCATATTCGTGTTATATTTTGGGACGTTTAACTCTTTAAGGACCTCATTTAAAAAAAAATGTTCTTATGGGTGTAAAAATGTAGAATCATGTCGAAAACAAGACAACCTTATTCTTATCGTGTTTCATTTGGGATTCTCTCGGTTAATTTGAGCCAAAGACATGTCTTGTGGTATACGCACTAGGTTTTGTGGTACACGTGTCAGAGAAAGGCTGGCGTGGATCAATCCATCTCTGACGTGGAGTTAGGCCTAGGCCCACCCTTTGTAATTGGTCATATCAGAAATTGCAGATGGTTAACTGTCGGATATGGACAAAACACACGATAATATAGGGAGGTCGGGAATATGTCCAGTGAGCATATGCACAATCCTTCAAGTGCACATCCATCTTTGAAAATACTCAACCCTTCTCCTAATCCAAGAACTTGATCCTTTGAGGTTGTTTTCTAGTAAGTGGACCGATCAAGGACTTACCATTGAGTCTCAAGTTGACTTGAAACAAATTTTAGTTCAACATCAATTGAGCAAATTCTGACGGTAGTATTTGATCAAAGATGTACTTCTCTATCGGCAACAATAACATTAATTTGAGCCAAAGACATGTCTTGTGGTACACGCACTAGGTTTTGTAGTACATTTGTCAGAGAAAGGCTGGCGCGGATCGGTCCATCTCTGACGTGGAGTTAGGCATAGGCCCACCCTTTGTAATTGGTCATATCAGAAATTGCAATGCATCAATTGGCGCTTGTATTGTGTTTCAAGGAAGCTACGAGGGCAGTATACAATCTAATGAAGACCTGAAGATTCAACTATTGCTGATCAGATTTGTCTAATAGGGGACTACGGCCGATGAGAGTTCTCTGAGCGTACGTGCTAATGAACGGCTTGCGAGAAGGTGTTGCAACATAAATTGAATGAAGTGTTTCCTGAAGCATATATGAACAGACCAGTCCCTTGACCACAATTGAATCAGAGCAGACACTAGCTTGTAGTTGTAACAATGGGAACTCATATTAACAACATCGATAAGTACACAAAAAAGATGGCTGGCTGCTCAGATCACCACAGAGAAGTTTTGTCCAGGTAGTGTTATCTCACATCTCCTGTTCTATATGCTACCTTCTCCTTCGTTTCATTATAACATTTCCGCTTTGCCTAAAAAGAAAAGGTTGTAACACCTGAAAGACCACTTTTACAAAATTAAATCTGATGCATTTGAGTACGATGTTTATGTAAACCTATAGATTACAGTCAAATGAATTCACTGATGTACAATTGACAACCTCCAACTAGTACCTGCTACAATTCATCTTTTGCTGTTTTCCCTGGTCCAAAAGAGGAGCTTATCATCATCATTGCAGGTCGATTTCCTCTTTCCAACCTTCAGAAAGGGAAGCTTGTCACAATGAGGGTCAACTAAATACCCTCTTCAAAGTCCAAATGGGAGCTTACGGATCCAACATGATTGATGAGTATAACAGAGTACCTGTTACCACATCAATAAAATATATCAACGGGAAGCATTGGGAGTTGGGACAGTAGCAGGGATTGACTATTAATCCCTTCATAAACGAGTTCTAAAGCTTCAAAGGATGTGTGTTATGATATAGAGTACTTTCTCAGTAAAGAAGAAAAACATACATGTTCCAACAGGATTTGGATAGAACCAGCCCACCACAAGTTATGATCAAACAATACAAGTCTCCGGACTTTGTTTAGACTTAAAAGCCGTAAAAGCTAATGTGGTCTTAAGTGTCCATGTTCACATAGTGCAACCACTAATGAAAGTTAATATGATTAATTAATAACTTCACAACCCTAACGAGATGGGACAATGACAAGTTCTAAAGCTTCAAAGTAGGTTGTGCGCTATGAAATAGGGTATATTTTCAGTAAAAGGGAAAACCATATACGTACCAACAAGATTCGGGTACGACCGACATACAAAGTTCGACAACTCATGATCGAACCATGCAAGTCTTCAAACTAAAAGGATGAGTTTTAACAAGTTATGACAAAAACTCACTAAAAGCTAATGTGATCTGAACATGAACCGTGCTCAGATAGTGTAAGCAATGTTCATGTAAATATGTAACAATGTAAACACAAAAAGATCAGGGCCTGTTTGGTATCGTTTTCTGTTTTCAGTTTTCTGTTTTTTTGAAAACCAAAGTCCCGTTTTTTAAAACCAGAAAAAGTGGTTTTCAGTTGTCAGTTTTCATTTTCAGTATGACTATTATAGAAATATATACTAGTAGTTTAAATTAATTTTTACAACTTGTTTAGCTAAATTTTTTACGCAAAAAAACCAAAAACTGAAAACGGCAGTGATACCGAACGGGCCCTCAGTTTATCATAATAAACCCATCCAACTCAAAAACAAGTAGAAAGAAAAAAAAAGACTTTTGAAACTTAAAATGCATCAAGGCAAGATCAAATGAAACAATGACTTAAAACAGACATCTGCACAAACTGACCAAAGACAACCATGTGGACGACATTGACAAAGTGGATAAAGCAAAGGAAGATACAGGAACATGAACGGACCTCTCAATTTCAGGAAGAATCAACTTGTAGTGTAGCACAGATCAACGACCATACATTCCTAGCAAATTCTTCTCTCTCTCTGCCACTCTTTTCCTAGCAGCCTCCCTAGCTTTAAGCGCAGCTGTTTCTTCAGCCGATACAGCCTTAGGCTTCTCAGCTGGCCTCTTCCGCTTTCCAACAGTAAGCGAAGAAGGAGTACCTTTCACAGATCTAGTGGGGTTTAGAGATCCCGCAACAACATGCCCAGGTGCAGAACCAGTTTGTAACTTGGCCTTATCTTTCTTTTCAGAAGGTGCAATTGCCACTGGCTTTCTTAGTGGTTCTTTTTTCTGGGAACTTGATGAACTCTGAGCAGCTGTAAATGCCTCTTCCTGCGTCACCCACCTCCCTGGTTCATAGCCACAAATGAACAAGTGAAGTCAGCAACACACTTCCGGGAGTAGAAAAAAAATCAGAATGAAACACAACATATATTGTAAGCTATACAAAATACAAGAAGACTATTCACCTATGCTTTACCTAGCACATCAGAGTAGTAGAAACCAGATTTAGGATCATAATGGATGCCAGTATGCTGATCATGATAGTAACCTGAACTGCTGTCATATTCCCAAACTGTGGACAAATCACAAATACCCAAGTTAATTAATGGCAACACGTAAAGCAGAAAGAAAAATAATTCTCAAACTTGAGCAACTTATAACTGGAAGAATCAAGGACAATGAGTTGTTTGCCTCTCAAACTCCTCTTCATAAGCCTCTGTTTAGTCAGGCTCTTCTAGCTAAAAAGGGGGAGTTGAAGCAACAAAATTGTAAGCTCAAAACATCGTGTAAGACTCTTTATCTCAAAGGGTACTAGACCTACTGCAAATAGAAGCTCTTGATACGTGAGATGCAAGGGTTTTATTTCGAAATCATTCACAGTCAAATCCCTTGTCTGTGAACCTCGTGAATGTGCTTGTTTATTCATCTTCCTAAAGGTTAGTTCTTCTATAGAACCGGGTCACTAGTATTTTCTTTTTTTTCACTTTTCATCTCTTGAGGGGGAAAAAAAAATTGTTGCCTTGAAATCTTTAAAGAAGAAAAGAAACATTTGGATAAAAAAAATCAAGCCTCAAGGAGTGTGCTAAAAATGTGACTCCCCAAACTTGGGGGTTTGGGGAATCAATCCTAGCCCCCCTAGTAAGGTATCCTGCCGAATAAATGCCAGGTTCCAAGCTCCTTCCTGTGAGCTAGAATCGCAATTAACCGCCTAGATTCACAAGAGTTGAGCCCTCCGAGGCCACTAAGTTATCAATAAAATAAAATAAAATTACAAGCCTCAACGAGTGTGCTACAGTTCATTAGCATCAGCCACACTCTAAAACTCAGTTGTAGCTGTAAATATCCCACAAACCTATGCATCACAAAATAATTCATTCCACAAAAAATGTTAAGAAAACAGAAAAAGATACATTTTAGGGACTAGACATTGAGAGGGTGAATAGAGACCCATCCACCTTAACATGCAATCCCTCCGATTCAAAGAGATTTTCCTCTTTCGTTTGGCTGTTTTGACTGGCCATGTTGGAAGCTATTTACAGATCAAATGAAAGACCCGCTTGCCTTTAAAATCAAATGGAGTAGGTAGAATGCGTTGCAGAACAAATTATGCACTGATTTTTACAACAAGTAAACGGTTCATTTGTTCTAGAAGTTGCTCCAAACATACATAGTCAAAACAGCTAAACAACAACAACAACAAACCTATCCATTACCTAAAACCTAATATATTCCACCCTCAAAGGAAGGAACAGAACCATTGGACATGGATCTCCTAGGTTCAGAGGCGGAGCTTAGGCTACTTGGGAGGGGGCCTGGCCCCCCCTGAGTTTTGTAATATTACTATTTTGTTGAGTAAATGTATCACACAAATTGCTTTGGCTTGGTGGTTTGGCTCCCTTTGAAATTCTTGTCCTCTATCATGAGGTCTTAGGTTCGAATCCTGGCCCCCCCTTTTTTTCCGCCCAAGCTCCGCCACTGCCTAGGTTCTCCTAAATTCATCTTCCTTATCCCACAACAACCCTCCCTCATCCATTCTGTGGAACAACAGGCTATCAGCCACCTTTGATTAGTGGTGATCAGATCAGAACAAGGTAGCGACATGATAAGTACCTAAATGGTAAAAACCCCAAGATAAGGAATGGGTGTGAAACTCATCTGAAGCAAGAAATGAAGATACAGGACCTTTTAATGGCTACTTAAAGTTAAAGCCCTTAAAGGAGAAGAGAGGGAAAAGAAAAAATTATCCTCAAAACCAATACATCTTTCAGTACGTAAAGCACCTTGCATTATATGATAAGGCAAATCCCTACTTCTTAGCAAGTAGCTTTTACATGATACCTAATATCCCGGTTAGACCTTCCGTCTTTTGTTGATAAACAAAAATCTGACGATTCTTTAATTCTGAGAGCTCAATTTTATCCTTTAAAAGTCAAACGAGAAACTTGAAAAATGAAAAAATATAAAGCCTAGAGGTGGGGTTGTCCAAAATGAGCATGGTTCACAAAAAGGCCGAGATGGAAAATGAAGTCTACAAATTCTCAAAAAGCCAGCCTGCAAGACCATCTAAATTTGTAGGAGTCAGGTTGCCAATTCACCTGTTGGACTAAAGAACAGAAAGCTACGAAAACCTGGACAGCAGCTAGGCTTGCTTGCCCTTGGACGCTCTAAACCACAAATGATCACCTTTGCTTTATTGTTGTTTGAACAAATGAGAGAAAACAAAGCTAATATGGCTTGACACAGACCATGTTTCGAAACCTAAGACACACCAAACATAGCAGGCACATACGGAACATATCACATACTAAAAGCATAGCACAGTCAAATAAGGCAGTGAGCAATACCGAGTTCAATGCCTTGATAATCCCCAGGAACAGCTTGAGGCTCCTTGCTGTCTTGGGAAGCTAAATCCTTTTTATAACTCCGAATAGCTTTCTGTTAAAAACACAAGCAGGAAAGAAAACACTTAGCATTGAAAATCACGGTCAGATACAGAAAAGATCGACACACAGAATGCAGCAAGTAATTCGGGAATGGGAGAACCATACAGCTTCGATTTGTTCCAAAGAACGAGCCGTCTCCTGGTCTTTCTTATCCTTAGCAGCCTTGTCTTTTCGCATATCAGTGAGGCGCTTGGCCACATTCTCTTTATGACGGGTTCCAAGCTCATGATTTCGGATTGTGGCAGGATTGTTGGATATGAATAGCTTGCAAAAGTCGCACCAGTGGTTGCCCTGACTCACCCAATACTGCCAACACCAATGATTTTTTTCAGTTACATAATCTTGCGAAAACCCTAACTACTACACAATTCAACTCATAACATCACTAATCCAAAAAGCCGGAATTCAGACGAAATCAAGAACCAAGTGCTTACCTCCGTCATGGCTATTACCAGGCCCCTGGAGCAAAACTTCAATAAGACGCCCCTGATAATGAAATTTATTGGGATTTTTAATTCACTCAGAATGCAAATTTCTATCTAATTTATTGCTAATTATTTCCCACTGTAACAAAGAAAATCCATGTAAAATTGAAAACTAATTTTCAGCAGCTTTTTTTTTTTCAAATTCTCCAACTTAACAAAGAGTATTCGCCCAGAAAAAAGTTTAAACTAGTAAAATAGATATTATAATGAACAGAAAGCAGAAAAATTTATCAAATAGGGAAAAACAACAATCTAATATTTGGGGAAAGGGATTTGAAACTTACCCGTGAAGTTGCTAAATTGATTTAGGCGGAAATCGCACGTTTGATTTGGGCGAAAATTTGCTCAAACTCAGAAAAAGCGGAGTAAGCGACCCTTCAGTGTTGCCGGTTTGCCGTCCAAACGGTTCACTTATTTTACGGTTCGAACCTTTGTTGTCTTAGCGTTTTTGTTCATGAGCCTACTTCGTATACGAGATTAGTCATTGTGGTTATTATTTATTACGCAAAATGATATGAATAAGGCTCTGTTCGGCAACATATTAACAAGTAGAAAGTAGCATTTTGACCGGGTCAAACTAATAGTATACATGTTTGGCAACCAAAATATAAGTAGTAGTTTGGGTAGTAGTTAGCATTTTATGTAGCATTTGGGAAATGCTACTTTGAGTAACATTTCATGTAAAAAAAACTAGCATTTATAATTTATTTTTCTATGTTTGATATAGTTTTAATAACTCAACAGCTACTTTTTCCGAACACATCTGATATCAACTGTTACTTTTAAAGCTAACAGCTACTTGCTACCTACTACCCGCTAGTAAAACAACTACCGGCTACTTGAACAGCTACCTGCTATTCAAACAGCTAGTGTAGCCGAACAGAGCCTAAGAGTCTAAGAGATACTACTATACTAGTATGATGTTCGTTTCGAGGTTCATTTTGAATAGTGGACTAATGAATACCGTAATCGCACATTTAGAGGTGTAACACGATTGGGATTGAGGAGAAAAATAATTTGAATTTATAAGTTTGTGATTGTATAAGACATGGCATACTTTGGAATTTTTAATTGTAGAGTAATTGAGCATGAAAAGGTTAAAAAGAGAAAGAGTAATCATTCTTTGTGGGTCATTGTCTCATGTTGAACACTATCGGGTAAGTAAACTCGTGATTTACCAAGGCGAATGCACCTACACATGATGTTAGGTGTTGTTGTCGCACCCTTAACTGTGTCTGTAACAGTCAGAACCACCGTCCTCATTTTATGAAATTGTGTCCTTCTACGAATTGAAAGACTTGGTTTCAGATCTCCCCCGCTAGACGACTGACCTGGGCCTAACCCAGGCACTCAGCACGCGGTCGCATGATTGCTCTAATACCATCTGTAATATATAGCCCGACCCATCATACGTCGCAACCCAATTCAATAAGATGGGATGTCACCTCTTAGCCCCATATATCATTTCCGAACTCTAAAAGGTGAGTTCCTTATTGATATTATGATGGTAGGGATACATTAAAGCAACTCCAACGTTCAATTTTTTGAGCTGCTTGAGGTTGTGGGCAGCATGCCCCACCATTGGAGAAGGAAAAAAAGCTACCCATCTTGGAGCATGTAGCTCAAATGAGCAGCCTGCTCAAACGTTCCTTTTTCTGCATTTGACCCACTAATGTGGGTCCTACGCCTTATCCTTCTCTTTCCTTTTTTTTTTTTTACTTTTTCTATTACATATCTTGATAACTTGATAAATTTCAGTTTTTTAACGACTAAATTATCCAACGGTATTCCAACGGCTATTTTTTTTCCTGATAATTTTAAAAAAAAAAATTGTCTATTTTTCCCTATATATATATGTGTGACTTGAACATTTTATTTTGCATAATCTCAACTTCAAATATATTTTCATAACTCTCATCTTCTAATATATAATCTTAATTATTTTTCTAATTATGGATAATGAGAATCCATACAATACTCATTTTAGTTTATTGCAAAATTCCGAAAATATTAATTCCGAAAATCCAACTACGAATCTTCAAAATCCAAATTCAAGTACACAAAATCATACCAATTCGGAGTAATCATCCACCGTCAAGTTTCCCAACCCATCCACAATATTCTTATGACCCAAATTTTTTCATTACGATCCTCGAATGCCAAGATATCCATACCCTCATTTCTACCCGCCAATGTTTAGACCGGGTAGTCGCCCTATTATTCCCAATGATTATTTTGTTCCTCCAAATTTTGGTGTTTTGGATATAAGTCCCACGTCACCAAGAAGAGCAAGTATAGGAGCTTCTGGCACATGCCAAGATTCAATCGGGTCGATCTCGCATTCCCAACAAACTGTGATTCCAGTGGAGGAAGAGGAAGAGGATGAACAAGATAAAAAATTCAACTGGAATAAGGTACGAGATATAAATCTTTGCAAAGCGTGGTTAATGGTTAGTAAGGATCCAATTGTTGGCAACGATCAAAAGTACGATGATCTGTGGAGAAATATTGTAGAGTACTATAATACTTACCGTACGGAAGGGCCTAAAGTTCCCGCCGACAAAGCCGCTAACCATTGGTACAAAATGAGTGCCGATGTTAGTAGATTTCAAGGATGCTACATTCAAATTAGGAGGGATCAACCAAGTGGGCATGACGAGCGCCAAGTGATTGAAAAAGCTAAGGATCTTTTCTCGTCTCTATATAAGATCAATGGTAGAGGTAGAAAGTTTAACTACGAGCACTCATGGGATATTCTTGAAGATCAACCAAAATGGAAAATTTTTTGTGATGTTTCGAAAAGTATTTCAAAGCGTACCAAAATTTCTAGATCAGGAGCTTATACGTCCTCATCATCCGCACATGAAAGTGAGAAAACAACGGAAGAACGTCCAATTGGGCAGAAGGCGGCCAAAGCAGCGTCTGGGTCGGCTAAGGGGAAGAGTAAGATGAGTGGAAAAGCTAAGAAAAATGATAATGCTGAACAAATGTGGAGCAAATATGAAGAGATTCAATTAAAGAAGATGTCAATAGCTGAGAGGCACACGGAAATTGAAGAGATGAATATTATAAGAACGGATACAACAAATATGAACGAGGAGACAAGGAGGAAGCACAATGCCGTTGCTAAGAAGCTTGCGGAGAAACATGGAATTAATTGGGATGAAATTATGTAGTTTATACGTTTTAGTTACATGTTTTAAAAGTTGAGAACATTCAAATTATGTATTTGTTTTAACTTATGTATCTTTATTTCAATGAATAATGTCATGTAAGGTAATTTTCTTCATTTAGTTGTCTATTAATTATAAAAAAAAGTGTATCATATTTAATATTATCTTCTTTGAACCTCATAAATATATCCTATTAGTTAACAATCAATCACATTGGTTCTGATTGCACATAAAGATATATTTTTTTATCTATTATATTATTTAGATAAATGTTAATCTATATGGTGATATATGATTGGTTCACATGGATTTTGCATATTTTCAATTAGATATTTTTATCTATGATATTATTCAGATAAATGTCAATATATATGGTGATATATGATTGGTTCACATAGATTTTCTATATTTTCAATTAGATAAAGTTCACTCTCTCTATATAAACAGATGTTGTAACTATTTAGTAAAATACTCATACTTGCATTATTTTAGATTCTCTTTCTCTTAATACTCCTTGCCTCCATCTACACTAAAATGTCTGAAAATTCCAACCTAAATGAAAATGATATGGATTGGGGTATATTTTGGCGTGATTTTGTAAATGATCCAGCCGATGAAGAAATGGAGCTCTATTTGATTCAACGTTTAACTAGTTCGACTAGTAGACCAACAAGAGCGGTTGTCCATCGAGATTGTGAAGGTGGTGCTGAACGCCTCTATAAAGATTATTTCTCCAATGATCCTGTATATTCACATGACCATTTTCGACGAAGATTTCGTATGAGGAGAGAATTATTTCTTCGTGTAGTGGAAGCTCTTCAGACTCATGATGAGTATTTTCAACAAAGGGTAGATGCGGCCAGAAGACATGGATTATCAACACTTCAAAAATGCACAACCGCTATTCGGATATTAGCATATGGAACACCAGCAGATGCACTTGATGGATATGTACGAATTGGTGAGTCCACCGCAATTGAATGCTTATTTAAATTTTGTCGTGGCATTATTGAAATTTTTGGAGAAGTGTACTTAAGAAAGCCTAATGCTACTGATGTTCAACGTTTACTTCAAATGCATGAAGAGTGTCATGGCTTTCCAGGCATGCTTGGTAGCCTTGATTGTATGCATTGGCCTTGGGCGAATTGCCCTGTTGCTTGGAAAGGGCAATTCACTAGAGGTGATCATGGATATCCCACCATCATGCTCGAAGCAGTGGCCTCTACAGATCTTTGGATTTGGCATGCATATTTTGGTGTTGCTGGAGCTAACAACGATCTTAATGTGCTAAGTCGTTCTACATTGTTTACTGATGTCCTTCAAGGAAAAGCTCCCAATGTTGAATTTATGGTGAATAACACTAAATACAACATGGGATATTACCCACTATGGGCTGCATTTGTTAATTCCTACCCACACCCACTAGACCCAAAGAGACAGAAATTCAAACAAAAACAAGAGAGTGCAAGAAAGGATGTTGAAAGGGCATTTGGAGTGCTTCAAAAACGTTTTGCGATAATTCGAGGTCCTGCCCGTCATTGGCATAAAAATTCGCTTCACGATATTATGTACGCTTGCATTATTTTACATAATATGATTGTCGAAGATGAGCGTCATACATACTCGAGAAACTTTCCAGATGATGTATTCTCGCCGGACATTGGTCCTGATGTAAACCATGGACATGTTCTCTAATTTGAGGAGTATCTCACAGCAAACTTGCGAGATAGACAAATACATAATGAACTCAGAGCAGACTTGGTGGAGCATATTTGGCAACGGTTTGGAGAAGAAGATTGAATAAAATGAAGTATTATATACGTTTATTTTAATTACTATTTTCGTTCCTAGTTTTTATTGTTTTTATTGTACTTTAATTTATGTCAATGTTTATTCCGAAATAATTATTTGACCCACAATCATATTTATAAGTCGTTCACAATTATCGAACCATAATTTTTTTTTCGTAAAAATAACGTATTCGACTTATCGAGTTATCGTTACATCATTTTCTGATTCGAAAATAGGTAAAAATGCAGTGGGGACAAGAACAGACAGTGGGCCCTATCCATGCAGGTTGAAATCCTGCTTAAACATTGGAGCAAATTGTACTTTAAACCTGCCTGACTTACTTTTTTGACATGGCAACTCCAAGCGGGATAAAATCCCGCCTACCATTGGAGTTGCTCTTATAAACTGGTCATATGAGCTTTAGTTTTTCAATGTGGGACAAATCAACTTCATAAACCACCTTCCATAATCCGAAGTGTTACAGTGTCTCTGAAGAAAAGTTTTGGTTTGAAATTTACTTCATTTTCTCGACCCTAATTACGTAAAATATAATAAACTACAACCGTGAATTTTATAAGTTATGTCATCGCCGCAACCATAAAAGTCAATACTAGATTTGGCCTTAAATTGATATACCTATTCATCATTTGGACTATATAGATTGTGATTAAATCTTTAATTTGATTTGCTGGAACTACTAGTATTCGACTTGAATTTTTGAGTTAATTAAGGTGGTCAAGGGTAATCGTGTAAGTCTAGTACTTGTTCAACAAATTCTAAAATTGGTTGCATTTCATGTCAACTCAACCAAATGTCCATGACCCTTAAATAACTAATCGATAATGCCAACTTTGTGAGTATACTTTGCACTGATCCAGAACTGTACTACACCAAAATTGGTTTTAAGTGTTGACGGCTATGAACATGAGCCATGTTGCCTTGATTCAACGTAAATTGTGCAAATAATTTCGAACAACAATATGACAGAAAATGGAAGCAGTTCCTTGTTACGGTTAAACCTTTTGTTATTTCTTAACTTAAGAAGAAGTCTAAACAAAAAGATAAATGTTGCGAAAGCGAATGTAAAGAGGAGAGATAAACTCTCTCTCTCTCTCTCTCGAACCCATATGAGCTTCGAAAAGGGAAACCAAGGAAAAGCAATGAATCCATACTCATCTCCCACATGTAATCTTATCTGTTATCTTTTTTGTTAATCTTCTCCATGGTTGACTTACTTCCATGGTGTGAGTATAGCAACATCGACATGCAATAACCACGAGCAAGCCGCGGTTGTCATGGCAGCGGTACTAGATCTGATGTCAAAGTGAAATTATATGTAGATCTGGCGGTGGCGATTTTCCGTGTCGAAGTCTCTTCGGCGGGTTTGTTCACCTTCCGTTTATTAATCTTATGTTTTTTAATTTCTGCACCCCTTTCTTGATTTTTTATTTTTTTTTCTCTTTTAGGGTAAATTTTGTTTCTTATCTTCTTTTCTTGATTGTACACATCTCAACTCTTCTCAGCCCCTTGGGATGTAAAAGATTGAGATCTTGAAATTTTTTACTTTGTAATTTTGGTTTACATGTTCCGGTTCCGATTGCTTCCAATCGGACTGCTCAGACTTCGTGAAGGCGACAAAGCTACCTCCGACAACTGATGGCCGCTGATGGCTTTCTGCGAACCACTGCTTTCTTTTGACGGGGTCCCGTGGACGTCTGTTGGGTTTCACGTGGTTGTGGCGGCAGCGGGTACTGCTCATTTCGGCGGCGGCGATTGTTTCCTCGTGTATTAGATTTTCTGTGTATTAGGGTTGTTTTTTTGGACCTCGTTAGGGTTCTCTTTTGGGCCTTAACTTTGGTTTTGTTTGTCTTAGTGGTTCTGTTGTGTGTTTGGATAAGACCTCTCTTCCAGTGTTTTGGATCTTAGATGTGAGTGTGGTTGGACTAGTTGCTTACCCTTTCGCCATTTTTGGGCTTTTCTAGTCTAACCAACCTATTTCTAAGTAGTTCGAGACATTGGTTTGGCTTGACCTTTTTTTTCTTTCTTTTTCTTCTCTCCCTCCTGTATCGGTTTTGGGGTCATCCCTGGCAGTAGGGAACCCTGATTGTCGTATCTCACCGCTTACCTTATATATATAAAAAAAAAACTTAAGAAGAAGGCTACGCATATTTACACTTTATATTTATATATATATATATATATATACTCCATATACAATTACAAGCCCAGATGACCTGTACAATCAAACAAAAAACAAAAAACAGTTAAGCCAGGCCGCAAAAAATGTCTATAGACATTAGAAACATGATGATATACATGGCCGCACAAGCGTTGGCGAAATATACGGTGGCATATCCATGTTTTTTTTTTCTTGGGGGCTCAGATTATAAATGCGCGCATAGGCGGATATAAGATACATCAATGCGTAAATATCATATGTAGCAACGATGTCCATAGAAATTTCATTAATATACATTTACAAAATAAGTTACAAATCCGACAAGTTTAAGCGTCGAGTTTCATATTTTGAAATCGGTGCAAAATATTTTCTAATTTAATACTACTCAATACATCTCTTTCTTTGTTTAAAAAAAATACATCTCATTCTATATAAGCAGCCATACAACCATTCGAGAACTCACCACCGATTTTTTTCCGTAATTTATTCTGTATATAAGTCATGGTCGCGGCTACGGGAAGAAGCAACACAAGTTTCAATAGCAAATAAACCTTTTGTATACGTCAAATGCTTCTTTGTCTCGACCATCTTGATATAGAGGTCATCAAAATCAACATTTAAGCACGAACCCTAAGCCCTATCAAAACAATTTAAATTGGAACCAAACCCCCAATCTAATTGAATTACAACACAAACGACATTCATAGCATAAATGATAGCAATCAAATTGAATTCAAATATTAATCAAATTGATTGAATTAATCGAATCCAATTGAAAATTGAAATACACAAATCAATTTGGGGAAAATTGAAATTAGAGAGAACTTACTTGAAAGAATGAGAGTGAACAAATCTACCAGGGTTGTTGCCGCCCGTTGTCCGTCGCCGCCACGTCGAAAGTCGAGAGCCGCCCGCCGCCGTTCGCGCGTCGGCGAAAGAGAGAAAGTGAGTGATTTAATTTATTGTTTTTTTTGTTCTTTTGAATTTGGTTGCGGCTCGGGCCCTCCGCGCGTAACTAGGAGAGAGAGGGGGGTGATTATTATTTATTTATTAAACTCTTAATGTTTTGAGTGATTTAATTTTAGTTTTATGTGTCAGTGGTTCGCGGTCGGCACTCAGCAGGTCATCAGGTCATGTGACCTATAATTTCAGTGGTCCACTTTACCCTTTATTTATTTAAAGTTTTGTGTTAGATTAGAGGTAAATACTCAAAGTTTGGATGGTGAAATGATGATTTTTATTTTATTTCAGTCCAAAAGCAAAACAGAGCTTCATTTTTTTTTTTTGGAATGGGGGTCGGACGACCCCCCCATTATTGTTCGTGGATCCGCCCCTGGAAATGTGACAAATGTCTCTCTTTATATTGACAACGCCAAAGACAAGGGAATTTAAGACTCAAAACCGCATCAAATTGTGGTGTGATCCGAGTTTATAGAGGCATTAGCGGTTTACGAACTCACGATCCGAACCGGAACCGAACTTGCACACTCTTGAACTGAATTCCTGCTTATGAGTCCGGGACTTTCTCAGCAACATATTCCTTTTGTCCCTTTTTTGTTTTGGTCGGCGTCAAATTCGATGTGGGTCCAATTTGAATAAGAACAATCAACTCATCAGCGAGCGCCACTCTGCACCCCCCAATCCTCCTCCTCTTCCTCCACCGCGCCTACCACCCCCTCCACCGCGCCTATCAAGGTACCCTTTTTCTCTCTCCTCTAACTAGTAGCTCTCATTTCCAACGTAACAAACTGTATCAATCATTTCATTGCTATTATTAGAAATACAAAATTCATTACTCAATCAAACAATTAACGAAAATGGCATCTTTGATTAATAAATCTGTCATTGTTGACGTTGTAAGAATACTTGATTCATGCCTCAGCTTGATTTAATTAATTGGAATATTGCCAGATGGAATTCATAAATGTTGCGTCAAAGTTACATTTTTGATGCTGGAGAAAATTAGTTGTGCGTGAAGAAGAAGATAATGATGTTATTAGCACAAAAATGGGGTTGCACCAAAGGTTTAGTTGTTAAAGCTATTGGTGCTGTACTAGTGTTGATCTTGGTGCTTCATACCACTTTGTTCCCATCGCCCGCACTCGATTATATCAGGGTGGGGGTAAGCCCTGTCCATAAACAAGCTCCCCAGCTCTTGGGTACTCGATTCCCGGCTGATTTGCACAATGCCGTAGTTTATCGTGGCGCTCCTTGGAACCCTCATATTGGCAGCTGGCTATCTGCCTGTGATTCTCATGTGGCTGCCATAAATGTCACAGAGGTATTAGGATAGATTAGATTTCATTACATTGTGAGGGATTTCATTTCCTTCTGTAGTGTTTTTTCGTTACAGCGACAATGCCAGTTTACTTTATTTGGCGATTGCAGACTATCAGCGGAAAGGTCTGTAGGAATGACTGCAGCGGTCAGGGGGTTTGTAATCATGAACTTGGACAATGTCGATGCTTTCATGGATACACTGGTCAGTGTTATTTGGAAGTGGGTAATACTTGTCTCTTGGATGTTCATGTTGTTAGCGACTCTGAAATTTGTATTCTTTCTTTTTTATGGCGTAGGGGAACAATGTTCAGATACACAATATCTAGCTTGCAATTATCCATCGTCGCCTGAGTTGCCCTTTGGCCGATGGGTTGTCTCTATTTGCCCGGCCGTCTGTGATACCACTAGAGCGATGTGCTTCTGTGGAGAAGACACAAAATATCCATACCGTCCTGTGGCTGAGGCATGTGGATTTACTATCAAGTAGGCGATAACTTTAAACAACCTCTTTTTGGTCAATTCATCTACTTTATTGCATTACCTAATTCATGTTGCAATTGTCTTGGCCTGTTTTTTTAGTTCAAGTTCCACACCTCCTGTGACTGATTGGGGAAAACCTGATATGGATGTGTTTACAACAAACACTAGTTTGGAAGGCTGGTGTAACGTGGATCCACAGCAAGCATATAGTGGCAATGTAAAATTCAAACAGGAATGTCACTGCAAATATGATGGTCGCATTGGGCAGTTTTGCGAGATACCTGTCACACCCACCTGCATTAATCAGTGTTCAGGACATGGGTTTTGCCGTGGTGGATTCTGTCAGGTATATGCGATCTCAATCTTGATTTTAGCATTTTTGGATTTCACTTCTCTAGTCAAATTGGTGCAATGAGAATTCTCTTCACGAGGGACTGTCCAACCCCACTTACCCCGTCTTGTGGCGGGAGCCTTTGTGGCATTTGGTGATGATAATGATGATGATGATGATGATGATGATGATGATGATGATGATGTTGTTGTTGTTAGAAAAGCTAGATTTCCCAAATACTATGAATTCAGGATAGAATGACTGAAGAGCTACTTACGAATGATAGAATTCAAGATCCGAGAAATACAGGACAGATTGACTCAAAAGCTACTTAAAGAACATAATGATTAGTTCACAACATAAAGAAACACATTTCATCTTTGAAATCTGAAGAGGGTAGTCAAGTGTTTCATACTCTAGTGATCCTAGGGTTGCCATTTGCCCCTTTGAGCCATTAAGATACTCTTCAGCATGAAAACTGCTCTTTTTAAAGCCTTAAGTTCCTCCTCCATCACTTTTGACTTTTATAGAGCTTTGGAGAAGGCTGAGTCGACAACAATTGTAATGCATCAAATAGTTAACAGAAGCAAAATAAATCAGTTTCTCCCTCTTTCATATGAGCAAACAACCATCATCTGTGAGTGAGAACTGAGAACTCAACACTGACATTTGATGAGTTGAATGAATATTCATTGGCACTGTTTATTCATCAGCGGATAAATGAACACTGACTGACCATTAAATGAAAACACATAGAGGTTGAGTAGAACATTCAAGGTAACAAAAGGTAGATTATTGCCTAGCTTCTATATGACCATAGGTAAGACTTAATCTCCATTTCAGTGGAGCCAAAGACCCACCTTTTTCTTGTCTTTGGAATGTGATGCAATAAAGCAAAATGGCTCATCAACTAACGATGCTTCTTATATTGTGAAGTAGCTATGAGTCAGCTCTAGCAGCAATTTTCATTTGGGTTATTTGGAAACAGCTTTTCTATGTCTCTAACATAGGGGTAAGGCTGCGTACATTCATCTTTCTTACCTGGCCATAGGTGGGAGGCTACGAGTCACAGGAACAGTGTTATAGTTGTTGGGTACAACTCATAAATGTTGGATAGGTTATCATATTAGCTGAATGCACACTCAAATTATTTGAATGAATAATTTTAGAAAAACACCCCCAATATTAAGTCATTCCTGGATAATAACTCACAACCACAAAATACGAAAGGTGCTGCTGTGCTGTAATAGATGATCGTTCTCTTGCTTTTATACTATGTAACTCATCCAAATTATTTCCCTGTATGCACAAAATTTCTGTGTATAACCATACTACAACCAATTTGGCCGTTTGCTTATTGTTTTTGGTCTTTGATGGCTCCTCAAATGGTTTAACTTGCCACATAGTATCATTGTCGTTGATTCGTTGAATATGTTAGAGAGGTTTTGGTTTTTAAATGGATTTTTCTATCTTCCTTGACTGCCTCTTGACCCCTTCGTCATTTCTATCTAGAAACATTCTTTACTGAAATCAATGTCTTGATTTTTGATTTGCAACTCTTAAAATATAGTTTGTTGTCAGTGTAATGGGGGCTGGTATGGAACAGATTGCAGTGTCCCGTCAGTGTTCTCGCCCGTAAGAGATTGGCCTCAGTGGCTACGCCCAGCTCACATTGACATGCCTGGTTATGCACATGCCGCGGAAAGCTTAGACACTCTCAATGCTGAAGTTACAAAGAAAAGGCCGCTTATATATGTTTATGATTTGCCCCCACAATACAATAGCCTTCTCCTTGAGGTGAGTCATGAACTGATCTTTGTTATTTCTGAACAATGGATTTGCAAATCTGGTTAAGCTTCTTGGTATGGTTTAGGGGCGGCATTTCAAGTTTGAGTGCGTGAACAGACTGTATGATGACAGGAATGCTACTGTGTGGACAGAGCAGCTCTATGGTGCTCAGGTATGATGTGAGTGGAGGATCCAAATTGCAATGTCTGGATGAATTGTGCTTACACATTGCTACTTGTTTTCAGATGGCATTATATGAAAGCATATTAGCCAGTCCATATAGAACATTGAATGGTGATGAAGCAGACTTTTTCTTTGTTCCTGCCCTGGATTCTTGTATTATTACTCGTGCTGATGACGCACCCCACCTCAATATGCAAGTAAGTGCAGCTCAGCAACTGTGACTTTTACTTTGTTTCTGTTAACATAGTTATGACTGTGTTGTCAGAAGGCGTGGTATCTCCCTAGTTATTGGCCAAAATTCTTCGGCATTAATGGGTGATCAAAGCTTTCCAAATAAATTGTTGTAGCTGAAGCTAGAGAGTAATTACATTTCAAGTGGAGCCAAAGACTCGCCATTCTTTGGTTTTGAAATAAAGCAAAATGACTCAACATATTCTGCGCTTCTTGTATTGTGAAGTAGCAGTCGGTCGTGCGCACTCAAATTTTCGTTATCGGGTCATCCGTAAGTAACCTCTGTAGGTTTTCAACACAGGGTTATTCGGAATAGTGCATACATCCGAACCCCCCTTACCGTGCCAGAGGAGCCTTTGAGGCATTGGGGTAATGTTGTTGTAGCTGAAGCTAGAGAGTGGAGACTTAGGGGTTGGGGGAACTTGTGTAGTTTTACCCATAGTCATTAATCTTGAGCGAAGCGGGCTTCATGCCGTTACAATAAAAGAACACATCCGACACAAAACACACAAAGATAAAAAATAACCGTTCCCGGCAACGGCGCCAAAATTTGACAGGCTAAAGTAGTATGACTAACAAGTATAAATTACCACACAAACCTATAAACGTAGTAAATGGGTAAGTGAGATCGTATCCACAGAGAACGGTAGTTATCAATGTATGTCAAGTTACCAAATGGGGGGTTTTGTGATTATAGATGATTAAGTAAACAAAAGCAATTAGAGTAATTTGTAAACAAATGGAGGAAAAGATCTCGAACAATTAATATCCACTATCGTTCACCTAATTGGTCCTAGTTATCAACTAATCCTAGTTCGTTGAAGACTTAGTTGTAGAAATACAATTTTCTATCGTTTCTTAATTGTAGCTAAGAGGAGAGATCAACCCTAATCGGTGGATAACAAAGACGCGCGCCTAAATTCAATCTAGCGAAAGCATAACGCAGTTAAACGATATCAACTTAGATTAACAAGATCTAGACACACGCGTTTCGATCTTCAATTAATATGTTTATTCTCCCCTAAATCTACTCACGATGATCAACATGCAATTAGACCTAGTTTCTACTAATCGATTCAACAATCAAACAATTAATCCTTTGATTGAGAATCTAGAAATACGGATTAATCTAAGGTTAATTAGTGACCACCTAATTAACAACAAATCAATCAATAATAGCAATAAGAGCGAGAGAATAAACAATACTCAAACGAAACTAAGAATTAGAAATCAAACTCACAATTATCGGTGAATTATAGCTTCGATAATAAATCCGAGAAAGGTCTTTGGCCTTGCATAATTCTTCAAAATATCACTCTAGGTCTTTGAGAAAACTGAATGAAAAACAAGAGACGAAAAACTAGGTTTAAATACTAAAAGATTACAAAACGGATTATGAAAATCCAAAAATACGCCGACATAGGTGCGGACGACTTGTCTGGAGAGACTCGTATGGGGGCTTGGGACGACTCGTTTAATTCTTTTCTGGCTGCGTCCTTTAGACGACTCGTCTGAGATGTGGGACGAGTCGTCTTAAGGCCTTCTAATTTCATGATCTGGAGTCTTCCTCCAATACTCCAAATCGCTTGCTTTTCACCTTCTCGGACCTTCAGCACTCTCGTGATCTTCATTGCTCATGTCATTTCTTCCCGAGCTTGTATTAATCATCAGAAACTTGCATATTCTTCAAATAAGCTCACAAACAAAATAAATAGAATAATGCCATAAAATGATCCGAAAAAGCTATGAAAAACTAATATAAAACACCACAAACCCACTCTAAAGGTGGTTGTATCATTGGGTTTGTTCGCCTGAAAATGTGGACCACCAACAAACTATTTTTAGGCAGAAATAATGAGAAGAACTGTGGCATTGTGCCTTTATTGCTACATTGGTTGGAGAGGAACTGTTGCATCTTCTTCGGACTATCCCACAGCTCAAGCGTTATTTACTTTGGACTCTTCCTGGGACTGCGGGGATTTTAAGGAAATCCCTGGCATAGTTTTGCCAACAAAACTGAACAAATTTGTAATTTGGTCTTTTGGAGGATGCCTGGTCCTGTTTTTTCTTTGTTCATCAACATATACTTTTTTTCTATAAAAAACATTAAATAAAAGAATATATGTTTTTTCAAACCTACACACTGAATACCGAGTAATGTGTCCTCTTTACTTATCAAAAAAAAAAAATTACCGAGTAATGTGTCGTACGGTTGAAGTACGGCCATCGATCTCCATATGTGAGTGTCCACATTGGAAAAAGAGAAGAAAATTGTTCACCATTATAACCAAGGAGTTACTCCCCTATTCCCAATTGGGTTTAGGATGGAACCTTCTCGGGTTTATGAAGTGGTCTCTCTCCTTGTTGCGCCTGTGGCCCAGGCCTGTTTGCATTTTCACACGTAGTTAGTAACTTTGAGTTATAATGCTGATCGTGATGGGTTGTATTCTTGATTATGATAGTAAGCATACCAAAGTATAGAATATAGGTCATAACCTATATCAGTAGCGGAGCGCTGGCCATTTACCTGTGTTCCTTAAAAAACTTCCCAAAATTGCTGTCTTTTTATTTCCTGGCCAGAACTCAATGTACATTCTGTGTGATTTGAGCTGCTTTAACTCCTTTCCTTTTAAGTAGTCATGATTGTTTTCGCCTATATTTGAGGTAACGTCCAAAAAAGAAGTGTCAGGTTTTCTTGGCTTGAGGTTTACTGCACATAACTCAATAATTTGCCATGACAGTATCAAATACTGAGACTTGCCAAATCTGTATCTTCAGTCATCTATTATGCATCACAATAACAACTTTTGTTGCTTATGGACCATTCAGAATTGGTTTGGATTTTGGTTTTCCTTTTTTTTTTTTTTGGGTTAATTCTTAACGTTAGTGGTTTTGAGAAAACTGCCCAGTTAAGTGAAATATTGTAGTAACAAGTTGTCAGTCACCATCCTGCTCTTTCTTCCACTCTCCTACTCTCCTCACTACCACCAAAATTGCGCATATCCGACTGACGACCTGATGTCACTATCTCATGTCCCTTGTTTCCTGCCGGACCTCTATGACTTCAAGGCAATTCCTCCAGCCCCCTTGTCTTTCCCTCCCTAGTGCGACCATCACCACTGCCACCTTTGACCTTCCCATGTTCTCTCCCCTCTTCAATTTCGATCAATTCCTAACTTAGACAGTTAAACCACTATCTCCGCAAGACCGCAACTTTTAGGCTAAATGACTGAGATGGATATCACCCAACAGCTAGTGGTCGCTTTGGCGACCATTACAGTGGCTATCTTAGACCTGATGTTCAGTGATTGAGCGGATAGCTGTGGGGTCATGGTTGGCCTATTTCTTGATGCTGTGCGTGGTGGTTGAGAAAGAGAAAAGAAAGGAATCCTTGATAAGATACTTATGGTTATGTCTATATGCCATACACCTTAGATTGGGACTGCGTTATCAGCACTGTTAACTGCTTTCAAAAGGGAATTGATACTCGTGATTGTATTTGTGAATTAGACTTCACTACATGGGTTTATCTTAAGGCCACCATCAATCTGCTTGCACTTCGTTTGTCCTTACACTTGAATCAAATGCAAATTTTCAGGATCACAAGGGCTTGAGGAGTTCCTTGACTCTGGAATTCTCTAAGAGGGCATATATTCACATTGCGCAAGAATATCCTTACTGGAATCGCTCATCTGGAAGGGATCATATTTGGGTATGGGGCACACGATAATCTCTACTTTTCCCAACTTATAGTGAACATTACTTGAATTTTAAAATCATAATTCTAGCCTTTAATAGTAGAGATGATCGATAATAATCTTATGTTCCTGAAGGCAGTTTTTCTCCTGGGATGAAGGTGCTTGCTATGCCCCAAAGGAGATTTGGAGTAGCATTATGTTGGTTCACTGGGGTAACACGAATTCGAAGCATAACCATTCAACTACTGCCTACTGGGCGGACAACTGGGATGGAATTGCTCCTGAAAGAAGAGGCAACCACCCTTGCTTTGATCCTCGCAAAGATCTTGTTCTTCCTGCATGGAAACGGCCCGATGGGAACTCCTTTAGGGCTAAACTTTGGACAAGGTGGACATATTTTTTGAGAATTTTTGTCATCACAGATCAGCACCTTTTAAAATGAGTGTTCTGAACTTCTAATTGCTTCTGCTACAGGCCTCGCAATCAGAGAAAGACACTGTTTTACTTCAATGGAAATCTAGGGCCAGCTTATGAAAATGGCAGACCAGAGGCCATGTAAGTGTTATTGGGCTCTCTCTGGAGTGGATTGAGGGTTATTAAATTGTTATATCTGGCCATTGTTTAACTTGCATATTTTTGTGGTATTTCCCATTTTTTGACTGAAAAGCCAAATGACTTGTTCAGATATAGCATGGGTATTAGACAAGCATTAGCAGAAGAATTTGGTTCTACTCCAAATAAATATGGGAAGCTGGGTAGGCAGCATCAATCTGATGTGATTGTCACTCCGCTGCGCTCTAAAAGTTATTATGATGAGCTGGCAAGTTCAATTTTCTGTGGAGCTTTTCCAGGAGATGGTTGGAGTGGTAGAATGGAAGACAGTATCCTCCAAGGATGCATCCCTGTAATTGTTCAGGTGATTTTGACTTCTTGGTCAACTTTTTTATGGATAAGTGGATAACTTAATAACCTTTTTGAAGTGGCAACCCTCATGTGAAAACAAGATAATTGTTTGTACTGTAATCAGACACCAAGAATTGTCTGGCATCAAAATTGAAAGCCATTATACAGACCACTCTGCTAGAATGCTAGTTAAATGATACGCAGACATGGGGGATTTGTTTCGTGACAAATTAATCTCTCTCTCTCAAAATGTGAAATTTGTTATGGATAATCTTCTTTGGCTTGCCAAGTGTGATGATTTAAGACAAATATCCACTAACTCTTGATTCCTCTGTTGCCAGGATGACATCTTCCTCCCATATGAGAATGTGCTCAACTATGATAGCTTTGCTGTTCGGGTTGGTGAGAATCAAATTTCAAACTTGATTAAGATTCTCAGGGTAATGTCCCATAACTACTCAGTATACGTTCTTTTCTTGGTGGTTTGTTTTCTCTTCTTTTAATTGATTTTTCTTTTAATTATCATAACGTTTTAAAACTGAATCGTGCTCTCACAACTTTTTATTGCTCACATATGACGGTATCATGTGACAATTTATGTCAGCCAAACCCAGTCATTCTGGGACTAAGGCTTTGTTGTTGTTGGTGGTGGTGGTGGCGGTAGCCTGTTTTCACATTTGCTTGGTGTTTTACAACCTACATTCTCATTTCTGGTGTAGTAAGTTGTAGCTGAGCCTGACTAGTTGCTCTGTTTTATTTATCCTAGGAATTTAATGAAACAGAAATCCAGTTCAAGCTGGCTAATGTGCAAAAAGTCATGCAACGGTTCCTGTATCGTGATTCTATCTTACTTGAGGCTGAGAGACAGAAAACTGCTTTTGGTCATGTGGATGATTGGGCTGTAGAGCTGTTGCGCACGAGTGAAGATGATGTGTTTACCACACTCATACAGGTATATGCTTATTACTATGTGAAATCAGCCGAATCAAATCATCATCTCATCAATATGTTGTCTAATACATAGTGTATTGCTGTCTCATCAAGTTCTTGTATTCATGCACAATTGCGAGAGAGAGAGAGAGAGTTGACGGTTGTCATGAAGAAGAGGCTTTTCTAACTGTATTTGTTTCTAAGACTAAACAATGATTGTATGAGGTACTTAGCATGTTAATCTGGATGTTTAAATTATGCTCAAAAGCTGACCTTTTTTTCTATCTTCTGGTTAGGTCTTGCATTACAAGTTACATAATGAGCCTTGGAGAAAACAAGTATCTCATGTCAACAGGGAGTCTGGCCTACCACAAGAATGCTTGATGAAAGCTAGCTGAAGAACCTTGAGACTGCACCTGATGCTGAAAGCGTGACTGCCTATGATGCTAAAAAAAACATCTTCATGCGCTTTAGGGTCTGTTTATTCAAATTTTACACGAAATGATGCAGCCAAGATCCCACCAGAGCACACAGAACCGAAGAAAATTGGGGTAATGGGCAGCAGTGTGATACTGAGTTCAGCATCGAGTAGTGTACAGGTAGTCACGAGGCTTGTTCATTGTAAAGCATTGATCTTTTTTGCTGTAGTCATTTGAAGTTAGAATGGTCGTCTATACTAGAGGTTGAGTTTACACGTCAGAGAACAAGTCTATACGAAATTACTATACTGAACTTGGGAGGCTTTGAAGGCCGAAAGCCATCCTGAGAAACTAGATAGGATGTCGAACCCTAAGATAAATAAAGAGGTGTTCATCAGGGATTGATCTTCATTGTTTAGTTGATACAGTGCTTCTATTTTGCGAGAAGTTGTGGACTTCTTCGGAGTTATGTTTAGCCAAGTTCCAACACCTGCGATACTGCTTCTTAAAAGTTGTTTGTGAGAAAATGTTTCTACAAAGCTACACACATTTTTAGCTGTGGTGCCATTCTGCGTAATTTTTTGAAATCGTTGTCTATAAATTCAATAATACCCACTCAAAAAATGAACTTTTAGGGATGCCGGGGCTGGTGCTCTAGAATTGCTCCCTGAGAAGCCCAAAATTAGTTCGAGACTTCGACGTTAGGAGCTGTGTTTTTGGCTACTCAGAAAAGCTCGAAGTGCTTCCATTGCTAGCTTTATTCGGGTCAATTTCTCGGTTGAAGAGACTCGGTTTAACGTGCTCGTAGTACAATCCTCCTGTATCTTTTCGCTACCACCTCACAATGTACGAAATAGACGATCTAATGTCGGCATTCATATACGTCACCTAACACGGACATGCTCATCTGCTTACCACATGAAATCAATTAGCAATACAGTGGTGATTGGTCAAAGAAAAGAAACATTTTGCACTTAAACCATTCAAAGTATTCCCGTGAGTTAAACGCCGCTTTACAAGTGTAGATTTACAAGGTCTACCTCATACAAGATGATTTCGTAGTCATAGCAAAACTTAATATCCAGATAACATGTCGAAGTCTCGATCATATACGATATACACCATAATTTACTGTGAGCATTGGTTCCAGTTCGCATACTAGCCCTTCATAACCAACTTCCACCTTTGATTTTCTGCAAGCGTTACACAAATTCTGTAGTCCAGCACGGCTTTTGCAGGAGAAAACACCAAATAACAATTGTGAATGGACCTCTTTTGCGTCTCGTGAAAGTTGAAAGCTGCAGAGGCGAGGGTGCCATCAGACTGAGGCTGGAGAAACAGAGAAGACATTCAGTAAGTATTATTTAAGATATAGAAAGACGATTTCTTATGTTTCATTTGACATCAAAAGAACAAAATCTCAACAATGACATTGTAAAGGGGGATATAAGCGAACAGTCTAACACCGAGCGGTGGCGCATGCTGAGCAGAAGCAGGCCCAAGTGTCAAAATGTTACTGTATACAGTGCTCACTGGATCAGAGTACTAGCAAGCGTAACTGGTACTTAGCCTGGTGTAACGCTGATGATAGTCCACCGCACAATCTCAATTTACACGGTAATCAGTTCTTAGATTTTGTGAAGAGATATTTACATTTCAATATCTTCAATCCTACCAATTTTTTTTTTTTTTTCCACTTGTGTAGTTTTGTTTGGTTTTGCTTTTGATATATCTGTTGATTCGACAAGCTTCTTTCAAAATTTTCTTGACTTTCTGTTTGGTTTTCTCGTCAAGATGCTCTAGATTTTAGAGCAAAAAAAGTTGAAAGCAGCATATGACATTTCAGACAACTTACTATCGACAATTGAATTTTTAACATACAATCATACAAGACAATCATATGGTGAAGTTTTCAAACAGTAAAATGTTTTAGAGACTGTTCAATTTAGGGAGTATGTCAAGTTTGAGCTTGTCTTGAATACGGAGTATATGCGGAAAAAAAGAATATAAAAACCATTTGATACAGCCCTACTTTAAGAGGACACGTCACAAAGGAATTTTGCACCTACATAAGTTCTATCAAGCCACCTACAATTCATGTTGCCATTTTTCTTATGTACATAGAAGTAGCTAATGCTCCAGGGGTGGGGGTGTGAGGATTCGAACCCAGGTTGATTTCCTAACCACTAGGCCAACCTTGATCCTCTTCATGTTACCATATTTGTATGCTACCTTAGTAATATAAAATGATAAATCCAATGACCATCCTTGCTCAGGTACCGCCTTTCTCTTTGCTAGTTCCTTTTTATAAAGTTGAGGGAATTTAGATCACGGAGAAATGGGTTGGAATGGGCATCGTAGTTAAAAAAAGAGGGAAAACGAGATTGTATAGCCGATCTAGAAATAAAAAATTTACACGGTGTTGTTTCAAGGTTTGTTGCTTTAAAGCATCAAGTATCTGACTATAATCATAGTTGTGCAAGAAAGGCACAAGATGCCTTAAGAAACCATAAAGGGGAATGCATACAAATATAACGAAATCAATAGCAGTGTACCTGTTAACCTGTACAAAATCTGAAGTTATCGCTCCTCACGACGAACTGTGTTTGGATTAGACATCATGTCCATCATCATCTTCTCTGGTGAATCTTCCCAGCTAGCAAATGTTTTCATGTCAATCTGAAACCAAGCATATCTTCGTCAGTATTTTTCTGTACGAACAACAAGTGATATGTTTAGCAAAAGGATTACAAACCTTTCGCCTTTGTTCAGTGAAGAGTTCCTCTCTCTTTTTGTATGAGTCCTGAACTCTTTTAGCCGTCTTACCACCCAATCCCCATGCCTCCACATCCAAGACAGATGCCTCAATTGCGAGATAGCCCTAAAAAGAAAATGAGAGTAAATTATTACTCTGAACATACCACATTAATAATAAATGTCATATTCAAGGTTATGATATGAGATGATTTATGATATTAGAGACACCAACAAGAGTCGAGTTACACTTGCTGGTTACCTGGTTGGGGAAAAGAGGGCCATGTTGATAAGTTTTATCATAAGCATGATGTCGTATAGTAACCTTTGCAAAGTCCTCTTCAATAAATATCCTTTCGTTCCCAGTAGATCCTCCGAAAGCAATTCCCACTTGTTTTGGGTGAGGATCATACGCTCTTACAGCAGGATGCAAGTGACTATACACGTTGCTTTGTTCACTTCCTGTTTACAGAAAGTAATTCACATTTAGCAAAAGCATCCAAAACTAACATTTAAAACAGAGTACAAGGCATGCAGATTGACAAACCTGATGATGAGAAAACATTGAAAATTGGGCCTATAGAGTATAGACAACCACCACTTCCGTAGAATACATCTCTGTTTTCAAAACCCTGTTGTGTGAGTGCCCCTATGATCCATTTCCTGCTGCTTTCACTAGTTTCACCCGAAGTGGCAGAGACCAAAACCAAAACTGGTCCATGATAACCTTCAATGTTGGACCAAAATCTGTTTAAGCCTTTCCCATGAACACAAGACCTGAAATGCAGTATTGGCCTCAAACACTATCCAACTAATTTAACATTCACAAGATAAAATACAGACTATATTGAGTAAATACAGAGCGAAAGCCTTTTCATTCTTATATGACAAAAAAAGAGATGTTGGATGAAAGACATGGGATGTGACCTTTGTCCAGCAGCAGATATATCAAACTAAATACACATACTTTTGAACTCGAGATCATAGATGATGTAAAGCAAACATAGATCACAATGTCCTTTGAAGATAAACAATGAGGATAGAGTGCATGTCAATCACGCATCACTAAGAAATTGACGGCTACAATAAAAGATTTATCTCCTTTTGGCTGCTTTGTTCTATTCAGAATATTAAAATTTCCCAATTTCCCACAAAAGTACCGAATGACAGTCAAACATGTCGAACTATACATTTTTGAGAGAAAGTTCATTTCCAGGTGATAGGAGTTGGTGCTGCAAGATTTCAGAGAATTCTGAGGAGCAAAACTAGGCTCTTAAACTCATAGGTTGACGTCGATCATCACACAGTCAATAATAAGCTTTTTATAACTCAAAAGGCCCAAACAACAGCTCATGTTCAGAACATCATGCCAAGGACCCGACTCAGTTTCACATCGTCATTCGCGCTCATGCACTTATGTATGTAGGCTTCCGGGTTACTGGAGGCTGAGAATGTGAAGCTTTGATTGTGGTGAAGTGGGTTTGGAACTTCCAAATTACACCTCCCGGATGAAAGAGGGGAAGGGTAGGGTAACAGTGTCTGTGTAGCAGGGAAAATTGAGAACATATAAATAGGGGGCAGCATCGGCGGAATGTCAAAATCCTATCGAGTATTTTAGCTTAATCCTTCCTTGGGCAAACCCAAAATTTAGAGTTCTAAGGTTAGCAAATAGCCAATAAGAGATACTTCACACATGGGAAAAACATGGTAAGACACAAAATCCCCCATAAGAAACATAAGAGCATATGGAAGTTAGAAGTCTTAGCATCTAAAACGGACCTATAGTAGATATAGACATAAATAAAAACTCTTGAGATAAATAGAGTGATGACAAACCTGTAAATGAGGCTTTCCTCGATCTCATCGCTATTGCAAGGGAATCATATTCTAGAAAACTCCTCGCTTATGTTGCTTCTTTGTGAGAGGCAGAGAGCCCATGCTCTTCCACGCGTTAGAAGATAAGACTCTTTTACTGAAGATAATGATCCACCTTCAGCCAGTGTGCTTGAAGTTCCAGTTCCGTTCGGCTGATTAAATCAAGGGGCAATAAATATAAGAAGTTAAAGATCACTATTACATATACGTCCACCACTTCAACAACAACAAAAAAAAAAGGCAAAAATGCAGCAAGGGGGATATCCTCAGAACTCAAGAAGACAAGCACCACCAAAGTCCTAGAGATTTGCAAAAATATTTTTGGGGTTTTCAACTTTTTCAGAGCACAATGACTTAATGTAGAAGTAAATGAACCTAGTATTTCCATGTGCACAGATCCGGAAAACAGATGCATAAAAGGAAAAGAGAAATCAGAAAAAATGTGGTACTCGGAGTTCAAACTTCAAAGTACACATTAGTCTCCAAGAGTTCCAACTCTAATTGTCGCCTTTTTCTTTAGTTACCCAAGATTGTTAAGCTAGTGATTCGGTTTGAGTTCTCATGTCAATCTCGTGTAATTAGGGTAACCATTGAGGTGTTTGCAGAAGATTTCACCAAAAATAAAAAGAAAACAAATCATCCAAGCATTGAATAGACGCAGACATTTTCTTACTTCTGACATTAAAATTGTAGCCCTACTAATCCTCAACTAGGACAACAGTAAGACGACTAAACAGTGCTCCATATGCTCTTGGTAAGGTGGACTTAAACACCCCTCGTCTCAGTTACCCGGACTCTTCATATTACCTCACGTACCCGTGTCGGACACCCGACACTCGGACATGGGTACGACACTTAGACTCTTCATTTTAGGCCAAAAATAAGAGGTTTTTCATAAAACAGGCGAGTCCGACACTTGGACACGCACCCGAGTCGGATATTTGGATCCGAGTCAGGGTAACATAGCCCCTCGTTCATCCACAAGTTCGACAAGTATACTTTGTATCACCCTCTTTACGTGTCGACAAGAAACATCATGTGTCAGTTCAGATAATTACATTGTCTAGGTTCATTGAGAAAATATTTATGTACCCAGGAGGGTATGCAAATCCTTTCAACTCAAGCTCTAACCCACTTTTTATTCTGTTAATGTAAATCCCCCTCTAAATGTCTGTTGACTGCTGCCCCAAAACAAAAGTAAAAAACTCTTGCGTTCAGAAATCAAGCCTGCAACCTAATACACAGGGTGCTTTAGGGTTCCTCAATTTGGTCTACGTGAGAAATCGTTAGAATGACTTTAGCCTGTAGACATGATACATAAAAAAAAAAACCTCAAAGATAAGTAACACCACTTAAAGCACATAAGATCAAGGCTTATCCAGGTAGGTGAATAAATTATTCATGATATCAGACCACAGCTACTGATCACCATCCTTCTATGTAACATTTCAGTGAGATGCATGTCACAGGCAGAACACCAGGTCTTGGAATACTAGTAATAGGTGGTATTTCAACGACCCTAACAAATACATATGAACTGAAAGAAATCATAACACAGAATACTTTACGTCAAAAACACTGAGCTATACCTTGCTGTCTTACAGTAGCAAGGTGATGATGGTGAATCTGATGAGGTAATTTTTGAACTGACTACATATATCTGCTAAACATCATCCCTAGACCAAACATGGCCATGTATGCCAACGGCAGTTACAAGGAGGAATGAAATGCCCAAGATGCCCTTAATGATATCAGCGGCCCCCTGGATCATGGGGCGTGAGCTGGTTAGTTGGGTTCTGAATTTCCTAAGGACCAGCCAGGACTAGAGTAAACAACAACATCAAATTTTAATTTAGTTGATGACAAGACAATTAGCCCCAAATCCTCTAAAGGTAAGTCACCTGAATCATTACTTTATTTCTTTCCACCTAACTTGGCCGTTGGAGGGGTTTATTCCCACCCCAGCTATATTGTACTAACTACTAACAGTACTAACACTTGCTCCATTTATTCCCTAGAACATCGGCCGAAGGTACCAAAGATAGCGTGTTACATATATTTACTTAAGTAGTTTTGGGTATGAATAACTACAAGGCTATCTTGTAGAATTCTAGTATACTACACACATAATCTTCTAATGAGAGAAATCAGAACCGTTCGGCCATAATAGCTTCTTCTCTGGCAACTATTTGCCTTGTGCCTTCTCAAAAAAAGAAAAAAAAGAAAAAGAAAAAAAAAGAGGACCCAATGACGATTTTCAGCTTCCTCACTTGTTTTCCTTTTCTACATGATTTCATATATGTTAAATTGTTAATCTTCCCTTATTTCCTGGGGGGTAGAGGGTAGGGAATCAAATGCTGTCTTGGAGTTGCTCACTAGATATTGATTAATGATAAGCAACAACAAATGTATTACCTTGGCGAATGAAATGAATAGCAGCTAATAAATGAAAGGAATAGAAATTACTTCGAAGATAAAAAAAGGTCTAGGCCTTCAAAGCACTCATACAAGATGCTGTCACAGAATGAACTACCAAGTAAACTAAAATCCCCTCATTCGTCAGAAATATATATGAGTAGGATGAGAATACTATAGCAGGTATTCTGTTTTCCTAAACTATTTGGGAGTAAAAATCCATATGATTTGCACCCAAGCACAAGCTTCATTCAGCCATCCGGGAAGAATGATTCAAACAACATCCACCCAAACATTTGAACCGTTATCTATTATTTAAACACAGAGCTCTCATAAGTCTTAAGGCTCTTTTTTTTTAAGGGCAAGTCTTAAGGGCTCTTATTCGACCTATACCATAACATTACCACCTAAAAAAATCAAAAAGTTGAAAGATCATTGATTGAGCAGCATAAGAGAGAAAACAGATTATTGAGCATGGAAGATAACAGCTATGCAAATTTTAATAAGAATACCTCAGAAGCAGCTTCTTGTTTAAGTCTGGAACTAATGAAATGTGAGAAACAATCCGTAAGGTTTGGCACTGTTCTTATAGCCCACATAAACAACTTCCCAGCAGTAAGTTCACATTCAAGGTTAAAGACATCAGAGCTCCACGCATCAACATCACCAGCATTGTCGGCACACGAGACAACAGCGGACAACACCAAATGGTTAAGATCAGGAAGTCTCACATCCATGGTACCCGTTGGACTGACTGAATTCCAAGACATAATCCAACAGACCCAGAGAATCATCCCCAATTCGCGAGGTGAAAGGGTTCCACTGGTCTTCCCATCAACTTCATCAGAATCAAACTCCATTTTCATAGGACAACCAGCTCTCTCAGCAGATATAGAAATCACTCTGAACAAAACACCCAGTAGGGACGAAGCTGACATTCTTCCACAGCACCTAACATACCCTCGTAGAAACTCAACCCAAGAAATCCCATCCCCCTCTTGGCAATTGGGTGTAAAAAGCATCTCAACTACGGCAACACCAATGTTACCCAAAATCCCCGGAAAACACTCCGGAACAGTGCCGGTTTCGCAGCTTATGTTGGTATAATTCAAGGAGAAACATTTCTGGTGAAAAAGAAAAAAAAGACAATATCACTAATGTAAACGACAACATACATACTACAGAATTTCACATAAAGGGGTGTGCTTTGACCTTAAAATCAACTCACAATAACACTACTAATGTCTCGTTGTCGTATCATAGGATCGTCTTACCCAAGTTTTTATAGCGAAAATTTGACAAATACACAAATTCACAGAAAGCCAGTAACTTTGAACTTAAAAACAGCTCACAATAGTCACAACGACAGTAATGCCTCATACTTTCGTCATATAATAGGATGGTCTTACCCAAGTTTTGTTATCCCAAAAATATGACAAACAAAAAGATGGGTCCTTTCGCACAGAGAAAAATCAGAGAAATTGGATGGTACCTGGAGAGAGGAGAGAGGGAGAGAGTTGTCGATGGAGAGTTTGGAGAAGGAAGAGCGGAGAAGAGGAAGAGCACCGGTTGAAGCAGCTTGAATTTCCAAATCTCTCTCTTCTTTGGAGTCTTCTCCGCCATTGCTCGACGCTGCCGCACCCATCTTCTTCTTCTTCTTCTCCTTCGCAATTTAGGATCCTCGCAGATGAACAAATTAAACTTCACGTATACGCCTCCTGGTATTGTATTGATCATTGATGAATGAATACTGTCATTTGGTTTATTCGAAGCACCACATTTGTTCAAACGTCGCCACTTGTCCCTTCCTAAATATCTCATTTACATTTTGGCTATGACGTGGGGTGCTTACCTTTTCTTTTTTTTTTTTTTTTTTTTGGTAAAGAAGAGGGTAGAACGTAGAAACCCGTCCAAAACTAAAGACTACAGTCTAACTAGTCTAGGTAACGCTACCCCGAGGACATCCTCGGGGAGGATTGATCAGAGTTCCGCTAGTAGGAATTGAGGAACATAAGCTTCGTGCATTGAGAGACTCCTTGATTTGCTAGCCAATTCGCCGGTATGTTATCTTCTCGATACACGTGCTCGATCTTAACTTGCCAATCATGGTCCCGGATTAAATTTTTGCAGCGTTGAACAACGGTTTGGAGCGCTCCCGTCGATTAATTATCACTAAGAATCATATTCACACATATTGAATTATCCATGTGGACCAAGAATTTAGGAATCCTCAATCTTTTTAACTTCTTCCACGCCCCTTAAAAGAGCCGGAAGTTCAACCTTCATGGAAGAGCAACTACCGCAGTAGGTTATGAATGCTTGAACAATATTACCCGTGGCATCACGGAAAATTCCTCACTACGCTCTGCAGTGGATAACACAATTTTTGCCTAACTGAGTATCGTTTTTTGTATTCAGTTTTCTGTTTTTTTTTAAAACCAAAAGAGAGGTGTTATTTTTCGCCCTTAGTTTACTAATGTCGCCCAAAAAAATTCAGTTTTTTCCAAGTTTACCCTCTACCCACAAATTTTCATAAATTGTAATTCAAGGATGTACCACAAATCCTTATTGGCTTCTACCGCCCCGCCACCACGACCACCACTCATCAACACCGCTAACACCACCACAACTAGAAGTCTACAACCACCGCCTATCCATCATTATGGTTGAGAATTCATGTATGTCTACGGTCATCACATATCTTGTTATATTAGATGATTGGGTAGAGTTGCTCATTGGTGGTTGATCTGCCTACCTGATCAGTCATCGGACTGGGTCTAACGAGCGAGGTTCGAATTGGGCCAGAGGTCAATTGCTCACTACTGATGTATATATGTAGGCTCTTGTCTTTTCGACATTGCCGATTCATCGACAAGCTTTCGGTAGTTATTATGGCAATTAGCCTTTGATTTTGGTATGCTTTTCTAAACCTGTAGAGATGCTACCTTGATAATTATCGTTGAGTATAACAATATTATCGTTGCAAACATTATTTAAAAGTCAAGAATAACCGTGATTTGCATATCACAATGGACAATGTCATGAGTTGACTAACATTTTATGAATTTGTAGTTGGTGTATGTGTAAAATTTAGTAAAAAAATAATTGTCTTTCAATTGCATGCAACATCAAAAATATTTGTGACCAAAACGATAAACTTTCATTATAAGAAAAAAACTTTCAGTACAACATAATAAAGTTGAAATAATTTCTATCTTAATTTATAACTAACAATAATTTGTATGTATGTATAAACATATAAATTGCATAAAATCTAACTACGATTGTTACATGAAATCACTAAAAGTTGTCAATACCCTTCTCAAATGTTGTGAGAGACAATTATCTACACTACCAGTTTCATCTCTCCTCCCGTAACTTAATTTCTCTCTTTGGACATAACGCTCATGTATGACATGCATTTTTTCTTACTAACTTCAAACAAACAACTCAGGTATATATATAGCATGTCGATCAAACATGTAATTGACAAATTTGGCAAACGAAAATCCAAGAGACACAATATTTAATACCACTATTAAGATCATGAGTAATTATTTGAATAATGAAACTTATGATAATTAAACTTAAAGAAGTGGAAGTGCTTTATAAACTCTTGGAAAGGTATCTCAAGAGATGTTATTCATCTGATTTAATATGAGATTGACACATAAGCCAATGGCATTGAATTAAACTTAAGACAACTAAGCCTAATTGACAGGCTAAAGTCGTATGCCTACAAATATAAATCATCAAGGCTAACCTAAAACGTAGTAAAAGGGAAGCAAGGTTCGTATCCACAGAGAACGGTAATCGTCTAAGTATGTAAAGTAACCAATTGGGGGGTTTTGTGAGTGTATATGATCAATTATTCAAAATGCAAGAGAGTAATTCGTAAACAATTGGGGAAAAGAATCTCGGTCAATTAATGTCCACTATCATTCACCTAATTGGTCCTAATTATCAACTAATCCTAATTCGTTGAGTACTTAATTGTAGAAATATAATTTCCTATCGTTTCTTAATTGTAGCTAAGAGGAGAGATCAGCCCTAATCGGTGGATAACAAAGACGCGCGCCTAAATTCAATCCAGCGAAAGCATAAAGCAATTGAACGATATCAACTAAGATTAACAAGATCTAGACACACGCGGTTTCGATCTTCAATTAATATGTTTATTCTCTCTAACCTAATACCGATGTTCAGCATAGAAATACTAGGCTAGTTGCTACTAGTGGATCAACAATCTAACAATTAGTCCTTAAATTGTTAATCTAGCAATATGATAGATTTAGGTCTAATTAGTTTGCAACCTACTTGAGCAATTGATCAATCAATAACAATAAGCATGAGAGAATAAACAATACTCAAACGAATAAAGGAATTAGAATCAAACTCACAATTGTCGGTGAATAATAGTTTCGATTAATCGATCCGAGAATAAAGGTCTTTAGCCTTGCATAGTCTTGAAAATAATCTCTAAAAGTTCTGAATACTGAATGATTAAAACTACCGAAAGTTTAAAGTATAAATACTAAAAAATTACAAAACGGGATTAGGAAACCCGTCAATACGCCGACACAGCAGCGGACGAGTCGTCCGGATCGGGACGACTCGTCCGGATCGGGACGACTCGTCTGGACGACTCGTCTTCCTATAGACGAGTCGTCTGGCACCTTATGTGGATTTTGCTGAAGTCTCTGCATGAGTCGTCTGGAAGTCGTCTGGACTGGGACGAGTGGACGACTCGTCTAATTCTGGACGAGTCGTCTGCCACGGACTGGCTCTGGCGATGTTTTTCAAACGGTTATAACTTCTTCGTTACTCGGCTTATGAGAACGTGTGACCACTTCCTGGTAAGCTAAGATCATGAACTTTAATATGCCGTTGGTCACTGCAAAATTCAAAGCCATTTGAAACTTATGAAGCTTCAAAGTTGACCTTCCGTAATTGGAGGCCAAAACTTGGCATCTCGCTGCTTGGATCCTCTTTTATCGCCTCATTGTCTTTCCACACACTTGCTCGTCAATTTTGAGGCCATAAATACATTCAAAAACCACTAATTCTTAGATTAAAGCACAAATAATCAAATAATCGAATTAGCCAATAAACCGATCCAAAAGCTATCATTTTCTAGCATTAAAACCCAACATTACTCACAACTAAGTGGGTCGTATCACTAATCATTCTGGGCATGCCACGTGATATTTGTGAAACTATTTTGTTAGCCTACTAATATTAAGTTATTAAGTTATTAAGTTTGAGCCTAAGCATTTTGGGAATTTTTTAGTTAGGTGAGATCTATTAAGTAATATAAACTTATTAATTTGTTGTAAATGATGAAATGATTTCATTTTTATGATGAACCAAAGAATTGTGGAAAGTAACGATTAAATATATATCTCATCCCTTCACTCCTCTAACTTCTTAGTGAAAAAAGAAATATATATGTTTAATTTTTTTGGAGAAGTTCTTGAATAGTTGAATGAATTATTGTTATATTTTGATATGCTTCTTTTAACTTAGAATGATGAATCATCCATACTTTTTCAATTGCAATGGAAAATATGATTGATCAAATGACCAAATTCTAATATAACAATATGAGTAGCATAAATAACCAAATATATACCAATCTACAGACAATGATTATTTGAGAGTACAAACACAAATATTAGACTGTTTTATTTGATAGATGAACAAACACATACAATGCCTATAATCTAGTTATAATTGATTCGTAAATTTACTAAACGATGCTAATATTCCTCTTGTAAGAGAAAATTATCGACACCACTATCTTCATATCTAATTTCCTAAAATATTTTTTCTCTTTCAACATGCCTTTCATGTATGACATGCATTTTTTCTTACCAATTTCAAACAAATAATTGCGGTATATATACTACCTTAAACTAACATGTAACTGACAAATTTGGCAGACCAAAAGGCAAGAGACAATATTTAATACCATTATGAAGATTAATAATGATTTGAATAATAAATCACTCTCAACATGCCACGTAGGATTAGCGAAATTTTTATGTTAGCCTATTAATATTATTATATAGATTTTGCATTATTTCTGCCAAAGGTGTGTTGTCAAAGGTGTGTTGTTAATGATTGGTTGAGAGATAAAACAATTTAGCGGATGATAAGATTGTATATTCATAACCTTCCAACTTATGGTGAACTGGAGTGATAATAAGGACGGGAGTTTCTGCGTAATGATTGATTAAGTTAGGATTGTAAGGAATATATACAATTTGAGAATTTAATAAAAGAAGGGCATCTTTGGAAAATGTAGGGCGATGATAGTAATAAGGTAGGCGACGAATAGCTCTTCACTCTTGGACTTTTGGAAACCATACAAAGTGGTTTTCGGTTTTCAGTTTGTCAGTTTTCAATTTTATCAGTATGACTATTATAGAAACATAAATTAAAATTTATTTTTACAACTTATTTTACTAAACTTTTGACAAAAAAAAAGAAAAAAAATTGCAGTGATACCGAATGGGCCTTAGTCAATTGCAAGGTTAAATATATCCAAATGGGTATCTTGTCACAACTTCAGTTAGCCTTGCGCGAATCCTCGTGAAGTAAGCACTGATTGATTCTCCACGTCTCATAGTATCTTGAAAGGTGTCAGCCGCCAAAGCTATCTGATCAGCTAGTGTCTCTTCTCCATGAGCCGATTTCAATCCAAATGGCTCGAACTCCCAAGAATATCAAAGGGTGTGTGATTCTGTTAGTATGTCAAGAAGAACCTCAAAGTAAATTAGTAGCTCCAACTCACAAGTCGATATTAGAAACCCAAAGTTAATCCTAATCACTATGTTGCACAAAATTATAGCATGTGTATGTGCACCCATCCAAACCCCATTTTTAAAACTCGAAACATTTTAGATTTCCTTTGTAAACTCAATTAACCAGAGCCTAGGGCTCTGATACCAAACTATAACAACCCTGTTTTTTTCCTTGCAATAAAACGAATTATTTAGAATTCAATTGCAAGGCTAATTATATCCAAATTACAAACCAAATAAATAGTCTAACAATTAATTAAACAGCGGAAGACTTATGGTAGAGCTTACAAATTTGAAATTCAAAACAAATAACAAAGTTTATAAACGTTCAAGTAATATTTGTGCTTTATTAAGTAGTTCTCACGATGCAATGACAATTCGATCATGCAACGCATTTCAATCAGCTAACCCGACAATTGTACTATCAAAAGAATGACTCATGCCCAAAATAGGGTAGGGACACGACCCAAAACAAAGAACGTCAGAACTGGCAGAGTGAAAAAAAAAACTCAAAAACTACTAGATTAAGATTCGCGCCTTTGAATTAGCAACGCAAAAATAAGCAAAATCCTGAAATTAGGTTGTGCACGACCCGTGCAGAAAAGTGCACGAGTCGTGCTCAGATTAGAGAACAACACATATGACATGCACGACTCATGTAAGGAAGGGCACGAGTCTTGCTGAGCGCGACCGTGGAATTCATCTCCACAATCAATTTCATTAACTTCTTTTACATCATATATTTATGGCCAAGGGTCGTACCCAAAACTAGACCACTGCTAGAGCAGAGAGAAATACGACCCTAAAGACCCGATTGTGTACACCCCTCGCTAACGGGGCGGTAGGACGCACTGTGTAATAGCCCAACCCAATACACGTCACAACACAACCCAATAAGATGGGAAGTCACTTTCTACACCCGTAAATCCTCACTTGGGGAGCCTTTGTAACACTAAGAAATTTGGAAAGTTGTTTATAGAGTGGTTTATGGAGTTGGTTTGTCCCACATTGGGGAACTAAGGCTCACATGATCAGTTTATAATAGATTCATATCATCATACTACAAACAAAGCCTTCACCTTTTAGAGCCCGGAGAGGATATATGGGCCTAAACGGTGACTACCCATCTTATTGGGTTGGGTTGCGACGAACGGTGGATCGAGCTGTTACAGATGGTATCAGAGCAACCCTGCGACCGCGTGCTGAGTGCTGGGGTAATCCCCAAGTCAGCCATCTAGCGGGGGAGATCTTGGACCTGTGTTGATGTTAGTATGGTTTGGTCGAGGCGCAACGAGGACGTTGCGTTCTCTAAGTGGGGGAGTTTGTAACCCTACAGAATTTGGAAAGTGGATTATGGAGTTGGTTTGTCCCACATTGGGAAACTAAGGCTCATAGATCAATTTATAATAGATTCCTACCATCATACTACCAACAATGCCTTCACCTTTTAGAGCTCACTAGAGTATATTCAGGCCTAAGGGGTGACTACCCATCTTATTGGGTTGTGTTGCGACGGACGGTGGATCGGGCTATTACGGCCTAATTTCTTAATATGGGACAAACCGATTCCATAAACCACTTTTCATAATCGTGAAGTTATACAAACTCTCACACTTAAAGAACGCAACGTCCCCATTGCGCCTTAACCAAACCATACCAATATTCACAAGTCGAAGATTTTCCCCGCTAGACGGGTGGTCTGGGCGTAACTCCAGCACGCGGTCGCAGTGTTGCTTTGATACCATAAGTAACAGTTCAATCTATCATACATCGCGACATAACCCAATAAGATGAGAAGTCAACTCTTTCACCCGTATATTCTCTCGTGGGTTTTAATAGGTGACGCATTATATTGTTGGTAGTTTGATGGCAGGAATCTATTATAAATTGATCATACGAGCCTTAATTTCTCAATGTGGGACAAACCAATTACATAAACCACTTTCCATAATCATGTAGTCTTACACACTACCCTGGGAGAAAGTCAATTTGGAGATCGGTAGCTAATCTCCGGCCTAGACAATGCAAATACCTTGATCAGAGGTTACATCGCTCATGTGGTTTACTCACGATATATACATCTTTAATTTCTTAAGTATATTATTCGCGCATAAGCAACTTTTTATTTATAGACGGCTGAAGTCGAAACAAGGTAACAATAGACAACAATGATAAATAATGATTAATGAATAGTGAACCTTGAAATGATATAAGAACGAGCATATTGATCAACATATATGTGAATCAAGTGAAGCAATTGAATATGTTAAATTTGAGAGGGCGATGTTCTTATCTTCAATTGGCAAAGGTTCCTAGATTAGTTTCTCAAAGTCCACAAACGTCACTTTATTGAATCCACAATCTAAATCATACAACAACCAACAAAAGATCACTATCATGTCGTATCAACTCGATAACAACGTTTCCCAAATCACTCTCACAACCGAAATCACTAACACAACGACAACGCAATGCATCAAATTTCAAACCACTTTGGCAATCTAATGAAATCATGCACATAACTTACACATAAGACATCCAAACGAACTCCGATTCGTACCAAACTCGTACAACAAGCTAATAACCACTCTAACGACAATATCCCATAATTTAATCACCAGAATTGATATCAACTTCTAAAACCCCATCTAGCAAGTATATTTACCCACAATACAACAACAACTTACCCAATTAATATAGACCCTACTAACAAATTTTCAACCAGTTTCAACATCAATTCCCTTATAATTTCACTAAAATCCCACAACAAACTCAATCTCATAATTCGTCAAATTCAATTCATCATAAACACAAATCATCACATTACAATCAACAATTAGCATCTCTAATTAATTCTATCATCGGAACCATAGGAATTAGGAAATACTACAAAATTATAAAGGAGAGGAAATAATACTCACTACACTTGATGAAATCTAGTAAGGAGAGGAGAAAGGGGAAATGGAGGTAGTGAATAGCGGCCGATGTGATAGTATTAGTGGTCTCTAAGTAGTGAATTTTATCTCATTTTGGTGGTCATTTTAGTGTAATTTATATGGGATTGCAACTTGCGAGTATTCTCCTATTTGTTGGTTTGTGTTGTAATTCGGGGAATATAAGCTACTTTTGTAATGACGAGATATAATCTCTCCATTTAGATTGGTGATTGCATTTTGAAGACAAGAATGATTAATTTAAGACCAAAGAGGACATCACCAAAGACCAATTCTACCTACAAGATGACTCGAGTTCAAGAGTTGAATCTTTGATAGCCGAGAAGCAAGATGTCAACTTCAGATCGCCATACCTTTCTTTGTAGATGAGTTTTTACGGAATTCCACTTGGAGAGTAAAGTTCATGTTCTGAGGTTTCCAACGATATATTATGAGCTTAAAGCTGACTCCTAAGGTAAGAGTTATGTGTGATTGAATAACGACATGCGGAGCAGTTTCTCGACTCGAGACATTGACGTCTGGACTCGAGCCATATGCCTCGACTCAAGGTTGATTTTTCTCGAGTCAAGAAGGTGGTTTTGACGAGTTAAATCTCGAATCGAGACACACAAGGCTCGAGTCGAGGTGTCTCGTCTCGACTCGAGATTACCTTTTCTCAGCTCGGACAGTTTTAAGTTTTAGCATTCTCGACTCGGGATTTCCAGTCTCGAGTCGAGACTTTCTTTTCCGGATATATTTTTAGTATATTTTATTTTATTTTATCTTTTATCTTTATTTCTTATTTTTGTTTTGTATTGATAGGGGATGAGAGAGAAAATCACATCCTATCCTCATTTCGCTTCATTTTCCACCTCCCCTCCTTACCCCAAAACTTTGTTCATCTTTGTAATATGGAGAGCTAATCTCCCAAATCTTGGTGAATCTTTCAGTTGTTAATGTAAGATATCCTATTTTTCCTTTACGTACTTAACTGGTTGTTATTTCTTGCATTTATTTATAATCTTATCTCGTTTTATCTAAGTCGCTACTTGAATTAGCTTGGTTTGGTTATTAGCTTGTTTAGATAATTTGGTGGTATTCGATTATCTAGATTTGTGAAACAAACTTTGCTAATTAGTGCGCAATCGCGGTTTTTAGACTTAGGAGGAATTAATACGATAATTGAAGGTTAGGATTAGTTAATGCGCGGTTGCTGTTAATTAGTTACTAAACTTGTTATTCTTAATCGATATTAGTTCATTGTTATTGCTAACATTAGGTTGAACCGAATACGGTCGTTTAGGTTATCTACAGTGGTTAGGGTGAATTTAGAGCGGTCGCTTAAATTCACTAATCTTAAGAAGTAATAGAACTACGTTCACAATTAAGCAATCAAAGTGAAGAAACAATTCAATTTCTTGTAGAAATAATTCGTTAGTGATAGTTGCTGATCCAAGACTTGTCCTTAATTATAAATCTCCTTGGAATTACTTGTTACTTCGTTACTTAATCACTTCAAAATCCCCCTTTTGTGACATTACTTTTGCATACAATCACCGCTGCCATTAATCCTAGTTCCTCGTGGATACGATCCCGACTTCCCTAGCTACATTAATTAGATAGTAGGGTTATTTGGTGGATATCGCAACAATATCTTCTCACTAGTGGCGGCAGCGGCGACCGAGAGGAGGGAGCCATGAGGACAGATGGAGAAAAGAGAGTGACTGCATGAAGAGAGAAGGAAAAGAGAGGAGGTTTTATTTTCTGTACATATAAATGAGTGATAGAGATTCGGGTTCTAGGTTTTACTAGTGGAATATGCATAGTGATCCAAACCCGATCCAAGTCTAGTGACTAGATTATAAATTCCAAAAGTAGAATTAACAAATTAGGAAAATAGTCCTTAAACTAAATTTCCAACTCATTAAGACATATCTCACAAAATTCACTATTAATCTCCCAAAATAATAGTAAACGTAACACCAAAATAAAAAAGAATCCCAAAGTTTACGGGGTGTTAGAGCCGAGTAGAAGACAAAAGTATCACGTACATGAAGTATTCACCAAAAATATCTTCATTGTTGACCTTACAATTGTTCGGTACTGACCTACACTAAAGTCATTATGGGTTCGAATGATCCGATATTTCTCTAGTTTGCTAATGTGGCTAGATGTAAGACATAAATGCTTTTTGCCTATCCATAGTGAGGACCATGAATGATGATAGTGACCTAAGTCCAGAATTTGGAAAAAACTAGAAGGGTGGAAGAAGAGGTTGATTTCCTTTGTAGAAACAGAGGTCCTAATCGAGGCAGTTGCCGAGGCGATCCCTACTTATATAATATGGGCATGTTTATGTAACACTTTATGATTATGTAAAGTGTTTTATGAAATTGGTTTATCCTTTGTAGTTAGAGAGATCGTACTAATCTTTGTAAGGAAATTAATTCTATGGTGGGGTGCTCGTGACTGGGAGAAGAAAATTTATTTGGTTGCGTGAGAGAAGCTCCGAAACCCAAACGATGAGGGTGAAATGAGGTTCCATCATATTGAGACTTTTAATGATACTATGCTAAATAAACAAGCATGCAGTATCTTCAACAATCTGAAATCATAGGTTGGCAAGCTACTTAAAACCCGCTATTTCCCAAGCTATTCTTTCGTGGAGGCAGCTAGTGAGTACCATGCGAGTTCGCGTGGTGTAGTATTGTTGGAGTGCACCTCTTGCTAGAGGAAGGGTACTATGTAGAAGGATGATAGGAGATGGGAAGTCGGTGAAGAGGTGGCGAGATAGGTAGATGTTGACGGGCTGACGCTTAAGATGATTTCACCGAGGAGACAGGGGATGAGACCAGGGTTGCAGAGTGGATTGAACAGGATATGAGAGAGTGGAAGTAGGTCGCGGTTCATAGCTCTTTGTTGAGTTTTTAAGGTGATAATATTACCAGTATTGCTATTGTGACTAATGGAGTGAATGATATATTAGTTTTGCACTATAGTAAGAATAGGGAGTACACAGTGAAGACGGGTTATGAGTTTGCAAGACATCGTCTTTGTCTTAGGAAAGGTGACGAGGGGAGTTGTTTGGGAAGAGAGAGGGAGCGTAAATATGGAATTGTGTGTGGAAGCTTCAGGCAGAGCTACCACCTAAGATTAAGGCCTTCATGTGGCGAATGTGTAAAGGGTCATTACCGACGCTTACTAATATTCACCGACGTATTGTACATGCGGATATATTATGCCACATATGTTTTTGGACAGAGCATGAGACATATGCTCTTGTTTATTATGCGAGTGTGAGAGGATTTAGGGAATGGGGGAGGAGATTGAGGAGTGGGACAAGTGTAGGAGAGGGGTTGATTTAGTGAAGATATGGTGTGGGGGTAGTACATGTATAAGCGGGTGGTTAGGTGTAAAGACGGCCTGATCGATTTGATTTGCGAGGAGTGAGGTGATGCGGGGGGTGTGTGGATAGGAAACGTGTATGCGAGCGAGCGAGGAGCTATTTTGAAGATTTTAAGTAGGTGAATACGAAAAGAAAGAGGTGGAGGGTTGGTGGTGAGAACAGGTGTATGTGGGGGTGAGAGGTGGTGTCCACGAAACCGGGGTATAGTTATGGTCAATGTAGATGGAGCAGTTTTGGGGGAGGCGGGTTCGGGGTTAGTACTTGTGATACGGGGACGTACGTGAGGTTTTTAAGATGTGGGTGATAACAGGTGACTGTAAGGTAGAAGCCGACTATAATGGAGGCGCGTGCGAGTTTGGGTTGCAGGTGGCATTGCAGCAGGGAGTCGAGAATGTAATCCTTGAGTTGGGTTCTTTATCGCTAATCAATGCTCTGAAGGCCTAGAAGTTTAAGTCAAATTATTTTGGTATTTTTGCTTCCGATGTTTTTCATTTATCTCATAAATTTTTATTCGTATTATTTTAATCACGTATGTCATAGTGGAAAATAAGGCAACTTACGAGGCCATCCATTTAGGTCCAGTAGACTACACAACTTGGGTATGACTGTATGGGCTAATAGTGGTCCCTAATTTTACTTGATACCATGGCTGTGGATTTTTTTGCCGTGATTACGTAATGATTATTAACAATGTTTCCGTAAAAAAAAACATTAAACACATAGAAAATGGACCAAATTGCAATGTTCTATCAAACTTTTATTTACATCGTGCTATGCGCTATCATCATTGAGTAGCGTGTTTCATCTTACGAGTTCTATGTAAATTGGTGAATTATTACAATGTTAGCGATCATGTGTGTGTTCTCCTCCCAACTACATAATTATATTGCCATTTTTTTTTTATCTCGTCCCCTCAATACAATTATTGCAATCTTACATTAGTGGTTTCATACAAAAGATTTATGTCTAGCACCGTACCCGCAAGTTCAGGGTAATTTTTTCTTGATGCAAGAGCCAAGAAAGAATCGAGTTATGGAGTTTTCTTAAACTCATTCTAGCTTAGAGTTTTACTTATTTATTTAAGAAGTCTTATAATTAGTTTTCGATAATTAGTATTTCTAATTCATTTGGCAAGTCTGATGATTTAGTAAGTTTTAAGTTAGTTTCCTAATTCTATTATAGAAATAATTAAGGCAATAAGCTAGACATCTTAACCCTATATAAGGTGTAATACCTCGATTTTCTAAGCTAGTTTTAAAACTTAATTAACATTATTGGCGGAAGCATCATTAGCCTAAGAAAATATCTAGGTAGAAGGCCACTAAAAAGATGTATAACTTTTCACAAGGCACATAAACAAAAAAAAAATAAGAAAGAGAATGAAATGAAGGAAGAACTTTTTTTCGGAACAAACTTTCTTTACTAAATATGGAAAATTTGTTAGCTAGCACCTTTTAAGTTTCCGAATTTGCTAGCTAGCACTTTTTATGTTGAATTCTGTTAATTGACACCTTTATGTTAAAAAACTTTAATACATCACACCAAAACGCCTATTTTTGGCCAATCGACCCTTGACTCCGGCGTTGACCACTCGTGTTGGGCACACGATTAGTAAATCACGATTTTCCTTGTTTTTCCTACCAATTTCTCCTGATACTCCTTATATCTCACTACAACAAAAACAGTGGTTTTATGACGCTTCTTTTTGGTGAAATCTCGACACCAAAAAGCGTTCAGAATTTCAGTGCCACTATTTTGGGATGCTTTTTTTGCGTCACATTTTGACCCTCATATGGAAGCTTTTTGACGTCCCTGTTTCCAAAAATTTAAATCACTAAAAAGCGCCCTCGTTTTTTGGGACACTTTTGTACGTCAATAAATTACTAAGTATAAGCTCTTGAGAAATTTAGCGCCAATGCTTCCCCGACAAAAAAAAGCGTCCAAAAATTGAGAAATCTTCTGTAATATAATATATACATATAATGTGTAATAATTAACACATTCAATGCGCATCAAAATTTAGACTTGAATGGAAAACGAATTCATCTGAACATCAACATATATTAAATAAATACATTCTTTCATTCTTTCACATCGACTAATCTAAAACTTAAAACATAATTACATAGGAAAAACACTAAGTCCCCCTTGAACTATTTCAAGCAAGCACTACTAGTTGTCCAAAACATAGAATGTTGAGTAACTTGACAAATAAACATATAACTTTCATCATTCCAGCTAGAACGTAGCTAGCTCTAATCTGTAATTACGGTGGAAATGAAGAGGACTAAAGATCAATTCTGGTCGATTCACTGCCACCATCAGCATGTGAAGCATTGAAAACCTGCAAACATAAACAACTGTAATAATTGACAAACCTGAAACTTAAGCACATGCAATAATGGCTTATACACATATGAAACAATCACTTATCAAATTAAGATTTACGCATATGAAAATGGCTATACTTCATCGACTTTGTTTGAAAAATATTACTCTTGCATGCGAGTTTTCCATTTAAGAAAAAAATGCTTTTTAATTTTGCATACCACACTTATAAGCATTAATCAAAATATGTGATTTGGTTCAAGTATGAGTTAAAGCAAGGATCAATTGTATGAATGCTAGCAAGAACTAGTCCAGCCAATGCTTTACTCTAAATTCAACTCAATTTACTCATTTGAGAGATAAATTCCTCCACATAAGTTTTATTCAACTACTTATGTAATTTCACTCTTAATAGTGATTAAACTCAATAGCTCCATTTGATTAACTAATTAGCTAACAACTAACCGACACATAATTTTTTAATTTAAAGATCTAATGGAACTTACCATCTGGGTACCATGTGCACAAATTAGTAACCTCCAGGGTACCATGTCCACAAACTTGCCAAGTTAGGTACCATGTGCAATCAGTCCAAGTTCGAGGGTAACACGTGAATTTTCCGTTTAAAACAATAAAGACCAAACTATGAACCAAAATCTAAAAGCAAACCCATTGGAAGAAAACAAGCAAATAGCTAAACTGAATCAAACAGAACGTACTACAATAATGGAAGAACAATCCTCAAAAAGACCCAAATCACAAAAAAAAGACAAAAAGTAAAATATGGAAAAGTTTAGCTAAATGAATGAAAGGAATCAAGTGCTCAAAAGGGTATACACATTATCACATCATTAAACCCACAAGTGGATACAAGAATCTTGGTCACCTGATTGAATAAAGGTAAGTGAAATTGATGCAACGATTAACACTAGGCTCTTCCATTTTTATCAAATGCAATAATAAAAAGAAGGAAAAAAGTAGTGATATTTTGTTATTGGCTGATTAGGGCTCGCAGACAGCCCATAAAAAAAGAAGTACGTCGTTGTCGAGCCACACGAATAGAGCCTACAAAATTCAACCCCACCCACCAGTCAGACCTGAAAATGACTAGTTTAGCGTAGGTTTGGCTCAATGGTTCCTAACCCATTTAACTAATTGGGTTGACCAAGCCTTTTAGATAAATAGGTCAAGTTCATGTTCTAACTTTCAACCTAAAAATAACCAGATTTGACACGCATACACAAACATGTAAATATTGGTCAGGTCTAACCCGGGATGACCCGATTACCAGGGAAAAAAAATGAAAAATAAAAATAAAAATAAAATTCACTTTAACGGGTCAAAAATGGGTCATTTTGGGTTGTTTAACGGGTTGGCAGGTCGGGGTGACCTATTTGACCCGCTTATAAGATAGGTCTAATTCAGGTTGCAATTTCTTGACCCGTTGAGTAAACGGGTCGGGTTCAAGGCAGAGGATATCCAACCCGTTCATATGCCGACCTGTTGGAAGGTCTGCGTGCGGATTAAAACTGGTCGGGTTCAAGTGGTTTTGCTTGGGGCTCAATCTATTTTTCTCTCGAGCTTTCTCTCACTAAGATTGAATTCAATTGGGGGCTATTCAGTTAACACACCTTCGAAAACGCCTGTTGGCACTAAAAATTCCTTAATGTGCCGGAAATTAAATAAATTATTTATTTTCTGTAAATATCAGATTTTAATTCAATTTATAGTTTTGCCCCGTTAAATGAAATTTGGTCGATCCAGTTTCCAATTTGGGTAGATGGATTGTCATCTTGATAAAAGAGCCAATTGGGCCAAGTCACATGTCAAGCCTACGAAAAAGGCCCGTGATTACAAACCCGCCAGAAATCAGGGTTTTCACTCGATATAAATACAGTGAAACTCATTCATTTCCAGGTTGGAAAAATCAGAGAGAAGAAAACCCCAGAGGAATTCTCTACAAAAACTTCCAGCCACACGCAGTCGACAAGCACTTACGTGCCACCTGCAAATCAACGAACGATAGACGAACGATAAACAAACGTCAGTTCAAACAACCATGTTCAAGGAGAGATTCAAGTCCCCTGCGACCATCCCAAGAACAACAACGCACCCGGACGACGCGCGCATCCCCCCTACAGCACGTAAGCTACCAGTGTAGTGTATCGTACTGTGCACCCCCTACTGCGTAGTAGAATTCAAAGGATTACATTAGAGATTGTACACACAAATTTTCTGATATAATAAAATATTCATTTGTTTCCTTATTTTGTCTTAGTACAAAATTTGCGTTAACAAATTTTGGTGAACCCGACGTGTAACCTCTACCTCTAATCCCTACTACGTACACATCAAGTCTACTGCAATGACGATGTGTACTTAACAGCACACTAGTCGTTCTTCCAAGAAGGCCTCAAGCAGAGCGATGCAGCGTTCCCCACGCGCTATTATAGCGCAACCCGCCGATGTCGGTACAAGAGGGATTACAAAAAAAGCTGCTGTCAAAGCAGCTGATGTTCGCCTGCGTGCTGCCGAGGTACCTAAACGGCCACGCAGAATTTATGCTGCCTCCGTCGCTGCAGCAGCTACTGCTATAATTGCTTCTGCTTCCCCTCAGCGCAAGAAGGTGAAGGATGTGAAGCCAGTAGCCCGGAAAAGAAGTATAAGCCACTCATCGTGTCTGTCATGACGGTAACACCGAAGACCGTTGAAGAATAGCGAAATGTGGAGAAGAACAAACTAATTGATGACCTCGAAAAAGATGTAGCTACGCTTCGCGAGACCAAGAAGCTTGAGGACTCGAAAAGGAAGATAACATCGACGAAGAGGAAACTGACGAGGAGTCTATGCATGACGAGGTCATAAAAAACAAAGAGGGCTCATTGATGTGGCGTAAATGTGGTGTGTTAATTCGGTTGATTTAGGCGACTTAATGTCTATTTGGCCATGGTTTTGTCGTGAGTCGTAGACCACACCACTCGGAGTATTTTTGGAGATTATTCGTTGGTTTTACTAGTTTTTGTTGGCCTTAGACCCTTTTGGTGAATCTCGGACAATACTAGGGGATCAAGCTACAAGTTGGAGCAAGATTCGAGGAGAAGATAGCTTGACCACACTCTGAAAACCATACACCATCACCCCTAACTTCACTGGATCATAACTCTCTAACCAGAATAGATTTTGCAGAAATTCGAATTGGGGTGCAAAGTTCATCATCTTAGCTTTCCAACAATATATTATGAGCTTAAAATGAAGTTCCGAGGTGAGAGTTATGCCCGTTCGAAAATTGCGCTGCGCGCAGTCCCTCGACTCGAGGGCTCATGTCCTCGACTCGAGGGTGTCCTTCCCGACTCGGGACAAAATTGTCTCGACTCGGGGGAAGTCCTCTCTCGGTACGAGACGACTCCTCCTTGGTCCGAGAAAGGCGATTTCCATGAAGTTTCCAGGTGGTTTTTGGCGGTTGCTTTTATCTTGAATTCTTTTGCTTATGTCTTGTAATATCTTTCTTTTTTTTTTTTTTTGTAAAAATGTTAGTCCTTTATTCATCCATAATGGGAAATAAAAGACAGGGTTTTACAAAAAAGAGTGTCCACTATCTAATAAGCCTTACTACTCTCCATTAAGACTATCTATAATCTCATTATGGAGACAATTTTTTGACATTGCTATTAATCTAATACTAACAATCTCCTTAATTCTACTAATGGCCAGGCCTTCCTCCTGCTCCTTGTCCTCGAAGATTCTTGCATTTCTTTCACTCCATATTGCATATACAGTGGCTACTAAACACATACTATACCAATCAAACGGCCAATGTTTTTTCCCTCTTCTACTTGAGCTCCATCTCAGTTCCCTTCTCAAACTCCATGCATTTCTCCTAATGCCTACCCATTCTAGTATAGCTTGCCAGATTTTCTTTGAGTAAGCACAATTGAAGAACATGTGCTCAACACTTTCCAAGCTACACTTACAAAGAATGCATCTGTTCACTATCATTATTCCCCTCTTGCTTAAGTTATCCACTGTAGGGAGGCTGTTTTGCACTGCCAAATTTGCCACAAATCGATGCCTCGGGAGGTTAGCAGCATTCCAAATCACGTTACTCCATCTATTTTTGTTCCTCCTTGTTCTAACAAAGTCATAAGCTAACTTCACCTGAAACTTACCTCCCTTTCCCCATGATTTTAACTCAGCTTCTGCCCTGCTTCTACTTCCAGTTTTCATCAGAATTTCATTCTTGACTTTCATGATTCCTCTTTAGCTTTCTGCATCCTTGCCATTGTACTCGACTTCCCAGATACTTTTCCCTTGGATGCAGTAAGCTTCAATCCATTCACTCCATAATCCTTTCTACCTAGTTTCAAGCTTCCATATCCATTTAGCCATTAAAGCTTTGTTCCAGGCCAACACTTCTTTGATTCCAAGCCCACCTTCTATCTTTGGAGCACAAAGACTATTCCAACTCTTGAATGTAAGTTTCCTCTTCCCCTCCTCTATATTCCAAAGATAATTCCTGCAATTCTTGTCGATCAACTGAACAATGTGCTTTGGGAGGATAAAACTTGAGCTCCAGAAATTTTCTATACCAAAGATGACTACATTGATCAATTCTACTTTCCCTGCATATGACATCAAGTTTGCTGACCATCCACTGATACTACATTTGATCTTGCTAATCAACGAGGTATACATATCTGCTACCAATCGTCCCGGATTCAAAGGCATTCCTAAGTATCGAAAAGGAAATTTACCTTCAGAATAACCAGTATCCTCCATGATTTTAGCTCTCACTTCATCTGATACACCCCCAAAGTAAATGTCTGTCTTTGCAGGGTTAGCAGCCAAGCCTGAGATATTAGCAAAATCTTCTAAACATTTAGTTGCTGCAATGACTGAGGGAACATCCCCTCTAGTGAAGATCATCAGGTCGTCTGCAAACACCATATGTGTTAGCTGAACCCTCGAGCACTTAGGGTGATAGGAAAACCGATTCATTTTAGGCATCTCCCTCAGATATCTCGACATCACCTCCATGCCTAAAACAAAAAGATAGGGAGAAAGTGGATCTCCCTGCCTGACACCACTTTTCCCTTGGAAAAAACCTCTAGCTTCACCATTAATCTTAATACTAAACCATGTAGAGTTGATGCATCCCATGATCCAGTCAATAAACTGCTAAGGAAATTCCATCCCTTTTAGCATTGTCTCAATGAATTTCCAATTAAGGGAATCAAATGCTTTTTTGATATCCACCTTCATTAGGCATCGTGGTGAAACATTCTTCCTCTTATACCCTTTAATCAGCCCCTGAGAAACCATGATGTTTTCGAAGATATTTCTATTCTGAACAAAAGCTGATTGTTCTTTACCAATCACCTCTGGCAACACCCTCTTTATTCTGTTTGCAAGGACTTTGCTAATCACTTTGTAAACTGTAGTACAACATGATATTGGTCTATATTCAGTAACAGATGATGCATTGTCCTTTTTAGGAATTAGAGCAATTACAGTGGCATTGGCCTACTTTGGGAGCTTGCTCTTCTTGAAAAAAATCCTCCACAGCTAAGCACAGATCCTCCCCTACTGTCTCCCAAGACTTCTGAAAGAAGCCGGCTGAAAAACCATCCTGACCTGGGCTTTTGTCGGGATGGATATCAAACAAAGCTCTTTTGACTTTCTGTCTATCCACATCTCTACTTAGGTAAGACTTCCAATGATTAGAAATCTTACTGCCTTTAGAAAAGAAAGTCATATCCATCTCTTTAACTGGCTTTTCCTCCCCTAGCAAACTTTTATAAAAATCAATAAAAGCGTTGCTAATTCCATCGTGGTCCGTGAATACTTTACCTTCCTTGTCAGCTACCTTCCCTACCATGCTATGATTTTTCCTAATTGCAATTTGGCATAGAAATATTTGGAGTTGCAATCAGAATGCTGGATATCCATGACCTTAGCTCTTTGTTGCAACATACTTAACTCTGCCTTTTTGATCTTACAGTACTCAATTTGTGCTTGTTCCTCCATTTCCTGCAGATTACTATCCATAAGTTTCTCTTGCAACTTGTTTTGGATCTTCTCTAATTGATTCTTGCATTCCTTAACTTTTCCAGAAAGATTTGTATAATACCTCTTATGCAAAGCTCCTAAAGCATGCTTGACTATTTTCAACTTTCCAAAGAGTCTGTGCATTGGTGCTCCTCCCATTTTACCTTTCCAGGCATTCTCCACTGTCAAATTGTACTCTAGGTGATCTGCCCAACAATTTAGATACCTGAAAGATTTCTTAATCTTATACTCCTCCTTTATAACCACCATGACTGGCGAGTGGTCTGATATTCCAGATGGTAGATACTCAGCAAATGAGGCCGGATATGCATTTATCCAATCACCATTAACCAAGGCTCTATCTAACTTCTCCCAGATTCTATCTTCACCCTCCTGCTTGTTCGTCCAAGTGAAGTAGTGGCCTTGCCCTTGGTGATCATCCAGACTACTATTACTCAGACAATCATTAAAATCACTTATGTCCTGAATATTGGGAGAAAATCTCCCCAACCTTTCTCTATCATTCCTCACGATGTTAAAATCCCCCATAACCAACCATGGCATGTTTGGCATATGGTTTTGCAGACAACTCCACAACTCTCTTCTACCCAATCCATCATTTTTCGCATATACAATAGTTAGGCAGAAAGACAGATGTGTAAGAAGGTCTGTTACCATTCCTTGGATCATTTGGTCTTCCACTACTCTAACAACAAAATTCACCTTCCTCGGATTCCAAAGAACCCAGATTCGACCATTGTAATGCTTGCTATAATTACTTACCTGAGAGTATGAGTCAAATTTACTCTTCAAGATTTTACTTGCTTTCCCTTCCTTGACTCGAGTTTCAATTATTCCTACTATGTCTACCTTATTTCTCCACAGAAGGTCCTTAACCTCCTGCTGCTTAAGGGCCTGATTCAGCCCTCTTACATTCCAACTTGATAGAATTATAGAGCAGGAGGGATGTCAGGAGGAACCCCTTCCTCTTGCCCTTCATCACTATCCATTGTTGCTAGCTCCGCAAAAGCACTTGTACCTCCAGCAATTAGACTAGCAAACCTGTTGCTAATAAGCCCTGCAGGGTTGAGCTTTGTCTGCTTTTTGCTCTTCCTAACCACTGTCTTAAATCCCATTTCATCGACTAACGCCCTTGGTGGAGATGGTGAATCCACCTCCTTTTGAAATTCAGTCTCAATGATTTGTTGTTCTTGCTGAGATGGTTTTTCTCCTGATGCATCCTTCTCCTTAGTGACTTCTTCAGATTTATTCCCAGCCTGCTCCACTGGCCTATAAATCTTTTTAGCTTCAGTCACCTTCTCTTTTGGCTTCATATGTTTGCAGCTTGAGACTGTGTGTCCCATTTTCTTGCACCCTTTACAGTAATAGGGCACCCATTCATACCTGACTTGTTGCTCAATCTGCTCTCCATATGGGGTATTGATTGTTAACTGTGTAGGTAGCTCAGTGGATATATCCACCTCAATCATGACCCGAGCAAATGACAACCTCCTTTTACTGGTCGTAGTTTGATCTGCAAATAGAGGTTTGCCTACTTTACTCGCTATTTTGCTCAATGCTACAGCTGACCACAGATATGGGTCAAGTTCTGGAAAAAGAACCCATACAGGTACTACTGTCATGCTGTCAAGCTCTTGTGCTACAGTCGGAGTCCACTGTTTTAAGATCAGAGTTTTCCCTGCAACAAGCCATGGTCCTCCTTTAAGCACCCAATCCACATCCTCCTGAGAATTGAATCTAAAAGCGAACCATCCCTTCCTATAGTATTGGGTAGAGCATTTTCCATCCCAATACTTACTCACCAATTGCTGCACTTGCTTGATATCTGCTTTGGCTCCAATGACATGCCCAACCAGAGTATTTTTCCAAATTTCCAATTCCTCCAATACATCCTCCTCCTCAATCGTAACATCCCCTGATTTAGATGCCTCCTCACTAAAGAAAAGACTCTTACCAGCCTGAGGCTTCCCCACTACCTTAGTCCATGGTTTTTTCATCTGATTTTGCCCATTTTTATCCTCTTTCCTTATTCCTGCCTCCCCAGTTAATTTCCCATTCTCCTTCTCCTTATTCAAATCAGTGTCTCTACCAATTTTTGGGAAGCTATCTACACTGCTCAAATTTGGTGTTGCGATTGCTGATTGAATAAAGTCAGAAATTGTTACCTTCATAGGGGTCTGGGTTTGTGTTTTTTCCCGCGATTCTTCAGAATTCTCCTCAATATTTGCATCATTCTCTTCGTCTTGATCCGATTCTTCTTGCTGTGTTGTTTGTTTTCGTGGTCTTCCCGGTTTTCTTCTTCCTGCCATGATTCAAGCTGTTGTACGGACAGAGCTTGGGGAGTAAGCTACTCCTCAGTTCATGGTTTTTTAAGAGTTGTTATGTCTTGTAATATCTTTTGTACTTTTCTTGAATAAAGGGGCGTGAACCCCTCCATAGTTACTATCACCTTTCATATTATTTTTCATCTAGTTTCCATTTTAGAGAGAGAAACCCAAGGAGAAACCCAAGGAGAATTTCATCTAAAATATGATTGTAATAATTAGTATGGGAGGCTAATCCCCTTCCTAGACTCTTGGTGTAATAAATTCTTCATCATATGTATTAGTAAGTATTTTTCTCTCTATTTTGACTTTAATTTCATTATAATTAATTCATTATTATTTAATGCATGATTTATCCTTGTTTTATCTAATTGGTTGATTGGATTGGATTGGGTATTTCATATGCTTGGTTGATTGGTGGTCATTGATTACTAGCCTAAAAGTTCATATTCTTGGTTGATAATTCAAATCAGATCAGATCAGAATCATTCAGATCATATTAGAATCATTCAGATCAGATCAGTTCAGTTCAGAAAGATGCAGTCCTATCAAACAGGGCCTAAGTATATTTCTCACTATTTTGCCTATAATATCAATATAATTAATTCCTTGTTCTTTAATGCATGATTTATCCTTGTTTTTATCTAATTAGCTACTAGATTAGACTTGGGTATTTCATATGTTTGGTTGATAGTTGGTGTTCATTGATTATTAGCCTAAAAGGAAACAACTTTCAAGTGATTAGGGTCGCGGTTGCGGCTAATTAGTGATTTGAAAATTAATTAGGTAAATAATAGATTAGATTTGATTAGTGTCGCGGTTGCAGCTAATTAGATACTAATTTGGGTTGTGCTCAATGTTTTATTAGTCCTCGCTCTTCATGACTTTGGTTGTGATTTGTTTGAGTGGTCACTAGACAAATTAGGATTAAAAGGAGGGGAATTTGGTAGCGGTTGCTCAAATTCCCCATAAAAGAGGATTAATTGGTTAAAACCGGGATTGTTAATGAATTGGTAATATTAGAGAGAGGTAAAACTTACTATACTAGGGTGTTAGAAGAGATTATCACCGAGAGACGCTTTAATAAACTTGATATATGGTTTATTTCGCTTTAATCCAACTTTCAAATCAACCCCCCCCCCCCTTTTAATTGTTTATTTCTTTTATTTATTTCATTTCCACATTAGAATTGCATATCATGCTATCCCTCTTCCTTGTGTATACGATACCCACTTACCCATGCTAGTTTAGTAGGAATAGTGGTAATTTGACTAGGATTTAACGACTTCTTAGCTTGTCAGGCAGCCCCATGACAACGGATTTTTCCACTGGGGGTAGCGGCTAATATCCACGAGGGTGGATGGATGGATCCATATGGTAACTATCATTCCACTTGGGAAATGGTCGGGTTGATTCCACTGGGAATATCACCCATGTGGGGGTAGAGATGGGTTTTACTTTGCTTGGAAGTGGTAGAAAGTTGTTTCACTCAAAGTCGTGCTATTGAGAGACTTTATAGATGACTCACATTAGAGTCAAGTCGATCCACGGTAGAATAGAGCAAGGTATATTCCGCTTGCATCTATGTGTCTCTTCATCGAGACGACATTGACCATTGATCACCATGCCTCCCTGAACCAGGCATGCCTCCTGAACGAGGTCTTAAAGTGGATGACTCGACCTCTCTAATGCGAGTTTAAAAATTAGAACTCTCGATAGTTTGACTATTTATTGTTGAATTGACTATCGCGGGGATATTTAATGGTATGGTTGGGGTTGCGTGTTTAGGCTCGGTAGAATTGGTCGTATCGTTAGATCTTCCCGTGTAGGTCCTACAATAATATAAGGAAAATAAATCGTTGATTCGATTATGTTCGATCAAGAAGTGTTCCACTGGAGTGTTGGTGGAATAGTTGGTAGAGGTAAATGTAGATCGACCTCATGATCACGCATAAGCGAATTGGCAATCCTTGCCTAGTGTTGGGGTAGAGGCCCGTCCAAAGTCCATTTAAACAACGAGAAAAGAAAACTTTACATGCAAAACACATCAAGAAAAGTTTATTTACTTCCACGTACAAAAGGTTTTGAAAAATGAATGGAAATTCTTAAAACGTTGGGGAAAATAGAGAAAACGACTTTAATTACAAAACTAAGAAAAATACGTTCGGAAATAAATAAGAAAACATTTTTAGGGGTTTTTGATTTTATTAATTACATTATTTACAAATGGGGTCAATTTTAGTCCTTATTGACTTTAATCGACTCGGGTTGACTTCGATTGACTTTCACCGATTTGCAAATTTGACTTTAGTCGATTTTGGGTAGAATCGGGTTGACTTGGGTTGACATTAGTACACTTAGGTAGACGTTGGTTGACATTGGTAGACTTTCGTAGATTTGTTTGACTTTGGTTGACTCGAGGAAATTTGGGTTATTTGTTGGATTTTATTAGGCTTTGGTAGACTTGGTTGCATTTTGATTGATTTTAGACCATAGTTGACTTCATTGACTTGACTTTGATTGACTTAGATTCCATTCTAAGTGTTTAAAGTCATCAAACAAGTAGTTGATTAATTAGACTCCCTATTATGTCTAATTTGTTATAAATTGGCTTAAATAGACTCCTAACTAAGGCCCTATGCGATTCAATTTATTCAACAGTGTTTTTAAATCAGATCAGATTTATTCAAATCAAATCAAATCAAATCAGTTTTATTCAAATCAAGTCAAATCATACCAGAATTATCCAAAGAACAATCAATGAATATAGTCTAATTCTGGTTATTAATTCGTCTAATTGCAGTTAATTTATCAATTCATTCAGTTCAGATCAAATCAAATCAAATTTATTCAAATCAAATCAGATCAGATTAGATCAATTCAAATCAAATCAAATCAAATCAGAAAAATGCAGTCCAATCGCACAGGGCCTAAGTCTAAATTGTTTTTAACATTTTGACATTTCTATGAGGTGGATTACTAAGGCCCTGTTTGATATGACTGCATCTTTCGGAACTGAAATGATCTGATCTGAATGATTCTGATCTGATCTGATCTGAACTGAATGATTTTGATCTGATCTGATCTGAACTGAATGATTCCGATTTGATCTGAATTGGTTGAAAATTTGATTGAATTTCAACGAATTAGTATCAATTATGGACCAAATGCATAGATAGTTATTTGAACATTTCTGAACTGAACTGAACTGATCTGAATGACTCTGATCTGGTCTGATCTGATCTGAATGATTCTGATCTGATCTGAATTCATTTGAGAATAATTCCTATCAAACAGGGCCTTAGACTCCCTATTAAGGCCCTGTTTGATAAGACTGCATCTTTCTGAACTGAATTGAATTGATCTGATCTGATCTGAATTGGTTGAAAATTTGATTGAATTTCAACGAATTAATATCAATATGGGCCAAATACATAGATAGTTATTTGAACACTTCTGATCTGATTTGATCTGATCTGATCTGAATGACTCTGATCTAATGTGATCTGATGTGAATGACTCTGATCTAAATGACTCTGATCTGATCTGATTTGAATGATTCTGAACTGATATGAATTTATCTGAGAATAAGTCCTATCAAACTGGGCTTGATTCTAATCATTTAATTAATCAAATCAATTAATTTGGGGGAGAAATTTGTCATATTTTGACCCCAAAAACATAAAGTTGGTGGAAATTGAATGGTTTTGAAGATCAAATGAAATTTTCAAATTTTTCTGGGTTGATAGTGGATTTATGAACATCTTGGGATCACTCATGAATTTTTTCATGATTCCAAGAGTTCATTTATTCACAAAACAAATTTAAGGTTGAAAATTGGATTTCGGAGAAAAACAGAGTCTGGTTTCAGAAAATCGTAGCTATTTATAGAGACATGACTAATTTTTGTGCCTTATCATTCTGGAAACATGGGAATCTTTTCTTAAACTTTCATGAAGAACACTTTCCCAAAAACAGTCGTTTTCAGTGCTTAAAAATGCGTTGAAACTAATTGGTCGAATCCAAAACAAGATTGAGTGGTTTTACCACAAAAATCGTAATAACGTTTCTATCATGAATCTAGATCTGAAATTTGGTAGAAAGGTTTATAAGACCTCAAAGAAGGTTTTCTAAAAAAGACCAAGATTTTTAAGCGAAGAATAATATTTATAGGTAATTTACAAGTTGGAATAAAAAAACAGTTAAAGCTAGGCAGAAATCCGAATTGGGTGTTTAGGCCCTTTTGTACATGGAAAAAATTGATAAAATTTTGAAAAAAAAAAATATAAATGTCACTCATAGAGGTAGAAAAGTAAAAAAACATAAAAAAAAAACACACAAAGGCACTCCGCTCGTTATACTCTCGCAATCTAGTGTTCCCCTCAGTAAAGGGAACGATCACAAGAGGCCCTAGATCAGAGGCAGGCTTATGAATTCATAGGGCTCAATAAACCGCTACTTATCATTACCGACCAAGGCTTGGCAATAAAAAAGTTAGTAATGTATTTGAGAGAAAAATTAATTGAAATGCATGAATAAAAAGAAAAGGGAATAGAAAGACTGTTTGATGATCAATATTGATGATCCTCCAAGACAAGGTACTAAGTGACCTAAACAAATTTTAATCTAAGTGAATTTGGTTGATTTTAATTACTTATGTGCTAGAGTGATCCTAATGCTACACATTTATTAGATTGAATTAGATTTAAGGTGGAGTTTTGATGTGAAAAATAAATGAGAATGAATTGTATTTGCAAAAAAGAAACTCTCCTTTTCCCTTGTGTGGGCCGGCTCCTCCTTCCTCTTTCTCTCTTTTTTTCGCTTTGGTTTTGAAGAGCATTAGGTAGTGAATGGTGGTAGTAAATGAGGTGTATTTGTTTAAGTAGAAAAAGGAGAGGATATGAGTGAAGGAGATTGAATGAGGGAGATAAATATCTCACTAAATGAAGAATTGAAAAAAAAAACTTGCTCTTCATACTCTCATTTGGCCGACCAAGAAGAGAGCCAACCCACAAAAAATTTGTCTTTTTGCTATTGAATTGAAGGAGGAAAAATCAATGACTCATTAATTAAAAAAAAAAATAGTTGGCATCTATTTAGCATATAGTTAGTGTAAATTTGAGTGACATAAGGGTGGGTTAATTGCTTATGTGGTTTAGTAATTAGAAAAAATAAAGTCGGGTTAGACTTGTTTCGAGCAATTTTGCTTCGGTTTGCGCAAAAATGAAAACCGGGTGAAACAAATTAATAAATAAAAGAATTTGGAATTAAAACAATGAAAATCAATATTATTAATATTATTCACACACTTTTAGAAATTTATATTAATAATGGAAAAAATGGTGAAATTAAAATTGTTGAGAAGTCGTTTTATTCACAAATAAACGAATAGAATTGGGTAAATAAAAATGAATAAAATGAAATTGAATTAGAGAATAGAAATGGATTAATAAAAACGAAATAAAAAAAGGGTGAGACAAAATTTGGTTTCTACAACAATGAATGTCTCTTTTTAGAGTTTAAATGTCTTATTGTAATTTGTAAGCAAAGATAATTTTATATAGTGTGAGGTTGTACTCCCAAATTGTTGTCATAAGTTTCGAGTTGATATTGTAGTTTCAAATAGTTAGATTGCATTAAAAACTTGTCTTTAAAATAAAACTTGATCGTTTCTGCCAATCGATGTTGGTTTTGCAATTGAATAAGTAATTTTGAAATTTACCTATATAACACTATACGATTATGAAAAGTGGTTTAAGGAATTGGTTTGTCACATATTGGGAAATTAAGGCTCTTATGATCTGTTAATAATAGATTCATACCTGATAGAACCAATAAGACATTCATCTTTTAAACCAAAAAGAGGGTTTATGGGTTTAATGGTGACTTCACATCTTATTGGGTTGGGTTGCGAAGTATGGTGTATCGGCCTACTACAAATGGTATCAGAGCAACTCTGCGACCGCATGTTGATCATGTGGTCATGACTACCCAGGTCAGCCCCTTGGCTGGGGAAAGATCTTGGATCAGAGTTAGAATATGATTGGATGTTAGGCGCAACGATGGCGTTTCTTTCTTAAGTGAGGGTGAGTGTAATACCCCAAATTTTGGAAGAGGTTCAAGAGATATAAGGAGCTCATATAAGTGCTTAAAGGAATTGATAGTGCTATTCATACTAACAAAGTCGGCTTTCTTTTTAAGGCAGATCATGTATTAAGAATTCCACTGTTATACGTGCTTGATAGAGAGTAGTCTTAGGCCGGATGTGTGAACTCCTAGAAAGTTTCTCAGGGTGCGCACGAGTGAGATCAAAGTGTGCTGAAACGACCTGTGTTGGTCTTTGGGGTCAGTACACAGTCTAGCGAGCTACCATAGATGACTACGTCTAGTTCATCACATCAACCGTAGTGTTTCAACTTACAACCTATCTCAGCACTATAAATACAAATCATCACTCGTATGCAACTGCAAATTGTAGTGTTTCTTCTCTCTCTGATAAGCATAAGTTATAATAATTAGTTATTTTGCAAACGACGCATGTCTTAATGATGATAAAAAAACTATTCAAAGATTTTTTCTTTAAAAGTTTAAACGAGATAAAATTGAGTGCATAATGGAGGTTTTTGGTAAATTAACTGAATCTCTTCGATAATCTGACTCAAGAGTACGTGCATTGCACGAGGTTTAAAGCTAAATAGTATTAAAAGGGATATTGTCCATAATACCCCTAAGCTTTGCGCTTTTTTCCCACGTGCTATGTACTTGCTGCTTTGCCAAAAGTACCCCAGTGGTTTCCAAATTTTCTATTTTGTGAGTTGTTTTTTTTTTCCATTTTTTCAAAACAAAGAATGTCAAGAGTGGGTTACAAAAAACAAAAATATCGAGAGTGAAGACATCTCTAAAATATACAATCCAAGCATATAACAAAGGGTTCACAGGTGCAATTACTAGTTAACTAAAAAAATTCCATCTTTTAATTAATTGTTAACATTTTTTTTAAACTACGTGGCTTGTAGTAATTAAATGACATGTCAAGACACTCACCTTGACTGTTAACATTTGTCAAAATATATATTATATTATAAATAATGAGATATTAGTCATTTCTCAATTATTTTGTGAAGAGTTATTCAGTACCCTGGTTTTACAAATATCGCTCAATTATTTTCAGCCTTTTCCAATTATACTCATTCTTACCATAAATCACATACACAATAATATTTTGTTCATGCTTATTCCCTCTTAGTTATATTGCAAATGCTATATATAATACGTTTTTTTAATGAAAGTAATCAAATCCCTCATTTGATACTTGAGAAAAATTGGCCGCCGCAATTCGTTGTACGCACAGGCTTATGAACTTGTTCTTGCCAAAGGTACTATCATATTCTGCATAGTCAACTATGGCAAATTCATCGGGCATTGAATCAGCTAAAACAATCTAACAACATCCTTCAACAGTCTAAAGCCAATTTGATATTACTTACTTATCAGTAATGGGTGAATGTGAACGTGAAAGGAGATTGGATTGTTTTTCTATTTCGTTCTATTTTTCTTTTGGAAGTGAATTGAATGATCGAAGTTGGGGCCTGGGGTTTGATTGGTAATCAGAAATGAAGTGTTTGTGGTATAATAGTAACATAAAATATTTTAACTTAATTATTTGGGTGATATTAGTAATAGTGTAGGCCACGAATAACACCTCTCATTATTTTTCTGCACAGTTACATGGTTTGATATAAAAGTGATTGTTAAATGTTTATCTCCTATAGTGTGAATGGAAAATAATAAATAAATGATGGTAGCTTAACACCAAATACCTTTACCAAACACCATCCATTGCAACACAACCCAATAAGATGATGGCATGAAAGTGAATGCCGAATGATAGCGCAAGGAGGATCATGGCGGAGGAGGGATGTGTAACAGCCCGAACCACCGTCCATCGCAACACAACCCAATAAGATAAGAAGCCACCTTTAGGCTCAAATATCCTCTCGTGGGCTCTAAAAGGTGAAAGCCTTGTTGGTAGTATGATGGTAGGAATCTATTATAAACTGATCATATGAGTCTTATTTTCCCAATGTGGGACAAATCAACTCCATAAACCACTTTCCAAATTCCGCAGTGTTACAAACTCCCCCACTTAAAGAACGCGACGTCCCTTGCGCGCCTAAACCACATTCCATACCAACATCAACACAACATAGGTCTAAGATCGCCCCCGCTAGACGGCTGACTTGGGCCTTGCCCCAGCACTCAGCACGCGGTCGCAGGGTTGCTCTGATACCATCTGTAACAGCCCGAACCACCGTCCATCGCAACACAACCCAATAAGATGGGAAGCCACCTTTAGGCCCAAATATCCTCTCGTGGGCTCTGAAAGGTGAATGCCTTATTGATAGTATGATGGTAGGAATCTATTATAAACTGATCATATGAGTCATATTTTCCCAATGTTGGACAAATCAAATCCATAAACCACTTTCAAAATTCCGTAGTGTTACAGGGTGGCTGGGAAGGGGTTTTGGGAGTTGAGCTTCGTTGTGTAGGGGAGAGGGACAAGATCATATGAGATGGGTTGAGATTGCCGAAAATTGGCGATTTGTGTGGTGTTGGAAGTGGAGCAGCGATGGAAGACGAGATCCTAGAGAATGAAAATGAGTTTAGGCCGGTTGAGTTTGTTTTCTATTCTTTTTCCTTGGATTTTTAATATTAATATGGGGTGTTTGATCTAATTTAAAGTACCGATGATATTGGTTTAGTTATTTAGCTATTAAAATAAAAGATGATTAAAAATGAAACAGAGACAAAGAAATGACTTAGGTTTGGGAATGTATAAACGTAGGTTCGTGAATATTATATGTACTGTTTTTGTACCATGAACCTAAATTTGGAATTACTTTTGTTAACTTACAATGTAGGAATATTCTTAGAAGACCCACAAAATGCGGGATCATTTTGTTTAATTTTTCTAGGGTAGCATTTGGTAACTTGCAATTGAATTTAAAATCACACTCTCAATTCTAGAATTTGAAATCCTGATAACCAATTCCAATTCCGAAAATGCGCGTGGTAACCTTGGAATTGGATTTATAAACCACCCATAACCAACCCTCAACTACCACGCATTCCTACCACACTTTATCGCCATAGGGGCCACCTACTTTCAGCCTTAGTACAGTGAGCCTTCTCCTCCGCCACCCATCACCGACCGAACTCTATTTGGGGTGAGAGAATGTAAAAAAATAAAAAGGGGAGTTCTCGAGGCTGCGCATGGATACAAGATGGGCGGCAAATGTTGTGGTAGGGGTGGCAGCAAGTAGGGTGTCAAATGTGGTGGCAAGGGTGTAAGCACGTGCATCGGGGAAGTTCCATAGTGAAATCGTAGGGGAGAGAACTAAAGAAGATGGTGGTTTGGAGATTGGTCGACAATGCTACAAGTGGTTGACGACGGCAAAGTCAACCTGTGGTCAACAACAATGATGATGGGTGGCGATGAGGGCTGAAGTTGGTGGCATAGAGAGGCGGTTAAAGGAACTCTAGAAGAGGAGAAAGAAGCAAGATGGTGAAGAGGAGAGAGAGAGAGAGAGAGAGAGAGAGAGAGGAATAGTAAATGATATCATTTTGAAAGGAATTGAGAATGACTATTTTACATCAACTTAGATTCAGATTGGAAATGGGGCTTTTCATATTCAATTTTTTTTGGAGTTCCCAAACACTGGAAGTGGCCTAATTGCGGAATCTAATTCTAATACAAGGTTATTAAACATAATGTAAAAGGAAAAAAGAAAACGGATATAGAAATAAATCAAGGGGGAAATGTATTTAGTCACTTGAGCATATAAAACTACCTTATTAGTACAACTTACATTCAAGTCTTGTAATTTCTTTCTTTAAAAGTGTGAACATGTACATTAAATGGCCAAACTAAAACTCTGACCACGATATAAATAGTTTATCTTAGTGCATTTGCATAATAATAAAGAAATACAGAACAAAGAAATTTTTTTTAGATATACTAATAGGTGTAAAAATATGGTGGAAATTCAATCAAGAACACTTATCGCTATTACATATATGTTACTCATAGCAAGCTACGTTCTCATTGTGAAATCTGAGTCGGCTAAGTTTTCAGTTCTTTATTATGGAAAATGCTTGGCTTTGTGCTATGAATTGTATGTAGCTTGTGCTGCAATATGTTCATTTGAGTGCACAGATCGTCCTATATCGCCCAATAAAGATATTCACATTGATGATCCAAAGGAACTTTGCAATGTTGGTTGCGCTGTTTCAACTTGCTCCCATATCATCACTAAAGAAAATCCAGGTTACCAATTTGTTACACTTAATTTTCCTTTTCACTAGTGTGAAGACATAATTGTGTTCTAATAGCTAACACGAGAAATTTGCTGTCAATAGGATATGTTGTCATTTGATGTCCAAAGTTTTACTTTAAATCAATTTTTATAACTTTGGTATATGTGATAAGATATTTACTAACAGTTTTTGTATTCAACAGATTCAGAGAAGGCGAAAAAATGTTTAGCTACCTGTGATACGACATGCAACAAAATTTACTAGTGTATGAAAAGTTCAAATGGTTTTTCATGTATGCTGCTTAGTATTGTCTCAGAAATCAACTTATATAATAAACATGATTATTGTTGTACATTATACCCACTATATGGATGATATATGGGTTTACCGATATTGGATAGTTTGAGCAAAAAAATAATGAAACAAGTTGGTTTTTCCTTAAACTACTGGAAAATGAAATGTAAAAGTAAATTTTTTATTTGAACGTTTTTACGTACGCATGCAAAACCTTTCAAATCTAAAGGAAAAATCACACAACAAAATACTGAAATTTCACTATCAAGATAGTACCCATTCAATAAAAACCCCAAATTACAACACTGAATCCAAATCTATCACTAACACAGATCTACGCCAAGTCCTTGAGTATAATTAATAACCAATCAATATACTCATAGAGATAAAACAAACACATGAACAAGTGTCCAAATCATTACCGACACTTGTCAATGAATATGTTGAATTGCTGTCCCAAAATACACTTTCCAAGACTCAAAATCTCCCACGCATATGCTTTGACGCGACCTTGTTAACCACAATTTACTTCCCTTTGTGCCCTTACATGAGAATTTTAAGGAGTCTAATTTCACCCAAAGTTCCTTCTCGTGTAACATTGACCAAGGAATTCACTAATCCCTTAAATTAACACATGATTAACCGACATGTGTTAAGTGACTTTCCTTACCCATGAAAGCCTAAACTCACTTCACTATGCCAATCCTAAGGAAACCTTTGCACAACACCTTTCGATATTATTCTTGTATTATTGATTTTTGTTAATAGTAAAGATTGAGTTTTTTTTTTATGTGAAACCCTACCTTTAAAAGATCTAATTTTTCGAAATCCTACCTTTTGTAATCATATTTATCAAAGACTACTTAAAAAAAATGTTTTCGAAACACTACCTAATTGCAATTTCCGTCTAAACTGTTAGAATTGCCCTGGTTTTTTTTTTGGAACTTTTTTACAATTTAACCTCTTCCCACCAAATCGATCTAGGAAAAATTCCCCCCAAATTCAACCCTCATATCTCATATTTTCCCCCCAATTTCCTATTTCTCTACAATTTTGCTCCAAAACAATCTCACTCTCTCCACAACTCATCTCTGAATTTGTAAAAAGAATATGGTAAGAGAGAGAAGAGTGGCCGCAGGCCGCATGAGATGCAAGAGAAATGAGAAGAAGTGTGGTGGTAGTCTGGTAGATGGTCTGAATTGAATGAATACACGTAGTGCCCCCGAACTGTCTGATGCCCCTATATTTGAAACTTGTCCACTTCGTTGGCCCTGAACTTTGCACCTATAGGCACGTGGTGCCCTTATCCACTAATGCCGTTAACCTTTGGATGGAAAACGAGGATTTTGCATATGATTAGTGAGATTAATCAAATAAGTTATAATCAATAATAGTGAATATAAAAATCCCAAAAAAAATTCTCTCTTCAATCTTCCAGGCTACCAACTCCATCCATCATACTCACCGCCCCCACCTATTGGAGTAGGTGTCTTCTGACCATAATGCGTTGAATAATTAATTCTAATTATGAATAAACGTAGGATATATGTAATATACTAAATCAGTCTATTTACGTAAATCAATAATGATTGGCTGGCTAGAGTTCGACGTTATTGTTTAATGACGGCGGTAATCAACTCTCCCTTTCTGTTACACCGATAAAAATAGTTACTTCAAACAAAATTATATTTGTATAAGATACAATATTATAAAATTCTAAAATTTAGTTAATGAGTTAACTGATCAAAATAGACAATGTGTCGTAAGGCGATCACATGTTTTAGATTTGTTGCTTTGATAGAGGAGGGGACAAGGTGGTTAAACCACCTCCAATTTACAAGATAAGTATGCTATAAGTTGGCTGGTAAAGAAGCTAGTCCACTACTACAAAATTCATTATAGACATGAGTATATACACATGGGATATATGAAAAACTGACGTCTATTAAAGAAAACCCAGAAATGAGTAAAGAATAGACATGGTTTTTTTTTAAAACCGACGTCTAATAATAGACATCGTTTTTCTTTTAAGAACCCATGTCTATTATAAGATTATAGACATGAGCTTTCATTAAAAACCCATGTCTTTTCATTCTTTTTTTATGAATGTGTTTGTGTGGATTTAAAAGACAAGCCTTAGATATCTCTTTGTCTTTGACCACCTTATCCATATTCTGATCTCTTGGTCTCAAAAGAAAAGAAAAAAGAAAAAAAAAGAAACACACACTTTCCCTTACAAATCAAGAGCTCAGCGACATCGACGACAACAACTCACTAACTCAGATGCGGCGACGACAATAACTCAGACACGGCGACAACTCCAGCGACGACAACGTCCCATCATTCTTCGTTTAGTCGACGATAAGCTCAGCGACGACAAGCAAGCTTTAAGCTTTGTCGACGACAACTCAGACGGCGGTGACAACTCTGACGACGACAACTCAGACGGCGGTGACAACTCTGACGACGACAACAACTCCGTCGAAGACAACATCCCATCGTTCTTGGGTTTCCCAATCAGGTCTCTTCGCCCTAATTATATCAGGATTTTGAGGTTTTACATACTGATTTTGTTGGGGTTCAATAATTATGATTTGGGTATGATTTTCTGGGTGTTGAATTATGATTTTTTCCCCCAAATCCTCAATCTCACAAAACCCCTTTCAAATTTCAATTTTGCTTTAAAATTTTAGCACAATCGTCAGAATACCAACTATTTTTCTTAATTAGTACTACTAGATTTTGTGTAATTTTAGAGTATAACAGTTTGGGGGTAAGAGTTCTTTACTAGTTTTAACTTTCTTCCACACCTCCTTTGGCGATATTGATTTTGCATATTTTTCTGCCAATGTCAATGTAGACCTGTAACTACACTGTAGGCAGGATTTGTTTGTTACAATTATATGTCAAATGTAATCATCGGTTTTGCCACAATTATGATGTTTTTGTTTTGCAAACGTCTTGTATTCGGGGTCTAAAATCTAGACTTGATTGTTATGGCTGTGTGGTAAGCCGAGATCCTGCAAGGTTTGGGTGAAGTTTCCCTGACATCATGGTGCGTACTTGTAGGTTCATGGCCCAGGTGCTGATATAGACACTTTGTGTGTTGGCCCTAGATATGCTACTAGACAGGTAATACGAAAGTTCATGTGTTTCCTGACTTATGTAGGACTCTACTGTACCGGCAATTCTATGCTTCTTATGTATATGCTTATTTCAGGAAGACTTTCAGGTGCCTAAGGATTTTAGAGTAGCCATGCTACTTCTATGTTGATATCTTTCCAAAAACGCAGGTTAGACTCCACTCTTCTCCTCTCATTTCCCCTCTTTGGTGTGTTTGTATCATGAAAATGACAATCTTCTTTTCAAAATTGTTGGTTCAACACTGGTAATATTTAGATGTGCTGTTTACTGACTCTTTATGGCTACCAGTAACAATCAAAGATAGGCATTCCTTTACTTGTTGCAAATCAAGCTACTCTCTAAGCCAGACTATTGTTGCCATCACTTATTGGTTCAATGACCACATCTTGCTTTTCTTCCTTGATCCTACTTACCTCGTATTTTAGATTTCTCTTATATCTCTGTGATTTCAGTAAGTCATGTGTCAGATTCTTAAAGGCTTATCATCACAAGCCATTCTAATGCATATCAGCTAACTAATGCTCACGTAGCTATCTTCCTAACAGATTCCCTCATTTTTTGCGTCTAATTTCTTTCTAAACCACGTCCGTATGCGTTTAATGCGAATTTTTTTTTTTTTTTTTGCGTTTTGATAGGATGAAGAACCAAATGATTGCAAGATTGGGAAGCTCTGTGAATATGCAGCCAAAAATCCATTACGTGTTCCTAAGGTAAACTCAACTTGTAAATAAGGGGATGAAGTCTGCATCTCTTTCCCCTTATATAAATGCACTTGAAGTCTAATTGGGAGCTCATACATTTTGCTATTGTTGGGTGTATTTTGTGGAGTAGATTGCGTACTTTTGTTTTAAACCTGTTAAGTAGGTGATGAACTGTGCTACCTTATGGTTATAGGAATTATGTGACTCCAAAATCTGGAATGTTCTAAATTTTTTGTAAGGTCAACTTTTGCGTTTTACTTTTCATGTGTCTTTATGATTGGATGAAAACCTGGCTTGAGATTTGGTGATTGGATGAAAGCATGCCACATTGGGGTGATTGAATGTTTTTTTGTCGGGTCTGACTGTGTATCGAGTTTTTGTCGAAAAGCAGAAGTATGTATCCAATACTATTGAACTATTAATACCAATCTTGACAACTTGTATGACCTTGCTCATACTAATGGCACATTGGCTTTATAATTCTATGCTTTAATCATGATTAATCATGTTCCCCCTTTCCTTCCTTTTTCTTTTCGTAAGCTTAGTTTTAATCATATCAGTAGCATGATGGTAGTGCCTAAATCAAAACTATAAATTAAGGTTAATGCTATTTAGGTTCACTATCCTTGATCTCTATGATCTGTCTTACTTGTATTAATTTATGCTTGATTCTTAGCTACTTAACTTTAAGTCTAAATTATGAACTCAAAGCCAATTGTAATGAACTAGGCTTTGATTATTCTGTTGCTTTCAGCTTCTCGAACGGTATGATATCTGATTTTGATGTGTGTAGTTTTTGTGTAACTTAGCTATTTTTTTTATAACTATAGTTAAATTGCGACCATATTATATTTTGGTAAATTGCTTTTGAACTGCACCTTGTCTGATAAGACTCTTCTGAGCCATATAGTTTAATTTGTAGCTGCACATAATGCATTGAGCTATTGTGCTTTCTTCTGACTTAGCCAAGAAATTATTCCATTGGCAATTTAGAATATAAATAACCTGAAGAACTCTTTCATATCTATAATAGCTAAGGTTGAATTGGCATTGATAGTGCAATGATATTGATGGTTGAATTAGTGTCCTTTTATATTATATTCACGAAATTCAGTGCTTATTCATTCATTCAATTGTTCTAGGTACGTCTTACGGAGCAAGGACATGAGTTGATTGCAATGAACACGAACAGTGAGATGTTATTGCAGACTTATAATGAGCTTCTGGAGTTTGAGATGGTTTTGCAGAAGGTATGCGCGCATTATGCTTGAGTCTTTGATATGTGGGAATCCTATGACATCATATTTGTATCCAATTCTGTAAGTGGAATTCTGTAAGTCTACTTGTAAAGCCACGGGAGTTACATAAAGTGGCCCATAGCATTATGGCGCAAAAGCTAGTTTCGCCTGCCTAGCTTTCAGAGGACAGGGCAAAAGAAAACACATCAAATAATCCAAGCGATGTACTGCTCAATAACAATAGCAAACAACACTTCATAAATTCGTAAGTTAGATGATGAAACATATGAGTGGTGATGGAGGGCTAGGTAGAAAATTTGATAACTTGAATCAATAACAATAGCAAACTATGACTGTTTTTCAAGTTTACGACATTTAAATGACAATTGTACATTTAATTAAATCTAGCTGATGAGTTATTAGAACAGGGAGTTGTGTTGAAGAAGGGATACTTCTATCCTTTGTAGTGATTTTGAATATAAATATCTAAGTAGACATGGTATGTTTGTGCAGTAATTGAAGAACCATACTCGAAAGACAAAAAGATATGCTGCAATCGCACTAACCTGCTCTTGGAATCAGTTTATTGCTTGTGTTGTTGTGTAAGGTCAGATTCGCACACACTTTCTTCCTTTTTTTGCCTTTACTTTCTTTTTTAATATGTTCCAAGGTTTTATGTGTGTTCTGGTTAATGGTTGTTATTTGAGTTTAGATTCTCCTCTAGAACTATGAGTAATTTGGAACTTCCTCCTGCATTTCATTCAAATCATTCCAATGACATGTATGGAAGAGCAACTCATTTGATGTGCTATAAGAATATCTTGCAGTACGCTTTATTTTCTTGTTTAGACAGGTGATATATCATTTTGTAACACATTTTAAATGCATGAATTTTCAGCAATTTCAAGACACAACGCCGTACTCTCTAGAAGGCATTGACGAGGTTCGAGATTTATGGGCAAACTGGTATCTTAATGTTTAGTTGGGTATAAATCGGGCACAACAATATTGTAGTTCTTTGTTTGATGAGCTGTGTTGGGCACACCATTAGTATGGTAGACTTGTAGTGGTATATGAATCTCTATGATAGAAATATGTATGGAAGATTTATGTTGGGGAATTGGAAGACACAGATGGAATGAAATTGGGTTGTTTGAATGAATTTTGGTTGTTTTTGAGCAAGTTTATGTATTTTTGGGGGCTTTATGTATATTGCCCTGGTGAAAATATGATGCAGGTTTTATATAGAAAAAAAATGGCATATTTAGACGTGGGTTTTTCTGACAAACACACGTCTATATAAGATATATACATGTCGGTTTTCAGCAAAGTAGGATGTCTATATCAATAATAGACATGGGATTTTTGAAAGACTGATGTCTAGGGTCAGTAATAGACATGGTATTTTTAACTAAATCCGATGTCTTAGGTATGTATACACATGAGATTTTTTTATATAAGTGATAGACATGAGACTAAAAACCCATGTCTATCTGTTTTTAATAGATGTCGGTCAACTTAACGTCAAGAGCATATCCGACGTCTATTATAAAAAAAAGTCCGACATCTATAGTCTGTTTTGTACTAGTGGTCCTATCATCACATTCACACCCTTATACATACATCTCACCACAAGATACTATCTCCTCTGACGGTTGGGAAAAATCACTACTAATGGGTACACAAGCATTTTGATCTAAATTTTCAATGAATGATCTAGCAACAAATGAATGTGAAGCTCCTGAATCAAATAAAACATATGCAGTAGTGGAGTTCACAAGTAAAGTACCCGTAACCACATGAGCCAAATTCTCCACTTCTTCTCTATTCAAGGAAAATAGATTTCCAGTGGTTCGTCCTCCATTTCCTTTATTACCTTGAGCAACATTCACCGTTCTTGACTATTTGGCAGCACTATCACCCTGATTATTGGCGCTCTCGCGGCCCGTTCCTCCCAAATCTGCGGTTTCCTTGGTTAATCCCATAGTTACCACGGTTCTGAAACCCACCATTATTAGCAGCGGTAGCTACACTAGCAGTCGGAGCAGACCTAGTAGGGAAATTCTTTCCTTCTAGTTTGTTCTTCGGGTTCGAGTAACACTCATAAGCCATATGTCCCAGCTTTCCAAAGTAGTCACAAGTCACCAAGTTTCCCTCGCAATCCTTACCAGGATGGTTAAAAGGGCACTTCACACACTTGTGGAACCTCTCACTCTTATTGCCAGCATTATAACCCTTGAAGGTACTCTTATGATTTCCGGCTGAGTTTTGTCCGCCGAAGGATTGAGCTCTCACCTTAGTGTACCCACCAAAGTTGGTCCTCTTCTCAAAGCCCTGAGAGTTACTCCCTTTGAAAGCTTTCCTCTTCTCACCATGTCCCCTTCTCTCGCCGATTATCCTCTCCATGTTGCTAGCACTAGAAAATACCTCTTTTAGACTCCTGAATTCTCTACCTCCAAGTTTTTCCTTGATGTCCTGATTAAGGTCCTCCTCAAACTTATTTGACTTTGCCTCATCATTAGGTACCATGCCAGGGGCATACCGAGCTAGCTCCATGAACTTGTTATAGTACTCTCTCACACTCATGGATCCTTGTTCTAACTTAGCAAATTCACCACGCTTCCTCTTTTGTTCATGCACATGAAAGAATTCACTCTTAATTGCCTTCTTTAAGTCCTCCCAGGTAGCCTCAATCTCATACTCTTCTCCATCATCATCCACCTCAATGTTAGGGGTCAAGATGTCCTTCTTATTGGCGTCAGAGGCGGATCTTCCTTAGGCTGGGAGGGGGCCAGGCCTATGCTGAGATTTTGGATTTATACAATTTCCATTGCAATAATATCCCTTGGCCCCCCTAGCTCAGTGGTAAGATCTAATAATTATGTAGGGGAGGTCAGGGGTTCAAACCCCGGCCCTTGCTATATTTTTTAGCAAGCTCCGCCACTGAGTGGCGTCCCACCAATTATCAGCTTCTTCTCTCAGATATCGGGTGGCTTCTTCAAGTTTTCAGGGCACTGGAGAGTGTCAAAAATTTTCTCAAGATTTTTCAACCATTCTTATAGTTCATAAGGTTCCCTTTTTCCGGTGAAAACTTCTGGTTTTTGGTCGGCCATGTCCACAGTAGGACCTGTTTTTTTTGTCATCACTTCCTTCAAGGCATTAACTAGGGTAATGTTCATCTGCATTAGCTGAGCCATGGTGACTTGATTTTCACCACTGCCATCTGAATCATCATTATTTCGGTTTCTTCTAAGAGGCATCCTTTAAGATAGAAAAATTTTCACTTATGAGAACATTTCTAATAATGTAAGGTGCATGCTTCTTCGCAAACAATGTACTCCCTCCGTCCCCCTTTAAACACCACATTTTCCTTTTTTGGGTGTCTCTCTTTAAACACCCCATTTCTAAACTTACTATATGAGGTAAGTTTTCACCACCCATCAACCTTCCACTATCTCCAAATATAATAAACAAATCACCCATTATCTCCAATAATAATTAACAAATCATCCATTATCTCCAACAATAATAAACAAATCACCCATTATCATCAATAATAATAAACAAATCACCCATTATCATCAATAATAATAAACAAACATTACATTATCATCAACAATTATAAACATCCAAACTACCTAAATCCTATCAAAATTGCCAATGGGGTGTTTAAAGGGGGACGGAAGGAGTATAAGTTATGATTTTCACGCTTTCTAACTATATGAAATCTCACTGACCCTTGACTGGGATATAATCCCTCATTTCCCTAACTTGTTGAGCTGAGACCGATCTACTTGCACTTGCATTTCTATCAATAACTCTAACAAAATAACAAGCTTGTATAAAATCATTAAGAATTGTGCTTGGTATAAACAAAAGTAAATAATGAAACATTTAGTTAAGCAGTTCAAAACCATCTCGGCTATTAATAGACATACAATAAATAAAGCAATTCTTAATAGTAGAATCGTGAGGAAGAAACATATCATGATTCCACCACACCTAAAATTTATTCATAAGATCCTTGTCCGTGATAAAATTTCGTCTATTCATCAGGACTGAGGAGGATATCACTTTGAGAGATGAGCCCTTCGCGCAACTCCTCAGCCCCTGTCTGGAAGGACCGATTCATCTCAATCACAAAAAACCGATTCACCCTGAAATCGACCGGCACTCTCACCCAAAAGAACGTATCCCTCCACGCGGGAGCATTCTCCACACGAGGGAATACTGTTGACTTACCAGTCATCTGGTGGAGGACATAACAGCCCTTCTCCGAATGGCCCATCCTCTGAAGGCGGTGGAGTTTTTTGAAAAGGGAGATAGATAAGGAGAAGCCTTTGAACAGGCACACCCAAGCAAAAGACACCAGAGTCCGGATAGATGTCGAAGCCAACTGGGCTATGGCGCTACGCATGCGCGTCAGGATAGAGACAAAAAAAGGGATGGAGGGGGAAGCGCAGCCCGAACTCAAGCTGTTTGACAAAAACTGCCGTCCTCCCTGGTGTCGGACCTATCACAACTGAGCCCGGGGCTGGTAGCTCTAGCAAGTGCTCCCCTCTTACCCCAAAATAGTTATTCGCCCTCTCCATCATGCCCGGCCTGGACATCTTCTCTACAAACTCGGTTGAGATCTGGGTGGTGAGAGGAGCAGCGTAATAATTTGGACTAATGGCCGGTCCCCCTGGAAGAATAGGGAGACTCTGGTTGACCGATCTGGGAGGACGAATGGAGACCGACCTAGCAACGGCCTGGCTGGATGAAGGAATGTCGCTCATATCTGACAGATCGATGTGGGTTGGTTTCAAGGCGGACTGCCTAACACTACGACGCACAAATAAGGGTCTGTTGGGAGACTCAGACAAATCTGAAGACATAAAAGGGGAAGAAATTTCCTCAAATCTCCTCGAATACGGCGGCGGAAAGGATGATCGAACTTCACCAACGTCGAACGGGAAAGAGGAGATGAAAGGAGGAAAGATGAAAGTTTTTGTGAAAGAAAATAATGATGATTAAAGCCGTTGAGGGTATTTAAATACCCCGACGAACGGTTACATGCACGAAGTGACGGTTGCACTCCTCATGACGTGGCCAGCGCACGACGCGTGTAAGCCCACTTGCATCCCCAAGATTTGAATTTTCCCGCTCAAAGGGAAATTCGAATTAAAACTGAAACCCATATCTCCACGACTTAGGAATTTCAGTTGGGGCTATTGTTGGGGGGTCAATTAGGACCTACCCTGTCCTTCCCCCTTTTTTTTCTGCCTTACTATGATTAAGAAGGGGAGGGCAGATTTAGTCAGACACATAAGGAAGGCTGCCCAGCACAGGTCAGTCAGGCTCTAACTGCCTAAAGGCTCCTTGCGGGCCCAGCTGCTCGTAGCGGCTCTCGAACAACTGACCATCACGTGATCGACACGTGTCATTTTACACCACGACAAATCAATACAAAATCAGTATAAATACCGAGCTCACCTTCACTTGGAAAATAAGTCATCTCGGGATTCTTTAGACAATACACAATAATATATTCACTATTCCTAGATACAATCTCTGACTTAGTCATCGGAGGGGGTCCCCGACACCACCCCCCGGGGCTAGTAATCATTGTTCATTGTGCAGCTTAGGTCTAGATAGGCATAAGGAGGTCTCCCCTTCTCAATACAAATACTCGATTGTTTACTACCCGGAACAGTTTGTGACGGTGATCATGTAGTAATTTAATCTTGTTATTTTGGTGATTAGGGTGTGTGTTTGAAGAAGTTCCTTTCTAGTTGGAGCAAGTTAGTATTTGTTCAGAGTAAGGTAAGAACGTTGATCGCCGCTTGAGCCTATGCACTATCCTGTTGTTTGACAATTCAGTTTGGTATCCTTTAATTGCACCCTCTGTTTGATCATGAGCTCTTATCGTATTCAGATGAGTTATACGTCCTACACTAACTCTTGTCACGCCCTTTGTTTTCTCGGCCCCTCTGTGACACGGCCATATGGCCTGGCTTCCTCTCGGCCATCCAGTCGAGTGGACCGCCTGTGCTCTTGTTTCGTAATGTTTAAATTGTTTCGTTTTGGCTTGTTGAGATTCCGGCCTCGACCGTTTATAAATTGTATCATCGAATAATGAATGTAAAACGAATGAAAGAAAAGAACGATAAACGATTACCACCTAGAGTGATTGTGATGCGGCCCTGACCGATCACTGTTTATACCTCTGATCAAGGTACTGTTTCGTTCGGAGTAGCTACCGACTGCGTATTAGGCTTTCCCCCTAGAGGCTTCGCATCCTACTGGTCTTCTAGAGAGGGGTGTGTACACTTCAAGTCTTTAGAAATTGTTTCTATGTACTCTAGCTCGTGTCGGCTCGAGATTGTGGTGGCTGTGGGGTAGAACCCAGCCTTGTATTAATGTATATAACGGTACTCTACGATTCCGTAGCGATATGATGGTTGTCGCACTGTTTTACAGACTCTCTATCTTTACTAATGTAACTATCATTTGTTATTTGTTAGCTACGCGCCTTGAGGCGCGTATCTTTTATTATCTTTTGATTCATGAATTCTTACTCAGCGTGTATGCTGACATTCTGCTTTCTGGTTTGTTCCCTACCTTATTTCTGGGCCTACGTCATTCTCGATGGCGTAGTTGACAGGTTTTGAAGTGGATGCTTGCTTGAGGGTCGTTTGCATGCTGGGGATTTATAAACATTTACCGAACTTATATTTTCATTTGGACTATGTAATTTGGTTTTTGTTTTGAGAACTGTAATTCGGCATTCTAAGTCTTCCGTTGTCGTCCTTTTCATTTGTTGGATTTATTAAGTTGTATTTGAATTTCAACAATTCAATTATATTTTCTTATTTGTTATTGCGAAATTTTAGGGTTGTTACAGGATCGCATCGGCATTCACACTTTAGCTCGAGATTGGGAGCGGAAAAGAAGAAGAGGAATTCGAATTCCTCGACTCGAGAGGTGCTTCCTCGAGCTAATAAGTCGTTATTCTTAGTCAAATTGCCATAATATACTAACTACGAAGTTAGGGTAAGTGGGTATCATATCCACAAGAAAGAGCAAAAGTCTAATATGCGAATTTTATGCGGAAAAACTAAAACGAAATAAATAAATCAATTAAATGGGGGGTTTTTGGTTTGAAAGTTGGATTAAAAAGAAATAAACGATTTATAAAATTGATTAAAGCGATCCTCGGTGATAATCTCTTCTAACACCCTAGTATAGTAAGGTTTACCTCTCTTTAAAATTACCAACTACGTAATAATCCCGGTTTTAACCAATTAATCCTCTTTTATGGGGAATTTGAGCAACTACTACCGAATTCCCCTCCTTTTAGTCCTATTTTGTCTAGTGACCACTCAAATAAATCAAAACCAAAGGCATGAAAAGCAAGGATTAATAAAAGATTAAGAACAATCCAAATTAGTAAATAATTAGACGCAACCGCGACACTAATCAAATCTAATATATTAGTTAAATAATTAATTTCCGCAATCACTAATTAGCCGCAACCGCGACACTAACCAAGCGAAAGTTGCTTCCTTTAGGATTAATAATCAATGACCATCAACAATTAACCAAGCAAAAGAAATACCCAATCCAATCCAATCAACCAATTAGATAAAAAAAAAGGTAAATCAAGCAATTAAAGCATAAGGAATTAATTATAATGAGATTAAAGGCAAATAAAAGAGGAAAATACTCACTAAAACATATGATGAAGAATTTTATTACACCCAAGGTCTAGAAAGGATTAGCCCTCCGTGAAAATAATTACAACAATTTTTGATATGAAAATCATAATAAAAATATTAATCTCTCAATTTTCTCTCTAGAATATGAAAACTACTTGAAAATATTATGAATAGTGACGATCAGTGGGGAGGGGTTTCATGCCCCTTTTATTCGATATAAGTCAAAAACACCAGAAAACAAAATAGATATATAGGCAAAAGAAATTGTCATTAGCTCCTCGGAACTTCCCGAAAGCTAACATTCTCGACTCGAGAAAGGGATTCTCGAGTCGAGCGAGATAATTCTCGATTCGAGAAAAGTGTTCGTGTGAATCCTCGACTCGAGGAAGCACCTCTCGAGTCGAGTCGAGGAATTCAAATTCCTCTTCTTCTTCTCCGTTCCTTAATCTCGAGCTAAAGTGTGAATCTCGATGCAATCCCGAGCTAACTTCTCCTTGAATCTCGCTGATCTACCGCATAGCTCGAACTTCTATTCCCATCCTAGGCTCGCAGGTGTCTTGAGCAACCGAAATCCCGTAAAACCATCGAATAGCCTCCAAAAGTAATCTGAATGGTGTGGTCCACGAATAACGATAAAACTATGCCCAAATACACCCTAAGACGCCTAAAAAATGTGGATGAACACACTACAATTACACCACATCAGAAAGAGAGAAAGAAGATAAAACAAAGAAAGTCATGCAAGTTAGAGCCCATAGCTGGAGTTAGTTGGCATCAGGCTAGCTCCTTGGCATGAGCAACCCCTTGGCTTGCTCAGTAGCGCACTTAGCATCCACTGCAAAGTGGAAGTTTAGGGACCTAGTGTAGGTTTCGTGATCCACCTTAGGTGGTCAGCCAGGACCCTTCTAGTAAAGCCCCGATATTATCGGATTTTCTGGTAGAGGCCCGTATTTTTACTGGTCAAATAATCACGAGCCTTCTTTAGATCAAGGATCCAGCATCTGTCTGCACCCTTGATTCCTTGTAAATCTGCTCGACCTCCATCAGCTTCTTGATCCCTTCGCGAACTAGCACATCCTTTTCAGTCAGCTCCTTCTCCTTGTCAGCCGGGACCCTCTTGGTGGTGTCCAGTTAGGCTTGGAAAGAGTCTACTTGGTCCATCAAGTCTAAGTTTGTTTGGATCACGTTATCCAGCTCCCCTTGACGTTGTTTGGCTTTGGCTTCCATCTCGTCAAATTGGCGAGTCCCCTCTTCAAGCCTCTTGGACATGGCCTCCATCTCATTCTTGCACCGCTCCAATTCCTCAGACCCCTTTTTTGCGGCTTCAAAGTCGGCACGGCCTGACCTCCTAGATCGAAGGCCACCATAGACAGATGGTCGACAGGGCCAGAAGAGGAGATAGCCAAATAGAATGCTGCGTTCAACTGTAGAACGCGAAGAAAAGACGGTGTTAGATAACCAAAAGCGAGGAAATTTGGAAAAAGAGAAGATTGAGGAAGAGTACCTCAGCTAGCTAGGTCAAAGCTAAGGGGATAGAGAAGCCTTGCATAGCTTTCATATCGGTCATTTGCAGGTGGTCGACGAAAGGACGAAGCATTCGAAAATCCATGGGCATTTTCTCAGAGCCCTCCGAACTGAGTCAGGAGCTAGCAAAGGATCTATGTTACCACCTACTGAATACGACATAAAAATAGGGTCAAAGTGAGCGTCAAAACCAGGGAATAAAGCCTTAGCCTCCTCATCGCGCTGAGAGGGGCCGCCTTGATCCCCGTTCATACATGATGGACCCCCTGGAGTCACTTGGGTCCTGTAAGAAGTTGGGCAAGCAAGGACCATGCAGTCGTCTCCATGGGTGGAGGTCCCCTTGCCCTTCTTTTGGTGAAAGTCAGGAAAGGGGATCAGCTTCGCCGCATCGGCATCCCTTTTTCTACTATCACCCCCTTCACCCTGGTCAGGATTTGTGGAGACCTCCTCCTGGAAAAAAGCAAAACAAAAATAGTCGGTGTAAGCCAAGATGTTAAAAGAACTCGGAAAATAAATACCAGAATAGGCTCTTTCCTCATCATGTCACTAGAAAACTCGTCGAAGGTGGCTTGGTCATTAAGGTTCAGGCCCCCCTCTGGCTGGTATACTTGGTGCTGAGGAGGGGTGCTGATGTATTGATGGGCTAGGTCCTCGGAGGCTTCAATGGTTTGCTGAAATTCAGTCTCGTTCAGCTCCTTCACCTCTGAGTTGACTGGTGAGTCTTGATAGAGTAAGGCTCGTTGACCCCTGGTCCTTAGCCTCGGTCAGAGTGGTTGGTTGTCCCCGGTCTCACCCGCCTGGCTGGACCCTTGGGCAGGCGAGTCAATAGCCCCAGGAGCAACAACAACAACGGCACTAGACCCCACGCCAGGATCACCACGAGGAGCACGAGGGACGGACTTCTGGCCCTCAAAAGCCTTCTCTAAGATGTCGCAGAGACCCTCCTGATTGGCCAGGAAAAAAGCAAAGTACTTCCCTTTCTTCAAAGTTAGTCCTTTACGAGGCTGTAGACGATCACGGGCAACACCTGCAAGGGAGGAAAAGAATAACCCAGTCAGCACCTGATGCCACAATTAGAAAAGAAAAATAATGAAATAAAAGAATCCTACTGCGAGGGGTGACAATGATCAGGCCCGCTGCGCAATGGTAATCCTCATTTTTGATGTCGTCATAATCAGGTATCCAAAAACGATTATGCCAAGCAATTGTGTCATCTTCTTGTTCGACTAGGTACTCGATAAAGTAGTCCCGACAAGCTTCTTCCCAATCCGAGAGTAAAGGGACCTCACTTAGCTTTTTAAGGTCCCCTAAAGGATGGATAGCAGTCCGGACCCCTAGTTTTGACAAAGAACCTTCAAGCTCTAGGAGTACAAATATGGTCTTCCATCCCAAAAAACTATCCGGCTGGTCAGGACCTTCCAATGAGAGGTGACACCTTTCCCCCGACGTTGGCGGATGCATATGGAAACAGCCCCATCCGCCGAGCGAACGTCTTGGATAATGTGCAGCGCCCGGAATATGTTCAATGTCATCGATAACCCCACCAACTCCGATTCCATGATGTACGCCGTAATATCGCAGAAGGACGCTGGAGAAATTTGAGTAGCGGATACCTTGTAAAAATGAAGGATCTCTTTGAAAAACCGATGGTGAGGGACCCGGTACCCGCAAATTATCGAGTTAAGGTTAATGGCAATTGACCCCCGTGGGGGGGTTCGATAAAGTTAAGTCTTGAGCCGGGGATGATACGGGGTAGGCTTCGGTAAATCCTCTCTGGCCTCGAAAGTCGATAAGGTCCTTAGCCTTGTGTTTCTTGACCTTTTTGAGGACGACCTCCGCAGGGTTGCCAAGCGAGATGGAAGAAATTTGGGCCATCACCAATCCAGAAGCGGGGAATGAGGTGAGGCTATATCCTACGGCCTGCACAGGAGTAAAGGGAGTGTTAGGAGGAAGCCTATAAACTTGGGGTCCCCGAGAGGATGAGCATACCTTGGCAAAACTATTAAGATTCCTATAAGAGGCTACGGTGACATTAAAAGGTACAGAAGCGGGGGTTTCCTCAGAAAGATCAGAAAGATCTGCGTCGAACACCCACGAATAGTGAAAGGAGCGGGGAACCCCAACAGGGATAGGGTCACCAGACCAGCTCGCGGGCCTGGAAAGCCAGGCCGAAGCTAAGCGGGGTCTTTGGGTAGGATTCCATTTCAAATCTACCCAAGGACAAGTTTTCGAAAGAGTATCTTGATGATCGCGGTGATAACGATACTTCCCCATACCCGAAAAGGACAAAGAAAAACCAAAAGTCAAAGACAACACCACCCAAAAAAGGAAAAGAATTCAATAAGAAAAACAAGTAGGATACGCAAAGAGGCGAGATGATGACTCGAAAAAGAAAAGCGGGAAAATTACAAGGAAGGAAACAGACAAACTAACTTGTGAAAGGATAGGACGGTGGGAGTAAACAGCCGATCAATCGAAAAACCTCGAAGACGATCAAGTGAATGGCGTTGCAAAGAAGTTAAAGAGAAAAGAGAACAAAAAAGGGAAACTTTCGAAGGAGAAAGAATTGGGAAATTTTTGAAGGAAAAATAATGAAAATTACGTTGAGGAAGGATATTTATAATACAAGGGCAATAAAGGAAAAAGGGATGAGGAACTATCATTCAGGAAGCACAACGGTTGCAGGGGATAGTGAGGTTGCCAACCCCCCACCAGCCCCTAACTAGGGCCGAGCTAACAGCCCTTTTTCTTGGGTAAGGACCGGGGAAGGCCCTGTAGATAAGGGCCAAAGGTCCCTGTTTTTTCTTCCCAGGATCGACCAGGCGCACAAGAGAAGGCTCAGATCAGGGCCCTACTAGTCCTAACCAGGGCAAGCGAAAAGTAGACATGTCGTTGAGACCTGTGGGAGGTCCTACCAACAAGAGCCACTGAATATGTATTCACCCTCAAATCGTCCTAGCTAAAAAAGTGGGGTCTGGTCGGATGTCGGCACTGAAACAAGGGTCACAACTAGTTTTCAACGTAATGTTTGAAAGCCGCCACCCTCAGCTATACCCGAGGCTTCCAAAGAGGCGGGACTAGTAACATTCGAACAAGGGCCAACTAGTTGCTTTCAAAATTGTCCGAATGAAACTAGTTCCTCCGGGCGATATTAGGCGATGCCCGTCAAATATTGTTAAATTTGCGAAGCCATCGAAAACTTGGCATGCAGATATAAAAAATTGGGATCCCCCGTTTTTAATTTATTGGTAATCATAGAGGCATTGCGCGTAGAGAATATCACAAGTTAGAATGTGATTCATATGCACGAACACACTGAATGTTCATATGCTCGAATATATAGTCGCCAATATAGCTAGAAAAACTACAAACATATAGTAGTAGTGCCTTTAGACAATAATGACAACAACCACAAGCACACAAAAATCATTAGGCTATTTGGGATTCAAACCCAAAACTATGTGCCCGATTGCACATTGCTCTACCATTGAGCATTTAATAGTCTATTGTAATACCTCGAATTTCAGAGGATATCCCTTAGAGATTAAGGGCTCATATGAGTTGCTTAAAGGGGATAGCGCTACTCATATCAACAAAGTCGATTTTCCTTTTAGGAATCTCATGTGATAAGAACTCCAAAGTTAAGCGTGCTTGACTAGGAGCAATTTCAGGATGGGTGACCTCCTGGGAAGTGTCCCAGGGTGCGCACGAGTGAGGTCAAACTGCGCCGGAAGGACCTGTGTTGGTCTGTGAGGTCAGCCCACAGCCTGAGAAGTTTCCATAGGTGACTACTTCCGGCTCAGGCGATGAGCCGGGGTGTTACACCTATAAAGAAGAGTGATCCTGCCAGAACATGTGTAACGGGAAAGGTAATCATTCTACCACAACCTGGTAGGAACTCTGAAAGTTAACGTAGCCTAATCGGGAGTAGGAGTAGTGTGTGTCATAAGAGAGCCAGTTTCCTATCCCTTGTTGGTACCTTCACTGGGATACCAAAAAAAAAAAACAAATCTGGTTTGGTATCTCAACTTAAAGCAAAGTACAAGAAACCTACAAATGTTACTAAAAGATGCAGATATTAGAGGTCTACAACATGCGTCTCCAAACAATAATAGTGACTAATTTGCACGAAGCTTCACACTCATCCCCCACCAATCTGCTGAAACTGCTTCATACTTGATAAAAAGAAAAAAATTGCAATGGACAGGAAAACATGGAAGATATGTACTCTCTAATGAAATGATCAGGAAGAAGTGAATTCAAGTATCTGCTTCATAATGCCATCGTTCTTTTCTTCCATAAACCACAGCATACTATTACTATTTACCTTGTAACCAAAAAAAAAAATATTACTATTTACCTACCTAAGATCATCAAAGGGCAAAACTATCTACTCGCATCTTAGCTACATATATTATGCAAATCCTTGGAAATCTACCTCAAATGAACTAATCCTCAAGTTATGATAGAACATCAAGAAAGAAATCATATACTGCTATATAATCTCCTTAATGACTAGTTCTCTGATTTCATATTGCCCACACACATCACCCCCTACACAAATTTATAAATTTGAACACATATCCAAGCATGTACTCGTACGGGTATGAGTTAGCTACTTATGGTTAGAAAGCCCAAGCAATTGCATGGCGCCTCAGAAACTCAAAAAGACCAAGAGCAATATGATCTAAACCCCAGCACATGAAAAATAACAAAAGCAACAATATACCAATTCTATACAAAAACACGCACATAAACCTCTTAAGACCACACAGAAGCCGAAATCTTAAATCGCATGGTCAGTTATGAGCCTGTGAGTGGTACTGCTTTTGAATAATCACCCACACATATGGACAATATAATGCTAATCACCAACAGAGTACGCAAACAGAATCGATAATTTACTTTTGAATCAAATGAACCAATAAGACCAACCCCAAACAAAACCCAAAGCTTTGACATAGCTAAATAAAGATATCATGTGCTTAAATGTGCCCCAAACAGATAGACCCTAAACAAAACCAAGAGCATCACCATCTGACAATGAAGGAATTTGTGGGCTCAAAATCACAAACAAAATTTTAATTTTATGTGCGCTGCAAAATTCTGATTGAAATAAATCTTAGATAGATCACACTCCAAACAATACCAAAACCTTCGAACAGATTTCCAATGGCGAAAATCGCAGGCTAAAAATCAGTACAAAATTCTGCAAATCCTATTTCGGTATTCATAGCAAATTTATGTTTGAAACAGACCGTTCTAAATCAAATAAACCCCTTACTACAATAACATGGCCACCCAATTTTATAACCCAAACAATGTAATTGCATGTCAAAGAAAACTGACATTCTCTTAATCCCTTTTCAACTCATACCAATTCAGGATTTCTGTGAGGATATATAACCCTTAAGAATGTGATCCAATACCACAATATTTGAGCAATCAACTACTCCCTCCGGTCTAGATTAAACTTCCCGCTCCCTTTTGCGCACTTCAAAAGGAAAACTTATAAATAATTCTTAATGATTCATTTAGCAAAAATTTTAAAATCTAATTATCACCAACATCTTCATCTTGCCTCCCTAATATTCACTTGACAAAAAACGTAATAGTTTGGAAATGGGGAAGACAAAGTCGAAGCCTAAAAAAGAGGATGGGAAGTTTAATCTTGACCGGAGGGAGTAATACTCAATTTTTGTTCAGCTCGAAGATGGTTTCACTTAAATAAAAATTCAATCAAGAGTCGGAGTTTGATGAGTCACATCCTGAGGAACATCACAATATGAAAGTTCTATGGTCAGAAATGAAACAAACTGTATAATTGAACCCAACCAACCAAGACTAAATTCAAAAATTTAACAAGAAGTTCATGTATGTACCAGAGGAGGAAGGCATTCATTAGCATGTTTACGGAGAACCGAGAAACCACCATGAGTGCTTGTATCAGAAGCCGTCAAGACCTTAGAAAAGGATCGAACCACAGGCCTCGGTTGTTCGGGTGGGCAAGGATAACACTTAGGCCCTGTGTGATTCAACTTATTCAACAATGTTTTCAAATCAAATCAAATCAGATCAGTTTTATTCAAATCAAATCAAATCAAATCAGTTTTATTCAAATCAAATCAAATCAGATCAGAAGTTTCCGAATAACAATCAATGAATCTAGTCTATTTCTAATTATTAATTCGTCTAATTGCAGTTAATTTATAAATTAATTCAGTTCAGTTCAAATCAAATCAAGTTTATTCAAATCAAATCAAATCAGATTAGTTCAATTCAATTCAAATCAAATCAAATCAGAAAAGTGGAGTCCAATCGCACAGGGCCTTAGTAGGTTGAGTTTGCTACATACACAACCACATAAACCCAGATTCAAAATCCCACCTCTATGACACACAATTAACCAGAAAAACCCAAAAAGAATTTCAACCCAAAAAGTCAGAACAGATAGAAAAGATGCCAAGCCTGCCATATCAAAATCACTCGCAAAGGCAAGCCAAGCATCATATCTTGAGAAGTGCCCTCACTTGCACTCTTTATGAGATTTGGAGGGAAAGAAATGCGAGAATCTTCAGCAATACAGAAAGAAATGTGGCTCAAATTAGCAAATTCATCAAATTTAGTGTTTGTGTTAGAGCCATAGATAGATTTGCTAGTTCTATTCCTAGTAAGTAGAATGTATTTCATTAGTGGTTTTCTCGGGGTAGTTCACTGCTATCCTTGGAAAGTTTGTTGTTTTTGTTCATCTTTTCCCCTTAGAGGATGAATAAAATTACTAAACCTTCCCAAAAATTAGAAAAAAATCACTCACAAAGCAAAATCAACATCATTTTCAAGACTTACATCTGCTTCTAGCATTAAAGTAATCTGGGCATAGACTTCATCTGTTTCTTTTTCAGCCTACAAAATCACACACAAATAAAAAAGCAAAAATTGGAACAAACCTCTCTTTTAAACCAAATCAAACTCCACCACATAATAAATTCTCACACAAAATTACAAAAGAGTGAATTAGAAGCCAAGATTTACCATTAAAACAATGTCCATGACACGGCAAAGGATCTTAGAAGGCAGATTAAACATGTGAATTCTCTCATTCAATTCCTCATCTGTTGAAGCTTCCAACTAAAAACCATAAAAAGGTAACAAATTTAGCACAATTTTACAACATGAACTCCAGAAATCCAACAAAATTGATCATATATACTTATATAGACATCATTTAATTCAATATCATTAAAACTCGGTATAGCTGGACAAGCAAAGCAAACAACAAAGCAACCACGACCACACAACAGGAAAATTAAATTATGTTGTACACCAAAACAACACCGAAAAATGCTTCGTAGACCCTAAGACAATGACTAGGGCGCCCCAAAATTCCAAGTGCACGTACGTAGTAGTAGAAGCACATTTGATAGGAAATAAATGAGATGAGTAAGAAAAAAATTAGATTATTTTACCAGTTCAAACAAATAATTCACAAAATATACAAAAAATGAGAACATTACAACATGAAAATTGGGTAAAATTAAAAAGGAAAATTCATGAACTCTATGATCAAAACATCAACAAAAATACCCAGAAATATAAATGAAAGAGTGGGGAAAAACAAACCTTTTTAACCTGGGTGCGATTTCTTTCTTGTAGATATCATATTTTTCTTCCTGTACACACACAAAAACACGATTAGATAAAAAATCATCAATCATCAAATAATATCATCAAATGAATCAGACAAGGCCAATCGAAAATTCAAAAACATCTGGAAAAAGGAGCAGAAAATTTACAATCAACCAAAACAATCCTAATATTGAAACCAAAGAGCAAACCCTAATCCACGGCTCACAAAGTTGCAGAAAAATGAGCCGAACAACCTAATTTTTGCAACCAAATTACCCAGAAATTGAAAACAAATCTGTATATTGTAGCAAGAGAGAGCTCCATAGCGGCGGGGTTTAACAGAAGAATCAAGCTACAAAATTGAATATAACAAACAATCAAGTAATGATACATATTATAATCAAATTAAATGAAAGAGGTATAAAATCACATAAATAGAACAAAATAAGCTAATTTACAAAAGCATTCACGAACCCCAGATAATCACCTTTTCAATTTCAATAAAAATTTCAATCAAGAGAATTTTTGCCACAGATTGGCAGATGAAAGAAGGAGAGAGAAAGAAAACATACATGATACATGGAGTGAAAGCTGGGCAGGCGGAGAGAACAATGGCGGAGAAAGGTGGAGCAGCATCAGAGGAGAGAGAGAGAGTCGTGGGAGACTGGGAGCAGCGGAGTGACCAAGAGTAAGATAGAGGAAGAGATAGAAAGCCAGAAATTGGAATGAAATGAGGGTGAGATCCGGGTCAGATAGGCGGAGAGAGCAAGAGTAGAACGAGTGGCTGTGATAAACAACAACTCAATATCAACGGTTGTGGATGAGTTAAAGGAGGACAACGATGAACGACTGTGATCAAGAGCAGCTTAAAATCAACGGCTGTAGGTGAACCAAGGAGGAACTGTTCCAATGAACAGTTAACTTGCCTTAGACACTTTTATAAGGTGTATAGATCAATAGTAACTCTCTCAAAACTCTCTCTAAAATCTTTTATTAAATACTCTTGGTACCTTATTTCTAAGGAGAGCCCACTTCTGACTTGAGCGTCGGAGGGTCCCCACCCGGGTAAAAACCTCCGGGACCTGGACGTTGTTTCCTTGTGCAGTTCATCACTAGCGGCGTAGCCCGTAATCCACCCACGTCGTTCTTCCCGGCAGGAACTCGGGAGAATCGCCCCGAACAAGTGGTGCCGTCTGTGCGGAAGACATAGACTGTGGTGTTCCTTGCAGCTGGATTGATGTTTCCAGGCCGAATTCTCCATCTTTCTCCTCCAAATTAGTATTAGAGGAATCGTCTTGTTGTCGCGGATCCAGTGGTGCCTTTGGTTTGGGCGGACGCCCTCTCTTCACCATGGCTGGGATATGGTGAGCTAACAGTCCGTACAGTCTGTGAGGGAAGCTTTCTCCTCACGCCTGGCTTTCAACTTCCAAGTATCGCATTCTAATAGGTTGTTAATTTTGTACGTCCTAGAAGTATCATATTGAACTAACCTATAGGCATGTAGCTGAATTTTTCACGTGGACAATTGGTAAGATACATTCCACATAAGATGTTAATGTTAACTGATAACGAGTAATTGTTATGTACTCCGTATACATTAATCTGTCACGCCCTAACCCAATACCCTTACATAGGCTATCACCCATTTCTCAGTAGTGTCACAGTCCCACTCCCTGTTGGGGCCAAAAATACTGGTGGGCCAAAGTGTACAAAAGCCCATATGTGTGCGAAATAAAGAAATCCCACAAACTTACTTATGGAAGGGCATAATGGTATTTATGAGAGGAATTAATCTTCACCTTTGATAAAAGGTTACCTCCTCCCCAAAGGAGAATGCACAACCCTATATGTGGGAGTGAGACCCCTTCTCACATAAAGCCTACAAGAAATATCACTCTAAATACCACCATCATTAATTGGAAATGAGGGTTTTTAACTCTCTCACACATTTTCCACTCAACTCTCACTAATCTTCAAAGATATTTACATCACAAAGGATCTGGCAATCAGCTATATTTTAGCACTCCCAACTTGGGTTTGGCAACACCCTGACATGGGCATCGGAGGCTCCGCCTCAGGGGTATCCCCCGGTTCCTGAAATTCACTTTTTAGGTACAAGGACGAGGATAAGGGGAGTTGCGGATTGATGTCCTCTCATGTTTGGGACATGAGTAAAATCGGTCCCTAACACTTGGTACGAGTATGAATGCGTGCGGAAGCTAATTACAGTACAAAACATGAATTTGTACTCTGGTCAAGACGAAAAGGACTGATCTCTGGTCTGTGCGTTAGAGTAGAACAGGAATTTGCTCTCTGAAAACTCGGGGTACATAACTGACTGTTGCTCTGGGATGTTTCGAGTTTAGAGAACGAAAAGTAAAGATATGAACGAGTAAATCTCAGCCCTTATAGACCAAATCGAACTAAGCTAATCCCTAAACAGTACGGTCGCCTAGTTTTAGCCCTTGACCTCTAGTGTCTCTAGCCGATCAACGATATAACGAGTGCCTTCTATTCCCTGTGTTGAGTTCAATTACCTTTATAACTTAAAACGAATGCAAAGGGATGAGAAAACCTTTCTCAGACTCTTTTTATTGCTTTTCTTAATTCAACGATACATGATACATAAACGTCCTAGACTTGTTTAAATAGTAAACATAAACTCTAGAATATTCCTTAAACTATCCTAATACGATAAGGAAATAAGAATACTACTTATCTCTTAATTTTATTCTAACAATAAGGTAAATAATATTAGTTAACATTATGGAAAGTGATCTCGCATACCTCAGGTCCGAATATGCGAAGTACTCCAATGTCTAGGTTGACAGGAGTATCTGCGTACAGACTAGACACCTGTTCTGTCTCAGTGCGATACAAACTAGTCATCTGTTCTGTGCGAGTGTCAACAACTTGATCGAGCGTATACTTGCATCATCCTTCCCCTCTTGAAAAGATTCGACCTCGAATCTAATAGGATGAAGTCAACCCAACATTGAACACACTAACTCGCTTGCCACTCAACCACCCTCTGATCCTTACTTTAGGTTTTGATTCAAACCGCATCTTCATCTTCATAGTACTCTTGTCTACACCTTTAGAAGAAAAATCTTTCATGTTATGCCTTAGACTCTCATGCTCTCTAATAATCATGCTATCCAATAAGCATAATTAAAACTTTGCTCTTCTTTGGCTGCAATATGTTTTCTACCCCAAACGTCAATAGTAGAAGTATTGGGATTTGATCTTGATTCCTTGCCACAATTGCATGACTTGTCTTCTTCATGAACTTTATGCTTAAATCTGAATTTCCAACTTGATTTTCTTCAATGCTTGACTCGAAAGATATCACCTTGTCGTCCTCTTCAATCTCAGTCGAAGTTTCTTCCCCCAAGTCAAAGATTCAACCTTTGGAGACTCCTTTTCAACATTTTGAGACAAACAAGACACTAACTTCTCTAATGAGTTCTCAACTACACGCTGTAATTCTGATTTCATTCGCTCACTAAAATACTTGAACCAATCCTTGTAGCTATTTCGAAGAACAATTTTCTAATTACCCCTTATAACAACATAGGCATCTTTTGATCCATCATAATAAGCATCACGTTCACACGCCCACTGCCCTCCTAGTAGCAAGTGTATGTCTTTCATGGGGACAACATCAAAAACTACGCAATCGGTATTGGACTTGTCATAAGAAAACGAAACTAACACTTGTTTCATTACCTCAAACAAATCACCAGTCCGAGAGCAGAAAGTACGGATAGGGGTGCATATAAGTCTTCAAGTCCAACTTTTCCACCAAATAAGTTGAAGCTAGATTTGAAAAACCCGGATCAATAGCATACTCAACAAACTTGTTTTCGCCTACCAAACACTTAGATAAAAATTTGTAGTCGATCTCCATGGTTGTAGGCTCAAAGAACTCTTCCAAGAACAAGCATGATTGAGGAAATCAAGAGTCGAAGCTCTTATACCACTAATGATACGAGTACGAATGCGTGCGAAAGCTAATTGCAGTACAGAACAAGAATTTGTACTCTGGTCAGGACGAACAAGACTGATCTCTGGTCTGTACGTTAGAGCAGAACAAGAATTTGCTCTCTGAAAACTCGTGGTTACAGAACTGACTGCTGGTCTGTGCTGTTTCGAGTTTAGAGAACGAAAAGTAAAGATGTGAACGAGTGAATCTCAGCCCTTAGACGCCCAATCGAACTAAGCTAATCCCTAAACAGTACGGTCGTCTAGTTGTACCCCTTGACCTCTACTACCTCTAGCTGATCAACGATAGAACGAGTGTCTTCCGTTCCCTGTCTTGAGTTCAATTAGCTTTAGAACTTAAAACGAATGCAAATGGGTGAGAAAACCTTTCTCAGACTCTTCTTATTGCTTTTCTTAATTCAACGATACATGATACATAAACGTCCTAGACTTGTTTAAATAGTAAACATAAACTCTAGAATCTTCCTTAAACTATCCTAATACGATATGGAAAATAAGACTTATAAGGAAATAAGAATACTACTTATCCTTTAATTTTATTCTAACAATAAGGTAAATAATACTAATTAACATTATGCAAAGTGATCTCGCATCCCTCAAGTCCAAATATGCAAAGTACTCCATCGTCTAGGTTGACACGAGTATCTGCGTACATACTAGACACATGTTCTGTGTCAGTGCGATACAAACTAGCTATCTATTCTGTGCGAGTGTCAACAACCTGATCGAGCGTACTTGCATCAACACTCCCAGGGCCGTAGATGGACCCGGGCGAGCAGGGCCTCAAAATCTGGGGGCCTCAGATTTGAGTATATGTACATTACATTTACCAAATACTTCAATACAAACTCCACAGACTAGTGGTAAAGTATGTAGAAATATAAGCTAGATGACTGGGGTTCGTATTTTGTCCAGGGTCTCCTAAATAAACGCTACGGCCCTGAACACTCCCACACTCCTCTCTCCCCCACAAAACAGCCAAAAAGCAAAGTAAACAAAACAAAGTTCTCCAACTGCTTCGGCATCAGCGTTTTAATACCATACGTCCATACCACGTTTCTCTCTCTCCTGGTCTCCCTCCTTCTTCCTCACTCTACCCAAGGTCTCCCCCCCCCTCAAAAAATATAAAAATATAAAAATGGCAACTCCGACTCCCACAAATAAACCCGGCGAAATTACACCAGAAAAACGGCCCACCCCAACAACCCGGCCCACAATCCGATCACCCGCACCACCAAAACCACCACCCGCTCCACCAACCCGACCCAAACCGCTCCACCGGGTCCCACTCCGAACCCTGCTGAAAGTAACCTCAGTAGCAGGCGGAATTCAGTTCGGGTGGGCCCTTCAATTGTCTCTACTAACCCCATACGTGCAGGAGCTCGGTATCCCACACGCTTTCGCCAGCATCATCTGGCTATGTGGGCCCGTCTCCGGGTTCTTTGTCCAACCCCTTGTCGGCCACATCAGCGACCGGTCCACCAGCCGCTTCGGCCGCCGCCGTCCTTTTATACTCTCCGGCGCCGTCCTCATCATCATCTCCGTCTTAATTGTCGGATTCTCCGCCGACATCGGATACTGGTTCGGCGATAAGGTCGTCGGCGCACGGAAACGGCCGCGCGCCATCGTCGCCTTTGTAATTGGTTTCTGGTTGCTTGATGTTGCTAATAATACTACTCAAGGCCCTTGCCGTGCCCTCCTTGCTGATCTTACCGGTATGTCCGCGGTCCTTTTCGTGTTTAATGAGGCGCAAATATCGATACAATTATATCTTTACGTATTTCAATGAAACGTAAAAATGTCACTACAATTATGGCCTAAGAGACAATTAGTCATAATAACGAACTTCAAAATATGGAGTTCGGAGCATGTGTTACTATATCTTAAATATCGTGTTGCGTACTCGTTAGGTCTTACTACTTACACTAGTGTCGATAGTCGATACTAAATATTGTGTCGTGACAGGAATTGCCTACTCGTTAGGTCTTACTAGTGTCGATAAATAGTCGATATTAGTGTGTTCTGTACTCCTAGTGTTATTTTTAGTTGGTGCAATAATCGTCGTGTTCGTGTTATATATAAATTGACGTCAAATACGTCATTTGTGAGGATCGAACACCAACCATGTGAGAAAGTGGTACCGAAAACTTAATAATTGATAAAGTTAGGGGGGGGGATTTTAATTATGCTTAGCTTTGGAGAGAGACTGAGTAGCGAATCAAGTACGTGTTGGTGGCGGGGAACCTCGTCTTTTTGTTATGTGCGTAAAATTGGCCACTTTCTTGTAAATTACACTTTGTTTATGTTCTTTATTAGGTGATGTGTTTTTTTGTTGAGGTCGTTGTCGTTCCTACTTGAAAAATGTAGTAGTCGGAAAAGATCGTTGTCAACAGGATATACTTTTTTGTTTGAAATGACCTTGCTGTCCCTCATTGTTGACTGTGATCCTGCTTTAACCTGAAGCTGGTAGTGACATATTCTTGCAATTTCACGATCCTCAATCATTTACATGTCCCTATAATTAATGTGTAGGGCATATTTTTTTTTGGGTTTTGTTTTTTCTTATCGTAGTTTTATTTTCATTTTTCCGGAATTTAATTAGAGGAAAAATGTAGTTAATTAGAAATGATGATATAAGACCAGTTGATTTTCTAATATTCCGAACGATGGTAATTTTTGTGTCTTGAGCGAGAATCGAGTGAAGTGGTTGAGTTGAGGATGAGATTTGCCAAACCGTAGTCGAGTATTGAGTAGGTTGAGCTAAGCTATTAGGATAAAGAAACATAATGGCTGGAATCTGATGTATTTTGATTAGTAAAAAGTAAAGTGGAAGCTTTTGATAACGTCAATATCAAACTTGTCACTTGTTTGGTGGAACCAGATAACTATTCGAAACAACAATTATTGATTTCCCAGTGAGGTATGAGTAGTAGAGATTTTTCTGAGTGGGTTGGCAAAAGGGGGTATGTTGTCTAAAAGATGCTTAGATTTTGTTTGTTTAATGGTACTTTGATACAGTATCTGATGCTTAATTATAGCTATGATAACTGGTGTCTTACTTATCGGACTATAGTGAAACAGAGTCGGCGAACAATCTAGCTTGATTTCTGTGATTAGGTTGTACTTGGTTTCAGTCTTGCGAGTTTGGCTGTCATGCGTTATGGAAAAATTGCAGTTTGCAATTTTCAAGTCTGTGATCCTACTTATCAGTCCTTACGCATAACTGGATCAGATTATTATTCATAAAAACTATTTGAATGTAGATGTGATGACATATGTTTTGGTGTAAATCAAGTTATTATCTGATAGTAATGCACTTTGTATTAGAAACGCACTTGATGCCGATGCCAAATTTAATGGGCATATGAAATGAAAAGGTTTAAATAGAGAACTTTGACCACAAGTCTTAATGCGGATAAACATATCTAGTGCATTTTTATAAACTAAAGAAGGTTGAATGTTTACGATGTTTGTTTGTACAATTGCAATGCCTGATTTAGAATAGCCAAATAAAAACTGAAGTACCTATTGCATTGTCTTCGTCACTACTCACTACTACCGAAGTGGAGAATTTGTTAGTTGCATTGAAGTTGAAGATTTGTTACGAAAAGTTGAAGTGTAAGTTTAAGGAATTGTGAAAATGCTTCTCGGGATGCTGTTGAAATTGAGAAGTCTATGTGTTTTGCAGTTTGTGCCTTCGCCTGTTCTGCTGACTATGATCTGTTACGTTATGAAAATCTCTAACTCGTTCCTAAAATCCTAAGCAACTAAAGTTCAACTGCTCATTGCCTTTTTCCCTTGTGAAAGAAAACTGTTCTCTTTCTCCATGAGATTCACCTGAATCTTGTCCAAATCACTGTTATTTAGTTAGGTTCAGATGGCAACTTAAAGCTCTTAAAGAAAACCCAGCTATAATGAACTAATCACGAGAAGCATGTTACATAATTCCAGTATTCAGTATACACTTGCACCTAGACATTTGCATCAAGAGCTAACTTAGGTTGATGGTAAATTTAACCAATCGCGCACGTGTGCACATTCTGCATTTTCTTCACTTCATTGGTTGTGAAATATAAGTTTAAGCCAATAGTTTCTCAGTTTGAAATATTTTACAACCTTGGTAGAAGATATTCGTTACTTTTATTTGCATTAGCATGGAAGATACAGTATTCTAGACATATATGGTAGTAGGTGTGCACCATGTACGTCTGGTTATCTGCAGATGTTCATCAAATAAAAGTTGTAAATTGTGGCACAAATTTCCTCAGAGAATGGAGGGTCTCTGAATTAGTATAAGTTGCACTCCAACTGAATTGAATCATACCTTTTTGTTAAAAACATTTTCTTACAATGTCCTCGAAAAAAGGAGTGTTCGGAAGTGTGAGTTTTGAGGTCTAGTGCAATGTTGTTGGACTTGTATCATGCTGGGTTCCCTTATGGAGTCCTGGGAATTTGACGATTGAAGATTAATGGGCTATACAGGTGTGCCTCATTGGACCAGAACAATGCATGGTTCTTGTTTTCTGAAATCCTTAACCCTTTGCTTCAGTAAGGTCTTTGTGGTCCACGAGGAGTTCTAAGGACTTATTGGACCATCTGGTAATCTTTATTACTGGTCTGGTTTCTTGGACAGTATGGGCTACAGCTGTAGTCGTGTCACACTTTGTTTTGTTTTTTTTTTTTTTTTTTTTTTTTTGACAATGGTTAAAACTTTTTGACTAAAGAAAGGAAAGTAAAAACCGGGGGCAACACCGGGCCAAAACACGAGAAGTTGGGATTAGGACCTAAACCTCCTACACTAAACACCTTAAATGGACTGAAGAAAAACGAAACAAACTTCATCTTCTTAAACGGAGCCGTGGCGAATTGCGGGTGGCACTTCTGCTTGCTTCTTACATGCATGGAAACTGTCAAACTCTGTTTAGGACCTAAAAGGGTTTCCATTATTCGGCGTGGTTCTTTCTTGTAATGTTCTTTGTTGTTTCTCTTGTGAAGCGTTGCTCTCCTTAAGTTAGCTCCTTTTACCTGCATACTTGATGACTTTTTCTGGAATAATCTCTGAAGTCATTTCGATTTTTTCAGTATTTTCACCAAGCCATTCGCTAACTATGTTTAGTTCTGTTAAAATTTTAGGTAACGTTCTCCTTTCTGTTTTTGAAGTGGTCTCCCACCCTAATATGTAAACATGCATAAACTGGACTTTTCTAAAGACGTTAGATTAGAGTAAGTTGTCATGGTCAGGGACAACAAGAGTCACTTTTAAATAAGGCTGGATCCGTAGACAAATCTACACTCCGTCTCCAAGATTAAATGGGTTTGATGTACTTGGGCTGGTTTATTACTAACTACACCTTGAAATTGTGTGAAAAATATATGCCAAAAGCCGAAAACTAATTGGTTTTCTTGCAATCTCCTGCTATGTCAGGAAAGGATCATCGGAGGAACCGGGTGGCTAATGCATACTACTCTTTGTTTATGGCTGTTGGCAATATCCTTGGCTTTGCAACAGGATCTTACACTAGCTGGTATACTGTTCTTCCATTTACTCTCACTCGCGGCTGTGGTGAAAGTTGTGCCAATCTCAAGGCGGCCTTCCTCATAGACATTATTTTTATCGTAATTACAACATATATAAGCATCACCGCTGCCCAAGAAATACCATTGACTGCCAGAGTTGGAGCCCCAGCCATTTCTCAAGGATCTGAACAATCTAGCCACACTGAAGAAGCCTTCTTTTGGGAACTGTTTGGCACTTTCAAGTATCTTCCTGGTCCCGTCTGGTTGATCCTTTCGGTCACTGCTTTGACTTGGATTGGGTGGTTTCCGTTTCTTCTATTTGATACTGACTGGATGGGTCGGGAGGTTTATGGTGGTGACCCCGACGAAGGTATTAATTACCATAAAGGAGTCAGTACAGGTGCACTTGGCCTAATGTTGCAGTCGGTTCTTCTGGCCATAACCTCTGTGCTGATGGAGAAACTCTGCAGGAAGTTGGGATCTGGCCTTTCATGGGGTATTTCAAATATTATTATGGCTTTGTGTTTTGTTGCAATGCTTGCCATAGCTTTTGCGGTGAGCAAGTCGGATTCCATTGCTTATGGTGTGCCTCCAAAAGGCGCTGTAATTGCTGCGGTGGTTGTTTTTTCAATTCTGGGAGTACCGCTGGCAGTAAGTTTGCTGCATTAAATTTATTTTCTTTGCACATGGACTGCTCAAATTAAACTTGAATATCAGTCAACATATTAGTAGTTGCAACACTATTACAATACATCATAGTTTGTAAAACTCAGTGTTCTTGTTAAATTCTGTAAGCTAATACTTCTGTTCTCCCCCAAAATTGATTTTAGGGAGGGATTTCATATTAGTGGATTGTATAAGAGGTGTGTGTATCTTTCTTCTACCTGTAAAGATAAGAAGGGTGTAATACTAATAAGAGCATATAGAGAGAGACAAACATAAATAATTGCTTGATATATTTGTCATAAAAGGGGATAGTTGGTCTAATGCCAGTGGGCTGCAACAGTAGATATCACATATTGTTTATCATCCTTGTATGAATAAGTGTGTAACGAGGATGTTTGTCTCATTGTAGGTCACTTATAGTGTTCCCTATGCCCTGGTTTCCGCCAGGATTGAATCCTTGGGGCTCGGCCAAGGTAAATTTCTCTTAATGTATTCTTATATTGTTCCAAAGTACGACTTCTTACACTAGTGATTTTTGCTGTAGGATTGTCAATGGGTGTGCTAAATCTTGCAATTGTAACCCCACAGGTGCATTTTCTATAACTGTACACTACTATTAGTCTTATCTGGTTTATTATTGATAGTAAACTAGGCTGCGCTTCTGTTTATCTTTAAAAAAAGGACACAGGATTCTAGTAATAAAATGCTACAAGAGGTGGAATGTGGGAGAACACAGTGGGAGGAGCAAGCCAGAAATCACTTCCTGTGTCAGGCATTTTGGTTCTGTATGTATTGATCACTCTTAGAGTCTTAGTAGCTTATAGCTTATACTATCGAGGGTGAAGGTTGACCCCTGTGGGCTGTTGGGAAATCTAACAAGTGCTCAGTATCTTGGTTCAGAATTAGAGGTGAATTGTGTTTTGCCTTTGTTCGCGAATGATTGATAGTTCCAGTACTCAAATTAGTTTCCAATTCAAGCACTTAGAGTACAGTAAAACCCGCATACACTACTATGTCGTTTAAGGGAAATCGCACACAGATCGCTTAAAAAGAAAACACACGGAACAACGAAAAGACTATTCCTGCTCCAAGTTCTATCGTTCCTTCCACAGCCGCAATGCGTACCAAGCAAGAACAATCACAGTCTTGAGCACGATTACTAAACTAGTCTCTCTGTGGCTTTGGAGCTAACCATTATACCTCATTCTCCCAACTGGAAGGCCAGTGATGGATGCCACTTTGCTATAAGACAGACCTCCGAATAGCTACAGCAGAGAAACACTGGAAGAAGTGATGATATTGAATTCTATTTGGGATGTGACATCAGCTTGATGTTTGATCAAAGATTACACCAAGAAGCAATAAATGCTCCACATCAGGCAGCCTTTTATAGAGCCTAGCCACTGCATAAAATGAGCCTTTGGTGCAGGGAAATCATGACAAATAAGGTTCCTTACTTCCTTCAAGGTAGACTCTGCAAGCAGTTGCAATTCCTTTTACGAGTTTAGTCATGAAGGAGTTTGGTCATGAAGGTCGTTCAATATTAAAAGAGGCCTTTTATTTTACTTTTATTGCCCTATGGTTTGAGCATAAATAGAACTTGTGATACCCTTTAGAGGCTCAGACCTAATACTGATCTTGGTTAAAACGTGTATGTTATGGGCTGGGAAACTTGCATGGCAGGGTGCATTTACTCCGTTCTTACATTACTCATTCATTGTGGTTAGGGTGGGTTCTGTCAGGAGCATTGGGCCTGTCTACCCTGAATATGTGGTTGAACTTTTAACTTTTAAGCATAAAATTTTGAGGTCTAGATAACCTTAAAGAAAAGGAATTTGTTATAGCGGTGCACAGTGTTAGCTACCATTTGGTGAATATGGTTAGATTGGAATGTTGTCTTTTTTGAGGCAAAAGGCACTCATAATCTATGGAGGGAGAATTTGAGGAAAGATGGTGGATGTCGTAGTATGATGGTGGGGATTTAGACACTGCGGATAGTGGAAGGAAAGTCACAAGTGAAGGGTTGGCCAGTGGAAATCAATATTGCATGAGGTTGGCCAATGTTAAATCAATTGCATGAGGTTTGGCCCATGTTAAATCAATATTTGCATGTTTTTGGAGGACACCTTAGACATCCTTTGCTCGCAATTACGGAAGCAAGCCCTCAACACCCTCTTCAGCGTTCAGGACTCTTAGATTGAGAATGGGTCTGTTCTTGCCTCTATAGTCTATACTTGATTTTCTCGAGTTGATGTTTGTGGGTTTAGGGGTGATTAAAGATAAGAAGATTGACAAGTATTTTCTGGGAACAGTTATTCTTTTAACTACTTTTGGGGAAGGGTTGCTTTTCTTTCTTCTTTTTGGGCTAAGGTAGCAGCTAGCAGATGATCTGAAAGGAACCCCCTTAGGGGTCGTTTGGTTCACTATCTGGGTTCGGGTTGGATACAGGAATTGGGTTCATGTGGAATGGGGTTGGAAATTGATTCCTGATACCTAGTGTTTGGTTTAGTCTTTAGTTTGTTTTTAAACAATTTCAATGAATAACAATGATTTGAGATTTTGGTGATAAAAACAAATGAAACGAGAAAAGGCTTAGTAGCTAGTAAAATAATTTTTACCATCAAATATTCAACCAACATAGAAACAGTGTAACACATAACAAAAGGGCATAATCAATCAATCATCATATTCATCATCATAATTACCACAATCACATGCCTGAACTATAAGAAACAAACAGTGTGTTAATGGCGGCTGAAAAGGGTTTTACGCATAAACAAAATCCGTTGAAAAGGAAATTGGGCTCCTTGTTAATCAATACTGTACACACTACTCGATTGATTCCTACATACCAAGTTTCTCTAAAGATCTCAAATGACGAAAATCATGAGGCTAGTGACGATGAAGCCATAAAGGTTCTCTTGCTAATTGCTGGGGAAGGGGATGAAGATGAGAACCTTTATGAATCAGAGGAGGGATACAATGACGGGTTCAATGAGTCAGGGGGTAGACGAGGATTTGGAGCCCGATTCCTCTAGGTTTATTAGGCACGGAGGGAATCAGCTTTATGGGGCTAAAAACTGTTACCAAACATTAGGAATGGGTTCCACGAATCAAACCCGATTTCTAAATCATTACTTTAACTATTTTAGAGCAATGAGGACACTTTATCACATTTGCATCGCTGTTTCTACTTTCAATGAATTTTTCAAGTTCGAAAAAAAGGACTTTTCATCGTTGAATCTTCCACATGTACAAAACCTTATTTAAAATTTTTGAAACTGTTAGGAGCGGATATGGGCCGGGTTCCGAGAATTTGGACCGAGTAGATAGGCCTATATAATCACACTTGGATTGTGGGAAGATCTTTCCCATGTGTAAGAAAATATCAGTTTAAGTAGGCCGAGGAGGAGACATAGGTTTACCTCACCTATCTTGACCATTTTACAAGCCTAACAGCTTGTTTGGTAGAGAGGAATCGAATGAAAATAAATAAAAGAAGAGAAAGGAACGGAAAGGAAAAGAAGAGAAAGGAAGGGAACTAGCTTTTCCTTTGTTTCGTTTATATATTAGAAATTTGGAGGAATTGGAAGGAAAGTGAGTGATTTTATGTTTTGAATTGTCTTTTTGTCCAATTCCGCCCGTTTTGGGAGGAAAAGAAAATGACAGTTTAATGAATGATCATTTCCTTTCCTTTCAACTCCCGTGCATTTTTACTAACCAAATGTTGGAAAGCTGTAAAATTTGTTTATGTTCCTTTCTTTTCCATCCAATTCCATCGTACCAAACAAGGTGTAAGTGAACCCTTCATTAGATACTCCCTCATTTTCATCAAATTCTTCCCATTTTTTTTTTCTGTCCATCTCATGCAATATCAAACTGTTTGTTGAAGGTATTTGTGGTGCCTTTTCTAAATTATTTAAAGGTTTAATCCATTCACATGAGTGCATTGCTCTCTCAAACCTACCTTTTCCACTGATTTGATTGTAAGTAAAACTTAGAGCTATAAGCAAATGGGTAGATCGAACCAGAGGTAATATTTTTCTTTGGAACCCATATTATGAAAAACTTATTTTAATAACATTATTTTGTTAAAGAATGTTCTGTTGCGTTTACAATTCTTTCAGAATTTCTCTCTACATTGAAAGTGTATATACAATCTCATATTTTGGCACCTTTTACAATGTTGCACGGTTGCACCACACTTGTTTTTACCATTTTGTTGGTAAAATGTTAGGCCTGTTTTCTTGCATTTTTCTCATCTTTCTCTCTTTGTCACCGATCATCCTTCTAATTTTTTTGCTTTAGTTAATTATATTATCCCACTCTCCCCCTCCTCGCTCCTTCTCTTATCATAGTCATCAATGTTAGTTACATAATTCTCCTACCTAAACTTTTTGGAGGCATATGGTAATTTATCTCCTTGGTGTGTACACTTATGACGTGTACATTGTCATTCTTGATCTACCTAATGCCTCTAATGACCAAGTGAGGTAGGGCCGTAGGGGGACAGGTAAGGGGGCAAGAATAGGCTGTAGTCCCTGAAATCAAATTGGAAAAGCTCATAAAAAAAACACTGTTCGATTCATGAAAAATTCTCTTTCGCCCCGATAGATTTTTAAAAGTGCATGTTTGGCCATATCTTCACTCACACGTATACGACCCTTCAAAAGGGCGAGTTTGAGTACAATTTCAAACCCTTAACTGATAATGAGACATGCAATTGATAATTTGGAAGTTGAGCTATTGCCCAATGGTGATAAAGGATGACTAAATGATTTGGGTCATTAATAGATGTTCATGAGATGTCTAAAAAGAAGGAGACATGAAAAAAATAAAAATAAAAATTGAGCTTTCTTGTCAAAGAAAGTTGAAGGATGCTTGAAATTTTATAATTTGATGGTTAGTTCTGGGGATTGCATGCAGGTGATTGTGTCTTTGGGAAGTGGGCCATGGGATCAACTATTTGGCGGTGGAAATTCGCCATCCATAGCTGTGGCAGCGGTGGCTGCTTTCGCCAGTGGACTTATGGCCATATTGGCTCTTCCTCGGTCTAGAACTGAGAAACCAAGAACCCTTGGGATGCATGTATGAGGTATTTCTGTATATTCGTTTTGTATAGCTATTCATACACATGAATGGCAACTTGTGAATGTTGAGAACTTGTACATAGTTTCACTTCTATTTATCTAATAAGAAGAATGTGGTCTACGTAGTTGTTCAATTGTGATCACACCCACATTTTGATTGCTTGCCTTCAATTTATTAGTTGCAAGTTTTGCCTGATTGGGCATTTTGGAAATATAGAAGATTTGAAAGATTAGGAAGATGTAATTTTGGGCTGTTGCTGTGGCCATAGTGTGAAAATCAACACAACGGGCCATTTTTCATATTCTAATCATATGAGAATGGATTGTAATGAGATGCTGAATGAAATTCAAAATGGTAAGTATGCTTGCATAGAAATAGTTTTGATTCATCAACCATGTTACAGCTAGGGTGGATGATGTTACCAGGTTCATCGGGTTCATCTTATAATGAGATGGTCCTGTAGCGTTAGCATAAAGGTTTGTCCTCTGGGAGTGTATCTGTTTCTGTAAGATGACGCACTGTACCACTGTCGTAGATGTTGGACCATCTTTTTGGTTTGTAAAATCCTGTGAGGTGGTCCTGTAGCTGTAGAATAGAAGTTACAACTGTCCAAATAGTGAACCTTTCAGGTATGCCATTAGGAAGTTGGTTTATAGAATGGTGTAATGGGAATCAGTCCTCCTTGAATCACTGCCATCAAGAATGGTGGGATGAGCCATTAATAGATGTAAGATACCATAGTAGGATCTTTGCTTCTTTTTTAGCGTGCGGAATGAAACAACATCTGGCTGGCTAGAAAGAGCTCTGGTGCACTCAGGCATCAGGTTGGCCACTACAGTAGTATTAACTGACGAAAAACTCGGCCATCAACTGAACTGTTCTGCCCATAAGCCCCTACACATCTTTTCAGTTGGTTATGGATAGAAGATCGATTCCAAATTTTCAGTCATTCTATGGTCATAGCCAAAGTTACATAGACCATTTATTATCCATACACCTATCGTCAATTGTTATAGTCTACCTGTCTTAGTTTGTAAAATAGAAGATGCAGCAGACAACACTTGGATGATTTAGGGAATTATAACGTACCTAAAAGTGTATTTTCTGGGTGGATGACTTGATACATGCGGTGCATAGACCTCTTCTTATTATAGATTGAGACTAAAGATTGTGTGTAAGGGATGGTGTTAGTAGAAGCCATAGAGAATATATACCTCAATCAGGTGAAATGATATATGAAGAAAGTGTGGGTACGTCTTAAGAGGTGGTGAGTTCTCAGTTAGCCAGATACGAAGGACAGGAATTCACTAAGTATGCTTGTTGTTAGTTGAACAATTTATCAGTAAGGAATGAAAATTCACTTTGCAGAAAGAGTGTTCTATATCCTCCCCGAGTCTTTTTAGCGGCTTATCGCCCATAAGAATACATATGCTGTCTCTGATGTCGGATACGAGGAATGCTCTCCATGACATCTGCTTTGCCAACCAATATGTCTTGTTGGTATTTTAGGATTTATTCTTCCATCGCACATAATGCATGCTCCATTGCTGATATGTCTTTTTCATATTCCATGTTTGTGCTTTGGAATATTAAGCAGTAGTATCATCATATTATGTGCTTAGTACTCGGTACGCTAACGGCATAAAGTTTGATCCTCATGGTGGGGAATCCATGAACTGTAGAATACCACTACATTTCTGAAAACCTTGTTGATGGAGACACAGAAACATCTTCCATGCTATAGAATTTTTACAACTTGATATTTATATAATTCTTCTTTTGATATCAACTTCTCTTTTCTTTTACATCCTTTGTTTCTCAGTTGTGGAATCTATTCCAGTGTTTCTTTCCTGTCTTTGGATGTCCCTTCTGTATAACCCTGACTTGTGAACTGCTAGTGTTTACATGTGATGACACAAACATTATTTTAAAATGTTGCCATTACCACCTACTTGATCTAAGAAAATGCAGAAAAAGCAGTTTACTAGTATGTTCTAGTGCATGAACTTGAACCTACAATTTGCTCAAGTCCAGCCCTAGGTAGTAGGTTTAATAGTTATCGACTTATCGTTGCGTTACGGTAACGCGCTAATGAATGTACGGCCAATCTATTAGGAAGATTTGCAACTCTGATTAAACAATTAGTAACTTGTAATGTGGTTTTGTTTTGTCGATATATGTTCAAGTGGCAGCATTTATATAATGTACACTTCTTAAGCCCCCTCCCCTCAACTTTGGAGAATATTGCATACATGAAATTTTATAGGAAATGGTCCAAAAATTTCCCAACTCCAGAAAAATATTTTCCTGCTGCATATTGCAGTACATGTGAATTTGAACCACCCCAACTTGATCCTATAGCTTGTCAGTTTGTACCAGAGCTAATATGGTAGTATCTGCCTGTTTTTGTGAACCCCACTTTCTCAGTGAAGAAACTTTCAGAAAAAGTTAAAGCTTACTTTAATATCCTACCTCACAAATATTATTTGATGCTCCCAACCCCCCACTCTTCTGCAGCAGAAACCACAGTTGCTCAGCTCTGACTCTGAGCATCCTAATGCACTTGGAGATATCATGATTCATGATGATCATTACTCTTAGTGTCTAAGAAAGATAATCTTGCTCCGGACGGATTAACGAGGGTCGGATGTAATGTTCTCTTATACTTAGCCATAGACTGTTTTCAAGTGACCCTTAGTTTGGAATTGGGACAAGTTATACGTTACTTGGTTGAAAAGAATCGGACAAGGTTATACGGGGCATTCTAAGAGCCAATTTGATTTAATGCTGTTGTGCCCATAGAAATGCAGGGAGGGAAAATGACATTATTTGTTATTCAGGGAGGGGTGGGGGTCTGAAGGGGAGTGTTTGGTTGTGCAGGGGAAATAATTGCGAAGTGCAGAAGAAAACAAGAAAAGGTGGAACTTTGAGGACTGAAGTTAGCCTGACTGCCAAACAGGGCGCAGAAAATTGAATAATGTAATGTAAAATGTGGGGAGTATTTGAGCTCAGAGAGACTGGTAGTTTTGAAGTTAGCAGGCAGAGAAGCAGAGGAGGGCAGAAGGGGAGGGGGGGGGGGGGGTCCTTAAGAGAAAAGGGTGGTGCCTCAGAAACAGAGGGCAGGGCTCCCATTGAAGAGACACCCTAATCCTTTGCTCCAGGAAAAGGGATACAATTTCAATGGCTCTTGTGGCTGCACGTACCTGGAGCTTCTATTGTTCGCATCTTAACCTATCCAATCCTTCTGTCACTTGCCACCACCACCTTGATTCACTAACACCAACCAAAATGAGTTGGCGGATTGATAGATATGCTCATCCCTTAAGCAATTCCTTAGGAGTTCGATTCCAATTTCCGACTCTTCTAATGGAGCAACCTGTAGAGAAGGGATTTACACATTGAATTGACTTCAATACGCATGGCTCGACACAACCCAAAACTGTTAAGGATCCATCAGACTTTTAGAAGTTCAGCACTTAGAATTAGGGTTAGCAGTGGAGGTTACGCTTGTCAAAAACCGAGCCGCCAAAACAGTGCCCAATTTCCGAGCTTGATGGGACTTGAGCCGGAAGTAAACGGGTCGTATTTGTCCGGACTCTAATGGACACGAGAATTAGATAAAACCGTGAAAAATGTGTGTTGGAAAATATATAATTAGTAGAAAAATAAAGTCAGTAATTTAACATTGATAATCGTTTTAATATAATGTATAGTTTTAAACATTACTCGTATTAAATTAGAAATATATTATACGGGGTACTCCGTATAACATTAAATTTAAAATAACGTATCACTAAAAAAGTGAAGGACATGTAACTGAAAACGTATTTGACGGATTAGAGTATTTATCAACCCTAAGTACGCTCACTTTGTATTCACATTAACCCGAGACTACTCATAATAGGTCATAACCCATCCGTCCAACGCGTTTGATAAGTCTGGCAAGGGAAAAATACAACAAAGAAGTTTTGTGTGCTTATCATAATTTCTTGAAAATCCCTGGTGGAAATGTGATGTTGCTTGGTGTATCCTTTGTAATTTTTCTTTAACAAGTCAAAAAAAGAAATTATGTTATATCATCATTATTGTGAGTTTATGACATTATCATGAAATTGGGCATTACGCACCTCTTACGCGCAAGATGAGGTCGATAAAGAAAACAAAAGGGCATTTGGATTTGCAGTCGAAATACTATTTGTGATAATTCAGCTAGATATTTAGAAACCAAAATACAATGAAATTAACGTACAAAATTTGTCCTTTTCCATTGTAAACTGTTGTACTCTCCCCCATCTTTTTTTAATGTTTATGTTTTAATTTGAACATAAACGGTTCAAACGAAACGTATACAATTTAAAGGAAATAATAAAGGGAGTTGCATCACCTGTAGTCGTATGTGTATTGTGTGGGTGGGTAGGGATCCTCTAGAGTTGGAGTTTATAGAGTTTACTATTACTGGTAATGAAACAAAATACTCCGTATAGTGCTTACTTTAATGCACAAATAAAGTATTAAATATTTAATTCTTTCCTTACTTGGTAAACTCTACCATATAGAGTTTGTTTAAACTCTAAAGGATCCACACCCGTATTGTGTAAGTGGAAATGTAATGAATAATGGATAGATGCTTCTCAAGTTGACATCAAGAATTCAAACATGTACAGGAGTTTTACTGTTGCATTGTTTTTCTATATCATTGAGGAATCGATTTTGAGACTTGCTGAGAGTTCAATAGTTCATTACCACATATACCATCCAAAGAAAATTGAAATATACCTAATTCTGAACCAAGGTTCTTGTTATGTCATACTCGGATGTCTATAAATTGATGTTAGCTTTAACTTCTTCATTTTGGCTCTAGTCGATTCTAGTTTCTATCTCGATCGTTAGCTTCAAGCTTATACCTTTTCCCCTTTGTTAATACCGCAACTTAAGAGAATTTTAGTGACTTTAATTCTTTAAATTGAGTGTATGAAATTTGAAATATTCACACGAAAAAACGTAAAAACTTTTACCTCATCTAATTGTATAGTAAAAGTAATACCGACTATTTGAGTCAAGTGTTGATAGTAGTTGCAATAATTATTTGATAATTGATTATTATGAATTTTATGATTTCCTTTGTACGTATCCTAAGAATGAAGTTCATGTATGCTTCAAAACAAAAACTCAACAACTTTTAACAATTGTTTGATTCTCGGTATCCATTTGAATCTGTGGCCGTCATTGAAAAAACAGCTTAATTGTGAATCTGTCTTATCTTTACCCTGTAGTTCTGACGTATATTGCTTAATGAACCGCACCATGCCCATCTATTGTGAATGTGTGTTCGCAGGGACAAGTTGCTCATTCGTAAGTTGGATTTTATCCACAAAGTCCCCCTAAATAGGCCATATATAGTGGGAAGCCAAAGCATTACAAATAAGTCAATACGTTCGCATGTGCATACAATGTAATCACAGAGAAGGGTGAGTGCAATGACAAATGACATGGGGCCTTAGCTTAGAGTATTAGTCGGGGTAGATATAGCATCAAATCGAGGTTTCTCCTACTGATTTCCAGACAATATAAACCTATATTTGGCCAAGTCGGAAATGTGGGTGCAATTATATGCACGTAAAAATTGCATCATTTTGCATGCCTAGAAAAAAGCCAACATGTTAATAATTTCCCATCATTTGTTTTCAAAGTATCCACCAATGCACTATTTGGGTGGACATCGTTAGGGATTAATTTAGATACTAGTTTCGATACACAGTTTCCTGAAAATATATAAAATGCCATATAATAAACTCATACCAGCCTACATGCGTGCCTACGAGGATGCCGCTTGGATTTAAATCAAGGGTCGTTCAATTCGGATTAATATTTAGATTATTTCTCGTTTATTTTTAGAACATGTTTGATTGCCGTTATCGTTTAACGTAAATTTACAATAATTAACGTTATTAAATAGGGACTCTAGAGGAGCAAATCGTATACTACTATGTAGTTATTATCGATCCACTTGGCGATGAAACTTGCAAGTGAACTTTTGCTTTAAAGACGTTGAATGTTAATGATTTGATTAGATTATCCATGTTGATGCTAATCATAATTTAAAAATAAAAGTAGGTGAATTGGAGTGCATACCCATATCGATAAGTGATGACAAAAGAGATAGCATTATCCTTGAAATTATATTACCCGCTAAACCTTGACGGTTAATAACAATAATTAACGAGGCTCTTTAAGTTACCGACCATTCACAAAGCAAACGAAAGATGCGTTACCATCATCGACCAACTAAAAGTGAAAAAAAAAGGTGCGAGAAATTCAACAAAGTAACACAAGTCCTCTCCCCTCACGTCACCACCCTCCAAAATGAATAAGCCAAAAATGAAAGAAAAAGAGAAAATCATCGAAGATCAGAGGAGAGAAATGAAACTTAATTACAACGGGAAATAGGAAAACTCTTATCAAACTTGTATCGCAATTTTGAGATAAAAACCCTTAAAACTTGTGATATATTGTGTTGTTAAAGCTAAGTATATATAACAATAATTGCTACATTGATTAATTACTCTTTTATGTGCCCACATTTTCAAAATTTACTGCACAACCAAATTAATTACTGTCGACTAAATTTATTTTACTACACTTGGTGTACATAGATGGAATTATAGACAATTCTTCCGTATGTTTAAAATAGCTTAAAAATTGCATTGCCACACTCAACACATTGAATTTAAGAAGTTCCCTACAACGATAGTAAACGTAAGTTATTTATATCTGACTATATATACCAACTGTTTTAATTATTCGTTTCAATTCAAATCAGTCACAAATAGTTAGACCATATGAATTTACCTAAATATATATATTACACATGTCTAACTATTCTCATGACTCGAACGCGAAACCTAGGAAAATAGGATCCATAGTGATATCGACCATGCAAAAGGGTAAGGCAAAGGTTGTATAGCCTAGGCCGGCCTTCCTTTTCAAAGTTGATGGCAAATTAAGCCGTTCATTCTCCCATTTTTGGTGATAATTTGACACGTAGAGGGATAACCAAAGTGGACCCCACCTCTCGTTTCTATATATATGTGCACAAACTCCATCTTTCTTTGTTCCTTCTCCCATAATCTCATGCCCAAAAGGCAAAGAATTCGTCTCCCAACTGAAAGACACACAATATCCAAGTGCCTTATTTAAGTCTTTTTGTTTTAACTACTTCATTCTCTTTATAACCAAAAAAATGTGCAACCAACAAAACTCAACTCCTCCTTCTACTATCTCAACTCCTCTCTCTCCTTCCAAAACCAACACCAAAATCATGGATTCTAATCCTCTTCATCATCATTCTCCTACTCCTAATCCCGACAACGACCAACTCTCTCGATGGCCTACACTTTCCGAGGTACTAGACATTATAAACGCTTATTGAAAAAAACAACATTATTCTTCTATATATATATATACGGAGTATCCGTTTTCCTGCAAAAATACGACTCTAATTAAATGTATGTGTAACATTTCTCTAAAATAAACGCATTACTGACTATGATGGCAAACATATGTCCTATTGTTATAAAAAATATACTAGTATCGATCATAACTTTGTTTTTTTTTAACTTTTTGCATGTTTTGTCTTGTTGTGATTATTCTACAGGCTGTAGAAGAAGTAAGAGCAATAAGCAAAATCTCAGGACCAACAACAATAACAGGGCTACTCATGTACTCAAGAGCAATGATCTCCATGCTCTTCCTAGGCTACCTAGGTGAGCTAGAACTCGCCGGTGGCTCGCTCGCCATCGGTTTCGCCAACATTACCGGCTACTCAGTCATCTCAGGGTTAGCCATGGGGATGGAACCAATCTGTGGACAAGCTTACGGAGCGAAACAGATGAAACTTCTTGGATTAACATTACAAAGAACAGTCCTACTACTCTTTTCAACCTCTATACCCATTTCTTTCATGTGGATTAACATGAAAAAAATCCTACTTTGGTGTGGACAAGACGAACAAATCTCATCAGTTGCACACATATTCATTGTTTTCTCTATTCCAGACCTATTCTTCCTCTCTATTCTACACCCGCTTCGGATTTACTTACGAACGCAAAACATTACTCTTCCATTAACTTACTGTACAGCCTTCTCCGTACTCGTCCATGTGCCCTTAAACTTCCTCTTAGTATTCCACCTTAAGATGGGCATTTCGGGTGTAGCGATTGCCATGGTCTTGACAAACATGAACCTCTGTTTGTTTCTTTTCGGGTTCGTCTACTTTTCTAGTGTGTTCAAAGACTCGTGGATAACGCCGAGTTTGGATTGTGTTCGAGGTTGGTCTTCTCTCTTGGCTCTTGCAATACCAACTTGTATTTCGGTGTGCTTAGAGTGGTGGTGGTACGAGTTTATGATAATGTTGTGTGGCTTGTTGGTGAATCCAAAGGCCACAATTGCGTCAATGGGAATACTCATCCAAACAACCTCTTTGGTTTACGTTTTCCCATCCTCTCTAAGCTTAGGTGTCTCCACCAGAGTCGGGAACCTGTTAGGGGCTAACCGCCCTGCCAAGGCGAGAATTTCAATGATAGTGTCGTTGGTTTGGGCGATGGTGTTGGGAATCATGGCAACGGTGTTCACTACCTTAATGAGACATCAATGGGGACAGCTGTTTACCAAAGACGTAGAAATTCTTAAGCTCACCGCGGTTGCATTGCCTATTGTAGGCCTGTGTGAGCTCGGAAACTGCCCTCAGACGACAGGGTGTGGTGTTTTGAGAGGAAGTGCGCGGCCAACCACCGGTGCAAACATCAATCTAGGTTCTTTTTATTTGGTTGGAATGCCAGTGGCGACATTCTGTGGGTTCTGGCTAGAAATGGGGTTTCCTGGGCTGTGGTTAGGACTGCTTGCTGCACAAGCTTCGTGTGCGACTTTGATGTTGGTTGTTCTATGCAGGACAGATTGGAATGTTCAAGTCGAACGAGCTAAAGAATTAACAAAAGATAATTCATCACAAACAGCTGCATTGCCGATTTCCTCACCTAAGAACAAGATCAAAGTGCCAATTCTCAAGGAAATCTTGTTCATGAAGAATAAAGGTCATGATGAACTGGATAAGACCACAGTTGTTGAAATTGATCCTCTACTAAGTCCTGTATTATCAAGTGATTAGCACTTGGAGATTATTTTAACCCACATTTTTGCACATTATGGTCCTAAAAAACTTATTAGCTAGCTTTTTTTTTGGGTACCGGTTCCGTGAATTGTTGGAGAGAAGTGGAAATGATGATATGATTCGGCCTCTGGACAGGTTGAACTCCTAAAAACTGGGTCAAGATATGCTCCCCGTGATTACTTTGTTTGTTGTGTATAATGAGTCGTATTAATCGGCGAGTTTGCTGAATAGAAATAAAATTCAAACTTGAGAACCTGTTTCTGTATACACACGTTGTCTCTATCTTAATCACTAGATGGTCATAGTGATTGTACAGTGTATAATAGATAGAGATTTTCTTTCTCACCTTTTTTTTCTTTTTTTCTTTTTCCAACTATGTCTACTTTGATACTATGATATGGTTAATAATTAATGACAACGTATGTAAAATAAAAAGGAGCATATGTTATACGATTAGGAGATGCATGTACTTGTGTTATCTCTGTTACTATTGCTTCATGACATTGGTGCTGAGTGAAGTGTGGGGAAGCGAGGAACTAAGCTGTCGGTTGTTTAGAGGCGCATGAAAAAGGGATTTATTTTCCTCATCGTTCCCTACCATAAAAGGGTACTACATTGACTGCCAAAAATGGAAATGATTTAGCCTCAAAAAAATTCTCCATCAAACCAATCCTTTCTTTCTCTTATTATTCCCTCATTTCTTTCACTAAGATGGCATCCTCATTATTCTTATGCTTTTTTCTTTCCCATCATTCTTTTCCCTTTGATCAAACTCAACTATATACACTCCATTAAACATCTTGTACTTTAATATTTGTTAATTAGTAAAGAAACAAGTCAACTACGTATTCACAATAGATTAATCACTTAATTTCACACTTTAGATATATTTTGTTCACATCACAGTTTCAATATAACTCTTCTGGTTTACTTTTAATACACCTTACTAAGATAAGAAAAAATAGAATACGATAAAACTAGTTCAGGCTATCAAATAAGAGATTTTCATATATGTGAAAAGCAACTAAACACAACCTTATTTTTTTTAATGAATTAAGTTTGATATAAATTTAAGAGAACATATATACTCCATTATTTGCTTAGGAGTTAGGACTCTTCTGCTTTTAAAACACGGGGGCATAATTTGCTTTCTTTGTTATTAAAAGACTTATTATTCTTGTCAACATTCCATTATTTAACTTGAATCAAATGGACATAGAACCTATAGAAGTAGCTGACATCTATCATTGTTGTCATTATTTTTCTTAGCCACCTTTTTTATTTATCCAGTGGGCATATATGTTTCTTCAATTCCACATTACAACATATCAGAGGGCAAGTTGAGGATTGAATTGGAGAAATAAAGTATACCCAAGTTTAGTTTTAAATCTTGACTAACAAGCAAGTTGGAGGGGTAGACACACGGACACTCATACATCGTAATAAAAAAAAAAAAGAAAAAAAAAAAGAAGAAAAAAGAATGCACTCATACATGAACAAAGATAAATGATGCAATACTTCAAATATATGATACAACATATAATAACAAAAATGGTATATATTAGAGTGCTCTGCATATTCACTGTTTTTACCCATTTAGTTTAATTTAATTTGATGCTTTTTTTGACGGCCTTATAATCGTTCGCTTATTGTAATAGTTAATAAATGTTTTGTTTTACATTGCATTCTGCCAATAACATTTGATAATAAGTTAAACGAGTCTTCAATTCACTTGGACTAGAAGAATCTCCCAACTTGACAAGTCAAAGGCATCAACAAAATGGGGGAAAATACATAGGAGATAGTACATGTTACCTTAATCTATAAAATATTTGATTTATGCCGGATTTTATACGCCCTCGTGTTCAGAATATAATGTTCCCGATTGTGTTAATTTGCTGTTTTTAGCCTTAATCTGACCAACACACCTAGACTAAGTGAAACATTCGGTTGCATTAAAATCAGTTAGAACTAGTAGATAGAATCCACTACTGCAGGATAGTATGTGTTAATTTTCACACAAGTGAATATTTCACTTACTCTAGGTATGACTCTCAATATATCTAGCAAAGATGTAAAACAAACTGGCATGGAACATCATTTTAAAGAGTTATAAGTAATACATCAAATATATTTATAACTTTTCTTAATCATACAAAGGCGTGGGGTATAAGACTATTTTAGTACGAAGAAGATATTAGGGTTGTGAAAATATGGAATGAATTCGATAAGCGAATTTGCGATGCTGCGATGGTCTATCTATGTACTTCATTACTCCGTATTAATTTATTTCGATTTTCCCGGTTAAGTTCGTCTGGGATGAGAGCGGGAAGGAAAGGGCCTTTGAAGTGGGGGGGGGGGGGGGGGCGTGCACGAAAAAAAAGAAAAAAAAAAAAAACCAGCTATAATTATGAGTGTCGACTTGTGATGAGATGACAAAAATATGAAGCAGAAGTCATGCACGCACTAGTGCGCCTACAGTACGTACCAGCTCCTTACATTACATATGAATATGATATCCCCACTCTTCTCTCTTTGGCTCCAATTGTTCTACCAAATTCCCACATACCAACAAAGATCAGACATATGGCTCTCTGTCTAAACATTATCCATCATTACGAATCTTAATGTACAACTCGGTATATACCTTTGTGTATACGTACACACCAGTACATTCCTTCTACATTTCTTAGTTTTGTACCCTAGGGTTAGCCCGATCAAACAGGTCGGCAAGCAAGTTTCGGGTTTGGGTTCGGATAAAATTAGGGTCAGATGTATTTTGGATTACGCGTTTGGGTTCGGATAAAATTAGGATCAGATGTATTTTGGATTACGCGTTTGCTAGAACCTAGAAATAAAAAACAGTCGACTAGATAATAGAGTATAAGTGTTACAATTTACAACTACACTTTATTACTAGAAAGTAGAAGGTAGTGATAGGAATCTGTTAGATCGATTAGTTCAAGATCGGGTTGCATTGCCTCGGATTGATTTCAAGTATATGTTGAATAATCCTGGATTAAGTTGTGTGTGTGGATTGGATTACTTAGCTTTAAGGTATGTTCAATCCCGGATCGGGCTGGCTTAGGGTATGCAGTGTTTCTTTAAGGTCAGATTGTGGTGTGTTCGGATCTGATCACGTATATGTATTAGGGTCGTTATCATGTCTTATCGAGACAATAAGTTCCAATAACTTTGCCGAAATGTATGTCCATTCATATTAGGTCAAATGCAAGCTAAGACTTTGAGTTCAATAACCTTATTGAAATGTGTGTCCATTAATATTTAATATCACTTACGGCTATCGAACCATAATTGCAAATTAGTCAAGATACTTAATTATAATCTATATGAAACAATTAGAGCTGACACGACATGCATGAAACGCACACGAAACTAGTGGGTTAGTGTTGAGAGTTTTCAACCTGTTTTTGATTGAACGGCAACTAAATGGATTGGTATATCTCAAGTGGAGTAAAATAAAGATGTGTTTGCAGTAAATTTTCATAATTTGTAGTGAATTTATGCCATCGGTACGTAGTAAATTGAAATATGTTAGGTGAGATAACAAGCAAGGAGGAGTGGCGGCCACATATACAACCCAAGTGAGGTTTCACCCCAAAATCAATTGGCAATATTTAGAATAACTAAGAGGTATATATGTTCGAGCTATTCATTAGCTACCATCTTCTAACGAGCGACGATACATGACTCACATATATAGTTATATGCACCTTAACATTCTCCCCCTCAAATGTGAGCCAATAAGTAAACCTCGCCCCTCAAATTGAAAGGGGCAAATAAAAGAGCACCAAATCCTACAATAATTAAAGAACTCCCAAGTTAGTGGCATGACAAGGGATGATCGAAGCCTTTTTTTTCTTAAGCTCTATAGGGGATCACCATCGAGGGCCAAGGTGGCCGAATCTAGTACACCGAAAGAATAATGGTGTCGACGAGGTGGCATAGGTTGAAGCATGGGCTCTTATACTATATTTATACAATAGGTCTCCTGTGAGACGAGCCCAAAAAATAAACCAGCCCAACTACAAATTAAATAAAATATATAATAAAAGAAACTAAAAGACAACATTATTAAGGAAAAAAAAAATAGAAAAGTGTGTTAGACAAAGTGCGAAGTGAGAGAAACTGCAAGATTTCAAAAAAAAAAAAGGTAGATCGAAGAAGAATTGAAGAGGGAATCAACGGATCAAAGGTATTCTTTCTCCAAACTCTTAATCAAACTCTTAATATATGATTTAGGTTTCTATCTATTGTGATTTAAACATCCCATATACGTTAAACATCCGATTGAAATTCACACTAAACTGCAAATTCACAAACTTTTTTTTTAAAGAAGTTTGCGAATTTTTTATTCCTCCACAATGGGAAAAAAAAAGACATATGATTTTACAAAATAGAGTATCTCAAACTAGAAAATACGACTCTAGCTAGCAAGACTATCAATTACATTTCTCGGAGCATCCCCCTCAAACCAATTATAAAGTCTAACGCAAGTAATGCATTTTATCTTATTTACAACCCATTCCCTTGAGTGTTCCTCATCTCTGAATATCCTCTCATTTCTCTCGGACCATACCATATAGACAATAGCTCCCAGGGCACATTTCGTCCATTTTGTAGTCCAATGTCTTCTTCGTCCTCTGTCAGCAATCCACATAAGCTCTCTTTTCAAGCTCCAAATCCTTCTAGTGATGCCTAGCCAACCCAATATTGAATGCCAAACAGCACTGGAGAATTTACATTTGAAGAACAACTATGCACGACTCTCTTCCTCCATCTTGCAAAGAATACATCTATTGACGATGGCCATTCCCCTCTTCTTCATGTTATCAATTGTGGGAAGGCAGAGCTGTGTAGCCATATTAACTGTGAAGCTATGCTTAGGCACCACCACCCCATCCCAGACTGCTGTACTCTATTTTCTTTTAGGGTATTTCTATCTAAAGAACTCATATGCTCTCAAAATATGAAATTTGCCTCCTCTTACCCAGGACTTAATCAAATGCTCTGGGTCTTCAGTGTTATTGCATTTCTGCACAATCTCATCCCTAGCCCTTAGAATACTTCTCCAACTTTCTGAGGTTGTGCAAAATTCTTTAGCTTCCCACCAGTTCTTGCCTTTCATCATGTAGTGCTTGCACCATTTCTGCCATATCCCACCCTGTACTTCACAGAGTTTCCATATCCATTTAACCAATTGAGCTTTATTCCAAGCCAAAACTTCTTTTATTCCCATCCTCTGCTTCCCTCCTTGGTGCACAATAATTGTCCCAACTTTTGTAAACCATCTTCCTCTGATCATATCTAATACCCTAAAGGAAGTTTTTGCAGGCTCGCTTGATTTTCTTCAAAACGCCCATTGGGATAAGCAAACTAGCACTCCAACAATTTTCCATGCCAAAGACAATCGAGTTTATTAGTTGAGCTTTTCCGGCATAGGACAAAAATTGAGAAGTCCAATGATGGATAGAAGCTTCCAACTTTCTAATCAAGCCTTGATAATTATGAGAATTCAGTTTTCTTGCATGGAGAGGAATACCTAAGTAACGAAAAGGGAATTGACCTTCTGTGAATCCTGATTCTTTGAGGATGCTTTCCTTGACTCTGTTGCTTATTCCACCAAAATATATCTCTGTTTTCGTGGGGTTTGCGACTAAAACTGACATCCCTGCAAACTTGGATAGACAACCCATCACTACTTTAACTGATGGAAGATCTCCACTCGTGTAGATCATCAAATCGTCAGCAAAAGTTAGGTGAGTAAGTCTCATGTTGGCACACTTAGGGTGAAGAGAGAAGTTCTTCTAGTAAGGCATTTCTCTTAGGAGCCTAGACAACATTTCCATGCTCAATACAAATATGTATGGAGAAAGGGGATCGCCTTGCCTTAGACCACATTTACCTTGGAAAAACCCCTTATAGTTACCATTAATTTTCAAAGAAAACCATGGACTACTTATGCAAGCCATAATCCAATCCACAAACTGCTGCGGAAAATTCAATCCCTCCAACATACTCTTCACGAAGCTCCAGTTCAAAGAATCAAACGGTTTTTTTATATCAACCTTAATCGAACTTCTAGATGATATATTCTTCTGCCTGTAGCCTTTAACTAGCGCTTGTGAAAGCATTGTATTATCAAAAATACATCACCCTTTTATGAACGCAACCTGCTCCTCACCAATGAGTTTAGGTAAAATGATCTGGCGTCTATTGGCTAGCAACTTTGTCCCTGTCTTATAAAAGGTAGAGCAGCATGAGATTGATCTGAATTCAGACACACAAGCTGCGTTATCCTTCTTAGGTATCAAAGTGATCATGGTGCTATTTGCCTGCTTTGGCATCTTGCTTGTATGAAAGAATTCCTTAACAGCCTGAGTGTATTCCTCTTTGATCATTTCCCAGTTTTCTTTGAAAAATCCAGCATGAAATCCATCCTAACCTGGACTTTTATTAGAACTAATGTCGAAAAGAGTTTCTTTTATTTCCTTTTGAGTCACCTCATTCATAAGCTCCTGCTTATCCTCCTGACACACCTTAGGGCCATACTCAAATAATCCCTCATCAATTTTTTCCACCGGATGAGTTGAGCCCAAAGGATCTTTGTAATACTCAACAAAATCATCTATTATACCAGCTTGATCCTTGTATATGTCTCCGTTCATGTCGCGTCACTAATTTTTCCAATCATGCTCAGATGCTTTCTCTCTGAAATTCTTGCATAGAAATACTTAGAGCTGCAGTCCCCCTCTTTTAGGTGTTGAACCTTGGCCCTTTGGTATAACATGCTCATCTCTGCCTTTTTGAGTTTGAGATACTTCTCTTTGGCTGCTTCCACCTCTATATACAAGTCTGCAGTCATCCCACTCTGCAAATTCTCTTGTTTTCTAAGGAGATCTTTCCGGCATTCCTCAACTCTGTCAGATAGTTTAGAAAAATGGATCTTGTTCATACCTACTAGAGCTATCCTGACATTTTTGAGCTTGTGAAATAATTGCTGCACTTTACTTCCCCTGACCCTAATGTTCCATGCTTCTCTAACAATACTCTTGTATTTTTCATGACTTTCCCAACAGTTAAGATACTTAAAGCTTTTCCTAATTTTAGGAGGCTCAAGTACTCTCACCAGTATAGGGGAATGGTCTGACACCCCTGATGGCAGGAACTCTGCAAAGGAATTGGGAACATCTCTTATCCAACCACCATTAACTAAAGCTCTGTCCAATTTGCTCCAATTTCTAGCTGCTCCATCTTGGTTTGTTTGTCCAAGTGAAATAGACTCCTTGACCATTGATATCATCTAATCCACACTTGTTTAAGCAATCATTAAACTCAACAATATCAGAAATGATTGGTGGATGAATTCCCTGCTTCTCCTTACTATCCTTGATAACATTGAAATCTCCTAGAACAAGCCAAGGCTCATTCCCAGGATTTAAATTACATAGCTCCGTCCACAACTTCCTTCTTTCATCAGCGTCATTACTTGCATAGACTATGCATGAAATTCTTTATTTGATGTAATATGAAGCACCTTACAATGAACCAGTTGTGGATGTGCATGTTTGATAACCTTAAGCTGCTAACCTTTCCACACCACCCAAATTCTTCCATTCCTGTGGTGGTTATAAGTAGTAAATGACTTAGAACTAGAGAATTTCCTCTTAAGAATGCTACTAGCATTTCTTTCCTTCACCCTTGTTTCTAAAATCCCCATAATATCAATCTTATACTTATGTAACAGGCCCCTGACCTCCTGTTGCTTGAGGGCTTCATTTAGCCCTATGATATTCCAAGTTGAGACTATCATTGGAGTTGAGGGTCAGGTGGACCCCCTTCTCCTAGAAAGTCAACCTCCTCATCTGCCAGGACAATTAATCCCTCTCTCCCTATCTCTTTTCCTCATTCAACGATCCTTCAAAGTTGTTTCCAATATTAGTGGGAACTATCTGATGCTGAATCTTGCTCTTCCTTTTTGCTTGCTTTTTAGTCATAGTGATAAACCCCATTTCATGGTCAATTGGAGAATCATCTATGCCTATTTTATCCAGCATTTCATGTTTCTGTTCACGGGTGATTACCCTGGTCTCCCTTTCAGCCTGCTCATTTCCTGTCTCCGCAGAGATTTTTATGCCCAGAGTTTTGCCCCCTGGGGAGTCTCCTTCCCTATGAACCAGATCATCCAGAATGATCTGTTGTTGTGTATCAGTTATATCAGGGCCAGTAACCTGAGCAGCATTCCCCTCTATGTCAGCCTGCTTATTCTCCTTCACTACTGGCCTGTAAACCTTCTTCTGCACCTTAGGCTGCTCTTTCTGCAGTTTACAGCTCTGAATTTCATGCCCTATCATTCTGCACCCCTTACAGTAATAAGGGACCCATTCATACATTACTGTCTGCATCTGCTTACCAAAGTGTGGTGTGGTAATCAAGGGGCCTGAGGGTAAGTCTTTAGACACATCCACCTCAATCAATACTCGGGCATAAGCCAGTTTTTCTTTGTGAGTCGTCATGTAATCTGCATACAAAGGTTTCCCCAGTTTACTTGCAATCTTACTCAGTGCATTCTCTGACCAGTACCATGGCTCAAGGTCCGGGAACAAGACCCAAACTGGTACGGTACTAATCCTATCCAATTCTTGCGCAATCCCAGGTTCCCATTGTTTTGAGGATGAGAGTGTTAGATCCCATTCTCCATGGTCCTCCCTTTAGGACATTTGCCATTTCCTCTTTTGAAGCAAACCTGAAACTAAACCAGCCTTTCTTAAAATACTTCACATCAAGAATTTCGAAACCTTGCCAATTTCTCCCAGTAAATTTCTTCATCCCTTTTAGAGTTGGCTTAGTTCCGATTACATTCCCGACTAGAGTACTATTCCAAAAGGCAAGTTCATCTTCAATGTCCTCCATATCTATAACAACTTATTCCACAACCAGGTTTTCCTCATAATAATGCAAATCAATCCCTCTGTTAGGTTTGGTTTTAACCACCTCACTCCATGTTTTTGCCTGATTCTCATCATTAATCCCTTTATTTCCTGATTTGTCCCCATTTTTCTCCAATTCTGGAACAGGGACATTCTCAACAGGGGAAAGGGTTTGGGGGACATTTCCAACAATCTTACCACTAATTCCTTCATTCCTCTGTGAATTTACAATAGAGTTATGCTTTGATTGTGAATTCATACCCGATTTTGCGAATGCCTCCTCCAGAAGCTTGTTCAAGGTCGAAGGGTGATGTTCCTGTGCTTCTCCCTCCTCTGAGTTATTTTTCCTTCCACTACTAGTATCATTCTCTTGCTCTGACTCCGATGATTCGATTGGTGGTTTTTTGTAACACCCCGCATTTTTGGGAGCTTAAATTATTAAGGGTGTTACGTTTTGTAATGTAATTGAGGGGTTTATTAATGTTTTATTGGAATTCGATTGAATTGTTATGGGATTTCTGACTACAGAATTACATCAGAGGCTTCGTTAGTCTTTCGGATTAGGAACGGGTTTGTGGATTACGCAACTCACCTAATTATCTAAGCCCAAACCCGAGTTACTCTCATACCCATATACATATAATAAATAAAACCCTTGCTTTCTTTCTCAATCATTCGGCCTCCCCTCTCCATCTCTCTCCTTTTCGTAGCCTCCACCCGCAGAAAATTCCCAGCATCACTGTGTCAACTTCAAACACAAATAATTCTCTCATACGATCTCTAATTGGGGCTTGGTTGGTGGCGTTAGAACCGTGCTTTCGATAAAAAATCGGGAACATGTAGATCATGTCAAGATTCCATGGGATGCTCACTGTAGACATGTTTTAGTGGAGCTGTGTCTATCTACCCGAGAATCTGTTCCGCCCCTCGGTATTTGAAGGATTACCATCGAATCCTAAGAGATTCGAGGACGATATTTTGTGGAGATGTTCCTTACTCTAGAATTGACAATATATCCAAAATTGGTAAGGCCTAGATTTCTGTATCAAAAGTTACATTGGTTTTCGTGAGTAAACCCTAATTGTTATTCGTGGTTCATTGTGAAGTTGATTCCCGTCGCTCCGCTTGGATTTTGTGGACGAAATTTTGAGGAGAGGTTTATGACATACCCTGCTACGACATACTAAAATTTGGTGGTCATCCAATATCTGAGGTACATTTTATTCGTGTTTCTTTACCACTGTCTCTTTGTGGATCCGTTTCATATTAATGATAGTTGTGAGTTGTAAGACTTATGGTTACATCTTTTTGATTAGGGAGTTGTGGATTGAGTTTATAATTGGATGATTAAGGATTAGCGTTGTAAGGTAAGAACGTTGACCTCATAAGCTTGAGCTTCTTTCCGTACCATATAATCTTTCACGTTCATCCTTATTTCGAATCATTGCTCGTATTTTCTCTTTTGACTATCTTTTGACTATTGATATCGATTCTCTATTTTGATCATCTATTGAGCATCTATTGATTTCCCACGTTGACTATCTTGTTGATCATCTATTGGTATTCCTGTTCCGGCTTTGGCCGTTTATAGATCAAGCTACTATGCGCGAATAACGTACTTAAGACGGACTAAAGATGTATATATTGTATATATATATATATATATATATATATATATATATATATATATATATATATATAACTATATGCGTGTTATGATGTTTAAGCCACCTAGAGCGATTAACCTCTAATCAAGGTATATGTGTAGCTAGGCCGGAGATCAGCTACCGGTCTCCTAAATGACTTCCTCTTAGGGACAGTGCGTCCTACCGTCCCCCTAGGAGGGGTGTGCACACTCGGGTCTTTAGGATCGTTTTGTTTGCAATGCTCTAGTGTTGGATCGGCTTGGGGTAGGACCCTTGCGCAATAATTGATATAAATAATGCTAAATAAGATTATTGTGGTGATGAACACCCCCATTCGCGCTCTACACGACCCATGCTCTAAGCACACGAGTCGTGCTCAGTTCTTCGTTGTCTTGATTTCGTGGCGTAGTTTGTTCAGTACTTATTAGCTACGCGCCATTTTAAGGCGCGTATCTTATTTCCTTTTGTTTTTTTTTCTTACTCAGCCAGTGCTGACGTTCTTTGTTTTGGGTTGTGTCCCTATCCTATTCTGGGGCCTGTGTCATCCATTTGGTGGCGCAGTTGACAGGTTTGCAGATTGAGATGCATTGTATGGTTGAAGCGTCATTGCATGTTGGACGTTTTGATGAGTCGTCACATATTTGCAATGGGGACGATTTGTAGTTTATCTTTTGGTTTAATTTCTGATTTGTAGATTCAGCTAGAAGTCTTCCGCTGTCATTTGTTATTCTTGTTTATCAAGTTTGTTTTAAATTAGCCTTGCCGTTGACTTGGTAGTCAATGGCGGCATAACAATCCTTTATTTTTGTATTTAAATATAGCAAAAATTTAGGGGTGTTACAGTTGGTATCAGAGCATTAGGCTCTGGTTAGTTGAGTTTGCAAAACGGTTTTAAACCAATTTGATGAAATGATTTTTAAAACTTGGGGGATTTGTTGGGTGCATTCATACGCATGCTATGTGCTACGTGCTACGTGCTATGTGTTTCTTGTACTACACCACAGAGTTATGGAGTTGACTTTTGAGTTTATGACTTGAGCTACGTAATAAATACTACGGATGAGTACTACACTAAGCTACGTAGTTGGTGACTCATTTTGAGAGCACCACTTTGGAGATAATATTAGATATGGATCGAATTTAGATGGCACTTTGGGTTACAATTTTTGAGGACAAGTTGATACGATTAACTTCTTCATATTGTAGTCATATTAATTGGTAAGTAATGTTGAGGTGTTGAAAAAAAAAAAGTTTTATTTGAAAGAAGTTGAAATTAGTACGAGTTAAGTAAGATGGTGATGATCCTTAAGGTTATATTAAAGAATGTATTTGATGATATTAGAAACTTGCTTATTTAATGTCTATCGTTTTCCAAGTTTTGCCTTTAAAGATGAGATATGAAATGGAAAGCGTCAGATAAGTGCGTGCGATATACTGTTAAACCAAAGGTTTTTGAATCACCCATTTACTTCCTCTTTTCCTATCCATAATACCCATGCTATGGTTAACCCTTTAGACATAATAACTCACGCTACTCCACCTTACAATGTCACCTCTAATAGGTAAGAAACCTTGATTACCTTAAAGGAAAGGTGAAAGTTGGAGAAGAAAATAGTAATGGTGAGACAATAAGCGAGTCAGGCATACGAGAGTTTAGACGATTCCGTACATTATTCCTCATTTTATTACATGGGTTATATGATAGGAATCATTTTCGAGTACACTACTTTGTTGATTGCAACTGGGAATGAGTGAAAGAAATTGATATATTGATTTGATCAACGACTATTATGGATGATGGGTTAAGAGCAAAAGAAGCCTTATATGACATTGATCATAATCCCGATTTTTGGAACCTGAGTATTGCCTTTCTTGTTGAGTGATATTCCCTGGGCATTATTATGAGGAGACTAATCTTTGGATTTATTATCCACGTCATTATTTTTAATATATGATAGTGGCAACTTATTTTTTTTAGGATTGTATGTTTTGTTTACTCGCCCTTTTAGTTGGAGTTCCGTTACTGCATAGTTTTGAATAGGGGACAATACCCCTAAGTTATATTAGGAATAAAGACGTTGATGCAACTATATGCTAATTGTGTGTCATTAGTGAGTTTATGGCATAGTCTATTCGATTTCTATTTGTCCTTTTGTGCCGTGGAGCTACTGATCTCGGCTCGATTCGTGCACCTCTGGACACGAGTTGTGTGTCTCAAACCGCGTCGCTAGCGCACAACCGCGCCCGCGGTCAACAACGCGAACGTACGACAAGTAATCTGCATACTTTCCGTGCCCGCGGCTAAATATTCGCGCCCGCGGTTTAACACGGCAAAGAATCTACATGCTTTCCGTGCCCGCGGCAACCCTGCAGCACCTGCGGAAAAAAAAAAGGAGGTTCCAGAAAAGTCAGTTTTCAGCGAGACGAATAACTTACTGGCGTCTGTTTCAGTTATTTATTGTTTTCTACCTTATTACTCTCTGTCGTTTACATCAGGGCGTAAGCTACCTAAGATGTTGTTTTATACTGCTAATTTGATGTGTTATTATCATTAGAAGATGGTGTGGGGAAAGTTCTAATACCAAGGGATGAGGAGTTGGCAGAATTTTGAACCTTATTATGTGGATTTCTGTTGGAGGTCACGTGATCAAAGTGATGGACATTATTTGATTTATAAAGAGCAATGATGCTCGAATATATAGTCGGGAGTTAGCTACTAGATATGGAGGATAAAATTCTCAGGTAAGGATGGACTGATTGGAGGAAGAAGCAACTTTAAGAGATCATACGCACTTGCTCTAACGTACTTACTATAGCTTATGGTGTAAAGAAGATAAAGTAAAATGGATTTAAGAATTTCTCGATGACGCTGATGGTTAACGAAACTATCTGACTCATGGGATGACTCAGTCATATGATAAATGGTTATGATGCGTCATCTAATGTGCTAGAATGATGTGTCAGGTGATCTCGTGCTCGTTTGATATCTACATGCTGAAATCGCGGTATGACTTGAGTGATGCGAAGACAAAAAAAATGAATTATTTTGGGGATTCTTAGCACTAAGGTATATCAGTAAGAAGCAAAGGACAGCCTACTGTGCTACAACAATGACATTTTAAATTTTAAAGGCTACTGTACCATTTATGAATAATCTATTGGACATTGAAGCTATACTTACTAAATTCATTTACAACCACTACTGGACTTTGAGATTTTATGATGAATGAATTGGGCATAAGTTTAGTAACGGAAAGATTTACATATATAAAGGACAAGTCAGTTCGGTGTATGCACATTAGTATTGCACGATTTATTGGGATGGACGCCAAGTCACCTGTTGGCTACGAGAATAAGGCATGGTGAACGTACTGAACTTAAAGTACCTTATAGATTCAAAATCTTGACTTTACTATGGTATTGAGGTGGATTATGGATTTGACATTGATCTATGTCTTTCGAGATCTATTAACTAAAGAGGATTATTTTAAGGACATGTTTACCCTTACCAAATTTAGCTTCTAAGAGTGCAATTTGGTGCTCTATATGATATAAGAGTCACTATGATTCGGCGATGGACTTCATAGATTAAAATCTTAGCGTTGATGGTCTAATGGTATATATTGGTTGAATCATAGTTGATTGGTGGATAAGTTGAGCTGGAGAATGGAGTGGTATAGTAATCAGCTGGTTCTATGGTGTCGAGTTGATAATACTTGAAGTGCAATGAACAAAATGAGAGGACAGTGCTAATAGTGATAAAAGCTTATGTTTTCGAAATAATCATCAGATGGTTTTGTACCTTGTATTGGTAAAATTTCTCAGGGCCGTCTATCTTATTTGTAAATGATTTTGGGTCCAAATTACTTAATAAGCTTGAGTTGTGAATGTTTGGTGGTAGTTGCAAGATTTTGGATCTATTTTATTAAAGTGTGATTTTGGTCATGCTAAGGCTAAGAAAATTTTCCTGGGTTGATAATGTTACTCGTGGGAGTAAGTTGGTTGAATATAAGCGTATCTCGTGATAAAAACATTGTTTTATTCCTTAGAATACCCGACGCTCGTAGTACAATAACTTGGGATATAAATAGTAGGACGTTGTGGTTTTGTCAATGGGCTAAAGAATGTTTCTTGGAATGTATTGGGTTAAATGAGTATGGACGAATAAATATTTCATGGGTTCAAAGTTAACTGGATGGAGTTGATGAATAAAGAAAGATGTGATGTTAGTTGATCAAACACCTTATATATGAAGGAAGTCGAAGTCTAGATAATAAATCTATTGGTTCAAAAAAAAAAGTATGTAAAGAGGGTTGGCAAGGAGCCAACAAGGGAATACTAAGGATGCCCGGAATACAATTATGAAAACCAATCAAGACATAAAGTTAATGTTAAATTGCTTGACAAGATTGATTCGAGGTATACGTTGGTAAGAATGGGGTTTTTGGATCAAAGAATAGTAAAGCTTTCGTTGAATGTCTAAGGCAAACGAGTATGACTACATCTTGATGTTGCTAAACGCGACTAAGTGCCTTCGACATGACACTAAGGTTTTCTTGTGGGGTTAGAAAATGATCGCCAAGAATTTCAAATAGAAAGGGACTATGTTCATATGGATTGACGGGTACGTTGAATTTTTCAGGTTACAAAGTCAATACAAATCAGATAAGTAAAGTCGGTTTTTAGGTAACCCAATGAGTAAGAGGAAAATTGTCTGCTGGAGATGGTTATGTTGATATATATAGTCATTAATCGTGGAAACCACAATTTTAGTAAGAGGTCAATCGAGGAAATTGAAATATGACATCCTATGGGATTAGTTGAATGCATCGATAATTATGTGATGACAAGTTTCAAGGTCAAAGGTTCATATAAGGAGTTTGACTGAAAGTCGTATCGTCGGACAACGGTAGTTGCTAACATGGAAGGTTTAATTATTTGATGAATGGTCTTCTAGTCCACCAAATGGAGAATAGAGCTCTAAAAAGCCTTATGTGTGATAAAAAAAAAGGGGGTTCTACTAGACGGGAAAATATGGTTTACGAGTAATGACAATGTCTTGTTGTGGTGAATTGTTAGTACTGATCAATTATTATGGAGATGTAAATGGAGGTTAAAGACTTGCGAGATCTATGTATACTCGCAATTACACTACCAAGGATGATGACTTGAATGTTTAAGACGTAGATGGACAAAATCAAGTCATTCGGTTGAAGTAAGAGAGTTCATGGAAGCAAAATCTGCTCCCTACATGTTTTGAACTTGGGTGGAGAAGGAATAACAATGCAAGCTTGACCAACTAGGCTACAACATCCAACCTGCTAGACAAATGGGATATGAAGCTAGGTATCGGTTAGTTGCACGTATGCATTGAGTAATAAGGGTATGCAAGTTTCAATCATTTGAGAGTTGAAATTTCAAATGCATGTATAGGGTGGTCTCGACACCTATTGGTATACTGAGCAATATTTCACAACACTTTTGGAGATGAGAACGCTTTGACACGAGTTTGACATGCGAAATGTAAATGAAGAGGTTCGGAGCACAGAAGATCACAATAAAACTCTTTGGTTGATATGAAAATGAGTAAAGGATGGTAAATGGTTACGAGTTCGAATCGTCAGCCGGTTTCAGGAAAGGTCGGTTTTAATGACATGTTCTATGGTTATCGATGACATATTATGTTAGAAATGCATTGAATGTCCAGGATTTGAATCGCTAAGAATTCATGAAACTACAATCTAAGGGAATCGTCACCAAGTATGGTTGACTTGTGGATAAGAAAGAGAATTAGGAATACTGCGACAAAACCTTGCAATGCGTTACCAAGGTGTGAAAAATAATGCAAGTGAAAAGTGGATTTAAAGTTCGAATTAGTCACACTGGTTTGAATTGAGTACTTTTGGTTCGAGGGCGAACCTTTTTTTTTATGGGGGATGAGAACCACGTGCGTTCCTTTTCGCCCTAATTTTTAAGAACTTATGTTTATTTTGTCACTATATGATAAAATTTATGATAAACCTTGTCTACCTAATTGGTGCACTTGTAGTGCACACGTACTTGAGTTGTGCATCGCAGTTCCACACGTTATTTTGTTCGTGCATTAACGTTGCACATGTCATATTATTTGGCATCGTTTCGTGCCAATAGTTAAACTTATTATAATTGCGCGCTATTCCTTCCTGGAAATGCATTAATGGGATTTCTGGTTACAGAATTACATAAGAGATTTCGTTAGTCTTTCGGATTAGGACCGGGTTTGTGGATCACGCAACTCACCTAATTATCTAAGCCCAAACCCAAGTTACTCTCATACCCATATACATATAATAAATAAAACCCTTGCTTTCTTTCTTAATCATCCGGCCTCCCCCCTCCATCTCTCTCCTTTTCGTAGCCTCCACCCGCAGAAAATACCCAGCATCGCTGTGTCAACTTCAAACACACAAAAATCTCTCATACAACCTTTGTTTAAGTTGTGGTTGGTAGCGTTAGAACCGTACACTCAATACGAATCCATAGACATGTGGATCATGCCAAGATTCTATCAGATGCTCTCTGTAGAAGTGTTTTAGTGGAGTTGTGTCTATCTACTCGAGAACTGTTCCGCTCCCTCGGTATCTTGGTGATTACCATTGACGCATAAAATATTGTGGGACGAGATTTTATGGTGATATTTATAACTCTGGTTGTAACAACATATCCAAAATTGGTAAGGCCTGTATTTGTATATCAAAAGTTATATCATAATGCGTGGGTAAACCCTAATGCATGTTTATAGTTCAGTGTGAGGTTGATTCCCGTTGATCCGCTTGGATTTTGTGGACGAAATTTTGAGGGGACGTTCCTGATATAATCTTTAATGACATACTAGAATTTGGTATTCAACCCATTCCTTAAACGTCATTTATGCCTGTTTCTTTGCTACTGCTCTAATTTGGGTTCTTATTCAATTAGCGTCATTCGTGGTTGTAATTAGGGTTGATGGAGTAAAGGATTACGATTTATGACTTAAAGGATTGGGTATGATTGATTATGGGAAAAGATGATGTTAGAGTAGAAAGGAGAAATGGATTAGCGTTTAAGGTAAGAACGTTATCCCTCTAAAGTTGAGCATGTTTGTATTGTTCAAATTCATGATCCTTGTGATTCGTTCATCTCTTATTGCTTACCCATTGTTGTTCACTCATAATTCTTGAGCTTCATACTTGCGCATATGTATACTATCTTGTGTGGCTACGCCACCCCTTGTTGTTGATTCTATATCGTTGTTCCGGCTACGGTCGTTTATAAATTGAAAAGCGCAAGCACAAATAATGTACTTAAATGAAAAACTGAAAGTATATCGAAAGAACGAAATGATAAATGAAACCCATCTAGAGGGACGGACATAGGAGCCGTCACTACATCATGAGGATGTGGCTTTTGTTTGAACCTCTGATCAAAGTTGTATTGTGGGTCGGAGATCAGCTACCGAACCCCTAATAGACTTCCTCCTAGAGGTGGTTTCGTCCTACCGGCCCTCTAGTGAGGGGTGTGCACACTCGAGTCATTAGGTTGCGTTACTATGTAACTCTAGATGTGGTAGTCTTGGGGTAGGACCCTTGGCTTGTCTTTCGGGAACTCACGGAAGTCCTCGAATAACGTATATTATTGACAAAAGAATTGAAAGAAAGACTAATCGAATTACGTTTTAGGCAGCCCCGGGCTGACCTTTGCACGACTCGTGTAATCCGACACACGAGTCGTGTCCACAGTTGCCTTTGCTCTGTCAGTTTCTAAACTAAGCACGAGTCGTGTCCACTGTTTTGTTGTCTTCGTCGCTTGGCGTAGTTTGCTCAGTTATTTGTAGCTACGCGCCATTTTATAGCACGTATCTTACCTTCTTTTGTTGCTCTCTCTTTTCTTACTCAGCCAGTGCTGACGTTCTTTGTTTTGGGTTGTGTCCCTACCCTATTCTGGGGCCTGTGTCATCTTTTTGGTGGCGTAGTTGACAGGTTTGCAGATTGAGATGCATTGTATAGTTGAAGCGTCATTGCATGTTGGACGTTTTGATGAGTCGTCACATATTTGCATTGGGGACGATTTTAGTTTATCTTTTGGTTTAATTTCCGATTTGTAGATTCAGCTAGAAATCTTCCGCTGTCATTTGTTGTTCTTGTTTATCAAGTTTGTTTTAAATTAGCCTTGCCATTGACTTGGTAGTCAATGGCGGCATAACAATCCTTTATTTTTGTATTTAAATATAGCAAAAATTTAGGGTTGTTACATCGTCCTTCGATCGTTTTTTCGACACACCAAACACTTGAAGTGTTACAACAAACTGAAGTGCTTCACATTATAAGCACACCACATATAAAGTGAGTTACGAGTGTTGTAAAGTTTCGTAAAGATAATTTATAAAATAAGTAGTTGTTACGTACGTGCGAAAAGCGATATTTTATTAGCGAGGTTCTATCGGATTAAGTCGTCGTCACTTAACGTAACCAAGGTATAATTCTTAAACTATTACGAAATTATTATCGTTAGACAACGCCGTCAATATTTTCGTACACGTTTTCAATAATTGATTAACCTTGTGGCGAATAGTTATTACGGTGCAAGTAACTCCGCGGAATTACCCCAGTTTGTGAACGTCACCGTATTAAAAACTAACCGAAGAGTAAAATATGTTAATGGTAAATAGTAAGTCCATGATTAAAAAGTAACCCGGCGGAATTACTCCAGTGGTGAAAATAATCTTAGAGTGAATAGTTTCCACTAAAGGACGATTAACAATTTGACTAGATAAACGCCACTTTTAGAATTCGGACGTCGTTGGACCTTTGGACAGTAAATTAGTGGGAAAATAACCTATATAGTCGGAATAATAAGTAATCTTAAATAATAACTTACACGATTTTTATTACTTAGAGCGAGCAAATGCACAGAAGGATCCTCACGGCAATTCAAGAATCAGGTAAGGGACTTTCTTCTGATTTAGCTTATATTATTATTTTTCGTATACCCTATAAATGCTTATTTTTGAAAGAGGATCAAGTACTGTGAAATATGAATATTTTCTAAACTACTTTTGAATTGTGGTTAGTTATATGTTCTGGCTAACTGTGAACTGAGAATATCCGTCTGGCCCTGCCAAGGGATTAAACTGGCAATGACTGAGAACTTCCGAACTAACCAGAACTATTACTACCCTCTATTGAGAATTATTGTATTATGATTATTATTTATTATCTGTCTTACTGTTTTAGCACTTGCTTGATCCGGTTAAATTAGAGATTGTCTTTTACTGAGCTGTTGAGCTCACCCTCTTAATAATAAACTATTTTTCAGGTGACCATCACTAGCTTGGAGTGGGAATTTGAGTGAGATACCCGTACCAGTTTAACCTTGTAATTCTGTTAGATGGCGATTATAGCTGCCTGTATATTGATTGTCGGATGTATAATACTTTGTAGCATTTGTTTTGGCCCATCAACGATAGATGAATGACAAAGGCTTAGCCTACTCTTGTGGTTACCCGTCTGTTATGTTCCAATATTCCTTTTGGGGGTGACAGATTAAGTGGGATCAGAGCAATAGTTCGACCCTAGGAATACGTCAAAGAACAGAGAGATGGGTGGATTTGGATAATGGGAGGCTTATAATTAGAAAAGTTATAGTTTGCACCATATAGAATTTATCGTCGTTTTCAACGATAACTTAGTCGTGATGTTTAATTAATCCGCAGACCTGGAAGGATTATTTGAATCCTAGAGAAAGAGTTTGAATTATAGAAATTGAACCAAGAAGCGAACATTTACTCCAAGGTGTAGTTTTGTATTTCAAGTACTAGTCGTGCGCTTACAAGGAAATCGAAAGATTGAAAAACGAAATACTACACTTTTATTTATAGCAAACTATCAACTAGAATTTCGTATAACAAATAAACGTTATTAGAAATATTATCATAAGGAGACCGGCCATGTTCAAAGCCCAGAGCACTTCATCATCTGTTAGCTTAACACCCATGTTGCGCATAAGATAAATAGGGGTAACGCTTCAAATGTCGTACTTGTGACTTGGCAAAAGAAAGGCGGGGGACTGGGAGTAACGATGAAGGCCACGACGACGGTTGCGAGGATGATGGACAAAGAGATTGAAGCGGAGGAAAAGAAAGAGAAAGTTTGGTATAAGAGGAGGGTTGGAGGTTGGAGTGTCGGTCGAGGATCTTATAGAGAAGAGGGAGCAAAAGTTTTCGGGATTGGAGCGGGGGAAGCGGAGAAAAGAAGAGGGGGGGACGGTTTTCGTCGTGTCAGAAAAGCGTCAAAAAGGCACCGTTGCAATAGTAGAAGATGGGGGAGACTCTAACTCCTCGAAGTGATCGCAAGGAAAGAGAGAGCTAAGTTCTGCCATTAGTGTAGCACCCCTTAAACCATCTTGAAGGCTATGACGAAGGGAAACTTCCCAGCAAGGTAAGCACATGAGGTAAATAATATCACATAGCTGTGATTCCACTTTTGAACGAAACACCTCCAAACTTGCTAAGTAAGACTTGAATTGAGGAACATCTATTAGTATTTCCAACTCTTTTATCTCAAACTTGTGTGCCAACCGTAACCCCTTTTGGAATAATGACAAAACAAAGAAAGAGAATGATTGATTCTTTGCTCTTGCACTAATTCCTGCATTCCATGCACCATCAGAAGGCCGTAAGGTCAAACCACCTGTGAAACTTTGGGGGCTTTCAAATAGAATAGCGATAGAAAGGGTATGTGGTGACGAATCTTCTGATATCCAAGGGGCAGATGAAATTTATCTTGTGAGTCTATCAACAAACGCAAAGAAAGCTTTTCGGCCCAATGACCAAACGGACACATGTAAGTTGTACAAAGAGAAGCCCGTTGGAGGTAGCCAATAGATAAAATCTTTGAGCGACTGCTCAAATTGATAACTACCACCCATTGTTACCCTTAGACGACCTATCGAGGTTAAGTCTATTGGATTGGGCCATTGGAAATTCGCCGAGCTAAGCTTAGGACCTTTGCCCTTACGAGGTATGGTACCGGCTAGTAGACAAGTGGGACGGGCATAAACAACCAAGTTTAACATGCCATTAGCAAGATGATTAATGGCACAAAAACAATGGTTACTCCACATGAGTATCAAAGGCGGAATATTCTCTTTTTGAGGAAATAGACTGTATTCTGTGAAAGTAATTTGGGATGATACCCTTTGAGTGATTTCAGTTTTTTGGTAAGACTACCAAAATAGCTGAAGGATAATAAACTCTAGTCATCACCTTTAGTTGGAGAATAAGAAACTCTTCGGACCAGGATCGTGCATTGCAAACTAAAAGTCTGAGTACACATGCATGATAACTACTAGGATTTGCAGATAGAATTCTAGACAGTGTGATCTGTATTGGACACCGAGATAGATGGAGCGGAAATAAAAGGAAACGTTAGGTGCATAGATAAAGCAAACACCTTATCATCTGCAACAAATAGATACGCTAGGGAATAAGGGTCTTGGAAAGAGTAATTTTGAGGGCAATCACCGACTAAAATAGGTAGTGCATGTTGAGGAGGTGATTGATGTGTCCGCTCATGAGCTTTAGAAACCTGGAGAGATAATTCAAGATCAATTGGTGATGAGGGACGTGTGTTTTGAAGTTTATCCAATTGAGCGTTTGGAGAAAGATCAATGAAATCTTCTGGAATATACCAATTGAAATCGGGTTCTCTCGAAAATTCTTGCTCATTTAAGCTTTGGCTTTGGTTAACGACATTCATGTTTAGAGGAAAGTTTGAATTTAGAACTGGGTTGAGTTGCGTAATTGGTAGGAACGTATTCATCTTAAATTGGCGATAAGGGAAACTTGTAGAGCACATAAAAAAATTCGGCGTACTTTACGGAAGACAAAAACAAAACTCCATAAGGTAGAGTATAAAAGACACATGGATGGATATGCCCAACTCGGGCATTAGACCAGACATATAGTGACGTTAGTACAGTTTATAACATGTAGTTGTAAGGAGTTTATGCCGATACAAACGGGTGACTAGTATTGGGCAACATATCTATAAAGGGTAGATAGTGAAGAACCCCTTTTAGAAGACAAAGGATTTTGTTGTTGTTGTCGCCAAGAAAATGCGGCGTATTTTGGGCAAAACTCGCGTGCATGACAGAATATGTACAACCCTAGTTTTGGAGTTATCCCTCACTCAAGATTTAGTAACAGTCACACGGAACTACCTAAACACAAGGAAACATGTCTAGAGCATGTGTATTGAAGTTATGAGGGAAGAGTGGTCATCCGATAAGATTTTATCAAGAGTAACATAGAAGCGCCAGTGATACCCTCCTTCTGATCGATTGAATGAAAAGGAATTGCGACACTTTGGTGTCGGGTTATCGTTGGTGAAATCAAGAAATAATTTTAGGGTTCCTTGTTAATCTTGTGAAAAATAGAGAACCATGCAATTAGACAAAAGAGTTATGCTAAAAATAAGAAATATGGAGTTAGAAGATAAAGACAATAACTACTTTAGGACTAAGCTTACAAATTTGGAGTCCTTATGAAACACAGTCAAGGATTTGTTGTCACAGGTTAAATCTTTAATGGTTAATACAACAAATGAATTATGAGACTTTGAAATTGCCAGGTTACATTTTAAAGGATACATATTATGAGAGGACATATGAGAGCTGCCCGGTAGAAGAGTTGCATTGATAGAAAAACACGAGACACGGATTTCCAGGAAGGATATAAGGCGTATCTCAAGGTCTCTCCAGCAAGAGAGGTGTACAGATTCAGAGTTCGAAGGAAATTAAAGTCCACAATCTTTTTTTTTTGGCTCATATGAAGTACTCGAAAAGGATGGGAAGGTTTCATATCGATTGACTCTACCACCAATCTTGTAAGGAATTCACAATGTGTTTCATATTTCCATGCTCAAGAGGTTTGCTCAACCAGACGAGCAGATAGTCGAACTTAGACCAATCCAACTTAGCCTGATTTAAGTTACGAAGAACAACCACTGAAGATTTTGGGCCAAGAAGTTAAGGTATTAAGGAACAAGACTATTCCGTTTGTCCAAGTGCATTGGTACAACCACCACGAAAGAAAAGCCACTTGGGAGAAGGAAGCAGACATGAGGGGGAACTATCCACACATGTTCGAACCATGATCCTGTGAGTTTCGGGACGAAACTCTCTTTTAGGAGGGAAGGATGTAATGACCCTCCTTTCCTATTAAGCTTCTGCAAACAAGAATAGTAGGAGGATGTTGGATAGTAGTAGGGACAAGGGAAAGGAGACAAAAGGGATAAGATGAAACTTGGGTTTTGCGTAAGAGTGAAAATGTTGGAATCAAACGAAGTGGACAAAACCAAAGGGGAAGCAGCAAATCACAAGCTTGTCTTTTCCCCTAGTTCTTAGGGTAGCCTTGGGAAATCAATCCCCTTGGACAGTAAATTAGCGGGCAAATCAACTATATAGTCGGAATAATAAAGTAATCTTAAATAATAACTTACGTGATTTTAATTACTTAGAGCGAGCAAACGCACAGAAGGATCCTCACGACAATTCAGGAATCAGGTAAGAGACTTTCTTCTGATTTAGCTTATATTATTATTTTTCGTATACCCTATAAATGCTTATTTTTGAAAGAGGATCAAGTACTGTGAAATATGAATATTTTCTAAACTACTTTTGAATTGTGGTTAGTTATATGTTCTGGCTAACTGTGAACTGAGGATATCCGTCTGACCCTGCCAAGGGATTAAAGTGGCAATGACTGAGAACTTCTGAACTAACCAGAACTATTACTACCCTCTAGTTGAGAATTATTGTATTATGATTATTATTTATTATCTGTCTTACTGTTTTAGCACTTGCTTGATCCGGTTAAATTAGAGATTGTCTTTTATTGAGCTGTTGAGCTCACCCTTTCTATAATAAACTATTTTTCAGGTGACCATCACTAGTTTGGAGTGGGAGTTTGAGTGAGATACCCGTACCAGTTTAACCTTGTAATTATGCTAGATGGCGATTATAGATGCCTGTATTTTGATTGTCGGATGTACAATACTTTGTAGGATTTGTTTTGGCCCATCAACGATAGATGAATGACAAAGGCTTAGCCTACTCTTGTGGGTAGCCGTCTGTTATGTTCCAATATTCGTTTTGGGGCGTGACATATTTGTTCAATTAGTGTTCCTGTAGAGATTGTATTTGTTCTACTATCAAAGTATTTAGTGATTGTAAGAAGGATTGTAAATTTCAATTTTTAATTTTCTAATTAAAAAAACTATTACATTGGAATTCCATTGCTTCAGTAACTTCATATTTGGTTGTAGATGATAAGCTACATGTGATTTAAATATTTTTGATTTGCAGTTTTCAATATTGAAATCATTCACAATTGGTTATAGAATCATATCAAATGAAAATGAAAATATGCAAATGGTTTTTTTTATACAACAACTTCAATGGGATGTTACTATATATTTGTAGACTTAGTACATATTAGTTTTATTTAGTATATTTTTGTTACTATTCCAATGATGTTTGATTTAGTCCGAAATCAAATCACTTAAAGACTTACAGAATTGTTTAAGTTAACATAGCTTAACTAAAAAAAAAACTACAAATGTTCTCTTTTCTCTTCTACACTATAACAACATTTGATCAATTAGCTAACTAAGGAGATCTTCATTGTGATGGTTTTATCAAATATTTGGCAGAATTTGTAGGTCTATGACAAAAGAGAATAATTTGTTATCATAAGTTAAGGTGACCATTTTAGGGGGATGAGGACGAGTTGCAGGATCTTCGTGACACGTGTTGGTGGGGGGTTTCTGGTGATTGAAAAATACGTACAGGTCGAGATGGGAAACTAAAAAACTTGGTTGAATAGTTAAACTGAATTCAAAAGAGATAGTTGGTGGGTCCGGCACGGGGCAAGTAGCAGCCAAGAGATCGGTGGATGTGGACCGAGGGTGGGGGGAGAGAGGGTAGTAAAGGCATGGAGAATATATGTCATATGTGAATTTTCATATTAAAGACAAAGGTTTCATTTGAGAGAATAAGATATTGGATACTCAAAAAAGGCATATCCGCTAACAAAATTTCAAGTATATGATTCATATTATAACTATTCCATTTAAACTAAGATAGCCACGCTAAAATGATTTCTTATTCGGTGAGTTCATTGTGTGGTATTGTCTTGTAATTCTTAATATACGATAAATTGTCACGTTTTCTCCCCAAAGAAAATGGGCACTCTAGTTTTCGTCATGTGGGATGAGAACACGCGTTTATATCCAAATACAACAAAATAGAGTTCATTTGGGATTGATGATCCTCTATTTTATTTTATGTTCCACTCCATGGACCCTTTCAATCAGATTTTAAAAATCTATTACCTTTAGATTGTTTATAGGCAATTGATTGAAAATTTAGATTGAAAGAGAGATGATTATATAGTTACTCTACACGTGTTTTAAAAGCATTTTGTTATGGATAATCACTACATACAATTAAGTAGTCTTGGCAAAAGTGACCCGAAACCCGACCCGAAAATTTTAACCCGAAATGAAATTACTCGTATTTGACCCAAACCGATTACACCTGACCCGAACCCGACTATCACCCGGAGTTGACCTGAACCCTTAATGACCCAAATTGAACTAGCCCAACCTGATTATCACCCGAACCCGAATAAACACGTACTAAATTGACTTGAACTTTACTTCCCCATACTATATGTCTAACCTTTGATTTAGTGATACAAACAATTCGCGCAAATCAATTTTGTATAATTTAAAGTGAGCGTATTCTAAGGTATAATGTTCCTATTATTCAAATGAAACGAGTATCTAACCACTTGATTTAATGTTTTCCATCTAGATTTGGTCAATCAATCAAAAATAAAGGTAAATAGTACAAATCTAATCATGTATCGATTCTTCAACTAGACCCGAATTAACCCGACCCGAGCTTACCCGAATAATTTGACCCGTACCCGAATTGACCAGAAGTGGCCCGAACCCGACCCACCCCGGAGTGACCCGAATTTGATAGTGCACCCGAATTGATTCGGGCCGAACCAACCTGACCCGAACCCGGCCCTAGTGACCCGTTTCTCAGGTCTACATACAAGATATTGAAAATGAACACGACAACTACATACAAATTGTTGTATAAAAGATCGCGACTCTCATCTTCATGTTCAGAAAATTCCCCCTCATCAATTTTCCTTCAATTTTGGAGTACAAAAAGAAAAGTTGCAATTTAGGGTATACATAGCAGTCCCGTGAGTTCACGGGGTCCAAAACTAGTTTCAAATGATTTCTTAAATTATTAAACAATAAGAGTATAATATACTGCACCTTTAATTAATTTTACTACAAACTAAGTGTAGACAATTTCTTAGAGTTTTTTTGTTTAACACTACCTTAGAAAACGAACATTTCGTAAAACACTCCCATTTAAAAAAAAAATTGTCTTACACTCATTTATAGAATGTACTATATGTGAAATACTTTCGAGATTGCTTTCGGGCAAAAAAAACAGTCAAGTTTCCGGCATTGATTGCATGGAACACATGAATTTTTGTTGATCTCCGCGTCGGAGTAAAAACGACTCACATGTGAGTGGTGGAAAATAATCCACATTAAAGATATAGAAGATTGAAAACTAGTTAGTTTATAAGGTGGTGAGTTACTGTTCATGTACCCAATTGATTTTAGTATGATATTGGCCCACGACCGCTCTAACGTACGAGTTCCTTTCTTCATTCCAATCAAATGGTCTCTACACCCCTTCCCTAACAAGTAACAACATCGAACATATATATTTGACTTTATCATAGCAATCATCTCGAACTTGTAGCTTTCATATTCAATTTACACATGCATTATATTGATGTATATAGCCCTCAAATCATGTTTTACAAATTTCTTGATTGTGTAAAATTAAGATTCTACGACATAGTCTACGTCAAGTCTTTAGCATTCCTTACAAATAATTAAGCATGCCAAACAAACTGATATAAAAACCAAAAAATTGACAGATAAAACGCAAAGTACTCTAAGAAAATTCCAGCATGTGTTGGTTTCTAGCCATAAAAAATGAAAGACTTGAGCTTTATAGTCAAAAATAATAAAGGTGAATGAAACAAGACGAAATTATTCAGAGTACATGCTTGAATATTACATTGACCAGCAAAAATCCAAAATCCACTAGATAGATTTTGAAAACGTGAATGAGCATCCTATACACAGGTAGTGAATTGAAATTTCATATATATGCACTTGCAATTATGCATGATAGTAATGCCATAATGGCTTATGCAAGGATATTATGCACGGAAGTGGCTTCGGATTATTATTGCACTCACTCCGTTTTTCTTGCTTGAAGGTAGGCTCGAGAATAGCAATATATGTAAAAATGTAAAATCAAGTTATTTTAGATAAAGATGCAACTTTTTAGAGACTCTTAATTACGAGGATTATGTAGTAGACACGATAGGATTATAGAAATTTACGTTCCCATTAGTCATTTGTATCAAGACTCATATATATTAAAAACTTGGAATCAGATTATTGTTTACATTCTGTCTAGACAATTTAATGACAGACTTCCTTTCAAAAAAAAATTAATGAGAGACTTTAGTTCTTTTAACTTTTTAAGTTAGAAAGTTAATTAGTTGCCACCAATAATAAGCAACGTGTCTAATGTATGTTTTGGGTCGTCTCAACTCACTTTTCTCACCCTTGTAGCCCAACAACGATATATACTCTAGTACATGATCATCGACGTAGCATCGTTAAGTGGCAGGAGAATCATGTAAAGGTTTGCTTGTCTTAATTAGACTAATACATGTGTAGATAACATAAACCACCCATTGGTTGAAGTGGGAAAGTTTGAAAGTAGATTCACAGAAACATCACATTCTTGATGATGGATTAAAAATTGTACTAGAAAACACCACATTCTTGATGAACTAAGATGACTTGGATGAGGGTGATTAGAAGTGATATGAGCTTTCTAGGGTTTGAGGAGAGTATGGTGTTGGATAGGGCGAGGTGGAGAGACTCTATATATGCGGCGGATTTAATCTGACTCCTTTGATTTATTTGTTTGGTTTCCCTAACTCTTTTCCCAAATTTTTTTTTTTTGTAAATCTTTTGAATTTATTTTGACGACTTAATAAAACTTCCTTTGAAAATATTTAATTACTCCAAAAAGGTTTACAACGTTTTGGAATTTCATGGCGTACACAAGACGGTTACTAGATGACGATTCATGTTAGCCGACCCCAAATCATTTTGGGAATAAGGCTTGGTTGTTGTTGTTGTTGTTGTATATCTCTTTCATTTATAACGTTTGATTAATTTCGAATTTCAGTCAGGTTAAGATCCTGTTTGATAGGGCTGCATCTTTCTGAACTGAACTTGATCTGTTCTGATATGATGATCTGATCTGATCTGAATGATTCTGATCTAATCAAATCTGATCTGATCTGAATTGGTTGAAAATTTGATTGAACTTCAACGAATTAGTATCAATTATGCACCAAATACATAGATAGTTATTTGAACATTTCTGAACTGAACTGATCTGATCTGAATGATTCTGATCTGATCTGATTGATTCTTATTTGATCTGATCTGATTGATTTTGAACTGATCTGAATTCATTTGAGAATAAGTCCTATCAAACAGGGTCGAAGTGCGACAAATTAAAACTCTCCGATCTCCAACATTCAACGAAGTTGGATTTCCAAAACTCAAATCCAAAGCTGAAATTTTGTGAATGGAATTCCATGTCAACTCAATCAACCATTCATGAGCAATCAAATAGACACGAAGCATATTATTATTATTAAAACAAAGTAAAGGTGTTAAGAAAATGCATGCCTTGAAGAACTTATGCCCCTATTTCCTGAAAATGTCTAATCAAAAGACAAAAGCAAATACGTAAAAACCACCACGCTCCTCGGCTCTTCAAAAAGAGCGGCCCAACGTAGCAATTCTCATCCTAAAAGACACAATAACAACAAAGTTTAGTTTAAAGCCAACATCACGGCAAATGTTAATGCTGCCTCACGAGTCACACCTCAATAGGTTCATCTAATTGGATCCTACATCTTCGAAACAACTTAACTTAACTTCTACCTTTTCGTGTGTGATGATGACATGCTAAGACTTCTCCTACTATGATAATCGTTTTTCTATTGTGTGCCCGCTAGGCACGTATTCTATTGCTTTATTTGTGAGAAAATTTTCCATTTAATTAAGGACATTTCATAATTTGTTTTTTTTTTTTCAAGTGAATCACCTAAATAAGGCAAGAAATCAACTCTTAACATGTGCCTAATAGGTAGACCTCACAAAACTGACCCAAACCCCCGGAACATCCTAACTAGACCCGAGTTTCTAATCTTAATTCAACCCGAAACCCGAATTGATCCAACCCGAAAATAAAAATTACCCGAATTCTGTTTGACCCGATATTTACCCTACCCGAATCAAAATGACCCAGATTCGAATAACTAGACGTTTTAGTGATTCGGTTGAGAAAAAATGACTTACATTCGATATACTCATATACCCCATCCTTAATCACTCAAACTACCAGTAAACTTTAAATTAAAATAGTACTAGTTCACTATTCGGGCAACGCCCGAAATAAATTTTATCATTTTATTTTTTTGTGTACAAATAATTTTATCATTTATAAAAAAATTTGACTTTCAATATAGATGATGTGATTCCTGTTCAAATAAGTGATAAGGAAAGTATAAACTAATAAGGTAAAGATTAACTAATAAGTGATGATGTGACCCACCAACTTTCATTTTCCACCACATTTTACTTCCTACAAAAAAAATCCGTGATCATTGTGGAACATCAAATAGAACATGAGGAAGAGTAAATATTGACTTTTTATAATTAAAAAATATTGTGATTTTTTTTTATATGGAAAACGTCCCTCATATATAACCATGGATGGAATCTTCATCTATATATACTCTTTACCTTAAAATACATTTTCAATCAATACCATAAAAGACATTTTCAATAAAAAATTTAAGTGAAAATTAGAGAGACATGCCACCTGGCATGACAGATGGCCTAATTGAAGCCGGTGAACGTGGTTGTTGCCTCTATCACAGCTTTTAATATATAGTATAAGATTAGACAAATTTTAAGAAATCTGCCATTAATATGATCGGATTCGAACAATTTGAAATGACCCGATTGCAATTTGACTCGACCCGACCCGAATTTGAACTTGTAGTTGTCACACCCGAACTAGACCCGACCCAAACCGAACTCGACCCGATCCGAAAATTACCCGAAAGATGACCCGACCCGAATAGATCCTACCCAGACCCGACTAGAATGACCCGTTTTCCACCAATGGGTACACAATAGAAAAATCGTATGATAAAAAATCATCTTCTAAAGTTTATGTTCCCACACAAAGTCTCATATGAGACGGTTTCTCAATAATTTATTGAGAGATTACCATATTATGCTACAAAGTGACTCTTTTTACATCCATTGTAACCATGAAATACTTTTGAGAAATAACCCAATAAGCCTAGTTGGACCCTATTTTGAGAAATAGTTTTTTTTCCCAACCCTATTTGATAATTTTTTTATTTTTTGAGCATTATTTGAATTAATCGTTCACCATTTCAACTACTATTTCACTGTACCAATTAGTTTAAACAGATTTAACTTAACTTCATTACCCTATGGACCAAGCTACAAAAACTTACAGAGTATATGGTTTTTAATCATTAATTGGGCGTCAACCATCTACTTAGACTTTAATACGGTTTAAGAGTATTTAGCTTGGGTTGAAAGTGTCAAGACTCAAAACTCACCACATGTCTAACACAACCCATCCAATAAGATGCTCATCACCAATCACATTGGACGACCATGCGTGAGAGTAGCTGGCTCATAATCCTAGTACCTGCTTATGGCTTTGGTCTACCTCCTTGAGTTCAACCCATTCGCTACATTATTTATCCATACATCACCATTAAATAGAACACGTAACAATCGGCACAGTGGCACACATAGAATTTATTGGTCTATGCCGTCCATAACTTTACATTGACTTTGATGACATAGAACAAAATAAAGTTCCTGATGGAAGTACAATCATATTATTGATCTTATAGTAGCCACTGAAAGCAGGTAATAACGTTCTCAAAACAAACACACAACAAACTAACAAAGTACATACATGATACATACACTGATACACATATAAGTGACAGCTGAAAAGTTAGTCAATCTCATTCTATCCATTTGCAGATCATCTAGTAAAGACACTACTGCACGGTAAAAAAAACAGTGCTCTACTTAGAATAGATGTGCATATAATTGGCTAATAAGGCATATCACGTACATACACAATGTTCATATCATCTTCTAGTCAATGCTCCAATAAGAGATGGCCAACATGTATCAGAACATGCAGATTCCCCTTGCAAACTTTTTGCGTACGTTCAAAGATGCGGTTCGTGTTGCATAAGCAAGTTTTGGGCATCGAACCGAGTGTGTTAAATAAGTGGTGCATGTTTTTTCTTTTCCGGGAATGGTAACCTCTCATGAAAAGAAAGTAAACCGACATTTACAACACGTTAGATCCAAGATACTACCATAAATTTTACAATCAAATTAAAACAATCAAATAAACAACAGGTCAAAGCGGCTCCTTGTACATGGATTTGAATCCAACTTAAGTCGTCACATTTTTTGGGGCGGAGAAAAGCAATTCGAGATGTGCTATAACTGTCTTGATGTAGAAATTACCGGATTTTAGAAGACCATAAAAGCTCCAATGCGCCATTCCAAGTGATAGATCTAAAAAATCGATCTCAAATCGAAAGTTCAACTCTAACAACCAAAAGAATAAACATCTCACAAAGTGAAAAACAATAACTCCTATACAAGGAGAAGAAACACCACTCTCGTACCAAGAGCGGAAATTATATATATTACACAAACTAGATAAAAACATATAAAAGGGGGGGGGGGGAAGCAAACCGAAAATGACCAAAAATGGTCACTCGCAGCTTGAGAACGAAGGCTTGATGTTTGGGGTTTCCGGAGGTAGAGAGATCGAGAAGGGTTTGTGTACTCCAAGTGGTGCGTGTCCTTAGAGCATACAACCGAGTGTGTTAGCGCATTTTATGTCTCAAACAATGTCTCATCTCTTATCGCAATACCTTTTCATTTACCATTTTACCGTAATATTACGGAAGAGCCTGCGTTATGGCAAAAGTTATGACACCATTTGAGTATTTTTGGCTAGCCACCAGATTTAGAAATTATTATGTCAACTCAACCAAATGTTCGAAAGGTACCATTACATACACGGTGTGGTCCATTATGCGCCCGGAGATGTGCACTATAGGACGCGGCATGCACCTTACAATGGAAATGGACCTCAGGAGGAGAGTACTAAAGTTGCTTGTAGGAGTTGTAGGGTATGTGAAGCACTAAGAAGGGGGAGCAATGGTTGTCAATTAAGGAGTACGCGGTTACGACTTTATCATCAGGCAAATATAGTTTGACAAGTTCCGAGTAAATCTTGTCTTCATTAGAACAAGAACAATTAGCAAAGAATATTGTTATGATTTCAACTAATGCGAAGAATATTGTTATGAACTTAACTAATGCTACACAAATAATGGCATAATCTAATTTAGCTTCTCTACCACTGACTCAATTTTACTATGATTGTTGACGTGACATATTACCCACACGAGAGCCGACCATTTTGGAAATTGTCAGAGTAAAAGATAAGTTAGCTTCTCAAAGGATAACTCCACAATGTGGTGTCCTACTTTACCTGTGTCTTCAAGCTAACCCCATAATAGATCTTTATTATCGTAGCCTTTTGACAACATTATAGTCAATCCATTAACAATAACGATAAGAACATGTCGTGATAAGAGGGTGAGAGCATGTTTTTTCGTTCTAAAAGCTAGTTTGTGCATAAAATACGTGAAGGCTTCAAATTCAAGACCAATGTAAAGACTAGGAAATACATTCGTGTGTGTAGACAAAGACATTTACAAGATTACATACTCCATGGCACTAACTTGGAAACACTTTCGTAATTTCATAGCTTGAACTTTTTAGGCTCTGATACAGTGATACCCCTTGTTCAAACGACCATTATTATAATTTCGTAGGCTAAAATGAACTCTAACTTAACTTATTAGGGTAGTGGTTCTCCTCTAGCCAATTCATATTTAGTTGTTTTTTCTATAAGAAACTTAGACATGGACCTTAACAATGGGTTTGCACCTTAAAAAATATTCGAGTCGCATTCACAGAGAACATCCATAATAGACTAACTCTAAGCAATATAGCAACAATTGATTGCACGTACGTATCTGATCGCTTGTGTAACGTGTAAGGTAAGAAGGAAAAAAATGGCACATTCTTATGATTTCAATTAGTGGGTTTTGACAGCAATGATAATAAGTTTAATATTTGACCATAAAATCTCAGGGGCTAATACCTTGACTAGTGTAAAGCTTAAGTTGCTTTTCAACTAGAAAAAGAAGGTTTTTCATAACCTTTTAGTGATCAAACTCGAGAGTTTACATACTTAACTGGTAATATTAGCCAATGAAACAACAGAGACATAGCCGTCCAATTCATTGAAGTCATAAAGAAATCGAAAGATAAGTGGGCATGGACAAAAAAGATAGGTTCTTAGACAGTAGATATTTGAGGTAGTGACTTGGCCATGATCATGCTCCACAATGGTAATGGAGTAAATTATCAGCTAGCTCGATGGGTATGACTATTGAGTTATAGTCAATCCTGAATTAGGGGCAAGTTTAGTAGGAAAGTTTACACTCCCTGTACTGTTGAAAATGATATCCCCATTCTGTAAAACTACTGGTCATGCTGGGTCTGTTTTTAGACCAAATAAATTATTTTGTCGTAAAAGTTACTACACATTTCATTGTTGAAATTCTGTCAAATGCACTTGATTTTAAAGCAAGTAGCCGAAGCAGGTCTTTCATTAGTCTAGGAATATCCTCCAACATGGTCAATCAAACAACTTCACGAAACATCGAGATCATTTGCGCATGAGGCAAAACACAAGAGAATATGTGCTCCATATCTTCTTTATACTGTAACTCATTTTTTTTTATTGTATCGTTTAGACTCTTTGACAAAGAAATCATAATGAATCATATTGCGTCCTCCACATTACTTATGGCGTTAACCCCAACTCCACATCATTTTTGAAAATAACTTGGTTGTTGTTGCTGTTTAGACTCTTAGAATTTAGCATAGTTGTGTACTTGTGTGCGTCTGTGCGATAATTATGTGGATACATGTTTCAGTTAAAAGTACAACGGGTGTTCCATGACAATTTTGTATGTAATCAATAGTGCGTATATGAAATTCCAAGTTTAGCTGTTTGTAATGGGAGTGGCCTTCTGCCATATTTACCATATTTTTCACTTTTTTATATTCACACTTTTTAAGGTCTAATATTCCTTCAATTTGAACAATATTTACACATTTTCGAAAAAGTCGGCAGTGTCCCTCATTCAACCCATTGGAATGGCGGCATCACATAAAGAAGCTTATATAGACGTATGTGTCACTGGAAAACACACGATAACATGGCAACAACAGTATACTAGACAAGACATGTCAAACATGAGAACAATAGTGGACATTTCAAAGAGGCTGATCAGATTGGAAATCAAGGGGTCAGGGTCCAAAACTTCACTGTCGAGAAATTTAAACATATGATTAATAGATGATCATACATCACCTGTAGTTATAATAACTGTTAAAAGAAATAGATCAACGATAAAAATCATAAACTTAAAGATTAAAGAGACTAAATTTGGCATCCTCGACTACCCAAGCGGCCGAGCACAATAACGTAGTCATGGTGTTAGTCACTTTATTATCCCAGAAAACTCTAGTGTTAAGCATGTAAGAAAATCAGATGGTGTCATACTGTCATGAGAGTGCGCTATTCTTGAGTTAAAATCGCAAATATTTTCGGTTTCATCTCTCTTTTACCAGCAGAGGATAACCACCATGGTAATCATCGCTAACCCTATACAATATCCGTACAGAAATACAGACCAGCTAAACGGATCCAGAATAAAGCCCCTGTAAAACTATACAACTAATGACCCGCCACAAAAATAAGACGGGGGAGAAAGAACTCGGTAATAAACAGTACCACAGGTAATACCTTGATAGTGTAACTAGGACGATCTCACAGCAACGGTGAACACACTGTTGTGCAATACTCCGTATATAACAGCTACACTGCAGCGTTACAAGTCAGCTGGTCACGTCACGACAGCATGTTAGCAACAAAGCCACTATGGTTCGGGAATCCTGATCCAATTTTTTCTTCAATTCGGCTGATCAAAGCTATTCTTCAAAACTCCTTGCAGACTGAAATATATCCAATACACAACCAATAAGACGGCAGTTGTTGTTCCACATTCAGTAAAGCCACCCCAGCTATTATGAATATCTGTGAAAGCAAACTGCTATCAGGAGCATACATCCGAAATGATTGAAAATTTTCAGATGGATCTTGCCGTGCTTATCTAATGGTAGAACCTGGAAATAGTTTATGACATCGCAGCAAGTGCCAGCGTGTTGCAATATACTGCAGTGCCCCGAAATTGTGGTGACATGTCTGTAACAAGACACACAAGTTTAAGGATACAGCAAACCAAATAGGGGGGGGGGGGCAAAACATAAACGGAATCCAAACAACTACATCAAAATGAAATTATAAACTGGACTCACGGCACTCTTTTGAGATGGTACCATAAGCTACTATTGAATGGCTGCAACCAACTTGGTCGAGATTAGCCTACTGAACTGGAGCTCTGAATTTCAAAGAATTGGCGTGGAATAAAACAACTCAGTGTAAAATTACATGTATTGGCAGCACAAAATTTCTGTTTCACAGTATTGATGCAAATTTACACATGCAAGGCATTCCAACTTCCGATTAATTAAAAAAAAAACAACTCTCTACAAGGCCATGAACTGCAGAGACTTCCTCGTTTTGCAGAGAATATCTGTAAAATGTGGAATCAACAATAACGCTATTGGTAAAGTTGTGGTTCTCTTTGAAATGCTTCAATTTTCAGTTCCATAAGCGAATCCTTCGATATGGGGAGGATTAGACAGCCAGTAAGTCAGCTCCTAGGCATAGGCTTGCAGCTTCTCGAATCTTGAAAGCTGCTTTGAATAGCTACAGCTGAAATCCTGACTCTAGAACTAACAAAGACGTAATATCTAGAATGCGTGGCTCGTTTCAGATTCACTGGTGAAATGTTTTTGTCCTTCCTAGGGGAGATAAGGGAGGAAAAGAGGGGACCCACCCAAGTAATATGTCGTCTAAAACCAATCTTTCGATAATAAGGGACTCACATATGCACTGAACATCCTCCACCGTAGAAGATGTGAGTCCATAAACTCGCCCTCAAACTGGACGGGCGAATCATGGGTGCCAACTCCTACATAAATATTACTCCCATGAGGCGGAATTGTTAGAAAAATTGGAAAATTTGAAACCGCGTTTAAATCTATACTAGGACCACCATACATGGCCAACATGGGCCAAGACAGCGGAAACACATAATGCAGAGGAATGCTGTCTTAAGCCCACTTCCCCCAAGCTGAAGCATGGACTCAAAATCTCTAATAGCACTTGTTAGGAGAAATGACAATTGAAGAGGAAAGGAGGCCCACAAGTTTAACGCTCAAATGTGGTTTCATCCAAAACCAATTGACAATAGGACTAGCCTGTGTGTCGTGTGTGACTATATATTAGTGTTCTCAGCTTTCATCTTCGTAAGGCAGGACTCATGTATTTAAGATTCATTCGTCTTTAGATTTAGTGCTGTGATGAAATGGACCATTCAACCACTTATGAGAATACTAGCAGATCAGAATACTATAAAATCCGGATCTAGAAACACAGAAACAAGAGGCAGGGGGCTGCACTGAGAGGTACCCCTCATACGCTTCATTTTGCCTCGGCAAATATACCTCCGCAGCTTCCCTAAAGGATTTAAGCAAGGATCCCCCTCGAAATGTGCCTATAAGTGACCCTGACACGCAATTCTCAACACTCAATCCAACTCTAATAGCTCACCTAATCGTACCGTTAATCAGCCCTTACCTGTAAAGAGACACATGTCCCATATCATTAGTATCTCTACAGCATCCATATTATGGACACACTATACTTTAATCCACCAACAAAACCAATCTTCTTCACATAACATCAAAAAATCTAATCTGTAGATGTTAATTGCACCATTCATCTACCCTTTCCTGTAGAGAGACACATTCACCATTACATTAGTATCTTCACGCCATTCACCTTATGAACAAATTATACTTCAATCCATCAACAAAACCAATCTCCTTCACATAACATCAAAAAATCTAATCGGTGGATGTTCATTCATCTCTGTAATCTGTATACACTAACTGAAAGAGATTTCTTACTGCAGCACATAAGGATACGTATTCAAAAACAAAACTCACTAGGTAATAGACTTCCAAGATTAGAGAAGGATGAGATGCAATTTAGAGATGATTTACTATTCTGTTCCTCCACCTCTGGGTATCCTACAATGAGTCATGTCTATATTAAATGTTTATATTAAATGTTTCTCAAGTGCTACAAGATGGAAATAAATTTGGCGAAGGGTGAAACTGATCTAGAGGAGCATATCCTAGACGCATTTGACGATACAGCTAATTTTCAAACTATGAAACAGCCACTAACGTATTTGGGTCTACCTTTAAAGAAAATCTTCAGCTTTTGAGGACCCTGAGGTGGTAAGGGTGGAGAAACATTGATGGAAAGAAACCCATTTCTCAATGGGAGGACGTAACATTTTAATCAAGTATTGTCTCTGATCTATGCTTATGTACTATTGTGCTTTAAGTTAAGAGTGGGGGTAACAAAACGGTTAGAGAGATCTTTAAAGGTGTAGGGCTGATGGAGTTTAGGGTATAGTAAAATGGTTCATAAGAATTTCACATGGTTGGGAAAATGGTTATGGTGATTTCCTTAGGAATATGCCTTCCTTTGACATCGTAACATTCTGAGCAGGTATGGTATTGACTCTAAACAGTAGGAGTGTTTTGAGAAGGTCTTCTGTAACTTGTGCTTCCCCGGGATTTTAATTCAAAATATTTCAAAAAACCTTTGGTGACTCACAAGATAGGAGGAGGGAAGAGTGAGATTTTAGGAAGATAGGTGGATGCATGTGGATTGCATTATCTTTCTTTCCTGCCATATGTAGCCTTCCTACACTTCTTAGTGCCTTACCCTTTCCTGTTGATAGCTCTTGGGACACCATTGGCGAAGAGTTATTCATGACCTTGTTTTGGAAATAAAAAGGCTCCTCTTAAGTGTTACAAAATATTGACTCATGAGGAATCACAGCAAAATACTCCTGCGAAGGAAAAAAAAAAAAAAAAGTTTCTCACGAGGACTGGGCTTAGAGATATGGTATCTAAGAAAGTCGGGCTGGTAGGAACGTGGTCATGCAATTTCAATCTCCCTCTAGCATCATATTAACTATCATTCAGAGCGTGGTATTTACTATACAGACTAATGTGTGGGTTATTTGGCAGAGTCTAAGAAAGAGTCCTTCCCCGTGGAGAATTCTTTCAAACATATCACCCTAGTTCCTATCTCCACCTCTCCGGTGTCTTACAAGGTCGGAACTCGGAAATATGGAGAGTGAGATTTTGGAGAGGTGAGAGGATTGATGTGGATTCCTATGCTACGTTTTTGCGTATATGGAGAGAATATGACTCTAGATTACATCGTTTTCTCATTGTGAGTTTCCTTATGCTATGCGGCATGCATGGGTTATTCTGGTGAATTTGTTGAAATTCAAATTGGCTGCTATAAGGGAGAGGAGTGAAAGAAGGGAACTTGCTTAGGAGATGTGAAACTTGTAGCATCTCCAATGGGGGTTTAAGAATGGAAGTCAAAGAGCAGAAAGAAATTATTTTAAGACAGACTTAAGAGACGGTTTATCCTTGGATGTACTTGGGTTGAATGCAATTCTTATATATTATTTTACTTCAGTAACTTTTGAGATTATGTTTGGAACATGGTTATATTTTCAGAATTACTCAAGGCGGCAAATAGTTAAAAGGGGGCCCTGCTACGTTCTTCCTAGTGAATTAAAACATTCTTTTTCAATATTTATTAAAGAACTTATTGTCCCAACTTTTCTCTAGCTTTGATTAAAGTCAATGAGACTAGTTTGTTTATGAACTAAAACAAAATGATCAATATTGAAGAATAATTATACTTTAACCTAGAAAAAACATGAAACTCCGAGCGCAATTACCTAGAAAATAACCCTAGCCTGAAACAACTTAAACCACAATTAATAAACTGTATAAGGTACAAACATAACACAATTTCCCCAACTCAAGACCAATTCTGATGTAAAGATCCCTAATTCAATGTAGCCAACATAATTTTAGTAGTTGGCTGCGACGCCAAAATGCTAGAGATCAAGGTTTTTGAGTTTACCACAACACATTATAAGGTGTATTGGTTTTCTGTAATTCAGCTGCGAGAACCATGATTCTCAGCAATTGCCTATTACCATGGTAGCCACTATTTCAAGGACAGCAGCGTTTGCAAATACTAGGCTCATGTGAACACGAGCAAGATCATCACACATGCCTCTAACCGTCGAGCGCAGAAACTCAGCTTCCCTCATTTGTTGTATAATTGCGGCAATATGTTTTTTAGCTTCAACAGAATCAATATGCTCCGCACTTTCAAATGGTAGTTCAGTGATAAGACTAACTAAATCGATCTTCATATGAATAGTTCTTGATTTACTTATAAGAGAAAGGAAATTCTGGAGACATGATTATATAATACTTGGATCAGGAAAGGCCCTCACTACACCAAAGACACATTAGGCCTATCCCCCAGCTGCCACGTCTTGAGACAGAAATACTGACAAGGACCCTGATCAAACTGATCATGCATTGAACTCTAGGTGGCTGCCATGGTCAAGGCCGTAGAGTAGGGATAACAGCAGATACACCAACACTGGACAGTAAGGATTAGGGTTAGCCAAGTGGTTAGGAAATTAACTTGAATGGGGATGTCCCAGTTTCGAATTTTCATATTCCCACCCCAGCACCATTAGCTACTCCTATGTACCCAGAAAAAAAAAAAGCAACTAGACAAATTAGCTAACTATAGATCAGACAATTATGATCATAGATGGTCACAGTAGTACAACGAAAGCCATGATTCAAGAATAAAAAAGAGTGGCCTCGAGAACATAGCCTTAATCCGAGGCTCCAAGCATAATCTGCTTGAAAAAGGGTTACAGCAACAACATAACATTCAACGGCTACTAAAACTACATCGTACAAAACAATTAAAACTTGCAAAGTTAAAAACTGATCTGGTTTAGAACATATATCATGAATCGAGTGACGTAAAATCTACTAAAAAATGCAGCTTAGTCATAATCATTGTTTTGAAGAAACGTGGATTTCAAAAACAAAAAATTAATGTAAAACTTACACGAAACTTTTCTTACCTGTCCATTCATGCAAACTCATTTGCTAGTCCACCATCAGTAGCGGCACGCTCCTCCAATTCATCCACGTCATCATCCACATCATCAATTGGAATATCTTCACTATCACTAGTACAAATATCTAGAACAAAAGCCATTAAGTATTAGTCACAAACTTAACCAATGAAAAACACAGAAAGAGAGAGAGAAAATAAAAAAGGAGCGTAATCAAGTAATCTATCTGAAGTAGAGACACCCAATCGCATAGTAGTTTAGTACCATTCAGAAAAGTACAAAGAGTGCGGGCAAATGTTGTACAGAGACAATTAATTAATTTCAACTTCTAAGCAAATGATACATGCCAAAAAAAATGTATGTTCAGAACTGAAATATTAGAAGCTCTTATCCATGTCTTAGCCCAAGGAGTCCCCATGCCTAAATCTAAAGGAGAGAATTTGTGTAGAAGTAAGATTCAGAGAGACTGAAGCCATATTGTCGTTTATCTAGGAGAATAGCTCAAGAGGTTACTGTCGACACAGTAAAATTAATGAAGCATGAGAAGGATAGTAGTCCCACAAGCAAAGATGCATGTTAGCCGTTCTTAATATAGAAAACCAGTCCAACCTGCAGCTTCGTTCTTCTTAGTTGGGTTTAATTGTTTGGAAAATCATAAGCGAGAGAACATGAGGCAAGCACACCAACCCTTAGCGTTGTTCATTTTTCAAGAAAACCGGACCATACCCGCGGGTAGGAACAAACAGGAAATAGCCGGACCACGGCCAATCGCTCCGGTTCCTGTATATCACACATCTGTGTTTACGGTTTTAACGGTCCAGATCCAGTCTAAAACCAGATTACTAGGTTTTTTTTGTTACTGGGTTTTCGCTAGTCAACAGTCATAGAGTAGGGTTAGTTTTTTTTTTCCCAACTTTCAAGACTGCCTCTTGTCCTTCCTCCTCTACTGTTCTCTGACTCGTGGTAGCTCGTCGCTCGCTCTCCTCCGACTGGTGACCACGAGGACCACCACCTTCACCTGTCCACCTCACCGCACCTTCCACTCCCAACCGTCATCGATGTCTCACTGTCAAGTAAGGTTTTCTCTCTGTTTATTAAGTTTTTCATCAATGTTTTCTTGTTGTCTCTGTTTCGTAAATAAGTGTCACAAATTGTAAAAGTAGGTTCTGTGTTTTACAATTGTGAATTGTCATGATCATGATTCATGGCAGCAAACACAAGAAACCAAACATAAATGTAGGTCCATTTTTTAGACAATGGCATAGGATTGAAAGTTGAGACTGAGGTGGGTTTGAATTAAAGACTTGTTTTAGTTTGGTAGAATTTCGGGGGTTGGAATAGGAAACAGGTTGAGTGCAATTACATATTTGCATCACATATAACTATATAAGTATGCAATTTCTTGCATCTTTAGCCAAAGTTCATAGAAATGGAAGGTTGACCCAACCAAATCATACTTTTTATAGTATATGGCAAGTTTTTAATTAATAGATAACCTATTTATGTTGCATCTGACTCTAGGTAGCTAATAGATGTAAGTTCTTTGCATAAACAGGAAGGAAATTAGATGAATTAAAATCTAACCTCTCACCAGAAGAAAAGAAAGAGCCCTCACTAATCAGTGATAATACACTATGTAGATCCATTAATTGATAATCTTTACACAGTACATAGCAATTTTGACTACAATTAAATGATAATCATCTCTCCTAATCAGTGTTTGGATGGGCACTGAAATACACTTCGTAGATTGATTTCTCATTTTGGGAATAAGGCTTGGTTGTTGTCGTTGTTGTTGTTGTTACCGAACTTAATTCATTTTAATTTATTTGATAAAATTGTGAAATAAACCCCTTTATTCTTTTGTCGACAGATGATGGAACACCCGATCCGAAAAATGAAGGCAAGACTCTAATTCTGACATGTTGCCATCAGATTGTGAAAATGAAAACTTAACAATTTATCATAGCTCGGAAAGACAGTAAGAGCATGAAGAAGAGAACGAAGAGCAACTGAAGAAAGTGGAGCAACTGAAGCCTTTGATACCAATTTGGAAGGACCCTAAGCGCGACAATGTAACCAAGAAGGATACAAATTGGCGAAAAGCCTATTGAGTTCATTTCCGAGAATTTAAACATGAAGGTAAACTTAGAGCATAACACTAATAAGAATGGCTCTTCTGCTGTATTTAAACATTGGCGTGTGTGTCCTACTAACCCTAAAGCTCCTTCAGACAAGTCTACACTTGTTTTTTATAGAAATGTTAATGAGGGAGAGGGTAAATTGAAGGGATGGACTTTGACCGTCGCGGAGGTTAAAGAAGCTTTGGTTTTTATATGATTGTGATTAATGAGTTGACGTTTCGGTTTGTGGAGAAACCTCTTTTTTGACTAGGCGTCTTATATCTGTTACTTGTCCAGACTTTGAGATTTTATCACATATTACTATTGCTCGTGATTGTTATGATCTATACTTGAATGAATGAGCAAAACTCATTGAATTGCTTCTACTTTCATGTCAAAGTGGGCCTTTTACTACTGATACATGGACAAGTGTACAAAAAATCAACTACACGGACTGTTTGGAAGTTTCACAAGAAAATGATATGTTTTAGGCCAATTTTTAGTCATAAGGGTAAACGATACCGCTAATGATGTTTATAACTACTTGAAAGATTGGACCTTGCAGAGTCTTTTGTTTACTTTGACAGTGGATAATGCTAGTTCCGATGACACCGCATAAGGAGAGTTGAGAAAACTTCTTGAAAATAATTCACTTACTCTTAGCAAGTGGATATACATGCATGTGGAAATACATATCATTAACCTTATGCTATATGATGGGTTTAAAACAAACATCAACTCCATTAATAAGGTTAGATTTGTTTTGGGTTCCCAAGGTAGACTAGTAACCAATACATAACACCTTAGGGGTCAAACTGTCAAAGAGCTCCTAAATAAACGAAGTTGACGTCTGCCCAAACTAAATGCGGACGCGGAAGCCACCGTATAGATTGGCATTCCCAAAACATCACGAGCTAAACACGATAGCAATGGATATCTATGACCGTTCAAGCTCACCAAGCCAATATCTCATAATCTCGGTCCGTTTCGCCTATTGTCGCATTAAAATACATATCAAACTCGGATTCCCCTATCTGCCACCGGACCACATGAACTTGGTCCCCAATAGACTTCTTCCAATCCCTACGATCATCCCGACAACGTGCCCCTAAGTTATAATTACTGATGGTTAAGCTAACATCCTTTGGAGGATACAATCACATATATGACCTCCTATACTCCTCAAATAAAGACGTCGCTTTATAATACACTAATTTTAGCATTTCATCATCTTTAAGTGCATCATAAATCCGAATAAATAAGAATATCAGTTCTGGTAACTTCACCTAAGGATCAAGAATAGCCCCCATGAACATTAACACATTCATCGTACCAATATCACCCCAATACTTGTCAAATTTCTTTTTTCATAGCCCAAAGCCATTTTTTCTAAATTTTTCATCATCACTCGAACTCCATTTTTTCAATTGATCAAGTGCAAAAGCGATGCAAACAAAAAAAACTAGAATTACTAGTTACATATGATGAACGAGAAACTTGATCGATCAATTATTGTTCATTCATAAGAAACCTGAGTTTAAACGTTTGAATGATCAAGTTTCCAGTTGATCGTATGTGACAGTACTTCTAGTTTCTTTTTCATAGCTTGTGCACTTGATCAATTGAATAAGTGGAGTTTGAGGTGATGATGAAGAATTTTAAAAATATGGCTTGTCCTTAGAAAAAAAAATAAAAATTGACAAGTATTAGGGTGATATTGGTAAGATGAATGTGTTAATGTACATGGGGGCTATTCTTGACCCTAAGGTGAAGTTAGTGGGATTAAAATCCACATTTTCTCGGATTTATGTTGCACCTAAAGATGAGGAAATGCAAAAATTAGTGTATCATAAAGCGATTTCTTTATTTGAGGAGTATAGGAGGTTATATACGTGATTGTATCCTTAGAGGGATGTTAGCTCAACTATCTTTAAGTATTACTTGGGCTACGATGTCGATGATCTTATGGATTGGAAAAAGTCTATTGGGGACCAAGTTATAATGGTTCGGACGGTGATGGATATGCGAAATTCGAGTTTAATAGGTATTTGAATGAGACAATAGGCGAAATGGACAGAGATTATGAGATATTGACTTGGTGGAGGTTGAATGGTCATAGTCTCATAGATATCCAGTGATTTCATGTTTAGCTCGTGATGTGTTAACAATGCCTATCTCTACGGTGGCTTCAGAGTGTCATCTAGGTTTATTTAGGAGCTCTTTGACCCCTAAAGTATTATCCATTATATTTAGGAGATCTCTTCTCGTTGAGTCATTCTAGGATTCTCCAATATCAACCATGATGAATTGCTTCTCCGGTGGAAATAATACTTCGGATGGGAGGAAATGAAGGGAAGAGGAGGAAAAGGGATACAACATGTCAACATCTAATGTCTAAGGGACACTTAACTGCCATTAGCCCAACTAAACAGATTCCCAAAAAAGAAAAAGAAAAAAGGGTGGGTGAAAGAGGGCTAACGAAGAATAATTGAAAAACAATTTGGGTCAAACAAGAACCATTATAAACGATAGTGAGAAACAAAAGAGCAGATAACATGGAGAAGATGAAAACTAAACATAAAAAAAAAAAAAAAAAAAAGGTAAATCGACAGTGATAATAAGTGAAGGAATAATAAACTCAAATATAAACATTCAGACATTAAGTTTCATTCATCCATTCGGCCCCATCCTCAGCTAAACACATATCAACAAAAAGAATCTGTCAAACATGCCAAAACATACTTTAAGATATAAGGTAACATGAAAAGAGGGAGGGGAGAAGATTAATCCAAAATAGAAAAAGAATGCGATTATCAAATACACCTACATCAAATAAATACTTCAATTTTTTTAATTGACAAGAAAAATAGATATTCATGCATCAAGAAATATACACGAGATTAGTATAAGCGATAACGCATCCCCATAGCCCCCGCTTTGCCTTGTAGAGAGGATTAGTATGTAACTCTCCCTGAAAGGAAATCTTTGGTGCGAGATGATACGGAGAAGATACCACAGTGTTATAATGGGAGATAAAGGAGTTGAAGAAATAACATCCCAGGAAGTAGAAACTCCTAAAATGGATGGGCCCAGCAACATTATGCAATCTCGCCACTTTAGAGAGCACTTTAAAGATATCAGGTCAACAGTAACTTGGTGCTTGTTATTCATCTCAAGTAAGCTGGATAACTCAGCGTATAAGAAACACGTCTTAAACTCATACTTTATTGCCCAAAGAAAAAAAATGGAGGAGAAAAAAAAAGAGTCCGAGTTCCAAAAAGACTCCACCAAATATTCCAAAGCTCCAAAAACGGGATTCTTTTGTTTTACACGTGCGGGAGTTATTTTTGAGAGCCTAGAAAGCATCCTGTCATCTCTCTCTCTCTCTCTCTCTCTCTCTCTCTCTCTCTCTCTCTCTCTCTCTCTCTCGCTCTCCCTCGCTCTCTCTCTCTCCCTCGCTCGCTCCCTCCCCCCCCTCTCTCTCTCTCTCTCTCTCTCTCTCTCTCTCTCTCGCTCTCCCTCGCTCTCTCTCTCTCCCTCGCTCGCTCCCTCCCCCCCCCCTCGCTCGCTCCCTCCCCCCCCCTCTCTCTCTCTCTCTCTCTCTCTCTCTCTCTACAAACCTATATCCCAAATCTGCGGAGAAATGTCATCTTATTTTATCTTTTGTGGAGGGCACAAGCAACAAAGTACTAACGGACTCAACCTTCTCTACATTCAATAGTCAAAGAAAGAACTTTGATAGTAGACAAAAGACAATGATGAGATAACCTAATTGGATTTCATGAAATGGGGATCGTTAGGAGTGTGAAAAACCTGGTCCAGTCAATCATTAGTCACCCTTTTGTCGAGCCTAAACCTTAACTGTAAGTTCCATTAGCGGATAAATTCCGAACCGGATTATTTGGTTCGGGTCGTTCGGGTAATGGTTTTATGCGGTGACACTATTTCAATTACCAAATAAAGAAAGTTTGGGTACATGTGCCATGTTGTCAAAGCCTTCATAAATTTATAACCCAAAATGGCGAACCTTTAAAACATGGACTACTTATTTTCTCTAAACCTTCCGCATAAGTTGATTTTAACTAAATTTAGTACAGCCCAAGCAATTTATCCAATATTTATTCATTATATTAACCATACACCCATAAAGTTTTGATACTAACCCACATTATTGGTTCAGTAACCTTATTTTTCAGTTCAATCTTTCAGTTTTGTGTTTCGGGTTTCTATTTCGGTTCCGGATCCGTTCCGGGGGGGAGGGGGTAAATGACAATTGTTAAACGATCCTTAGCAAAACTATTTTTCAAACTAACCAAAATAACTACATTCAAGCATTTTAATATGAAAAGAAAAGTGAAAAGAAACAAGTCCGGGGTACTCTTCCCCCAACCCCGACTCCTTCATATTTTTTCCCCTACTTCCCTTCAATAATCTCTCCTCCACAGCTTCAAGTCTAGTCCCGACATTAAGAACCTCCCACCGATGCAAGAGAATGGTCTAATTATGATCTTAGATTGTGTAATCGTCTCGAATAATCACATGATCAATCAACATTTATGTTCCTATAAGCTTGAAATGGAAACCCAATAATACTCCACTTATAGGCATTGTTTCAAGTTTTCCTTTAATGGAGTGAGCACATGTATTTCCCCGAAGATAATGGATTTGCGTAATCATAGTATTCATTTTTGTATTTCATGAAATCCAAATCATACTACACGCCGAAATCAATGAATACATAAAGTACTAAGGCTTTGTTTGGTAGCATGTAGTCAACCTTGTAATATAATGGGAAATTTCAGTTAAAATTGGTTAGGCAAGGGAGAAGGAGAGAGTATTAACATGAAGGGGATAAAATCAACGTAAGTTGATGTAATGATGATTACATAGGTTTTTGCATAAACAATCACCAATACATGAGATATATGTAATGGGAGCCCTGCCTTGTAATGATTAAGATAACCTTCCCTTTCCTAATTTTCCCACTACTTCCTGTTTAATGAGTTGTAATGGTGATTACTTTAGACCCTCTCTACCAATAATTCCCTGATTTTTGTGGGGCTAGTTATGGAGGTGGATCTATAAATGAGAGGTGGAGAGAGAAGTGATGGAGATGAGTAGGAGAGAAGTGGGTGGGAGGGGGAGCTGCATCGCCTGCTGCTAGTAGATCTGTTAAAATAGTTACTTAGGTTGATAGTTTGGTCTTAATGGTTATATTGCCAAAAATCCTCAGTTCAGCAGGTTTTTTGCACACCCCTAGGGATCGCAACAACGGAGTTCTCAACTTCTCATACATTAAAACTACAGAATACATGCTTTGCTTGATGTATTACCAAGAAATTATAGCAACATGCTTCAGTCTTTTGATCTTGCATAGTTGGATTTATAAGTTCCCCCACCCCAACGCTCAACCATAACAAAAGCTTCACGATTTGAACAAATAAAGAACTCCAAGGAAAAAAAGAAAAAAAAAATGTCCTTGTTACATTTAGGGCAGCATCAGAGCGCTTATAAAGGAAACACCCAACTGAGCCAACTACTAATCACAGATCCATTTCAGAAACATATCTCACATAATGATAGGACTGAAATTGAGACACAAAGATGAACAGACGTGCATAAGCACTAGGTAGACCTTTCATGGAAGACTGAAGTAAACCATTTGGCAAATACCACTTTTTCATTTCAAAATTGATGCACGATGATAGTCACGTTGGAATAAAAAAAATGATTGTTCAGAAACTACTTCACGAATTTATAATACGGATAACCTGAAAACAAGCATGAGAATCAGCAATCAGGCATGAAAAAAGAATCACCTTTTGATATTGAAGGCGAATAATTACACAGGTCACTTGAGGCAGCAGATCCATCAAGAAGATAAGGCAGCTCGAGCAACCTCAATAGTGCCTCAGTTTGAGGATTGCGATGATGTTCTGCAACCACATGTCCAGACATAAATCCACAACATGAATATGATTAAGAAACGAGTAGCATCAAAGAAAACGAAGAGAACACTTTACATGCCACACCAAACCATATAGATGATCTCTGACTAGCTGTATTTCAGTTTTAGCTCGCTTGAGTTATTTTCACACCCCAATGTTTCTCTCAGAGTCCAATTATAATTTACCTAGTTTTAAGATGATATTTGTTTTCTCCCTCGAATCTTTTTAATTCGACTTGTGGCCTATTCTCTCTCCGACCCCACACCTCCCTGTGTAGCCCCACTCTCTCTTCTCACATTAGTTCAAACGCTTAAAACTTGGTAATGAAACCTAAGACACTTAAAACTTGGTAATGAAATCTGGTACAAACTTGTCTTACTCGCAAGAAGAGGATGTATATATGAAAACCTAACACCCTCGCCAGCTAATGCAGGTATGCAAAAACAAATTGCCTTACAAGGACGATTGGATTTGACTCAAATACAGGACTGAGAAGTTTTAGAAGCATGGGGCATGCATAGTATAAGTTCATACCAACTGCTAAGAGAAGTCTGTTGACACTTCTGGCCAAATTCAAATATAAATTATTAGTCGACTATCAAAAATAGAACAAACAAAGCATACAAATTGCTCGAATTTACTAAACCTCAGCTTGATCCAACTCTTTACAATCACTAAATGAAGCATAAACATCAGAAAAGAAAACCATAATTCCTAGCAGCTACAGAGAGTTGACATGTAAAGGGACCATTATGATATGACCTTTCAATGGACAGAAAAATGTGTCATCTGCCATTCTGCATTGAGTGATCATCCCAATAGAACAAATTCATCTAACAAGTAAAGATTCACTCAACGAGGGTAGGACATACCATGAGTTAAGTATGAACTTAGGGCCAAAACCATCACACTATAATTTATATCATTGAGGCCACATAAAGTCAGAAGTACCTAACATCAAATACCTTCAAGCTCTGTTACAATTCGTTATGTTCACTTTTATGTCAAATGTTTCTGTGATTAACAAAAATTACACTTTAATTTTCCCATTTTATGTCTCCACCGGAAAGTTGTCTTCCATATTCTTCTTCTCTTTCACTACTCAAACTCCTTTCTGATCTTCCATAGTGATACACCTCATAATTTTTTTTTCCTATTTCAACCCTTTAGAAATACATTGCATTTGAATATTTGAATACATGATGTACATAATACACCTAATCGAAAATTCGAAATAAATCCTTACATCTTCAAAACTGAAAAGAAAAGAAAAACCCAAAAAAGACGCACATTTTCGCCAAGTCAGAAAATAAACAAACTATTTTGCGTGTTTCAACTTTTGAGACCTAAAAAATCTCAGTTAAAAAAAAAAGAAGATTATCAAGTTGAAAATCAAGAGCATACTCGAGTAACTTAACCGAGCGTCTCTTCAGAAATTGTTTCGGATGCTAGGAGCTCTGACGATGACCTCCGATTTTCTGAGTTCACGGTTCGGGATATATTTCATTGTTCTTTTTAAATCTGAAGAAAATTATAGGTTCATAGATTTTGGTGAATAATTTTTTAGGTAAATTTGAGTTTTTGGATCTTCAATTCTTTTCGATTAACTTTGGTGAATGATTTCTTTTCTTTTCAAATTCTAACGGTTGTCACCCGTCATGTTATATTATTATTTATTCTACTAACTCATGATATTTTATTTCCTTCCCAATTTTACATCACCCGTTATATTATCAATTTCATTCCATATCCTGTCACCCTGTTATACTATTTCATTTTCATTCCACTATCACGTCACCCGTTATACTATTTCATTTTCATTCCACTATCCCGTGACCCGTTATATCACACTATATTTAAATTTATTACCATTAATTAGCTTTACTATAAATAACTAACTTATCACCATAAATTATCACGTATTCCATAAATTACCTAATAATTACCATATTATATAATGTCATTGTGCTATTCAATTAATAGATGTCAAGTGTCCTCCTATGAAAGACTTGGTTTCAGGTTTAAATATATAGTATTAGATAGATAAATAAAAGTATGGGTCCTAGTTGGATGCTTAACTCGACATACCCCCAATAAAGAAAGTTATGAACTACAACATTCTAAGGTTGGAATACATCATCAAAAATAGCAGCTGCCTCAGCCCAAAGGATGCATGTCATCTGAAAAGTTTGTGGGAGCCTAGGAGGGGTAACTCCCGAAAAAACATGCAGGTTTTTCAGCAACCAAGGGCAGCACTGAGCCACTGACCTCAAACTATTGCCAAACAATTTCTAATCATTCTTCCTCCGTAAGCCTAAATATCTTGGCAAGCTTATCAGCATCAACATACTCCTTCAATTAAGGAACTTCTCAATATGACTTTTAGTAAATCCACACATAAAAAGAGCAGCCCGGTGCACATTGGCGTCCCCGCTAAGCGAGGGTCCAGGGAAGGGTCCCACCACAAGGATGTAATGAGGGCAAGCCTTCCCTTGTCAACTTATTTGACAAGAGGCTGCTCCCACGACTTAAACCCGTGACCTATCAATCACACAGCAACACCTTTACCAGTGCACCAAGGCTCCCCTTCAGTAAATCCACACATGTGTTAACAAAAAGGAAACTGGTCCAAAACACGAATATACGCTAAAGTGAAGCAAATCTAAACACAAAAGACAACCAAAATGGATTATCATTACCTATTGTTGGGCCATTGGAAGCAGACTGACCAGGATCATAACAGGGAGCAGTTCGGGCGAAATCAAAGGTTTTGGCCCCTCTTGCTTCAAGTCTAGTCTTCACCCACTGACGAGAACCTGCTTTGTCGTTCTGTATATTTCTACATAGAAGGTAGTAAATTCACGGTCAAGACTTTAGTTAGTGATAATTTAGGAAGAAAGAAAATTTGCTTCACATACATACCTAAAATCAACCCGCTTAGTTAAGGGGAAGGCAGAATGTAACGTCCGAGTTATTGCAAGCCATTCTTCATCATAATGCAGTTCAAAAGGTCCAGGCTCTGATTCAATTTCAATAACCTATGATCCATAAATAGTTTCATCATATAGACAGCAATTGATGAACTAGAACAAAAGTAATATTAACCAGATTATACCTGCAAGAACTTGCGACCATGCAGACACTTGTCAAGGGCAAGGAACTTTGTGACAGGACCCTGTTCCCCATGTTGAACCAATGCAGAGAATTTGCAGTGTAAATGAGCAGAAAACCAATATGAAGGTTGTAACTCATCCAGCAGCTTAGCAGCAGGCTTACTACCAAGAGATCTATCCTCGATCTGGGAATGTGAAAAGAAAATTAAGTCAGTGAAACCGACAAATGAGGCGCACAAAGATGTATAAGTAATAAAACTATTACATTAAACATCCATTTTTAGGAGATAAAATTTCGTTAATTTTACAACAGGGACAATGAGGACAAGGTTACAAAAAACGCAGTTTACTACTCTGATTATAGGCATCAGGTTAAACACCTCAACTGTGTGTGTGAGTGAGAGAGAGAGAGAGAGAGAGAGAGAGCTGTCTAACACCAATTTCTGGCTCAGGGTCTATTAAGGGAAAAATCCGTCTGTGCTAGACATTCTCAAGCATTAAATAGCTATATAGAGCTGTCTAACACCCTCAAAAAGTAGAATACTGCTTCAACACTTAAGTTCAAAACTTTATAATATACATGTCTAGAATTACCTCTTTCCTGAAAAATGGTTTCTTCCGCACAAGCTCCCTCCAGTCACCACAATCAGTAATACCAACAGGCCAATCATGTGAAAGAAATATATCAATTGGCTCTTCCACTTGCAGAAGCTTCATGACATCATATTCACGAACATGATAGATGGATCGAATTTCACTCTCATTGTAGGGAGGTCTTTCAAAATGCCCTGCCCATAGAAAATACATCGTTAAAGAATTTTTGTTGGGATTGGGGAGTTCAGGATATAAGAGACACTGCAAGTGTTTACAAAATGACAGACTAAGAACATTAAAACCAGAAAACCTTTTTTACTGACATAAATAAATAAATACTGTATCTTAACTGGCCAACCTAGTCTATAATTGCGAGCATTGTATATCCCTGACAATCCACCGATTCGAATGTTGCCAAACTTGATTACTCCAGCAAAACCCAAGAAGTAAATGTTAGGTGCGGCCCATCCACCATAGTACCTAGAAGACAATTGATGTCATGATTCTATTGGAGAGAACAGATAAGGTGCAAGATAATGGAACCTAGATGAGCAATGACAAATGAGATACATTTAGGGACATTGATAGCAACCAACGCAAGTTTTTTTAATTGAGAGAGTGTTTGGGAACAAGGATTTGATTCTCAAATACAAATTTGACACAAATCACATGTTTGGGAACTCAAGAATTTGAGAATTTGGATTTGTGTCAAATCCTTTGGAATTTGTATCGAATCCAATTAGGCCAAAAACAAATGACACCTCAAGAGGTGTCATTTTGAAATCCCACCCTCCCCAAACATTGAATTTATATTTGAATTCTACATTCTCAAATGATGGATTTGAAATGATTACAAATTTCCAAATTCATGTTTCCAAACGCTACCTAAGTGAATTTAGTTGTACCAGCAATCTCACATTAACAAACTAGAAGTAGACCCAAACATACAAGTGAGCAAATATCAATCTTCTGCGTCCACAGCTGAGGCATCAGGTTGATCACCAGATTCACCACTGATTACTTTTTTAGAGGGGGCCTGATTACCCTTAAATTATTTATTACGCAACTAAAAGATATTTCTTTGTGATACTGCACCTTGCAGTATGTCAAGCTTATGTTCTCTTTACTAACGGATATTATGCCTGAAGAAAACAAATGACGTCTACCTTCTCATAAGATAAACCTCAGCACCTCCAACATCAATGTGATGCAAATGAATATTGTATGCACCTTGGATGAATAATATAGCAGATATAAAACCACTTACAGTTCCCAAAGATAATTGGATGCTTCGTGATTTCCACCGATGAAAACAGTTGGAATAGGAGCAACTTCTTGGCCTGAGTAGTATTTCCAAAAAGTGTTCATGTGCTTGTATTTAGCTGGTACATTTAAACTCTCAAGATCCTTTTTGTTTCTAACAGCCTGCAAGAAACGGAAGGGAGAATCTCAATGTAAGACTAAGACCATGTCATTTTATTGAATAACATACGAACAACCCGTGAGCAACTATGTGATGTTTCATTTCTTGAAATTTAATCTTTCCAGCAGCTATAGAAAATTCATCTTAGAACTTGCAGGCTCCCTGACCCCACCGTAAAACACATTTTGTGAGTAATTTCATATTTCCATTTTTCACAACTGTTATGCTACAATACAGCGACACTTTCCACTAGGCATAAGCAATCAAATTGGTTTTGAAACCATCCACGCTTCATCCTCCATGTGGTAGATAGTCGACCCGTTCCTACTAAAAACACGTTGTTTGGTAGGGAGGAATTTGAAGGAAATGAAATGAACTTTTTAGCTTTCCACGTTTGGTTTGTAAAGCTACATAGGATTATAGGAATGGACGGAAAGAAAAGGAAATGATCTTCCAATTAAACTACCTGTTCCTTTCCTCCTAAAACAGGCGGAATTGGACAGAAAGAAAGTTGACTACACAAAAAGACACAATTTCCTTCCACTTCCTTCCGATTATTATTAATATCTAAACCAAACAACGAAAACACTCCTATCTCTTATTCTCCCTTCCTATAGTTTTTTTTTTTTCGTTCCTTTCTTTCCGTCCACTTCCTTTCTTTTTCGTTCCTTTCTTTCGGTCCAATTCCTCCCTACCAAACAAGCAATAACAGGACCGTCTTCATAGGCTGACAACCACAAAAACAATCACAGTGAACAAAACTTCTTAAAACTTCTAGACACGGATTAACAGCTTGCTTGCTTTTCCCTTTTCGCCCTTCGACCTAATGAACATAATATCATGAAACAACACTCTCTACCAAAGAATCTCACACTCATTTACCCGGAATTGATTTGGCTGAAAAAACCCTAGCGTCAATTTCACTCTTCCCTCATGGAACAGCATACGCGTAAGCGTTTGTACAAATTAAATGCAATTAAGTAACAAAAAAAAATTCATGATTTTCAGTCATACAATATCAACAAAAATTTAAAGAATTAAAAAGAACCTGAAAGTCGCCGCAGCAAAGGAGAAGGTCAATTTTGGTATTTTGAGACTTTTCCAATTCGGCGATGGTTTTGTAGACATTGTCGAGGTCGCCATGCATACATCCTTCTACTGCAATCTTCATCTTCTTCCCTCGCTTTTTTTCTTTTCTGGGGTTTTTTTGGGGGTTTAATCAAAAGTTTGGAACTTTGCCGTTGCGGAACACAGGAATTTTAATCAGAGATACGGGAGCGGGTCGACCGGGCTGATGAAAAGGTTTCGGCTTTATAGTGGCCCGAAAGTCGGGTTAGATACCGGAATCGGGTAAGATGCGTTTATGAACAGTTTTGGACTCACAATAGTCATGGGATGGCTTAGATAGTTAGAAATGATCACATGATCATAAGACAAGACTGAGTTTAGCCGTGAAAAATAGACCAAAGTTTTGGGTTACAATGGCCAATGGGTCATATGGGGTGGGTTGGGCACCATTTGCATAGGGGACTGCTAAACGTAACCTCCAAAATACTAGCGTAACCTATTTTTTCCATTTTTCTTCCTATATTTCCCTTAATGATCTTTCTTCTCCGTAACAGCATAAATCAATTGGTATATGGTACTCCGGGGGTACGTAGCTCTACGTAACCCCCGTCTCCATTCAACATACATCTCGTGTTTTATGTGGAAAGCCCAAACTCCAACTAATATAATTAAATCTACTTTTGTCCCATTATGGCTATTGATATGTATATCAATCACATTTCAACCACTCAACTTTTATCATCTCCACCGACGCCACATAACCCACACATCGTCGTCCACCATACCCCGCCGTCTCCCGACCTGTGCCACTAACTCCACCTCCACCGACACGACCATCACGACGCACAATAGCCGGCGACCTAGCTAGGCCCGACTCCACATTCTCTAACTCCTCCCTTTCCTCTCTCTTCCTCTTGATTTTTTACGGAATTCATTCCACCGTCGTCCGTCAACCGGAGCCCCCCCTATCACCTACTGCCCCACCACCTTCTTGATGGCGATGTCGTCGACCATCGCTCCACAATCCACGCTATGCCACCTCTATTTCTCCCCCATTTCCTCTCTCCTCACCTCACTTTGAAATTGACGCTCCCGACGACGTGGTAAGGAGAAAATGAGGCGGCGTTTTTAAGGGAGGGGAGGTTAGACAGAGGTCTGGCTATAACGGGGTTGATGTGGTGCGGCGTGCTGGTGGCCGACGGCAACAATGAGTGAAAATAAGTAAAGACTATAAATTGATAAACAATGAGTGAAAATTGAAAAATAATAAGTGAATATTAGATAATAGTTATTTTAAATAAATAATGACTATAAAGTGGTATATAATGAGTTAAAATTGAGAAATAATGAGTGAAAATTGACGAATAATGAGTGAAAATAAATAATAACTATAAAGTGATATATAATGATTGAAAATTTGGAAATTAATGGCTATAAAGGGGTATGTAATGAGTAGAAATTATGATTGAAAATAAATAATGGCTATAAAGTAGTATAGAATGAGTAAAATTTGGAAAATAATGAGTGAAAATCAAGAAATAATGATTGAAAATTGGTACATAATGATTGAAAATAATAATGATTACAAATTGGTATATATTGAGTGAAAACTGAAAACTAATGAGTGAAAATCTAGAAATAATGAGTGAAATTTGAGAAATTATGAGTGAAAATTGGAAAATAATGATAGAAAATATATGACTATAAAAGTGGTATATAATGAGTGAACACTGAAAACTAATGAGTGAAAATCCAGAAATAATGAGTGAAATTTGAGAAATAATGAGTGAAAAATGAGCAAAAATGAGTGAAATTTGGGAAATAATGATTGAAAATATATAATGATTATAAGTGGTATATAATGAGTGAACACTGAACACTAATGAGTGAAAATCCAGAAATAATGAGTACAATTTGAGAAATAATGAGTGAAATTTGGGAAATAATGAGTGAAATTTGGGAAATAATGAGTGAAATTTGGGAAATAATGAGTGCAAATTGGAAAATAATGATTGAAAATATATAATGACTATAAAGTGGTATATAATGAATGAAAACTGAAAACTACTTAGTGAAAATCCAGAAATAATGAGTGAAAATTTAAAAATAATGAGTGAAAATTGGAAAACAATGATTGTAAAATATATAATGACTATAAAGTGGGTGTATATAATGAGTGAAAATTGAAAACTAATGAATGAAAATCCAGAATTAATGAGTGAAAAGTGAAAAATAATGAGTGAAATTTGAGAAATAATGAGTGGAATTTGGGAAATAATGATCCCACTTTTCAGTTATGATTTACCTCTTGATAATCATTATTTCCCATTTTCAGTCATTATGTTATTTATTTTTATTATTTATCTCTTTATAATCATTATTTCCATCTTTTTCATAATTGTGTATTGATTTTCCTACATTTCAATCAATCTTTTATTCTATCTAGTCATTATCTCTTTTTATATGATCATTATTTGTCTAAAGTTGATCAATATTAACTCATACTAGTATTTAATTAATCAAACATTGTAACAAAAAAAACAAAACAAATAAATCAAACATAATAATTTCTCTCCCCTCTCCCTCCCCACACACCCCTGCACCCGACCACCACCACCACCACCACCACCAATATATACCACACTCACACCGGTCACCACCACCATCAACGCCGTCCTACGGCGACCCTAACCCCTTACATCGGCCCACCTTTCCTCTCTTCTCCTCCTTTCTTTCATCTATCTCTCACCTCCCCTACCGAACTTGACCCACCTTTCCCACCACCCCAACACAACTGCCACCCCAACCCTACATCAGCTACGCCAACCTCCCCTGACCTCCACCCCCATTCCCCACAGCCTCCACCCTAGTGGCCACCAAATCCATCGGTGACCCAACCACCACAACGCATTTTCTCTCTTCTCGTTCTTCTCTCTCCCACCACCATCGTGACCACCCAACAACAAAAACCTTCAGTCGTCGGCGTCAATTGGTGGCTCGTCCATATTCGAGGGGGTAAGAGTCGGGCAATGGGCTGGATTGTGCGTGGAGAGGAGAGAGAACAAATGGGAGGTTAGTGGCGGGGTATATGACGGGGGGCGCTGGCGTAGGGTCGTATAGGGGAAGTCGTCGGCGTAGGGTCGTCCTCTAGTGGTGTATGGGTGCAATTGGTGGCGTGAGTCGGAGGGACGGCGCAGGTGTGGCGGGCTGGGGTGGGTCGGGGTGAGTGAAGAGGGAGGAGAGAGAATGTGAATTTGTTTTTTTTTTTCTTTTTGTTATTAGTTGTTATTGGACTGCGCCTATATTAATTATGAACTTATCTTTTGGGCCTTGAAAACGGATCCTGGCATGTGAACAGTGAACCAGGGGGTACGTAGCTCTACGTACCCCCGTTGTACCTAATAATTTGCGTGCATCAATTAACCTAAAGAAAACATTTCAACATTATGATGGAACATTCGAATACTACTGAATCAAGCACAAACAATGATAATATAAGGTAAGCTATTAGTTATTAGTTGTGCAAATCAAGCCTAATTTGCATGTTACTCCGAAGGAATTTCTTCTGTTGGGTTATGTAGGACTATAGGAATGAAGTTACTACTTTGCCTTTTTAAAATAATTTGTGCAGTACCTGTACCATTTGCTTAAAATTAATTTGGTTGATTCGGGGGTTTGCTTCGGGGAAGCTTTGTTATTTCAAATTTATTAAGATGTTGATGTAAACGATTGATATCAAATTCTTGTATAATTTGACCATAATGATTTCGATTGGCAGCGGATACTCCCGCCTGTAATGAATTTACCTCGATTTAGAAAAGAACAATTGATATCAATTGTTGATACTAATTTAGCAAGATGTTGATATCAACACTTGACAATAAGAATTTAAAAGAACAATTGGGGCAGCAGAGAGTGAAGAATGCTGGTGAATAACGACAATGTAGATACATTATCGATGAAAGATGAAGAATAGAGACTAGCAGTACTTGCGTAGGACAAAAATTTGGGGTTTGTGGTATTTGTATTATTTTATGTGGTTATGAGGTATAATTGGAATTTTACTAGGTTACGTTAGTAAAGAAAGTGTTGCGTTTAGCAACCATGTTTGCATATATCGAGTTGAAGTTTAATTTTTGTAAGGTCAAATCACAATTTATAAACGGTAATGTTAAAGGAGTCCGGATCTTTTTCAATTTGCTACTTAGGAACTGGATGGTCCATTTCCTTCCATTGATGGTAGACACGTGTGGTGTTCATTTCAAGGGCTAGATTTTCATTTCAACTTCATCACTCTATTATTCCCAACATACCTCTTGTCTCCCTTAAAAAAAAAATACCTCTTGTCATAGTCACTTTCTCTCCCACCATGGTTTATCCTGCCTTTATTTATCTCTCATCATCAATCAAAAGTATTTCTCTCACATCATTTACTAGGATAATTTCAGCTGACTAGAGTGAGACACGCCGCCGTAAAAGCAGTCTGGTGACTTGCCTGGGATCGCATGGGGGTTTTGTGGTGGGTGTTATGGTGGTCATTTTAGTTTGTGGGGGTGATCTTCATCGTCACCGTATTATTTTTACTCGGAGAATTGTGCTTGTGGGTTTAAGTTTGGAACTTTTTTTTTTCATATTTGAATGACGATTGCATCTCAACCATTAATATTGAGGGGTCAATAAATGCTGGCCTTTTATTACAACTGCACATTTCCATTCTTTTGAGGATTTAGAGATGATCTCAGGCTCTCATTGCATGTTAAAGGGTCTAAAACTTAGACACAATTAGGTTGTAAAATTAAGTTTACATTGTATGTGGTAGTAAAGTTGAGTTAACATTAGTAAAAATAATTTTGCAATGAAAAATATTACTCCAGTAGTAAATTTTAACTAAATGTTGCTAGTGTAGTAAATTGAAGTCAATCATTTGACACTTTTAAAGTGTCTAGACTTTAGATATCTGACATTTGTCTTTTGAAAGAAACAGACATAATGAATTCATGATTCTGAGAATTATAAAAGATTTAATTCACACAAGAAGACAAATGAATAATAGCAATATTTTGTGTTTTCATGTCATTAGTATTTTTTTTAGCATCTCGCCAATTTTTTACCCTTCTACAATCTAAGCAACCACCTTTCAAATTGCAACCACACGCATTCTCTTACATTCACTCCACCTCAATCCCACCACACCTATCTCATTTTATTTGCACATCTAATGCGCTGATGTGCCAACCCTAGTCACACTTCAGAGAAACACTGAGTAAAACACTTGTACATAGTTGATCACCAACCCAATTAATTTGAAACTTTTGGCAAGCAACAAAAAAACAAATCAATGTGGGTTAGGCCTAAAGAGAACATTATCATATTGATTGGTCACAAACTCATGGGTCCAACATGGTCTTAGAGCCCAAGTTCAATATGGGTGCACTGCGTACAAGACCCATATCGGTATATCACCCTATAGACTTGTGTTCGGCAAAACTTGCCATCTTCCAGTGGAATTGGAACACAAAGCTTATTGGGCGGTCAAGAACCTTAATATGAATATCGATGAGGCGGGTGTACACCGAAAGCTGCAGTTGCAAGAGTTGGATGAAATCCGACTAGATTCGTATGATAATGGGGCTATGACATTAAAGTGATATCGAAATGGAGTTCCATATTGGTGATAATAAAGTCTTACTCTATCAACCGCGCCTTAAACTCTTTCCGGGCAAGCTGCGGTCTAGGTGGATTGGACCGTTCATTATAGTAAAGGTGTTTCCTCATGGAGCTGTGGAAATTCGAAGACCTACCTCGGGTCCGGTGTTCAAGGTCAATGGCCAAAAGCTCAAGCCATATTATGAGTGATTCACGCAAACGGAGGTGGAGGATGTTGAGTTAAGTGATCTGGTGATTGAGGATTGATCGGGCTCCACCTCTTGCATCGAGCCAACGACGTTAAACAAGTGCGCTTTTCGGGAGACAACCCGAGCATTTCTCTTTTCTATTCGTATTGATTTTTCTTTTTTCTTTTAAATTTTACGCGTGTTTTCGTATATGGTATGTGTAATTCAGGTTCACATTGGATAAATTCGGACAATTTGATAGAAGCATCGTCTTAGCGAGCCGAGCAAGAAGCAGGCATGTTAAGACGACTTGTCCAGGTCTCAGACGAGTCGTCCGAAAAATGCAGCTGGAAATAGGCTCGTTAAGACGACTCGTCCAGAATCGAGTCGTCTGTCAGACGAGTATAGTCGTCCTACGAGTGACGAGACGTCCCTGGGCAAATTTTTGGTAAGTTTCTTTTCTCTTAAACCCGATACTCGCCCCCTCTCATACTTACTCCTCGCCACTTTCTTCTTCTTCCCCACCCCAAAACTCCATTGATGATGCAGTTTAGGCTTATTGGGCGGCCTACAAGACACCAATTGGTATGTCTCCGTACCTATTGGTGTTCGGTAAGGCATGCCATCTCCCCGTTGAGATAGAGCAGCGAGCGTATTGGCCCATCAAGAATAATCTTCACATGGGAATGAGTGAAGTGGAAGAACATCGAAAACTTCAATTGCATAAGATGAAGGAAATACGTTTGGATTCTTACGATAATGCGGAAATCTACAAGGAAAAGACCAAGGCATGGCATGACAAATTGATTGCAAGAAAGAGTTTCAAGGTGAGAGACAAGGTGTTGCTTTATCAATCAAGATTGAAACTTTTCCCGGGCAAGTTAAGATCTAGATGGATTGGACCGTTCACCGTTTCCAAGATATACCCTCACGGAGCGATTGAAAATTTTGAAACAGGGGAGGAGAAGTCCTTAAAGGTGAATGGTCATAGGTTGAAGTCGTATTACGAAGGATTCAAAGTGGAAACTGTGGAGGAGATGGCTATCTTTGAGCCGATTGTGGAGATTTGAGAATTTGGAGTTCATGAGTCGAGCCAACGACGTTACTCAAAGGCGCTACTTGGGAGGCAACCCAAGCCGTAGTATGTCGGGTGTTTTATTTTGTAGCGTGTTGTGTTTTGAGGAAGTTCGGTTTCATTTTCAAACTCAAGCAAGAAATCAAGAAAGAAGATGAGAAGATCATCCTCAACTCGAGGATTTCATCCCCCGAGTCGAGGAACCGGAGAAGGAAAGGCCAAAATCGAGGTGCAATCTTCGACTTGAGTCGAGAGAGCACACCCTCGACTCGAGGATTTAACCCCTCGAGTCGAGGCACAAGAGCAGGAAAGGCCAAGAAAGGGGCAATATTCTCGACTCGAGGGAGCTGATTCTCGAGTTGAGGGGTGTTTTCTCGACTCGAGAATTTTGAACTTTAGTCTTCTCGGCTTTTCTTAAACCCGACTCTTTTATCTCTCTCCTCACTTCTTCCCTCTCATTTTTTTTCACTCATCCTCTCACCATTTTCGACCCACCCCCTCAAACACTACAAATCACTCAAATCTCCACCATTTCACACACAATCACTCTCAAACTTCAAATTTCTTCACAAAAATCATTCCACAAACAACAAATCAACCCCAAAAACTCTTATTTCATCAATTTTCACAAACTTTTTTCTCAAGAATCCTAGAAATTAGGGGTTTTATCTTGGAGCTTTTGGGTCGATTTCAAGGGTGGAATAGCATCTAGGGGCATTGGCGAGGCTATTGATAGCAATTTGGAGGATCGATTTTGCTCAATTTTTTCTTTTTGAACCCATTTTGGTAAGGAACATCCTCAAATTCGAAAATTGGCCTTAGTTGGTGTTTTTATTGCTTGTTGTTGGCTTTGTGGTAGTATATTGGTTTGATTGGACTTTGTGAAGAATTGTTGTGGCTTGAAACAAGTTGGGTAGTGTGGATTTTGGATTTTATAGTGTGTATTTGGTGTTGGTAATTGTTGCATTGTGCTTTCTTGGGTGTTTGGGAATTGTTGGTGCATGGTTAAGGAGAATTTGAGTGTAGTTGAATTGTATCTTGAGATAATGTGCAGAAACGAGAGTGAGGCCGGCCCATCCAAGAGACAAAGGATCCCAAACATTAGGAAACCCTAGGCGTAGAGAGGTTGGATGAGACAGAGAAGAACCGTTTCAATGATTTCTATGAGCGCAAGAAGCTTGTGGTCACCAAATTTTTTGATTTGCAAACTCTAGAGCAACTTGGGTTCGATGAATCCGTGCGCTATCACTTGGCTAGAGGAGGCATGCTCGACTTTCTTGGCAAGTCGGCGCTCACCTATGAGAGGTGGACTTATGAGTTCCTTTCCACGCTCAAGCATGAGCCGGCAAATGAGATGATCCTCTTCCGGATTGAGAATCGCCAAGGAAAGTGGAGTTATAGGGAGTTGGACCGATGCTTTGGGTGGCGACAACAAGAGGATGAGAGGAAGCAATACAACTTGTACGGGGGGTTCGAGGCAAAAGTGTTATGGACCAAGCTCACTCGAGAAATGTGATCCCCCCTTCGCCTAATATTTCTATGGCTCCTCATCTGGCTATGTGACTCATTTACCGGGTGATCGGGATGTGTGTTTTTGGGCATGGGAGCCCAATAACGTGCAAAATATGGAGATGGGCTGTCTTGCCTCGTTCATCCCTAACGAGAATGGTAGACCGAGATGAGCGGAGTTGTTTGTTGAGGCATGCATGTCATGCCAATTGTTTCTCGTACGGTCTATCGCTTTAGGGGGACATGATCATTCTCATTGCCTGTTGATGTGATGTCCCGAGGGTGGATGAGAAGGTAGCCTTGGAGGGGCTTTCGACTTTCAACATTCAAGCCCTCCGGAAGATTAGATGGATCGCCCCGGTTTTGAGAATTAGGGAGTATGTGGGCCGCTATCATTGGACGTTGGGGATGGATGCACAGAACTATTTGTTGCTCCCAAACGCCGATCGCCTGAGGATCGAGGATAGTCAGGATGCCGAGGAGCCGTTTGTTAAGGGGCGGCGGTTGAATGTCACTCAGGGGCAAGCTGTGCTAGAAGAGATCTGAGGCCCTCCACGAGTCCATGTGGGAGGACACGACTTTGCACCCCAGATGGCATTTCCTCCCGTGTTCGAGGCTTGGAGGACGGATGTTGGCGATCGGCTAGATGGCATGGACCATAGGATGATGGTGCAGGAGGCCTAGACGGAGCGCATGATGATGTTTCTTGAGGTTAGACATAGCCTCCACATGAGGGCCAAAACTCCGTAGTACGAGTCCCCAAACTTAAGGGAGATTGATGAGCGTTTACGCCTCCTTTTCATTCGTGGGCAGCAGTTCCGCCCACGCGGCCCTCCTCAGGGAGTTGTGATTCCCCCTCCTATCTTTATGCTTTATTCTGATGGGTAGACATATGTTCTAAGCATGGGGGAGGGGATTTACTTTTGCTTCTATATATATATTTCATTTGCCTAACCGTTTTTCCTAGATTTTCTTGTTTGTTTTGGTGTGTTTTTAGTTCGTGACACTTGCCATGCAATGGAGAAACCAAGGTATGAATACACTCTTTCCTACACTTTCTTCTCATCTCATTTATAGCCGAGTCACTCCATCACCCTATTTTATCCCATGTTTTGTACCATCTCTCTTCATATTGACCCCTCCCGTTTGTTCCACATGCTTGTTTGTCCATAAACTGTTGACATTTGGCTCTAAACTCACAAAATATTCACAAAATGACCTTGTACCGGTTTTTTTGGACAACTTTTGTCGTGGGGTCATTATGCTCCAACAAACACACGAGGGAGATGGGAGTTGGTAAGGTGATAGGATGTGACGTATTTTGAGGAATACGCGGTTGTGAGGTGAGAGATTGGCTCTTATACCGGTGTTTTGACCATGAACCACTTGCTTTGACGGTAATTGAGGGAAATGGAGCTCACTCGAGGTATGTCTTTCTTTCCCTTTAACTTTTCTATCTCTCACGATTCTAACCACTACTCCCCACCCGTTTCACTAGCTTGTTTCTATACCATCTCTCTTTGTGCCCCGCCGCGTTTGTTCCCCCCGTTCTTGTTCTACCCACCCCATTTTACCGCTTAAACCAATAAAATAGCCTTGTTTAGTTCATTTTGGTTGGGATGTTTTTGGATGGTTGGTTGTTATTGGAGGATGAGACTTTATTGATATTGTTCATGAGGGAGATGGAGTAGTGAGACGTGGGATGGATTCATTTTCGAGGAAAAATAGAGGAATGAGGTGGAGTGGGTGTCTCTTGGCGCGAGGGTCCGTTATTTCCTTATGTAATGAGATGAGACAGTTTGTTTTTTGTTCATAGTTGTATGGGATAGTTAGTGGATGATTTGATGGTACTCCCCCTACATAGTTCGTTGTTGCTCGATCTTTTCGTTGGTACTAGCATGTCATTATGGGCAATGACGGGTTTTAAGCATGGGGGAGAGGCTTGATATGATATTGTAATTCGGTTTTTCCATTTGTCACTTTGTTTGTAATATAGGTGTGATTTTCTTTTTTCGTTTAAATAAAAAAAAAGAGGTAATCCATGGCGGGCGATATAAGATGAGGAGTTCGGGACGCAACGAGTTAGGATCACTATGTGAGTTATAAGGAGGTTCGGTGATAGTAATTGGTGGTTCTAGTTTAGAAATCCTCTTGCATTGTGACTATAGGAGCGCAGGTGGATTGTAAAGAGGTGAGTCGTGCTCAATAGCTTCATTTTGAGCATGGTTTTGAGGGAGTCGTTGAGCCAAGTAGGGGGAAACGTGATTTGTGTTAGTTTCCCCTAACTTAGAGTGTGTGAGAATGGAGGATAAGATGGTTATAGTTGGGGTGTTGAGCATTTCATCCACTCCAATTCTAACTAGCACCTTTTGAGTGTTTTTGATGGCTTGCAGTTCTTTGTTTTGGAGGAGTTCGATTGTTGTAACTCACATCGTGCTATAAGAGAGACCTATGTGTTAACAGTGGAGAATTGGATAACTCGAGGACGAGTAATGATAAGATCACAGTCAATGTATCCGTGGTAAGGACAACTTGCACTTAACTTCTTGAAACGTTCCCAATACTCATACAAGCTCTCTTCATCTCCTTTTTCGACATTGCTAATCTGTTTCTTCAACTCTGGAGCTCTAGATGCAGGAAAATATTTATCTAGGAACATCTCCTTCAATTGTTTCCATGTGGTGACGCTATTAGGCGGGAGGTAGTACAACCAGTCTTTAGCGCTCTCCTTCAGTGAAAAAGGAAAACGCGCAACTTAATTTGCTCCTCTGTCACTCCAGCTGGTGCCATGGTAGTACACACCACATGAAATTCCGACAAATGCTTGTTAGGATCTTCCCCCTCTTCGCCGGTGAAGGATGGTAACGAGTGTATCAGCCTCGATCTCAGCTCAAACGGAACCTTGGGGTCAAGGTCCGGAAAGGTAACACACAGGGGTTGTGACTTGAGATCATTAGTATTGACATACACACATGTAAACACAAAAACAATAAAAATCACACAAATAAACACAAAAATAACACCGTAAATTAGATCCCCGGCAACGACGCCAAAATTTGGTGGAGCTTAATCGTGTCACTCTTCCAAAAATAATACAATACTCTCCTAAAACTATGTGATATGGAAGTAAGGTTCGATCCTCATGGGTTTCTACGAGTTATTTTTAATTAGATGCGTGATTGAATAGTAGTAACAATTTGGGGGGTTTTGAATGATTGAATTGTGATTATACTAATTAAACTAATTAACAAAATAGCAATAAAAGTTGTGATTTATCCGTTAAATGAAGGCTTGGTCGATGTAATTGTCGCTAGTATTTCTAGCAATTGGTCCTAGTTCTAACTTAATTATTTCCTCTTAAGTACTCTATTGTAAAATTGTTACTTTTTTTCTTCTTTATTTTCTCTCTCTTCCTCTCCTTCTCCCCCTACCCCCAGAAAACCCCCCACACACAGAAGCTTGTTTTCAGGCTGGGAGTGGCCATTTTTTGTCATTCCCGGCCTGATTTCTTTCATTTTTTTAATGTTTTTATGCTTGGTAATCTCTAGGCCGGTTGTGTAGTATAAATAATTTCCGCTCTTGGTATGAGAGTGGTGTTTCTTCTCCGTTCATCGGAGTTCTTGTTTCTCAGTTTGTGAGTTGTTTCTTCTTTTGGTTGTTAGATCCGAAGTTCCGATTTGAGATCGGCTTTTCAGATTTATCACTGGGAATGGCGCATTGGAGCTTTTATGATCTTTTATGCTTCGTAAATTTCTACATAAAAACAGTTATAGCACACCTCGAAGTGGTTTTCTCCGCCATAAAAGATGTGACGACATCTAAAAGTTACGTTGGATTCAAATCCATGTACAAGGAGCCGCGTTTGACCTGTTGTTTTTTTAACTGCTTTGATTGTAAAATTTGTTGTAGTATCTTGGATCTACCTTATTGTAAGTGTCGTTTGACTAACTTTCAATGATAAATTATTATTCCCGTAAAAAAAAAAGTACTCTATTGGAGAATTATAAATTCCTATTGATCCTTACGTGATAGTAATTAGGCGTGATGTGCACTCTCCTAATAACCCTAATTAATGAACAACCTAAATCACTCATTTAGATTCAATTTAATAATGGCATTAAGTTGAGATCAATATTAATAGAGAATCGGGCGCATATCAAACTCAGTCTATGCTTTTCCGATTAAGTTAATTCTCTCCCTAATATAATAACGATGATCAACATACAAATTACTAGATTATGTTTCTTACTTTTACCAAATCAATCAAACACTCGCTAATTAAAGTGGCTAAGTGTAGAATTATAAACCCTAGGGTGCTAATCTAGAGAAAACAATTCATAAACATGTAAACGAGAGGATTAAAAATAATCAAGAATAAATAAAGGAATTAAGAACTCACAATTGGATCAAATTGCAGCTTAGATTGAATCAACCAAGAACGGAAGGATTAGTTCTCCATACGATGTACCAACGGTTACAAAGAATACTGAAAGATTAAATGATAAAACGTACAAGGGTTCCGAGTTTCTGTATTTATACTAATGACAATTGAGAGTAAAATTAGGAAGATAATTGAATAAGGAAAACTCGGCAAGAGGTGGCCGCGATCGCGGGAATCGGTTCTGTTCTCTATTCGCGTTCGCGGATTTTAAGTCGCGATCGCGGTAGAAACTGGGTCGTCAGACGATTTTCAAACAGACGTATCTCCCTCGTTACATGGACAAATAAGACGTATGACCACTTCTCGGAAAGTTAAGATCGTGAAGTTTCCTCTCCAAGTAGTTTCATAGTAAAATTCCAATTAGTTTGAGAGATATGAGTCTTCAAAGTCGACCCTTCCGCAAATCAGCTCAAAACTCGTTCCTATTGCCGCATTTCTATCCAAACATCACAAAAATACAATATATGAAATGTGGAAAATAATAAACATAATCATCTCCTAATTATCATATAAATCGTATAAAATAGCACCCGGATTCCTAACGTATCACTCAGGGTGAGGGACAAACGTCCGGTGAACAAGTATTAGTATTCCATTCACATCAACAAGAAGATTGGGAGAGGGGCATACAAGTTAGAAAGGCCACCATGGATGAAATGTCACCCAGTCTTTCATGTGAGATGATTTAAGCCTTACCAACTCGACATAGGATATCTCCTCCGCAACAAGAACAAGCATGGTAACATTCGTTCCAAGGGTCTGTCGACAAACTCACTCGAAAAGTGAAACTTCATCAGCAATGTAACCGACGATGGGACAAGTTTGAGTGGAGGAGAGTGTGACGATCCAAGTCTGCTAGCTTAGTTTATTTTCATGTAACTTAGAGCCTGTTCGGTATCACTGTTGTTTTCAGTTTTGGTTTTTTAGCATAAAAAATTTAGTTAAATAAGTTGCAAAATCAACTTTAAATTGTTTGGGTCCATAATAGTCATATATAAAATGAAAACTGACAACTGAAAACCACTTTTTCTGGTTTTCAAAAACAAGACTTTGGTTTTCAAAAAAACAGAAAATTGAAATAGAAAACGATACCAAACATGCCCTTAGTTATTTCTTATAATGTCTTTTCATATGTTGTTTCGTATATCATCTAATGTCTTAAATATGTCTTTAGGTGTCTTGTAAGTGTCTTTTATTCAGAAAAGACATATGCTTAATGTGTATAGATGTGTAAAAGTAAATTTCTCACTTTAGGGAAAGCTAGTCAATGAAAATCAATCTTCTCCTATTTCCAATTTTACCCTTATTGATGTTTGATATTAAAGCCGTGGTTGTGTTCTTTGATTTTAATGGATATTGAATGTATGGGTTGTGCTCGGTCCGAGACTAAAGGTTCTGAGAGTGATTCAACTCGCAGTTTGAACATTAATCTTGCACGAGTGGGCGATCCCCCACGAGTGCTTGTCCTCAATCGATAGTCGCTTGCTCTCTAGTGTGGATAACCAACAAAGGGGCACATCACAGTCACTCCAAATTTGGGACGGTGACATATAGAGCGTTAGACAACAAACTGAGGAGAGTGGTATGGTTTTCATGGTTTTGTATCCTCTCTCTCATTTCATCTTCCCCAAACCACCAACTCAAACAATTCATATCTTTTTCCGAAAAATTCAACAACTCAGCTATTACCCAATTTTATTAATATCTACCGAGAAAATATTGAAGAATATTAACAATAACTTTGAAATCACTAAAAAAAACTCGATCGAATTACAACAAAACCAAATTTTTTTGAAATTGTTTATATAACGAACCCATGAAACAATCACCTCCGCTGCCACATTTTGTTAAAGCCTTGAAGATGAGATGTATACAAGACCAATGAATCAAACTCACATCTTTTTGATTCTTTTTTTGTTTAATCTTTGTGATGGCTGGGGAGTACAAGGAGGCTTTCGTTGAGAAGATGGCTGGGACATATATCTAGTCAACTAGTGTGGAAATGGATGTAAACTCGTTATGGGTTACTATAGCGCATAGAAGGAACCAGGAAGAGGAGAGTAATTTTGAAGTCTATCGCTCCGATTATTTGCCTCAAGATATAAGGCAATATATCACCAATAGACACCGAGTTCGTGATAGAAACATACACCAATCATTAAAATCGGATCTCGTGGATCATAGTATATGGCAACGATTTAAACCCGTAGGAAATAACTAGTGTTTGTGTAGACACCTGCATTTGTCCCTAGCCAAATGCCCGATGATGAAAGGACACTATACTGTGAACTGCGTCTACTTGCTCTACTATGTGAACCACCGTTGTTGTGAATCCATTAGCAAAAGCGTCTTTACCTAAAACAAGGTCAAAAACAACCACTTTCCAACCCTCTTACACCTGACCTAACTCAGGAATGAACTGCGTGCCTAAACCGCCCAAAATCATCAAGAAAACATGTTTTTGTATGTCATTTGCCCACCCAAATTCACATGTGCAATATTCATGTCATAAGAAGACCAGATATGCAATTTTGTATGGTGCGTCAAGGGGCCCAGACGCACCTTCGCGCGCGCACAAAGGCCTTTGCGCACCTGCGCATGCGCCAGACGCAGCCCAACTCGCGCATGACGCGACCAGCTTGTGCAAGACGCAGCCAAGGTCGCACATGACGCAGCCAGCTCGCGTCAGACGCAGCCCAGCTCGCGTCAGACGCAGCCCAGCTCGCGCATGACGCAGCTAGCTCGCGCCTGACGCACGCAGCCCTAGGGGACCGAAACCCTAGCCTTCTCTACCACTATATATACACCTCTCCTCCACCTCATTAAAAAGCTACACACACCATTTTCACCCCGAATCTCTGCTCCTCTCTCTTCCATTCTCTCACACAAAACCCTAGCAACACACATACAAAAACCCTAGGGCCTTACACTCTAGGACACTCCCAAACACAACAAACACAACACAAATAAAGCCCCTCTCAAACACCACGTTCGAAGAGCAACACATCACTCCAAGAACACATCTAGCCCCTACGACGCATACTAAGGATCAACGTAGCGATCTCGAAGCATAGTAGAGCAAGTAGTGGTATCGAGGACACACGTAAGTCCTGAGGGCATCCCCTCTTTTCCAAACTCTTCTTTTACTTTATTCTCATCTTCTACCCCTTTTTACGTGCGCATTTTATTGCTTTTACGACATAGATTTATATTTTTCCTAACCAAGATTTAGATCTAAAACAAATTATATGAATCACGCTTAACACACATAGCGCAAAGCGCTTGGAAAAATTGGTAGCTAGGGACCGTTAATCAATCTTAACGACGTTGCGACCTAAGATCTAGTTTATGTGCTAAATAACCGACTTAGCTAATTTACTAGGTTGTATATAACTTGTAAATGATCGTAAACTTGCATGGCTTAACTTCTCGACGACTTGTAAAACGATAATTCAACTAGTAGAGGCCGCTATACGCGGGCGGGGTTGGGTGTCTTATGACTTCTCAACACGTACCGTCACCCCCGAACCCAGTCTTGCGGTCCGTAGACTGCATATTGGCGTAGGGCATGACTCGCTTCTCCAAGCGTTTATGCTCAATGGGTACAGACTCACCTAGCGTTTACGTAATCCCTCGGTAATAAGGAACAAGATCGCATTGCATGGTTTCCAAACACCCCACAATTGTTTGGTGGCGACTCCTATCCTAGTGCAACCATCCAAGACTCGCGCGTCCTTCGCTATAGAGACCATCCGTGGAATCTATAGTGGCGACTCCACTGGAGACTTATTGTTTAAAGTGGGTGAGACTCGAAGATTGGTTATCACGTTACATTTGTTGAGAAGTTTAACACCTTCATTTGCATGGACGCGACCCACGTCCCATAAGAACCCTTTTGTCCCTTCAGTACAACCATGTCTTTCTACCTTGCTTGTGTAGGACTGAATAATGGTTATACCACCCACGTTCGCATCATCGACACTTCGTTTCTAATGAAACATTGTTTCTGGTGCAAGGATGTTATACTCTCGAGCATGGGCTGCCACAAATCGAGATATAACTACCTATAACGTGGTACCCTAAGCCTAAACCTCAAACCTTAGCCATAGTACATTTGCTTGGTATGTGTTTGCTCTTACGTGCATTTGTTGCTTGTTTTTGCCTCTTTTGTGCCATATTCATCCCCAAAACTTTGTCAAAACAAGTTTTACTTGCACCTACCCGTGTCGTGTACAACACATCATTTCCCGTGACTTTTTGATGAATGCGTCTTCCCCCTTGTGCGCACCGACGCGTGCGTCACATGCCTTGTGCGCACGTCGACGGTGCGCCTGCCCTTCTATGCGCACCACGCATTTTCTTTTGAATGATGCAATTCCCATTCCTAGCCATGCCCCACTGCATGTTTCCCATTGTTTGAGTCACTTTTAACACTTGTATACACTGTCATGCACCTATGCACCTCGCACACACATGTTGCACCCATAAAATCGAGTCAGTCTAATTGCATTTCGTGCCATTGTCGTGTCATGCATACACAACCATATCATGTTGCATTCATCATACATACATACACATATACATACGTCATGTCCATAGAGTCGCGTCTTGCACCATACATTTGCATATTATCTAGGTCCACCCCTTGTCATCTAAGTTCTTAGGACAAACCGTTTCATGTAGGGTCAAGTTTGTACCTAACTAGGAACTCATGCATCCTAGGACTCGAACCATTGCACGCATTTTTGCACTACGACTTGTATTATCATATGCATCCATGCATACATGCATCATAACCCATGCATCGAACCTACAAAAAAACAAAAAAAAAACAAGTTATGTCATGCATCATGTCAAACACATCATGTCTGTCTCATACGTCAATCCGTATCATCGACTATATCCACCTAAGATATTTGAGGCCCACTCCTCGCTCTTTATTACACAAAAATTGATGTCTCTTAACGACACGTCAATCCGTATCATTCAATCCGTATCATTCAATCCTAGCCACCTAGGATTTTTGAGGCACACTCCTCACCCATTTTTCAACAATTCCGTACAACTTATGAAAATCCGAACCATATAACTTGATTTTAGCCACCTAGGATCACCGAGGCCTACTCCTCACTCACACCATCATTGAATTTTTGCATCCCGTCCATAAGTCTATCCGTATTCGTACGCATCACACACATTGCACTTGTTTCGATCTTAGCCACCTAGGATCATCGAGGCCCACTCCTCACCTCCTTTCTTTCCGTCGTTGAAACCCAGTCTTCACGATCGTTCGATCTCTACATACATAAGATCGTCAACACCTTGTCCAACTCGGTGACCCCGGCCCACATTTTCAAGCAACTCAATTGAAGCGCCAATGGTTTGAGGGACGACTACTACTTCTCTACGGATCCACAATCCACGTCGAGATTGGTCGCACGTTCTTCTCGTCAATGTTAAGTTTTTTGCACAAGTTCTCGACATTAGCATCCCGAAAATCAAAGGGATAGCAAAATCCATACACTATGTTTTGAACTCTAAAACTTACATTGCACGAAAACCAAAGACGATGAGAACAAGCACCACTACAACGATGCATCCTCCGACAACATCAACAACGAACGTTCTTTCCGAACTACGTTTGGTTTGATTCCACGCGCTAGTGGACACGTAGGCAGTTTTTCGAGACACAACCACACGACAAAAGGTTTCATGCATTTTTTTACCTCATTTCCATGTCTAGCATAGATACCTCCAACCGATCGAAATTTCTCCTCTTCGCTGATGGAATAAATGAGCTTTTGGTTTACCATATTTTTCATGAGCATCCAACGACGAATCCTAGTCTGTCTTACGCTGCATGATTAATGAATGGAGGTAAAAATTTGTAACTATATAAATGACTTTGATCCCTAACGATTGAATCCATTTTCTTTGGTAGCCCGCAGAGCCTCCATGCCAATAGCCTTTTCAGTTTTATCCTACATCTTCCTAGCTTGGGTAAGGGGTGTTGATTTGACTTGAACGGCAAGACTTAAAAAAGTGGAGCCACTAACAACAAATTTGACTAACAAACAGCAAGACTTAAAAAAGTGGAGTCACTAACAACAAATTTGGCTAACAAACGGCAAGACTTAAAAAAGTGGAGCCAAAATGAAAAATGGCTCACAAACAAAATAAGCAAAACTTCTGAAACAGGAGCCAAAAACAAATAACAATTGTCACTAACAAGTGAAAGCATCCCTCAAAGGGCAGAATTGAAAAGTTAAAGAAAAATGTGTCTTTCTAACTACAAACATGGTCAAGTTAGCATAATTGGGGGTAAATGGGTCAGATCCTTTATGCACATCCGTCATTTGTCACCCAATCCAGCTACAAAAGCGCCGTAAAAGTCCTCCTTGAGATCGTGTAAATCACGCCACCACCATCTGCCGCTCTTCTAATTAAGAATTTGGCATTTGTTGATTCACCGCGAGAGTCTTCCGCACGACGGATAATAATCGCGAAGGTAAGACATTAGGAATTTTGAGGATCGCTCATCAAGTTCGCCATGCATGCATTCTCTGATTCTGTTCCCGTAGTCCTAAATGACATGGAAATCTGAACCCACGTTATTAACCTACCCTTTTGCAAATTTAGGCCGACACATTGGTCTAAATTTCTCTTTTCCACCCACATTACAAACCATAACCCTTGGCCAGCCGCATCAAACTTGCCTTCGGAATTTATATCCTACTTGGTCCAACGTCAAGGATCAAGGCCCGATTGAGCCAGCCACAACTACCGAACTCCACATTCCAAATCCTTGGACTCTTCTTTTCCCTTGACCACGCATGAAATCTTTTGTCGACCCAAGACAAGAACGATCGTCATCACGAGCAGCACGTCTCGCCCATTTGGAGCCATCAGACCTTGCGCCGACGCAAACACTAAGCCTTGAGCCACCTCAAGCATCAAGTCGTGTGCCACCACATGCATACATTTGTGCCACCACAAATTCAAAGCCTTGCTCCACAGCAAGCATGAAGATCATCTTTGAGCAGTAGGAATGTCACTATACGCCGTCACCATAAGTTGGACATTCACAACTTTTACTCACCTTTTTCAATCATTTTTATTTTGGGGGAAACCTCAAATTTCTTCCACAAAACTTCACCATTTTCATCATTTTTTTCTTTTGGGGGGAACTTAAACTCACTCCTACACATCTCTGTTATCCTCACCATCTTCTATTTGGCACTCTTAGTTGTATTCCATGAAACTTACCATCTCTTTCATCATTTTTCCTTTTGGGGGAAGTCGGGTACCCCCTGCATTTTTTCACATTTTACATCTGCATATGCCTCAAGTCTAAGTTGCATAACTCTAAGCTGCATAACATCGTTGCATTGCATTTCATAACATTGCATTACATCGAGTCAGTTACACTTGCACACCACCTGCACAATCCTTTACACAAGCACTAGGCGTCACTTGTTTTTTCATGGTATTACATATATTTGCACACTACTTGCATAAACCTTTGCATGAGAACTAGACAGCACTCGTCACCCTCACGACAAGATTCAATCGCCTACCACTACAACTCTACAAGCATCGGCACCGGGAGGTCAAAAGCACACACCTCTGCGCTACGATCTCCTTGCTCGCACAAGAGTGAGACAAAGTACAACAAGAATTTTCAACATGCATAATCAGTTGGCAAACAAGAGGTACAAGCGGCATCCAATTCCTCCATAATCTCCTCTTTCATGCAAGAACGAGGGCTCCCCTTGAATCTGTCAATCCAGCATAGAACAATTGAGATCACACACCTTCAAGTCATATAACAGTCGCAACGACTTTAAACTCGAGCATCTAGCAAAACTCTATATTCAACACCAACGGACCTAACTCCGTTACGATCAAGCAACGTAGGACCCACTTTCGACATCTCAAGCCATCAGCAGCAGTGGAGCTAACACCACCATTATCAAGCAGCGTCGAACCCACTTTCGACGTCTCAAGTAAAATACCATCAACAGCAGTGGATCTAACCCCGCCATGATCAACCAACATCGGAACCACTTCCGATCGAAGCAAAAACAAGCACACCAAGCAATCAGCGGTCGCACTGACCTTAAACATCGACATAATCACCAATTACTATCGGACCCACTTTCAACATTCAGAAGTCATTACAAGTACAACCAGCAAGTTCCACAATACTATTGAACAGTCGCACCGACCTTAAACATCATCCGCAGTCGCACTGACTACAAACATGAGGTATGTCTTCTTATTGGTTGGCGAACCTCTAAAAACACACTGGCGGTCTACTGGACCTTAAACGACCCTCTACGTGCATTCGCATCCCGTTTGCACGATTTACATACTTTGACTTTCGCCTTGTCCAAGCCTCAGTCAAAGTAGGGGCTTCTGTAGACACCTGCATTTGTCCCTAGCCAAATGCCCGATGATGAAAGGACACTATACTGTGAACTGCGTCTACTTGCTCTACTATGTGAACCACCGTTGTTGTGAATCCATTAGCAAATGCGTCTTTACCTAAAACAAGGTAAAAAACAACCACTTTCCAACCCTTTTACACCTGACCTAACTCAGGAATGAACTGCGTGCCTAAACCGCCCAAAATCATCAAGAAAACATGTTTTTGTATGTCATTTGCCCACCCAAATTCACATGTGCAATATTCATGTCATAAGAATACCAGATATGCAATTTTGTATGGTGCGTCAAGGGGTCCAGACTCGCGCATGACGCGGCCAGCTCGCGCCAGACGCAGCCAAGGTCGCGCATGACGCAGCGAGCTCGCGCCAGACGCAGCCCATGTCGCGCATGACGCAGCCACCTCGCATCAGACGCAGCCCAGCTCGCGCATGACGCAGCTAGCTCGCGTCTGACGCACGCAGCCCTAGGGGACCGAAACCCTAACCTTCTCTACCACTATATATACACCTCTCCTCCACCTCATTAAAAAGCTACACACACCATTTTCACCCATAATCTCTGCTCATCTCTCTTCCATTCTCTCACACAAAACCCTAGCAACACACATACAAAAACCCTAGGGCCTTACACTCTAGGACATCCCCAAACACAACAAACACAACACAAATAAAGCCCCTCTCAAACACCACGTTAGAAGAGCAACGCATCACTCCAAGAACACATCTAGCCCTTACGACGCATACTAAGGATCAACGCAGGGATCTCGAAGCATAGTAGGGCAAGTAGTGGTATCGAGGACACACGTAAGTCTTGAGGGCATCCCCTCTTTTCCAAACTCTTCTTTTACTTTATTCTCATCTTCTACCCCTTCTTTACGTGCGCATTTTATTGTTTTTACGACATAGATTTATATTTTTCCTAACCAAGATTTAGATCTAAAACAAATTACATGAATCACGCTTAACATACATAGCGCAAAGCGCTTGGAAAAATTGGTAGCTAGGGACCGTTAATCAATCTTAACGACGTTGCGACCTAAGATCTAGTTTATGTGCTAAATAACCGACTTAGCTAATTTCCTAGGTTGTATATAACTTGTAAATGATCGTAAACTTGCATGGCTTAACTTCTCGACGACTTGTAAAACGATAATTCAACTAGTAGGGGCCGCTATACGCGGGCGGGGTTGGGTGTCTTATGACTTCCCAACACGTACCGTCACCCCCGAACCCAGTTTTGCGGTCCGTAGACTGCATATTGGCGTAGGGCACAATGCGCATCTTGTTCCTTACGTCCCTCGGTTTTGTCCTTTTCAATAAACGACTCACGAAAGTATTTTGTACTTGGCATGACTCGCTTCTCCAAGCGTTTATGCTCAATGGGTACAGACTCACCTAGCGTTTACGTAGTCCCTCGGTAACAAGGAACAAGATCGCATTGCATGGTTTCCAAACACCCCACAATTGTTTGGTGGCGACTCCTATCCTAGTGCAACCATCGCACGACTCGCGCGTCCGTCGCTATAGAGACCATCCGTGGAATCTACGGTTTGCCATGTTAACGCATTAGTAATTTTATTTCGATATTCTCGTGTTAATGCATTAAAATTCATGAAATTTATGTACTTTAATGTATAATGCAATTCATAATTATCTTAATTTCATTTGGGCAAATTAGATTATTTAGGATTATTAAATATTAATAATAACCATGAATCTATGGGTTATTAAAATTTTGAAGCATGAATTTTAATACCAATAATAATGATAAGAAAATATAATCAAAATTTATTATGTTCCATAAATTTAGGATCTTCCTTTGGCTGGGAGGGGGTTAGGCCTCTGCTGAGATTCGGGATTTATACAATTTTCATTGCAATAATATCACTTGGCCCCCTACCTCAGTGGTAAGATCTGTTAATTGTGTTGGGGAGGTCAAAGGTTCAAACCCCGGCCCCTGCTATATTTTTTAGCAAGCTCCGCTACTCGATGTTAGTATGTTGACAAATCATGATGAACGTCATTAGTTGGATAATAAGTAATACTTAGTATACTAGTAAACACAAATCAATACATCATACTAGTTCTAAAAATCAAAAGTATAAATAAAATTGAGTTTGGGTAGGAGAGAGAATGAGTGGTGGGGTCTTTATTGATAGGAAAATTTCTTTCATCATAGTAGTGTAAATATCAAAGTTGTATAAAAAATAAGGTGGAAGAGAGGAAAAGTGGGTAGAGAGAGATTGATGAGAAGAAAAACTTTGACATTGATAACAATGCTCTCAAGTAGAGATATCAGTTAAACAAGCTCCAAATATGGGACACACTCGGTCACACGCCATAGAGAAATGACAGAAGAGCACACATGCAAAAAAAAAAAAAAGAATTTAAAATTAAGTTAGTACTGTAAAATACTCATTAAAGATCATCTAGAAAAATTTCACCAATTAAGATTTAAGGGACCATGGGTCTCCTATGGAATAAAATGACGTTGATCATCAACGTCACTTTACAAAGAATAAGAACAATTATTCCGGAAAAATAATAGCAATAAATAAATCAAAGGTAACCAAATGATAAATTGATGGGCCAGAAAATTTTTACCTTGAGAATCATTTTCTTTATCAACTGGAGAGTCCTTATCTTCCTGTTCTTTAAGATCACTTAAATGGAGGTCATCACATATTCTACAAAAAATTCATTAACGTCATTGTTATGAATTTCGGCAAGACACATAAAAGCATCTCCAACCTTACTTAAAGCTCTCATGTTCTAAACAAAGCAAAGAGGATAATGCAGTACAACAGTTGAATAAGCTAAAAGTGACCAAATCTCAATCTAAAAGAAGAAGGATGACCGCTCCTAGCTTTCCATTCATAATGAATGAAAAGCTCGGACAAAACAAGAAATAGGCTCTTCTTTTCTTCTCATTCTCTTTCTGCTCTTGACTCCCATTACTCAAACTCAATTCAAGTTCGGTGGTCTCCTCCTCCAGCAGAGTGTTTTAAAATCAACTTTGATGGCTCCGTCGCTAATAATTCAGTTGCTGCAGGGTGCATTCCTCGCGACTACCAAGGTAACTTGGTGGATGGTAGAGCCTTTAATTTAGGCATTTGTTCGGTTCTGATGGCCGAGGCTCAAGCATTGAGGGCCGGTATCAAGCTTGCTAATGCAAACGGTGTTCGTAGTCTGATTATTGAAGGTGATAATTTGATCGTCATCAAGGCAGTTCATGGGGTTTACCAGGCCCCATGGAGCATTGATTTTCTCATTAAAGATATCAAAGCCTCGCTGTTATCTTTTGATTATTGGGAGATTAACCACATCTTTAGGGAAGGCAATAGGGCAGCTGATTGGCTAGCTAATTTGGGTCACTCTATCCTTAATCAGAAGGATGAGTACCCTCCCTTTTGGTCTTGTTTTTTCTGATTTTGTTGTAATTCTCAATTCTGATAAGATTGGGGACACCCTGGCCAGAAGGGTGACCTAGTCTTGTTTTTTTGTACCTCGCTTACCATTTCAAAAAAATAAAAAAAAATAAAAAAAATAAATCAACAACTGTTGTAAACAAAATAAATCAAGTAAAGATGTCCAACCTAATTACGACATTTTCAGATACTTTAGATCATCAATTTGCAAAGATGGAAACTAAAAAAAAAGGAAACAAGATGTATGCCTCCTTCCTTGATGCAGATTTGTCATATGCAAGCAAAATATATATTTGATACATTTGAGATAATAAGGAACATGTTTTAGTTGGTGATAGCAAAACTAATTGATTACCTTTTCGATTCTCCATATACTTGGTTATTGCTACTAGACTTGATTTTCTCAACAACAAAATTATCATACTCAGAGGCTCCTCTTCTAGCACGCTTCTCGTACATAGCGTCTAAATTTGATATTGATACAATTATTATCATTTGTATTAAAAAGTTCATATCCTAGTTCAAAACAACCGCCAATAATCCAAGAAAACAAAGGGAGTCTAGAACCCTAATACTGTAACAACCCTACATTTTGACTGAACTATAAAAAGAAATAATTTAGAATTGTCACGACGCAACTGACTACCGAGTCAATTGGTAGGCTAGAAATTGGATTACAATAAACCAACAAAAGACAAAACAGCGGAAGTCTTTAAATGTCGAACTACAGTTCTCAAAACGAAATCCAAAATTACATAAACCAAACGAAATAAAGTTCAATGAATGTCTAAGAGACCCCAGTATGCCAACGCCCCTCAAGCAAGCATCCAAATTCAGCAAGACCTGTCAACTATGCCATCGAAGAATGACATAGGCCCCAGAACATGGTAGGGAACAAACTAGAGTAAGAACGTCAGCATACAGGCTGAGTAAGAAACACAAGAATCACAAGCGAACAAAAGATACGCGCCTTGAGGCGCGTAGCTAACAAATAATAGACAAACGTTATAATAGACAATCGTTACAAGGCTAATACAGCGCGATAATCCCCATATCGCTACAAGATCCGACGGTCTTGCTACATACGTTTAATCAAGGCTGGGCTCCTACCCCACAGCCACCACAATCTCGAACCAACGCGAGCTAGAGCAGTACAAACACGTCCCTAACAACTTAAAGTGTGCACACCCCTCGCTAGGGATCCAGTAGGATGCGTACCCTTAGGAGGAAAGTCAATTAAGAGGCCGGTAGCTAACCCGACCTTAAACTACCTTGATCAGAGGTATAAAGGTGACCGATCCTGGTCGCGTCACCTTACTCTAGGTGGTTTACATCGTCATACAATTATTAATATATACTTTACGCGCGCATTAAATAAAACAATAACAATACATTAAACATTCAACAACACAATATAAGCATACGAAATTATATCAACGGATCACAGGAATAACAACAGAGACACACTCGGCCGAGTGGCCGAGAACAACCGAACCGGCCGAGAGGCCGCTGGCCCACAAATCAAGGAGGCCGAAGGGCCGGGTAATGAGGCGAATGGCTTGTGCCTACAAGGGTTATTTTCGAGCAATGATAGGCACAAGAGTAATTGAACAATTGACACGAGCAATTTATGAGCAATGGTTACTTGGAAATAAGATTAATAGATAGACCAAAGGAGAAGTATGGGATCAAAGGATAAGAAACGGGTAATCAACAAGACATGATAGTATACATGTTCAAGTGGTAGATCAACGTTCTTACCTTACAACGCTAATCCTTAATCATCCAATTATAAACTCAATCCACAATTTCCTAATCAAAAAGATGTAACCATAAGTCTTACAACTCACAACTATCACTAATATGAAAGATCCACAAAGGGACAGTGGTAAAGAAACACGAATAACGTCTACCTCCGATATTGGATGACCACCAAATTTTAGTATGTTGTAGAAGGGTATGTCAGAAACCTCTCCTCAAAAGTTCGTCCACAAACTCCAAACGGATCGACGGGAATCAACTTCACAATGAACCACGAAAGACAATTAGGGTTTACTCACGAAAACCAATGTAACTTTTGATACAGAAGTTTAGGACTTACCAATTTTGGATATATTGTTAATGATAGAGTAAGGGACATCTCCACAATATATCGTCCTCGAATTCCTTAGGAGTCGACGGGAATCCTCAAAACACCGAGGGGCGAAACAGATTCTCGGGTAAATAAACATAGCTCCACTAAAAAACCTCCACAAATGGCATCCAATAAAATCTTGGCACGATTTACATATTCCTGGATTTTTATCGAAAGCACGGTTCTAAAACCACCAATCAAGCTCTAATCAGAGATTGTATGAGAGAATTATGTGTGTTTGAAGTTGATGTTGTCCTGCTGAGATGTTCTGCGGGTGGAGGAAAATGAAAAGGAGAGAGAGGAGATGGAGGGAGGCCGAATAAATTGAGGGGAAGGTACGGTTTCTTATTTTGTTTATGTCAATGGGTAAGGGATTAGACTCGGGTTTGGATTTTATTAATCGGGTGAGATGAGTGATCCATAAACTCGATCCAAGTCCAATAACCCAATTATAGAACTTCCCAAAAATAGAATTACCCAATTAATAACATAGTCTATAATTCACCAAATTCCCAAAATGACTCTTATTAATTCTCTCAAAATAACACCCTAAATAATTAAATTCCCAAAATTGTGGGGTGTTACAAATACCCTCCCTATGACAAGTACTCCGTATATCATTCAACAACGACGACAACAACAACAACGACGACAACAACAACAACGACGACAACAACAACAACAACAACAACAACAACAACAACAACAACAACAACAACAACAACAACAACAACAACCACAACAACAACAACAACAACAACAACAACAACAACCACAACCACAACAACAACAACAACAACAACAACAACATCAACAACAACAACAACAACAACAACAACAACAACAACAACAACCACAACAACAACAACAACAACAACAACAACAACAACAACTCACACAAACAAAAATTGAAATAAAAAGCATCATAAAACATGCATCCATAAATAAATAAACGATACTCCTTACTTATCACTGGGCACTTGAAATTTCAGAAGGAAAATGAATTTTCAACTTTCACTGATTCGACCAAACAACAAAGGCTAAATTTAAACATGCAACTGAAACACGAATCGACGATGAGTGCTGAATAATTACCTGAAGCGGTGTTGAACCGTTCTGCCATAATCAATTTAGGGGGTATATGATGGGCAAATAATATTAATTAAAACCATTAGCTACCTCCGTTAGCTTTCAATTACACTGCTGATTTATTAACAATGTTTTATATAAAGGATTTGAAATTTTAGGAGATAATTTTGGAAACAACTTTGGATGAGATAATCTAAATCATATCAAATCATTTTATTTTTGGTGATAATTTAGGAAATAATATATATAGGCGCAATATATTAGAAAATAACACATCTTGTGTTTGTTAAATTTTAAATCAAATACGGGTCAACGGATGGGGTTAGAGTTAAACAAAATGTGTTAAAAAGTAGTCACGGTTAATATGAATTACTAGCTACGGAGAGCTCAAACTCCACAAAACCCCCAATGTCGAGCCGTATAACCGAGGATTCAGTAATATTAGTTGCCAAAGCAACACACGAATACAAAACGAAAACACCATTACCAAACAACCTCCTTATAATCAGCACACAATGTTTCTATCATACTCCCGACATCAGCAAACCACTTCTCTCGGTTATTGTAACACCCCACATTTTTGGGTCTTTTGAATCATCTAGGATATCGAGAGAAATTCATTTTATGGATATTAAATTCCATTTATGGGAATTAGGGTATACCTTCCGTTTAGAGACGTTTTCCTAATTGGGCAACTGTTTGGCAAAATTAACAAAATACCCTTACTAAACCCTCATCCTATTTCTACAATAAATAAAACAAAACACCAAAACCCTTCCCTCACTCACGTCGCACGCAAGAAGCAGGAAAAGAAAGAGAATAGAAAGAGAAGAGAAGAGAAAGAGAAGAGAAGAGAAGAAAAGGAGAAGAGAAAGGGAAAATTATATTGTACCCCAGGGGGTATATTGCGTTTTTGTACCCCCTCTTATAGTATTGATGAGCAAAAAATGTGAATTTGACGAGCAATGACATTATTGGTTATCATGGACATATAAATTGATGAACATATTTTTCAATGTTATTGCATGATTTGTTATGTATCTGACTTATCCTATGTAAGATTGATATTAAAGCTGATCAAATGGCCCAGGCCCGAAAACCCGACCCAACCCAACTTTCTTCAGGGTTTGGGCCGACCAACTAGGCCCGAAAGCCCGATTCGGCCCGGCCCGAAAAAGCCCGCTTTTAAAATTAAATGCAATTTTTTTTAAATTTTATAAACCTAAGTTATGTAAAATAGTGTAAATGATGTCGGATTATGATGAATTTGGTAATTAAACTACTCAATGTAACAAAATTAGGCTAAATGTAGTGAATAAAGCATATTAAAATAATAAAAATATTAATATTAATAAAATAAAATATTGTAAATTATGAAAATAATATCAAAAACCTCTTTAAAAATGTATAATAATTTATTATTGAACTAAATATGCAAGGAGTAGATAATATTAACGAGTAAAGTGATAAAAAAAACGTATAAACTAGATAATACTCGAGTTTTTTTAAAAAAAGCCCGAGCAAGCCCGACAGCCCGGATGGGCCAGGCTTGGGCCGATCGATTAGGCCCGAAAGAAAAGCCCGGCCCGAAAGAAAAGCCCGGCCCATGATCACCTCTATTTGATATACTTTATGTTTGCTCATAGAAATATTAGCGTATGCTCAACAAATTAGATCAATTGCTCATCAAAACGACGTGGGGGTACGAAAAATTCATATACCCCCGGTGGTACGGTATAAGAAAGGAAGAGAAAGAGAGACGCGTGCCTCCCCACCGCTCGTCACCGTCGACCACCACGGCCCAGCCGCCGACGTCGCTCACCCCTATCGTCCCTCACTCTTTATTTCACATCAAGAGTTGTAAGTTTTTGTAATAACCCACTTTTAATAATAATAATTATTATTATAACAAAAAAAAATGTTACGTAGAAGTTGGTTTAGGGCATTTAATGCCTTGACTCTGTGGTCCTTTGCAGTGAGTGAAAAACATTTCACTCTTGGGGAATTGCATTTCCCCGGGAAGAAAATGATCTCACTTCGTCTATAAATGGCATGCTTCACTTTCGTCTTTCGACGCAAATCAACACACAAGTGTTGTACTGAGTGAAATATAACTGAAGTGTTTCAGACCATAAGCACACCACCACTAAAGTCAGTTACGAGTGTTGTAAATGTTGTGAACGTATCTTACGAAATAAGCAGATATTTCGAGCGCGAGAAGTAATCTACTAGTAGCAAGGTTCCGTTGAAAAAGTTATCGCCACTTAAATTAACTACCGGTATGTTACTTAAATTATTTTAAGCTAATGTATTTAGTTAAAGGCATTAACGACCGTACGCATTTATAACTTTTAATGAATTAATCTTGTGGCGAATAATTATTACGGTACAAGTAACTCGGCGAATATACCCCAGTTTGTGAACGTAACCGTTTATAAGATATAGCCCAAGATTGGATGTTAATTATGTTAGTGGTAATTAGTAACTCCATGATTAAAAGTAACCCGGCGGAATTATCCCAGTGGTGAAATAATCTTAGAGTGGGTAATTTCCGCTAAAAGACGATCATTTAATGGATTATGATGTGACTATATAGTTACCACTTCGGACGTCGTTGGACACTTGGACAATTAATTACCAAATAATCAAAAGTATGATTACATTACTAATATGATTTTAAATAAATAACTTACGCGACTTTATTTACTTAGAACGAGAAAACGCATGGAGTATTAGCGCGGTGATTTGGAATTCAGGTAAGGAATTCTTTCTGATTTGGCTTGTAGGATTATTTTTGTATACTCTATAATGCTTATTTTTTTAAAGAAGATCGAGTACTGCAAACTCTGAATATTTTCGGAACTACTTTGATTTTGTGGGTTAGTTATGTGTTCTGCCTAACTTTGAAACGAGGATATCCGTCTGTCTCTGCCAAGGGAGTAAACTTGCACTGACTGAGAACTTCTGAACTAAGTAGAACTATACTACCCACTACTGGAAATTATTATGCATATATGAATTATTATTGTTTACTATTTTAGCAACTGCTTGATCCGGTTAAGTTGGAAACTGTCTTTTACTGGGCTGTTGAGCTCACCCTTTCGATAATAAATTCTTTTAAGGTAATCAGTACTAGCTGGAGGTGGGAATTTGAGTGAGCTACCCAAGTCGACTTGTAACATAAATAGGCCTTAGTGATCGTTTGTACAATGGTATTCGTATGTATAATATTGTGTAATTTATGTTGTGTACCTTCGACTTTTGAGAAATAAGAATGGCTTAGCCTACTTTTCGTAGGTTGCCGTCTGTTATGTTCCAATAATGGTTTTGGGGCGTGACAGTTTTGAACCCCCTTTACACAAATTTCATTTAGGGATTTCTTAATTTGATTTCAATTGTAGTTTGATCATGCTAGTGATGATGAGAATTGCCTTGATAAACTCTATTCATGTTTAATTATAGTTTTGATGCATGAAATGTTGGTTTTAATTTAGGGCTTTGAAATTAGGGTTCATGTGTGTTTAAGGGTGATTTTATGGGTGAAATTGAATGAAATTTGGAGGAGATGTTTATTATGAGTTGGGTAAACCACGATTTTGATTTGGGAACATTTTATGATGTTTTAGATGATGAAAATGTATTCTGTTCAGATCTGATTATTGCCTATTTTGGATGTTTATGTGGTTGTTTTGATGATTTAATGATGGATTATTGTGGTTGGTATACTTGAGAAGGTGTTATGCAAATTTGTGTTGGACTAGTGTCCTCCGACAATAGTGCGTTGATTAATAAATCTCAATTATGGAATAAACAGGGATCGGTTTATAAGATGAACTTATCAGTTGATCAACGTAAATCAATAACGATTGGCCGTCTAGGGTTTGACGTTATTGTCGTCGTAAGATGGCGGAGATCGACTGATCCCTATCGGTCATACCTATATAGGATAACGTGATGAACTCCTGTTAGCCAGTTAATAGTTAACTGGCAATGTGTTTAGTATCAGGCTGTAGAGTTTATTATATTATTGATTATAAGATAATTGATAATAAATAAACCACTGATAAAATAGAAATTTTATCAGTGTATAAGTTGCTAAATTTGAGATTAGTAATTATACGGGTATTGTTGTGATTGGTCAGTCGTGACAAATTTAGCTAGAATTAATTACAAGAGTTGTAATTATTAGCTAAAATATGATTAGATATAATTATTATATCAATATATAATAGTTAATTGTAACTTAATTAGTTAAGTTATGAAATGACTAAATTAACCTTGTTATACCTTAAAGGTTGGTTAATGTTAGTGGGGGCAAATTAGTAAATTTGATTTACTAATTTAACCCACCACTATATATAGTCTAATCCATGTTTAGACTTAGAGTACTAATCATTTTCAACACAAAAATAAAAAACAAAAAAAAAATTGAGGAAAGAATCATCATCTTCTTCCTCTCTAAAAAGAGCCAACTATTTCACCATAGCCACCAAGTTTTTTGAGCTTTGCATGTAGCTCAAAAACACATCTAAACACAAAAATACTTCACCCTAATTGATCCTAATTGTTAGGGATTAGGGCTATTTTGTTTTTGGGGTAAACCGAGTTATTCTAGTACATAATAACTCGGTTTTCTCGTGAATCCTTTGGTACGTGCCGTGGGAGATTAGAAGAGTTCAAGAATCAAAGTTTGGAAGGAGGATCATCCTTGTTAAGCAGCTCAAGACACTCCTTAGTAAAGGAGAGCACAACCTAGAGCCAAAACAAGGTATACGATCTTTAAACTCGGTTTTTTAGTTGTTTTTAACTACATGCAAATCGATCCTCACCTAAGGTTCCACTTAATAGAGTTATTAAGTGTTGTTTAGAGTGTCTAAACCACCTTAGGTTCTAACAATTGGTATCAGAGCATTTGGTCTTATTGCATGTTAAAACCGAGTTGGTTAATTAGGTGAATTATCGACTTAATTAATTTTAATGATAAAATGGTTTTTTCACTGGGTTTTTTCGACATGCATGGCTTCTAATGGTCTTAAAAAGGTTTAGGACGAAATTTTAGAAATTTTGGAATTTTTTAGCTATTTTTCCATGAATTTTCGGTTTAAATCACATAATTAGCTTAATTATCGAATTAAGTGTTAATTAGATAATTTGCATGTATAAAATTATGTGAAAATTAAGAGGACTAAAATTTCCAGTAATAAAGTTCACCATGGCATTGGTTCGAATTTTTCTAAAATTAAAAGTTAATTTTGGGTTTTTATCGTTATTAAGAGTTAATAATGATTAACTTGGAAATTGTTTTCTTAATTGAATTAAAACAAGAAATATCTGGAAATTTTTGCTCATGCATGTGCTACTGCCAGTATGGTATGTTAGTTAAAGAAAATGATTTTTCTAATTAAATTCATAATTGTTATGATTAATTAGAGTAAATTAATGATTTATGGCACTTTTCGAGCAAAAAGAGGGCTAAAACGAATCCATCAAACTAATTGAATCGACTTTAGTGGGATTAAAGGTTGATAAACTAAAATGTTTAGTTGTTGGTTTGGTTCCAAAAGTGTTTTGATTGATTCGTGATTTTAACTGTTAAAATCGTTTTCCAAAATTAGCCGTTGTTTGATTTTTGTTAGTCGGTAAATGTGATTTACCGAGGTCAAACGTATAAGTGTTATACGTTTGACCAAAATCCGAGTACAGTATGGCCAAGATGTCTCATAGGACCGGTACTGTACCGTAATGTAAGGACGGTATCGGTGGGTTTGTAATTAATTGCGATCTCGTATCGCCAGATTGTAATATTTTTTTTTTCTATTTTTAGAAAGTGAATGTATAATAGGCTTTTACATGTAATTCTATTTTCGAGCTTTTACAAACCTTGGCGTGGAGTCGAAGATTGCATTTGAAGACGAGAAGCCGTCAAAGACTAGTTAGGACTAGTTTAGGTTTCTTTTAAGCGAGATAGGGCCATACTAGTACTCGTGATCGATTTATTAGTTTAATCGTCTGTTGCATGCTTGGTTTATTGCGTTTTTTCCGCCGACGTAGTGGATACGATATAAACTAAAATTTGTGCACACGTGTAGTCGTTATAAATTGTCAACGATTCGCTAAATATTTAGTTCACTGAATAAACGCGATAGACAATATAAGACGACTAGATCTCCTAAAATTTAATCAAACGTAATATCGAGAGCTAGCTTTTCCAAATCTAACACCTATACAACCTTGTTCATTAGGAACCACACTCACCCTCTCGTGAGGTGGGACCTTTTTACCTTGGGGAGTAGGGTTGTAAGTGTTACAACGCGTTAGATTTGGTTGATCTCGACGAATTGGGCATAAGGGTTATGCAAATTCGAGGCTAGAGGACAAATATTCGAGAAATTTGTCAACCGAGAGTTCTTAGAGTTAGAATCAACCAAGAATTGGTTCACCCGAGTGTTATAAATTAGGGAAAAAGCTAAAGACGCCCTCTCGCGTGCCCAAAATTTATAAGTACGACGGATCTCGGAATCGGTTATATAATTAAGGGAGATCAATTATATAAACGGAATTCACGTTTTATGTGTAAAATGTGAAGTAAAATAATGCGATAAAATCTAACCAAATTTTATTTCCAAACTTGTAGAATCGTAAATCGCAATGGCAAATCCAAATGCGAACCCAGTTCTACCGAGTATCACGAAAGACTCATGGCTCCGTGCCTTTATGGAGAAGCACTCCCTGAAGGACGATGGGAGCAACTTCCCAGAGTGGGAATTGAGTCTACGTTTAGCCGCTAAAAGCGACGGAAAGGAGCGGTTCCTCGTTGAACCACCACCTGCGACGCCAGGGCCTAACGCAACGATGGCCGAGCGTCGAGCGTACGAATTGTACGAGCAGGAATCAACCTCGATCAAAAACGTTTTGATCTATTCGATGGCGTCAAAATTGCAGCGCAGATTGATTTATTCCTCCTCATACCAAATATTCGTCAAATTGACGAATATGTTTTCGCAAAAACCGCGAATATTGCAATACGATGCCGCCAGTCGATTCTTTGAGGCACGTTTAATCAAGGGACAGCCTGTTGGTCCCCACGTGCTCAAAATGATCGAAAACGTAGAGACGTTAGAACGACTGGGATGCCCGATTTCCGACCAAATCGCGGTAGATCGTATACTCCACTCGCTACATGACGAGTTCAACAATTTCAGGTTGAACTTTAACATGAACGATTTGAGGAAAAACCTCAATGAAATTCATGCTCTGCTTGTCCAAGCAGAGAAAGACATAGGCGCAAGTGGGAGTACTAGCGGAAAACGAGATGTTTTAGTGCTAAATGCGAGGAAGGAAGGTGGCAAGTTCAAAAACCGAGGGAAAAAGGGGAAGAAACCCGTGCAAGGAAAGGGCAAGGGCAAAGGAAAAGCGCCAGTAAACGCAAAGACTAAGCCGCCCAAAAGCACGAACTCCGATCAAAGGTGCTTCCATTGTGACGGAGTAGGTCACTGGAAGCGCAACTGCCCCAAATACCTGGAAGAGAAGAAAGCTTCAGGTATCTACACTATAGACATAAACTTTGCTAGTTCCACGTCGTGGGTATTAGATACTGGATGTGGATCTCATCTCTGTAATCATTTGCAGGGGCTGCAGGAGGTGCGAGTGCTAGCAAGGGGTGAAGTGGACCTACGCGTTGGAAACGGAGCAAGGATAGCTGCTGTTTCCGTAGGAACATATGTTTTGTCGTTAGCGTCAGGGTTGGAATTGCACTTGTATAATTGTTATTATGTACCAACCCTGAGCAAAAACATAATATCTGTATCTATGTTAGACGCGGAAGGTTTTCGTTTTGAAATTAAAAACAAATGTTGTTCCTTCTCGCACAATGATATGGTCTATGGAATAGCCCCGTCAATCAACGGAATATATGTTTTAGACTTAACCACCAATGTCTACCATGTAGAAAATAAAAAGCTCAAATCAGGTGATCCTGAGTTATCCTATCTCTGGCATTGTCGTTTAGGTCATATAAACGAAAAACGCATTAAGAGACTCGTATCCAGTGGAGTGCTCAAATCACTTGATTACGAATCATTTAATAAATGTGAATCTTGCCTATTAGGCAAGATGGCACGAAAACCTTTTTCGGGAAAAGGAATTCGAGCTGGTGAGCTATTGGAACTAATACATTCAGATGTGTGTGGTCCAATGAGCATCACAGCCAGAGGTGGTTACAACTACTTCGTCACATTCACAGATGACTTTAGTAGATATGGATACATCTACTTAATGAGGAACAAAGACGAAGTCCTACAGAAATTCATAGAATTTCAGAGGGAAGTTGAAAACCAACTTGATAGGAAGATCAAAACCTTACGATCTGATCGTGGAGGTGAATATCTGAGTAACGAATTCAGTTATCACCTGAGAGATTGTGGTATAGTATCACAATTAACACCTCCTGGAACACCACAGATGAATGGTGTTGCTGAAAGGAGAAATAGAACCCTATTAGATATGGTTCGATCTATGATGAGTCAGGCTGAGCTTCCTGATTCATTTTGGGGTTTCGCTCTACTATCCGCCGTTTTCCTGCTGAACAGGAGTCCGACAAAATCAGCTCCAAAGACACCATACGAGATATGGAAAGGAAAAGTTCCTGACTTGTCTTTCATAAAGGTTTGGGGCTGTGAAACTTATGTTAAGAACCGTTGTGACAATAAGCTAGCACCCAGATCCCAGAAATGCCTATTTGTAGGTTATCCTTTAGTAACACGAGGATATTACTTCTACAATCGTCAGGAGAACAAAGTGTTTGTGTCTCGTGATGCTGTCTTTCTAGAAAAGGAATTTATTTCTAGAAGACAGAGTGGGAGAAATTTTGAACTTAGAGAAGTTCAGGAGTCACAAACAGAGGAAGATAATCAGGATGTTTTACGAGAAAACAGCCCTGAAACTTCTGATACAGTGGTTCCAACCTCCGTTTCTAGAAGGTCAGGGAGAGTAAGCCACCCACCTGAGAGATACTTAGGTATTGTCGAAGATGATGATAAATACTTAATGTTACTTTTAGAAAGTGACGAGCCCGCAACCTACAACGCAGCCACGACATGTCCAAATTCTACAAAATGGCTGGAGGCGATGAAATCTGAAATGGATTCCATGTACGAGAACCAAGTATGGGACTTGGTAGATGTGCCAGTTGGAACAAAAGTTCTGAAATGCAAATGGATCTATAAGATCAAAATCGGCATGGATGGAAACAAGGACGTTTTCAAAGCTCGACTAGTGGCGAAAGGTTTCACGCAAGTTCATGGTATTCACTATGATGAAACATTTGCACCAGTTGCGATGCTCAGATCCGTTCGGATAATCTTAGCGATTGCTGCGTTTCATGATTATGAAATATGGCAGATGGATGTCAAAACCGCCTTCCTGAACGGGTTTCTGGAAGAGGAAGTGTACATGACACAGCCAGAGGGTTTTGTCGATCCACGCAATCCTGAGAAGGTTTGCAAGCTTAAAAGGTCCATTTATGGACTTAAGCAAGCATCCAGGAGCTGGAATCATCGGTTTGATCATGTAATCAAACAAAATGGTTTCGCTCGTAGTGTTGAGGAACCATGTTTGTACATGAAGTTTAGTGGGAGCAAGGTAACGTTCCTGGTCCTGTATGTGGATGACATACTTCTCATAGGAAATGATATTCCGACCCTCAACTCAGTTAAAGGATGGTTAGGAAATCATTTTCGGATGAAGGACCTAGGAGAAGCGCAACGCATCTTAGGCATCCGAATCTATAGAGATAGATCAAAACGGATGTTGGCATTAAGTCAAGAAGCTTATGTAGATAGCATTCTTGAGAGATTCAATATGGAGAAATCCAAGAGAGGATATCTGCCAATGGGTCACGGAATAGTTCTGAGTAAGTCTCAATGTCCGTCTGTGCCCGCAGATATTGAACGCATGAAAAAGATCCCGTACGCTTCCGCAGTTGGATCAGTCATGTATGCTATGATGTGTACGAGGCCTGATGTCTCACATGCTTTGAGCATGACGAGCAGGTATCAGGCTAATCCCGGTGAAAGTCACTGGATAGCTGTAAAGAATATCCTAAAGTACTTGAGAAGGACTAAAGATACATTCTTAGTGTTTGGAGGAGATACTGAGCTACGTGTAAAAGGTTACACAGATGCTAGTTTCCAAACTGATCGAGATGATATGAAATCTCAATCCGGCTATGTTTTTACTCTGAACGGTGGAGCGATCTGCTGGAAAAGTTCCAAGCAATCTGTCACAGCGGATTCTACAACGGAGGCAGAGTACATTGCGGCTTCAGAAGCTGCAAAAGAAGCGGTATGGATCAAGCAGTTTCTAGAAGGGCTGAAGGTTGTTCCGGCAGCAGCAGATCCTATCACCATCTATTGCGACAACAGTGGAGCAATAGTTCAGGCTAAAGAGCCTAAGTCTAGTAACAAGTCTAGACATGTACTCAGGAAGTTTCACGTAATACGAGATTTTGTGGAACGAGGAGATATTTTGGTTTGTAAGATCGGGACAGATGATAATGTCGCCGATCCTCTGACTAAGCCGATGACACTGGCCAAGCACAACAGTCATGTAGCGTCCATGGGATTGAGACGCATGACTGATTGGTTGTAGATTATATGGTATGTAATAGTTAGATCTTTGTATTGACTTTTTACATACATATATATATAAAGATTTTATCGTTTAAATTTATTCAGTTTTGTATATGCTGAATAAAAAATACATTCTGTTAAACTCCTATAGGTCGTAGAGACGATTTGAGCCCTATGAAGTGAACAGGAATAGCAGAATAATTTAGTCCCTAGTCACAATGTGAGGTGACGACTCTAAGTGACTAGAGTGTAAGTCGATTAGGATGACTGGTTCAAAAGTCATAGGTCATGGGATGACCGGTCGTTTACACAAGCAGAATGTGAGACACTCTGTCGGACTTGACCACCTACAGATTCCTATTGCTGGGTCGAAGCTAGGAGCACTGTATTATACCATTGAGTCGATTCTTTTGACCTGAAACTATTTGCCAGAGTTTGTGCAATAAATAGTGGCTTTGATTTATGTCCTAAGTCGTGCCGTTAAAGGAGGCTATAAGGGCATATTTTGGGTCACTGTGAGTTGTATGGAACAATGAAAATAGAGTGAAGGGATTGTCCGCCCACGTCAGGGTTAATATCTTTAGGCCACTCGAGGAGTAGCAATTGAAAATGCGTGGCCACGCTCGGAAGCAATCTAAGGTAGATTTTTCCGGTCAGACAGTTGCGCTCTCGATCGAGAAAACCACTTTACGATTCACATCGGGTGCAGGAGCGACCTGAAAGACATCTTGCATTGAGTGGGAGATATAAAGGGCAAGAGAGTCGATCACGCACATACTTGTCTCGGACAAGTGGGAGATTGTTGGACTAGTGTCCTCCGACAATAGTGCGTTGATTAATAAATCTCAATTATGGAATAAACAGGGATCGGTTTATAAGATGAACTTATCAGTTGATCAACGTAAATCAATAACGATTGGCCGTCTAGGGTTTGACGTTATTGTCGTCGTAAGATGGCGGAGATCGACTGATCCCTATCGGTCATACCTATATAGGATAACGTGATGAACTCCTGTTAGCCAGTTAATAGTTAACTGGCAATGTGTTTAGTATCAGGCTGTAGAGTTTATTATATTATTGATTATAAGATAATTGATAATAAATAAACCACTGATAAAATAGAAATTTTATCAGTGTATAAGTTGCTAAATTTGAGATTAGTAATTATACGGGTATTGTTGTGATTGGTCAGTCGTGACAAATTTAGCTAGAATTAATTACAAGAGTTGTAATTATTAGCTAAAATATGATTAGATATAATTATTATATCAATATATAATAGTTAATTGTAACTTAATTAGTTAAGTTATGAAATGACTAAATTAACCTTGGTATACCTTAAAGGTTGGTTAATGTTAGTGGGGGCAAATTAGTAAATTTGATTTACTAATTTAACCCACCACTATATATAGTCTAATCCATGTTTAGACTTAGAGTACTAATCATTTTCAACACAAAAATAAAAAACAAAAAAAAAATTGAGGAAAGAATCATCATCTTCTTCCTCTCTAAAAAGAGCCAACTATTTCACCATAGCCACCAAGTTTTTTGAGCTTTGCATGTAGCTCAAAAACACATCTAAACACAAAAATACTTCACCCTAATTGATCCTAATTGTTAGGGATTAGGGCTATTTTGTTTTTGGGGTAAACCGAGTTATTCTAGTACATAATAACTCGGTTTTCTCGTGAATCCTTTGGTACGTGCCGTGGGAGATTAGAAGAGTTCAAGAATCAAAGTTTGGAAGGAGGATCATCCTTGTTAAGCAGCTCAAGACACTCCTTAGTAAAGGAGAGCACAACCTAGAGCCAAAACAAGGTATACGATCTTTAAACTCGGTTTTTTAGTTGTTTTTAACTACATGCAAATCGATCCTCACCTAAGGTTCCACTTAATAGAGTTATTAAGTGTTGTTTAGAGTGTCTAAACCACCTTAGGTTCTAACAATTTGGAGATCATTTGGGGGTTGAAATGCGACGTTTAAAGGCTTATTGTGGAGCTGCCCCTATTTTGATGATTAAATGTTTTGATCATGTGTGGTAGTGTATGTGAGTATGTTTCATTATCAATCAAATGTAGTGCAAGAATCGATTGGTGGAATGGTTAGTGATTCGATGTTTGCTATTTGTGTTTGGGTGTGTGTTCGAGGAACTACCATTCTAGCTTGACTCACCCTCATATTAATCATAATTAAGGTAAGAACATTGATCAAAACCCTCTCGACTAATCAATCTCTTTGCGTGGCTCACATTTATAATTGTTCATTAATCTTATGTTTTATTTATGCGCTCACTCATGTTTATCGCTTCACTCATGCCTAATTAACCTTATGAGCGTATTTCCACTTGCATTTGATACTTGGATTCGGCCTATCGACCTTGTCGCTCCACGGGCAGCCTCGGCTGGCTTGCGCTTGACCCACGGCCATTCGGCTTCTCGGTTCTCAGCCGAGTGGCTCATTGTTGCGTCGCTTGTTTCGTGCTTCGCTTCTAATATCTTAATAGGTTTAAGATCAATTCATAATATACTTTCAAATAATGTACTAACATTTGGATTAAATCAAAAGAAAATGAGTCGATACCACCTAGAGTACGATGATGCAACTTGACCGATCATCGTTTTATTTACCTCTGATCAAGGTACTTTGTAGGTCGGATTAGCTACCGACTTCCTAATAGTCTTCCTCCTAGATGGGATATCGTCCTACCGGCCTATCTTGCGAGCTGTCTGCACACTCGAGGTTATTAGGGGCTATACTTACGATGTAGGTTCCTGGCCGAACGTATGATTAAATAATCTTAATTTATTGGCTTGTACTATGTACAGATTTATATATGTATCCAGCGACGATGCTCCCTTGATATTTCATTCTACTGTTGTTGATTTTACTCATTGATATCGTCAATCTGTTCTTGTTAGCTACGCGCCTCAAGGCGCGTTATTTTGTTATTTTTATGCTTAATATTTCTTACTCGGCATGTGTTAACGTTCTTTTTTTGGTTTGTCCCTACCTTATCCTGGGGCCTATGTCATTCTTTGATGGCTTAGTTGGCAGGTCTTGATGATGTGGATGCTTGCTTAAGAAGTAGTTCATGTTGGGGCTTTCGAAAGGCTTTCTTTTCATTTATTGATGTATTTTGAATTAGAGTTTTGAGAATTGTAGTTCAACAAATTTTAAGACTTCCGCTGTTTGTTTCTCGTTTGATTTATTGTATTTGAATTCTTAGCCTACCAATTGACTCAGTAGTCAATTGCGGCGTAGCCATTCTAAATTATTTCCAAAATTGTTTAAGCGAAATTTTAGGGTAGTTACAGTTATCCTCTTCAACAACACCTATCGGAAATGAAACGATAACAATTCATAACCAAGACTGCCTCAGTGCCTCTAAACACAACTCCCGCATTCAACTACACACGATACATAAATCGGCGCCACAAAACAGAGCTTCAATAGAATTTGCAGCACTTAACTCAAACCTCACACTATCTTAATTAAGCTCAAGCAACGATAAACCCTAATTTACAACAATAACAGCGATAATTAAGTCAAATTATTCATCAACACGGCAAAATTTGCATAATTCACCACCAATTACTCATATTACCAATAAGACATTCACCTTTTAAGGCCAAGAGATGATATATGAACTTAAAGGGCGGCATACCATCTTATTGAGATGTGTTGAGGCGTAAGAAGGTATACATGGTATCAGATTAGAGCAACATTGTGATTGTGTGCTAAGTGATTAGGCGCCAAGACCACCCGCCAAGCGGCGCGATCATGCGATATTTATTCCTATTGGTTTTAATTGGTGTAAGCCGCAACAAGGTTATTGAGTTCTTTGAGTGGTAGAGTTTGTAAAACTCTAATGTTATTTGGAAAGTCGTTTGTCCCACATTGGGATTTTGAGAACTTTATGATATGTTTATAAGAGATCTCGTCCATCATATTACCTACAAGACTTTCACCTCTAAGGTCAAGATAATATATATGAGCTTAAAAATAACGACAAGGTTATTAAGTCATTAGGGTGATGTTAACGTGAGGGTGACTCTAAGTATCACTTGAGCACTCCTGTATTGTAACACTACAGCATTATGGAAAATGACTTATACGATTGGTTTGTTCCACAATGAGAAATAAAGAGTCTTATGATCAGTTTATAATAGATTATATTACTACCATCATACAACCAATAAGACCTTCACCTTTTAGAGCCCAGAGAGCATACATGGGTTTAAAGGGTGACTTTCCATCTTATTGGGTTGGCAACTGAATTCCCGATTCTCTTTCTGTCTGTCTTTGTAAGGTAGCAGATGAGGGCAAATTGAGATATTACGTTCTGCGTGCCCGGGAACAGCCTCGAAACAAATGAAAGATAAATCATGGATCAATGTGATTCCAGTGCCTTCCATTGGCTCTAGCACTTATTCACTTAGCTGCCCTGCCCCGACCCTGACTACATGGGAACAAATTCTTCTTTCTCGGAAGTGAATTAGGGGGCCAAGGACGAGCAAGTAAGAATGCCGACCACTACATAAGCCACATACCAGGAGAACTGATTGGATTGTTTCGAGCCGGACGGACGGGACGCGCTTTGGAAGAAGCGCTTTCACCTTGCCCCATATAGAATAAAGGGCTTGGCTTTCAAAGTTGCTCTACCTTGCCTTGGGAATTTTTCAAGCTTTAGCAGACGAAACTTTCAAGACAACTTCCTTCGTTTTCAAGGTGTAATCAGTGAGCATCATTGGATGGGGCAGAAGATGGCATAGGCGATGTGTCTGCAGGCGTCTGTTGTTGTTTTTCGTACAGCCTTCCCCCCGAAACATCAAGTAGCGCAACATCCGTAACCGAAAGAACATGAAACACCCCACCAGAAACCAGTTCTCATGTGGCTAAGCAAGAAACTTCCTCTTCACTGTCCCTTATACCCCAACCCGCATAAGCACTCGGCATGCCGTCGTTTCAGTGACTTATGTGTAGGGATGGCAATGGATCGAGGATCCTGCCCAAATCCTTTGGATTGGACCCTGTAGGGTAGGATATGGATCCTTTTTTTTTTGGACCCTACGGATATGAATCGGATCCAGATCCATCTATTATCGAGAAGGGTCGGATATGGATCCTAGGTTCAAAACCCAGATCCTACCCATGGATCCTGTGAATATATATAAATAAATCAAAAAACAAAAATTACATTACAAGAGTAAATATTTTATGCTTATATATTTTTTAATTGTTAGCTATGATTTAGTTATGAAGAACATCGACCTCTTAATCGAAGAGATCGACTTTATCTACCTTAATCTCCTCTCACTAACACTAATACAAGCTACCGCACTTAATAACTACATACTAACATGAGTAAATGCACCAACTTATGTCGATAAGTTTGTTTCTATCATGCAATATCTAGTGTTATTCAATGTGCGTTTGTCACCTTTAACTCTCGTCGATCGGATGAGGGTCCCATTTTGAGCCTTTGCTCATCATTAACCTCTGCCGATATGGTGCTTGTAGTATTTTAGCATGGTTTGGATCATGCACATGGTGAAATCGTTTTATTATCGGTGTGTTGATACATTAAATATAGAAAATTACATCATAAGTCGTAAAATATTGCGAATTCACAATACATGGCCCTTATCTGATAAAGGATCCACCGAGAATCCAGATCCTGCCCAAATCCACATGATTTTTGTAGGGTCGGATATGGGTACTAAACTTTTAGACCCTGTGGATATGGGTCAGATACGGATCTGGATTTGGATCTCAGTGGATCCTACCCATTGTCATCCCTACTTATGTGGCTTCCCTCAGCTCACTCTTTTTAGTTCTTGAGTATGGTCGAAAGTTTGCCTCGATTTGGTACTGCTCTCGCGGCCCAAGATCAGGAAGGAGACCATTTCACTCTTCCGCGGACTTAAACACAACACCTTACAATGTTTATGACCAATTGGATTTTGACATGAATACGATCATCTCCCAAAAGAACAATGAAGTCTCGTCGCGGTATAAAGAGCTAGGATACCAATCGGTCATGGAATCCGCGATTTCCTATAACGAAAGGGAGAGCATAGAGACTCAAGAAAGGGGTCTTAGCCCCTGAGCCGGGGGGTGCATGCAAGGGGGTTTGCCACGACAAATCGCAGGAAGAAAGCAGGCAGAGAAAGTAAAGCGCCCAGCTCCCTAACCTAATGCGGCACCGGGTTCAGACCGCAGGGAACTGTAGCGCCAGACGCAACAGAGCGGCGACCTGGGACCGGATTCCCCATTGGCAGGCAGGATCCTGCTCTCGGACACGGGATCGCTCATGCTCCGAGCCGGAAATAAGGAATTACCACTCATATAATGACTCGGCCCCTAAAGAAAGAAAAAGAGCGGGAAAAGCTTGAACCCAATTCTTACTCGGATAGTCGATCATTACAGTGTTCTGAGCGTTCCTTCTTCTTCCATAACCTGAGCTCGTAGAAGGAAGAGCGGGGACTAATTGGCTTCTTGCTAGATCACGCTCGTAGAAATGCAAGATCCCACTGCGGTAGATTCGACCTTGGAAGTCTGGCCGGCAAAAAAAATGATAACCATCGTAGGCTAATGCTAGCTCGATAAGCTTTCTAGCTGGGAGCTGTATGAGTGGTAACGTCCAAAAACTGCTTCGTGAGAAAGGCGGTGGATAGTGTTCTAACGTATGGTGGTAGGGATATTACATATGGTACCAAAGCAACCTTGCGACCGCGTGATTGGTGCTATAGGGTACGGCCCAAGCCAGACGTCTAGCGAGGGAGATCTTCGGCCTACGAATATTGGTATAAATGCTTGAGACGCAACTAGGAAGTTGCGTTCTTTAAACGGTGGAGTTTATAACAATACAAGATTATGAAAATTTGTTTATTTAATTGGTTTGCCCACACTAACAAACAAAGGCTTTTTATGATCCGCTTATGATAGATTCCTATCGTTATACTACCAACGAAACCTTCACCTTTTAAATCGCGGAGAGGATATATGATTTAAGAGGGTGATTTCTCATCTTATTGGGTTGTGTTGTGACGTATGATGGATCAGGTTGTTATATGTATGAACTAGGTATTCATGAAATTTCATTTCAAACTCAAATGAATTAATACTCGCCATGTTGAAACACCTAAATAGTGGATAAGACATGGTCTAAAGGGGCAATACAAATGTGTTTGTTAATAAACTGAAAAACAATTCTGAGTTGATAACAACTCTTTAATTATTTGTCCCGTTTGAATGAATTATGAATTGATCCATTATCTAATCCGGGTTATTCGGCCTTTGTCAATGAAAAGGCTAATTCTGTCAAGTCACACATCAAGCCCACGAGATCTAAATGTGACTTCAAGCCCATGAAAATTAGGGTTTCTACCCTATAAATAAAGATTCTATCACATTCATTTACGAAAGTTGGAAATCAGAAACAAAATAATTCGCTGGTGCAGCTTGAGGAGTGATTTAAGTCTCTGCCACCTTCTCATCTCCATCCTTTTTACCCCCCTTCCCAGTCCTAAATTCTGGTCATATACATACCCTCCAAATCCTAAATTCGTCTCCTACCTACTCAAACCTTATTCTCTCAAATACCCTCTCAATATCGTTCATACCCTCTCAATCTTAATTATTATCACTTTCAATCCTTCCTACCAACCATCTCAATCTTTTTCCTCTATATCGTCTTGATATACTCTATCGTGTACTATATACGATCGTCACGGACCACGGCAAACTACGACTAGTGGCTTAATCGCATAACCTTACATATGTATGTTATGCACCTCTAATTCTCAATTTATTGTTTCTTTTGGTACAACTACCTCTAATCTCAATTTATTGTTTTTTTTTTGGGTACATAGTTATTACTGCGAGGGGGTGGGAATATGAGGATTTGAACCCGCAACATCCTAGCAAGGTTGAATTTCCAACCAATAGGTCAACCTTGATCATCATTTTCGATTTATTGTGATAATATATTTGAGATCGTACTCGATCATTCCGATATTAATAATATTCATTTATTTCGTAGTTTCTGTTTAATCAAAATTCGATCTTACAAACCGAATATTCAAAAGAAAAAGAAAGGGGAAACGGTAACACTGAATAGCGGCTTCTTACTTACTCTTTCTATTTGTTTTTGTTTTTTTTTTTACTGGGCAGCATTTGTTACTCAGAGATTTTGAGCAATTTCTGGCCAAATCAATCGTGCAATTCCCGCTCAAATCAATTTAACAGCTTTACAGGTAGATGTTAAATCCCTTGGACATATTATTAGATCGTTGTTTTCCCCATTTGATCAATGTTTTCTGCTTTCCGTTCATAGTAAATGTGTAAATTTTCGTTTAATTTAATTTTTTTGGTGAATCGGGTGAATTGTCGCTGAAGATTCAATTTTTATGGTAATTGGTGGATTTGTTCCGTGCAATTCTCAGAGTGTTTGTTGTTGTAATTGTTGTATTGGGAAACAATTGAAAAATAAGATAGAAATTTTGCATTTTTGTGTTAATTCAAATGTCCGAAAAATTCCAATTCTTAGGGGCCTCTTATTGAAATTTTGCGCAGGGCCTCTCAAATCTGCGAGACGGCCCCGTAAATAAGTTACTTTTGAATGGAGGTTGGGGTGAGGGGTCGTGAGGAGGGAATGGGGGGAAGAGGAGGAGGAGGAGGAGAGTGATATTTAAGGTAATGTGGAATGTGGTTGTGGCCTTGTGGGAGGGCGGGATGATGGGGTCCGATTGGGGTTGGCACATGGTGTAGGGACATTGTTGGACAACAGGCGTGGTTGTGGTAGAGGGGCGGGGTTAATTATGAGGAGGGAAAGTCATGGTGTGGTTTTCAGTTTTCTTTGGAAGCTTCCGCAAACCATTAGCATCATGACTCGATTTTTGTGTTTCTCCGACAGCTAGTAAATGAGGGGATACGGTGAGAAGGGTGATGGTAGTATGTGGTAAGGTGTATTTCCTAATGGTGGAGATTTATTGTGTTCTAGTCGTACGAGGAGTTCGCTCTCTACAATTGTTCGTTAATTAGTTGTTTATAGTTAATGCTTGCATTTGGGAATCTGGGAAGTGAGAACTATGATTTACTTAACAGTTTGCTATAGCTTACATTACATGAAGATGATTACATTGACGGCCGTGTTTGTATCTGATTTTTGTGGTATGGGGAAGTCACAACATATGTATCTGTCATTCTGTCTCGTTCTTCTTTACAACCAATGTTTGCTCAGTTCTTTATTTGTTTTATTCTTTTCTTCTGCTATGTCTTATCTAAAGCTAACAGTGAGAAATAGTTTGAGTGATTGAGTTTGAGTGATAGCTCATCTCATCTATAATCTATTGAGAGAGAACTCGTTTGTCAATTTATAAATGATGACTTGTGCCATTTCAAGTCATGAGATTTTCATTTCTATTAACCCCCTTGAGTAAAGCTATGATTTGGGTTACTCATTTATTTTGTTATACTGTAAGCTTTATCAGTCTAACCTGTTTTTTCCGAAATCTACATTTGATCCTGTACTCTTTTAGAAATATTGTGTTATAAGGATTATATGATATTGAAGACCCAAAATCGGTCATCTTTTTGTTTCATTGACTGTGCTCATTCTTCTGCTAATTAAGCTCTAATTTCCAAAATTTATGATGGATTTTTACTTCTATGCATGATGCACCACCGGAATTCAGCTGGACCAACGTCTCGTTAGCCCTAGTGAATTTCAAATAACCTTCTTTGATTGGATTTGCTAATGTCGATTCAACATCTTGGCTGCATTATGTGAATTGTTGGATATCTTGCACCTGAACTATACTTGAACTATACAGGCTATTGGTCAAATTGTCATAATGACTTGTCAAAATGAAGAAGCCCCAGACCGTGGAGAGGAGTTGATGGAAGTTGATATTGCTGATGCTAGCAAGGGCTGTATGACTCAGATAAAGGAAAATGGTCTGCTTCTTTGGCCTGTACTTCCACAGGAGGGTGGAGAAGGTCTTCCATATGCGCCTGTAGATTGGCCAAGTCCTGGTGATATTTGGGGGTGGAGGGTTGGAAAGAGAGTAGCTACTTCAGGATACTATATGGACAGATACTTGTATCTTCCAATACGTTTTCAGAAAGCTAGAAGGAAAAGAGATGGATTCGCTAGTAAGCTCTCTGTTGAAAACTATGTCAAAGCAAAATACCCTGGTACAGACGTCGTCGCCTTCTTTTCTTCTTTTAGTTGGAGGATTCCTTCAAAGCAAGCATATCTGCTAAAAGGTGAGCAAGTTTTGGCATTTAATAGGCTGATTTTGTGGTATTTAAAATTTCTTACCATGTCTAATTAAATTTTCATTTCTCACTTAAGATAAATAGTGAAATACTCTTTTCATTAATAGTAAATTTTGTTCTCCCGTTTGATATTATTTCTATCTAATTATCTTGGGGGATAGTGATAATGGGTATAAGAATATTTAGCTGTTTGAGCAAAGTCGGTGTTCTGCGGTTGGCATCAACCATGAGGTTATTGTGGGTGTGGGGCGCGGGATGGTACACGCGTGAGTTATTTTGTGCGATTTGTTCCTGCATCTTTGAACTTCATGAAGATCTTTGTTTCATTGTGTTGGATCCGTTATATTACGGAAAAGGACATCACTTGGCTCTTTGTGAATTACATCATAACTTTCACGAGGTTTAATCTAAATTACTCTGCATCTTGTATATGTTATGTGCAAAATCTCTTTGTTTAATATCAGTTGGTAGCTTTCCTTTGAGCTTGTTGTTCCTATCCACGCACATCAGAGCGAAGAATGTATCCAGATATTGCTCTTAGTTTGTTGACACTGTTCCTCTCATTAAGGACTGTAGGTTATATAAAAATGTAAGTGCAATCAGAGTCTTCCTGTTATTCGAGATGCGTCCACCAACAGAAATGTGCTCCACAAATCATTTTTTAGCTGACGGTCTTAAGGGAATCTGCTTAGAGTTCTTCAAAAAATCGTTGGCTGGATGTCTTACGACCTAAAGTTGGGTTTATTAAAAATCAATGACGAAGCTATGCTAGAAAATGTTTGGTTATTTACTTTAATCAAGGAACTTGGTGGATATGTGTATGCTATGTAAGATGTGTAGGCATATAAGGAAGGATTGCTAGAAATTAAGATATTTAGGAAGGAAGCATGAGTTTTATGACTTGTATCCAATGATGATGATATGCGGGAGGCTCCCCTATGGTGGTTTGGCCATTTGAGATGAAGACTGAGTGAATCATGAGGTAGGGGGGTTAGACAATGGCATATTTAAGGAATTTTGAGGGGCAAGAAAAACAGAACAAGTCTTGGAAAAAGGAGATTGGGAGGTGACATGACCTTACTTGTGATTGGAGATTTTGGTTCTGCATGGGGTGTACTGTGTGTAGTTGAGAGAGAAATATACGGAGTATGGATGATTGGCGTTTGAGTCTTTTGCGTTTCATTGAATTTTCTTTTAGTCCTTGGTCCTTCCCTGTTCAACTCCTCCCCCCTCTTATTCTCTCATTTTTCTATTAGACTCAAATATCTGCTTTTCTCTTCACATACCTTATCCACCTTTTCCTTTCTGTTGTGCTCTATTACTTTTTGTGTCCCACCTGTTTTGCTTCCTTTCTTTCCCTCTTTTTTAGCAACATTTCCCTATGACAGTTATTCTTACCTGACTCTGGATGAATGTTGGGACTGAAGCTTTGTTTTTTTTTTTTGTTTTTTTTTTGGGGAATGTTGTTGTTGTTGATGTTGTTGTTGAGGGGTCAATGTAGTTGCTACATGTTTTAATGTCGCTCATTATTACTTTTTTATTTTTATTTGTGTTGGTGGCTGAATAAAACAAATTATCTATTCAATGATTTTGCCAGTTCTGTATTCAAGATTCTATAATAGGATTCTAGAAATGTCGCTGGAGTTTGATTTTGATCCTTAGTGGAGTGAGCAACTGAAAACTGTGTAGGCGATATCAGTCCGTTCTCCGCTAAGATCTATGTAGTGATATTTTATTTGTTGCTGCCAATTGTATAAATGAATCACCACAATAATGCATAATTATGTTTGCTAAATTATAAGAAACGTTTTGAGGTCCTAAGTTGTCACATACAGACACTTAATGATGTCTGAAATAAAGGGAATATACTGTGACAGCATTCAAGGCCGAACAATTGCGTTTGCCAACCATTTATTCTTAGACTTGCCTTTCAGACTTAACGTTTTCATCTACATATTCCTTGACAATGTTTGGAAACATTAGATATATTTAGATTTAAAATCAGCCAAGCACGCAAGACTACAAGAATATGTGAGGACCCAAGGAAAACATGTTTGAAAATCTCATCCTATTAAGCATTCTGATATAAATCTAACCCCTCGTCGTGGTTTTTGTTTCTACTTTGAGTTATATGACAGTTTTGGTTCATAATTTACTAAAATGACCAAGTCAGTTTTGGTCATGTTGTACTAATTAGACCAAGACATCGTTTTCAAACACTTTGTGTCTGACCGTATTACCTTCAATATACATTGGTTGTGGTGAGTTGTCATAAGCTTTATCTTATTTTTTTCTCTTCCGAAATAAGTTCTTGAATATGATGACATGAGACTCATGATTAGGAACAGTAGGAAAAAAATGTTGAGGACCAAGTTTGAGTAAGGCTGTTTTCAGTCAATCAGCTCTGACTTTTGGCTCATTCCTGAATTTTGAAATGAAAAGGATTTTGGCATTACCTTAGTGAGAGGGCAGATCTATAAGCATAATTTCCAATGTAAGCTAGAAAATTCCTGAACTCGTAACTTTTGTTCAGTGCTGGAGGTAATTATATAGGTATTGTTGCTCCAATTCTTGAAAAGTCAAACAATTCTGTTGTAATATATTCCAAAGATAAACAGGCTTAGTAAAAAAAGCAAAAGATCAAAATGAAATTTGTGTTTACTTTTTGGTACGTCGTTAGTGACATCTTTAGTAAGAAGAGATTCTCAAGCTTGGACACCATGTGTTAGTACAGGATTCGTTATAGTAGTTCGTTAGAACCACATTTATGTCAGATGTTAACACTCCGTTAACGGAATAGTGGGACATGGAGGTTATATGACTATGTTGGACTTGGATATGGATGTTTGTGGTGTGATGATTTGTCGTTTTACTCAGCCTCACAGACACAGTGATTGAAATTTATTAAAGCTGCCCGAAAGCTTCGTATTTGTTGCATGGTGGAAGTCGATTTTGTGACACATCCAGTAGTTGAGAGTTGGAAATGGAAAGCACTTGACTGGTCGCGTGCCACAAAGAACCACGGCTTTTATACCCGTCGGTTCGGCACTTGAGTGGAAATCAAAGGTGGTGTCATGTAGCAGAATAGAAGAGGAAGCATAGTGGGATTGGGGAGAGTAAGTAAATTGTAACTGCATTGTTAGTTATCATATCCTTAAATGGTGGGGAGAAGACGTTGAAGGACTCGATGAGTAAGGAGTGAGGCAGCCAATATTTGATGATTTTGATCTATGGTTATGGTTTTGGTTTCTTTGAACTTCCAAACTCTATTATACCCTCACCCTATATTCCACCTCAAGTACAGGTATGGGACATTTGGAGACTGCAAGAGGTGTGGGATCGCTCAGATACTGATATTGAGAATGATACCGAGAATGAATGTGACTCTGTTTAGTACAACTAGTGAGGCTGTGAAAGTTATCACATCTTTGTGGTCATTCAGTAGTAAGGTGGTAAGTTTGCCAATTGGCTGGATAAGGAGATTTCTCTAAATCACGACAAGACTTAAATCCCACGTAATCCAGTAAAATATTGTGCTCAGTTGCAGCATGCTATGCTATTGCCACTTTGCATCATTCAAGCTAGGCTTCGACATGACTTGGGGTCAAGGTGTGCTAAACACATGAATCTTAGAGAGTTCAACGTAGAGATGGATGAAAGCAAATGTGTAGATGATGAGAATGTTATGAACAGTTATGTATGCAGTATAGAAGCTGTAACTGATTTGTTTTCTGCCTTATGTCCGAAGATTTGCTTCATGTGTTGAAAAATCAGTGAATGTTATAATCACCTCTTCCTTCGTTGTGAGTTAGATTATATGCTTTGGCATTAGTTAGCTGCTTAACACGAGGATCAGTGGTCTATTCTACCTCTGCACTTGATTTTCTCTTGATGAAGTTTGCGGGTTTAGGGTGAATAAAGAGAAAAAATGGCTTTGTAATTATGCCGTGTTTACTATTTTCTGGTGCATTTGGAATGAGTGGAATTCGCTAATGTTTTTTTGGCAAGGTCATTCTCTTGAATATGTTTGGGGAGTGTTGTTATTCTTGCTTTTTTTTTCTTGGGGTAATGTAGCAGGTATCTTTAAAGGAACCCCTTTTAATAGTTGCAAGAATTGAGCATTTCTGTAACTATTTCAGTAGTGTACTTGTTTGCTTCACTATTTCTAATAATGATTCGGTTCCTTGTAAGAAAAAAAAATGTAGAATCGCTTTGGTTTGCGCTAAAAAAATGAGAAATATTTTGAAACATTCACTTATTTTCATGAAGCAGGTAGACATAATTTATGTACTTGTGTTCAACCAGACAAGATCTATGATTGGAAGTTCCTAGCTTTCTAAAGACTTGATGGGTTCACTTTCTTAATCTTGTTTTGGGATATATTAAAAGTTTCTTTTTTTTTTCTTCTTAGTTTTTCTGGTCATATTTTTGTTTATCGTTGATTATTCATTAGTTTCTTTTGCTTAATTCTAAGGTTAAGCTGTAAGAACTCCGTCCATTTTGCTTTCCTGAACAGTATTGCGTCAATAGATTTACCTTCACATCTGAAATCAAGTACTTTCTTCTTTTAACATTTTCATTACCATGTTCTTATCTCAATTTTCCTTCTATATGAGTTGGAAACAACCTCTCAAACTGAGAAAACGTTAGCTCTTTTTTGTAGGGAACTCAAGCTACCATCTGCTCAGCTTTTCTATAATGTAATTTAATGTTCAGTTTTCTTTACTTCTACACTGAAAGTGTGTTCAGATAGAAAGAAATGGAAGGAAAGGGAAGGGAGAGAACACGAGGGTGCCAAAGAAAAACGTATTGATGGGAGAGTGAGTAGAGGCAAGAGAAATCCACTATTGATGCTTACTGCATCTCAAACATTATCTTGCTTCCTGAACATTTAGCTAGATGAGCAAACTAAGCTTGAATAAAACCCACTAGATAGCTTCTGTGAATGTTCCCGGTTTTTTTTTTTTTTTTTTTTTTTTTTTTTTTAAAGCTTATCAACACAGTTCAATCGTGAGATGATTTTCCTTCCACATATCTCCTTTAGAGAGATTTATTTTATTTAAACAGGGAGGAAAACTGATTCCTCCCAAATCCCTCTCCTGTCACTTTCTCTCCTACATTGTTTATTGAACAAATAATTAGATATTACTGGACTAACTCTATGGGGTGCTATTGTACCCCAACGAACCCCCATATATCCGCCCTTGGCTACTTTGTTACCCACTTACCCGAGTCAGAGTTGTAGGACTGTTATTTAAGCTAAGCCAATATAAGTCACGGAGTAGTTAGAAAGCAATGAGTGTGTTGCATGTTTCAAGGGGAGGATGTTAATGCCAAATAATAAAAAAGAGCAGCCCAGTGAACATTGCCTTCGCCGCGAAGCGAGGGTCCGGGGAAGGGTCCTACGACAAGGGTGTATAGGGAGCAAGCCTTCCCTTGTCATATACACTTCTGAAATCACTGAACAGAATTTAAATGAAAAGGAATAGTAGCACAACCTACTCCTCAAGTGCCCATTTACTAGAAGCTCCATAGTGTGGGTTGCTTTGTTGTTGGTGTTTAGATGATTTAATTTTTGAAGGAGGGCAGAATAATCTTATTGATTTGCTTCAGCCAATCTCTCTTGATGGTTGGTCAACTTATTATTGCATTTGTTACTCTGCCTCTGGTATCATTTCTGTGTACGTTCATATCAGCCGACCCCAAATCATTTTGGGAATAAGGCTTGGTTGTTGTTGTTGTATTGACCTCTGAGTGATCCCTACGACCTATCTATACTTGCTAGTTCTTAGGCTAGTTTCCTCATCTGTCAAATAAGCTTAAAATTCACACATTGGAGCTTCTATTTTAATTGTGAAACATCTTATCAATGGTGGTTAATTCATATTTGTACTGACATTATTATCTTCGTTGTCTGAAAGACAAGCATGGTTCCGTACGAATATCACCTGAAGAGATGGCAGAGCAGTCCCCCGCCAATTCAATGTCTGGTGTAGCAGTTTGTAAAGCTGGTAACAGATTCTGCTCGAGTGTGGTGGAAGAGGAGGTATCACCGGTTTTAGCTAGCCAATCTTGTGATGTTTGCTGCAGTGAACCTGGTTTTTGCTGGGAGTGTTGTTGTATTCTTTGCTGCAACACCATAGATCTATCCTTTGGAGGCTACAGTTTTATAAGATGTGGGGCAACAATAAGTGATGGTTCAATATGTGGTCATGCAGCTCATCTGAGTTGTGCTCTTCGTTCTTATATGGCTGGAACTGTAGGGGGTAGTGTAGGTCTAGATACTGAATACTACTGTCGTCGCTGTGATACAAGGACGGATTTGACTAACCATGTCACAAGCCTTTTGAAGACTTGTGAATCCATTGAATCTCGAGACGACATTGAGAAGATATTGAGTTTAGGTTCTTGCATTTTACGAGGTTCGCAGAAGACTGGTTCCCAAAAGTTGCTGAATCATATTGAAATGGTTTTGCGCAAGGCAAGTATGATACCTCCAAAGTGCTTTTTTTGTTTTTTTCTTGGCATGAGACCTCAAAGTTTGTTTGCCCCCTCTTTTCTGTTATCCAAAGACCTCACCAATTTCATTTAAAGCAGCTCCAAACTGAAAGTGATTTAAGAGATGTCTGGAAAGAGGAAGTGGATGTGGAGGTTATACCTGGCACAACAGGTGATGATTTAAACTCAGCCCCATCCTCAGTTTAGTACGGAGTATCTGATCTTTCGATTTCATCATGTTGTACTCCTACCTGAACTTTGTCTTGTTTACCTGTATTTATTGTACTGTTTCAGAAAAAGTGGAAGAGATGAATTACACATTTCCAGAAATGCGTGAGAACAACTTCCAGCATGAAAATGAATTTCTGAAATTGGAAGATAATATAGATAAAGTTTTACAGGAGCTTAGGAAGTCGCAGGAGCAGGAGTTCAGAATAGCACAAGAGAGGCTCTTTGCTAAAAAAGATTATCTCTTGTGTCTGTACAAACTCTTAGAGAAGGAAAAGACCGAATTAGTGCAGCCTACACCATCAACTGATCGTGATGCATTGATCAGCTCCATTTTAGTAAGGGAAGATCATCTGAAGCGTGAGCTCACAAAACTCAGAGACATGGGAAAGGTTGCTCATGGTTTTGGGAGGACACCCAAGCCAGTTCTGAAACACCATTTTGATATTGATGTTGAAGATTGACATCATTTCTCATACTGTGACTATGCCTTACTCGCTGCTCTTCATACAGTCAGGAAGAAGGTGACCTTCCACCGATGAGTTCCTAATCGTTAAAAGGATGTGAGTGTTATAGCTAGCCTGCGTTCCCCTTGTGGTAGTCTGCCCGAAGGCTTGGGTTCATGTTTGTGCTGGACTGCTGATGTAATATTTCGCTGTGATTAGATGTTTCTTAAGTCCTGCTTGTTCTGTAAGGTGGCTGATTGTGCTTACCTGTTGCTTAGCTAGTACAGATCTGTACAATCTTAATTAGAACCTCAAAACTCAAGCCTCATCAAAGTGATCTTTATTATCAACTTTAGTGCCCTACAATCTTAGAACCTGTAAACGCAAACCTCATCAACTGCATTTTTTTTTTTATTTTTTTTTTTTTGAGGTCACAATCCGAGTTTAGTTCCATCGTTTAATTTACTTAAGAGTAACTCTTGATTAAATTTTAAACATTGTTTTTTTATTGACACCAATGAAGAAGCGCGATTCCTCCAACACTTGTTCACAAATAAAGGGTGATGATAACGGCGTAGATAAGTTGATTTATGTCGTGAATTTATACTTCCCCAAATAAATTGGTGTTGCATCTTCATTGTGCATATATGTGAATCATCCCATAATGCATGTATATGTATAAAGTAACAGTGTTAATAATGATTTTGCAATATGCATGACTGCATGAGACATATATATGAGCATCTCTAACACAACTATTGAAGTTGAATCGTACGTATACTCTTACTCCTTATACATCCAATTTTAAGTTCAGACTCGACGATAGAAGTTGAGTTCTATGTACTGTCCCCGAAGTTTTTCGCAAACAAAACTTAGTCGACAATCGCCCGTCTGCGAGCCTGCGACTCTGCGGCACCCTACATTTGTTAGGCAGTAGCCGCAGTACATATCTGATCTCTACAATGTGCATCAGTGCATCCCAGCTTGAGTTTATTAGGCAGTAGCATGCTTCTAAAGCCGTTGTCATATATGCTCCTTAATACAATAATACTCGAAAAGCAGACAAACTACGCATTCTGGCTTCTGCGATACGATAGCTGTCGAAATCTAAATCCTCATTTTGACGGCTGCATGCATGCATGCATACATTACTTGGTCGACTTTATAATGTTCCAAATTAAAAATTCCGGTTGTTCAAACTTCGGTATCCAAATTCTGAAACAAATTTATAATTATTGCCGTTTTCAATTTTTGATTTTTTTGCGTAAAATATTTAGTTAAATAAGTTGTAAAAATTAATTTAAACTGTATATTTCTATAATAGTCATACAGAAAATGAAAACTGACAACTGAAAACTGAAAACCATTTTTTTCTGATTTTCAAAAACGGGACTTTGGTTTTCAAGAAAACAGAAAACTGAAAACAGAAAACGATACCAAACAGGCACTGAAAACTGAAAACCACTTTTCCGTTTTGAGTCTTCGTATATTTTACTTTTTGAAGGGTGTGTCGTACGTCAAGTAGGAGTATATATACTAGTATAATAATACGTTTATTATATATGGTCAAACAGTAAATAAATTTAATTAATGTTGATACAAATATAAACCATCATAAATCTAAGATTTTTGGAAGTAGTAAATCATATATGTTCGTTTGTCACTAATGTCCGAACTAAAACTCGAAAAACTCCAAAAGTAAGATATTTGACGATAGAACAAATACAACAGAGAGAATATATGTAATAGTTACCCAATGGTTATACCATGCTTCTCCGGGAGCACAATGAGCATGGTGGTCCTTCTCATAATAGAAGGGTTGCTCCTTGTGCTCCCCGGAGCATGATATAATTTACCGTAGTCACCTTTGACACACACAAAAAAAAAAAAAAAAAAAACGAAAAATGCATGCAAATAGATCCAAAATCGAGGTCATCTCCATCCTTAGCTTATAAATATTAGGCATTATTCTTCTGAATTTATATACTCGCACTCTCCTCTTATATAAACAAAAGTGATACGGAGTATCAATTCAGTTTCATAAATATTAACAAGTGACAAGTGATCGTACGTGGTTCTACGTACTATGGCTATCTCTAAAGCCTTTATCCTCTCATTTTTCATCTCGATCTTTCTTCTTCAAATGGTAAGTATTTGTGATCAAAATTCAAAATACATTTGTCATTATTACTGGCTACAATTATCGATATGATGTAAATTTTACCATATATTCTTTGCTTCTCTTAATTAATTAACATCCCTGCCTTTGATCTTTTAATTTGTAATACAGGTGAACGCCAATAAAAATAATGGAGGCCCAAGCTTAGGTATACGAATGTTATGATCCCATTTTTTGCAATTACATGCATGCAGTAGTTAGTCTTCTTCTACATGCATGCTTTAATTTATTCAATTACGATATCATTCAACTTTATTTAAGGTATAAAAATCACTAATTTTTTTGAAATAAAACGGAAATTTATCAATATTGTCACCAAACGTCACTTATATCAAGGATTATGAAATACAAATATCATCAATAAATCAAATTGACACAATTCTTCCCTAATTAACAAATTAAATTTGATCCCTTGCACGTCGACATCTTTGCGTCTTTATCGGAGATATATGTAACTCGAAAAAAGAAAAGGCAACCAACGTAGTTAATGGTATTTGATCCTAAATTCCCGCATCCAACGCAACGCCGTGACAAGATTAATGAACATCAGAACCTTTGAGAAATCTCGCAAATCTCATTATAAACCCACCTATATGGTGGTAGAGATACGCTCTCGAGGAGGTAGAGACGAGTTATTATTGGTAATAATTAATTAGGATGAATGATAAGAAAATTGGGGCTTACCACCATCTAATTGATGACTGGTAGACCCTAAATTTAGGTTCAGAGGCTAGGGTTTTTGAGAGGGAAGGAGGTGGAGAAGAAGAAGAGGGAGAGAGTTTTCTAGGTTTTTTTTTATTATAAAAATCACTAATTGTGTCTCAGCTCAACCATTAGTTTAGATTTTTAATATGTTGATTTGATTTTTAACTAGCTAGATACGTAGTATCATAGCCGGCTAGCCGCCCCCATCGTTTTGTCTATACACTAGATCTCGAGCAACATTATCTCGCCCATGATTTTGGTTGATAATTTTAATTTGGTTACTTTAATTTTAGCTTCTTACAAAACAATTTGACACCATGTGTCAAATAATGTATATGATTACATATCAAATCATTTATTTTTAAAAAGGTGATGAAATCAAAATATGTATATGTATGTGCGTTGCTTGTAGATTGTGGCATTGCATGTAAAGCGAGGTGTAGCATGGCGTCAAGGTCGAAGATGTGCTTAAGGGCATGTGGAAATTGTTGTTCCCTTTGCAAATGTGTTCCACCGGGCACGTCAGGCAATACGGATGCCTGCCCCTGCTACGCTGCCATAACCACCCACGGTGGCCATTTCAAGTGCCCTTAAACACCTTGTCATGGTGATCGTTGCCACAACTCGTTGCAAGAAAGTACTAGCCATCGTTATTATGTATTTAATTTGTTTTTCGTGTGCTTGTCGAGTTTGTAATAAATAAGGGTAATGATAAATAATTCACGATGTGAATCAACTGATCCACGCTCTTATCTGTGCGTCAAGTCACAAAAAAAAAAGTGTGGATTATATGATTCCTGTCGTGGATTTAGACCTACCCATAAATAGAGTCGAGTCTTTTAAGTTTATTTTCGTTCACAATTGTATGTACATGTGAATTGGTGACAAAGGAACCTTTGTGTTAGTTAAGGACGGAGCCATGGAGGGAGAGTCAAACTATCTATAACATCTCGCAACACATATAAGAGCGCGTATCTAATACTATATATTAAAACCTAAAACAAGGTCTTCCTTAAAACGACACTTGTCATTCATTAATTGGATAGAACATAAAAATAACATTAAATATAATTATCGGTTAGGATATGGTAATAAATTATTATAGAGTAATATAGTGTACCTAATTTATGGAAAATAATTATTATGCTAATTTATTAGAACAGAGATAAGCCGTGGTATAATATTAGTTAATTTATGGAAAATAATCATTATGGTAGTTTATTAAAACAAAGATAAGCCAACATTTTTCTTATAAAGTGGGAATAAAAAATATAAATATATATCCCGCCCGTGGCACGGGCATGCAAACTAGTTAATTTAAAAGGTAAACTATAGTCTCGAAAAATGAAAACAACTTAGCGTCTTAAAACTATCTTAAAACTATATTAATTTACCAAAACGGCTATATCTTAAAACTATCTACCAAAACGACTATTATTATTATTGTTTACTTTTTTTAAGGGTCTATTATAATTAATTAATCATAAAAATTAAAAATAATACTAATTATATAATAGCTACCAAAACTTGGTAGCCATTGTAAAGATAAGAATAATAACCCTTGATCTCTAACATTAAATCCTAACCCTTGACTGATTTGACCATATATTAAATCAAATTAATGAATAAAAGTTAAATATTAATACCACCCTCCTCCCTGCTCCTCCAAGTCTTCTTCCCCTTCCCCACCCCGGAAACCACCATCGGCCAAACCAACCACCACCAAACCGTCACCCAACGCTACCATTGGGACGAGAAATCGTCGGCCACCACCTGCCCCACCCCTTGCGCGATTGACTCTCTCCACGCCACCTCCATAATTTTTTTTACCTCCATTTTCTTGGGCGGCGACGATTATTAGGAGGCATCGATTTTGAGGCTACTGGAGGGTCTTGGGAGGGGCGAGAGGGGTTTTTGGTGGGGCAGTCGCCGAAGACTCAATGGGGGTGAGGGTGGTAAAGAGAAGTGTTGAGAAGAGAGAGAAACAAGGGTGGACATCTAAGGACGTGACGATGGCGGCCGGAGATGATCCAGGCGGGATCGTCGACGTGTCGCCGGCCGGATGTGGTATTCTCAACTGAATTAGCGGTGTTGGGTGTAGGATGGTGGTGGGGCTAGGGTGGTGGCAGGGATGGGGAAGGGTAGAGGAGAAGGAAAGAGATGAGGTTGGGTTTTAGATTTTAGTTAAGGGAAATTTTCCAAATCCTACCTTATCTAATATCAATATATAAAAGAGGCTTTTTTTGAGCTCCCACAACGATTGGAACATTCTAGAATGTCTAATTTTCCTAATCCATATATATCTTCCTAATTTTCCTAATTACAATCTGGTTATTTTTGAATTCACACAACGATTGGAAGATCACAAAAAGTCGTAATCCATATATGTTTCTAATTTTCCTAATTTCAAACCGCCTTTTTTTTCATAATATAATTTTCCTAATAAATACGGAGTATATGTTACTTACCAATCCTAATTTTCCTAATTTTAATAAGTACTTATATGAAACAAGAATTTATCACATAAGAACTATATTTTCATATACATATAAATCATATTTTCATCACCAAAACATTAACAATCTAAGAACTACAAAGAAAGGAAGCTTTTATGAAAATCGATAACGGTAAGGCTTAAATAAAACTATGAGAAATTCATACCGTTGTGTAGAGGAGGGGAAAAGAGGATTAACGGTGCTAATTTCGAGCAACGAAGGTGGCGGCGATGAATAGTTAAGAAAACGAACAATTAAGATGATGATGTGCGTTGATTTGATGTACGTAAAAAGAATTCAGAGTTTACAAATAATTAGGTTTAGTCAATAAAAACATGGGCATAATCGTAATTTGATAATTAGTAAATTAAAATAGAATTTATTTTAAAATTTATAAAACCAAATAAATTCCTTCAAAAATCTGAAAAATTATATTAACAATTTACGAAAATTAACCTAATTTAAATATAAATATAATTAGTAACATCCGAATTAGTAAGATATACATAGAGTTAAACAAACACTATTTAAAGGGTCTCACATATGAAAGTATGAAACACGATAATCGTTGTTTGAACATCCAGTCTTAGCTCATGGTACCGAGATATTCTCTAACTTCTCTTACTTGGTAGATTTTTTATTTTTTACTACATGCATGTTGTAGTATTTTGTATTCTTTTTGTATGTGTGGTTAAACCTTTTTTTTTCATACAAGGATTTATTATCATTTTTTTTTATTATCTTCTTTTTGTTTTCTATGTTTTCAGGTAATAACTACTAATTATTTTTTGTTGGACAATTGTAGATACAAGTTTTCCAATACTCTTTTTTTTCCTATGTTTGTATGTACATTACTTTTCTATTTTTTATGCTTAATTAACTCTTCTTATAACTTAGATTTCATAACTAAGTACTCATATGGTATTTGCATCATTATATGTCAATTGGGAACAATATTTATCTATCTGTAATATATTATCTTAGGAAAATGTGGACAGGGGGAGGGACGACAAAAAAAAAAAGGTTAGGGTAGTTAATGCTAGAATAATTAAAACCAAAACACGACAATATTAGTACTATTTGTTGAGAAAAACATATTAATTAAAGGTACTATGTTGTAAGAAATTTCTATTAAGAATATTTTTTTTTTATTCATGAGAATGAAATTTACTATCTCTTTGACCTCTTTTAAAAAGTATTTGCGTTCACATGTTTTTGTACATGATACCCACAATGTTTGATTTTTGTGATTATAATACTTACTCTCTCCGGTCCAGATTAAACTTCCCGCTCCCTTTTGCGCACTTCAAAAGGAAAATTAATAAATAATTCTTAATGATTCATTAGCAAATAAGTTTAAAAACTAATTATCACCAACATCTTCATCTTGCTCCCTAATTATTCACTCGACAAAAAACTTAATAGTTTGGAAATGGGGAAGACAAAGTTGAAACCCTTAAAAAGAGGATGGGAAGTTGAATCTGGACCGGAGGGAGTATTTGCTAAATTTTCGTAAGATCCGTTAGCACTAAGAGTCAAATTATTAATGTAGTATTTATCATTGCACCTATGAAATGTTTAAATAATGAAAAAAAATGTGAAATAAGTGTTTACTGCTTCAAAAAAATTTGAACACATGGTTCACAAAAATTAAAACTCAAAAATATAAACTAAACCCACAAGATTATCATGTGAATGTTTCTAAATATTAATTTAAGATAGTGATTTTAAATGAAAATTGAATTTATTATTTGGAGGTGTCAATTTAAAGTTGTACAATTAAAGATAAATATTTTATCTTGGATTATACGGAGTAGCATTTGTTTTTTTTTTTTTCAATTATATTACACCTAACTATTATTATTATTATATCTAAAAATCTATAATACGAATTATGTGCCCAAAGGGCAAAAGTTATTATACGAACGTGAAAATGTGGAAGTCAGGGGAAAGATAGAAACACAAGGATACACTGTGATGTTTCTAATAAATAAGTAATAATATCATTTTTTTTAAGAAGTCAAGTAATACAATAATATTTAAAGTAATTGTGGTGGCATTAAAGCGTGGTGGTTTGAGAATATAAGTTCCCAACCTTGTGAAATGAGGATCATAGAATGAATAATTGTATGTCTACACAAGTTAAATAAAATACAAGTAATAGTTCTTATATAATAAGGGTCGAATATTTATCAGTTCAATTTTATCATCATAATTGAACATCAATATTAAGAGACCTGTGCAACGCACGGGCATACATCTAGTATATTATAAAAGTCAAGTGCAACTCTTCATTGATGGACACTTGGCACAATTCTATTGGATGAAATTAAATAAATATTATTAAAATACTAGGATATGGAAATAGTATATAAAATATTAAATAATATGGTAGTTATCAACTAATATTTGGAAAACATGATAATTATGGTAATGATAAGTTAGCTAATTATGGGCAAATGTAGGTTTATAATAAAAAATGCACGTTTTTGTACGTCATTTGCCCACCCAAATTCACATGAACAATACTCATGTCGTAAGAAAGCCAAAAATGCAATTCGTATGGTGCGTCAAGGGGTCCAGACGCATATTCGCGCGCGCACAGAGGCCTACACGCGACCCAAGTTGCGCCATGCGCGAGCCAACCTGCGCCATGCGCGACCTTGCTCGCGCCATGCACGACCCCCCCATGCATGACGCACGCAAACCCTAGACGGCGGCCACCCTAGCCCACGACCACACTATAAATACCCCTCATTTCCACCCCATTTAACAAGATTTACACACCATTTTCCACCCCGAATCTCTGCTCCTCTCTCTAAAATTCTCTTACGAAAAACCCTAACCACAATACAAAAACCCTAACAACTACAACACCAAAACCCTAAGGCACCCTTAAACTTTAGGGCACCCCTAAACACAACACAATCAAACACAACTCAAGCAAAGCCCCTTTTAAACACTACGTTCGAAGAGCTACACATCGCTCTAAGAACACATCTAGCCCCTATGTTGCATACTAAGGATCAACGCAACGATCTCGAAGCATAGTAGAGCAAGTAGTGGTATCGCGGACACACGTAAGTCCTGAGGGCACTGTAATATCCCGAAATTCCAAATTATTTTATATAAATATGTTAGATTTATTAATTAGATTATCTAAATGAAAAAAAGTATAAAATGTTTGTAACAACCCTAAATTTTGATCAGTTCTAATTATACAAAAATCTAGGATTGTTATGGCGCAATTGACTACTGAGTCAACTGCAAGGCTAAAACACTGATAAATTTAAACCAAATAATTTATATAAATGATAACGAGTTGATAGCGGAAGAGTGAAGTCAAATTTACAAAACCTAATCCCAACTGAAATGACAAGTACAACTGATTAAAGTGACTCAACCGTAGTATCATATATTCCAAGCTAGCCCCATGATACGCACAAACGTCCATGCAACAATTCACTTCAAATAGACCTGCCAACTGCATCACAGAGAATGATACAGGCCCCAAAATAGGGTAGGGACAAACCCAAACATAGAACGTCAGCAAAGGCTGAGTAAGAACTCAAAGGCATACAGAACAATAAGGAAAAGAAGATACGCGCCTTCATGGCGCGTAGCTAATCAAGCAGCACTTAGTCAAAGGAAGCCAAGTACAGAATCATAATAAAGCTCAAGGCCAATAATCCAGCAGTTTAATATATCAACAATTATAAGTCCGGTTTCGTGATTGGGTCCTACCCCAACACGCTACTAGAGCCCCTAAACCTCCCTATAGACCCGAGTGTGCACACCCCTCACTAGAGAGCCAGTAGGATGTAACCATTCTAGGAGGAAGTCTAATAGGCGACTGGTAGCTAACCCAGCCCAGATTTCACCTTGATCAGAGGTGTATATGTAACTCCCCGACGGACCAGTGGTCACGCCTGCTCTAGCAGATTGTGATGTAACATTATTCAACATAGCCATTTTATCCGTCTTAGATACATTATTACATTCATAGAATCCATCTCATATGACAACTCATGCCAAAGCCAAATATCAAGCAAAGACGAGTAGAAAGATCGAATATATAACGGAGGGGTCAAACCCCTAGCTTCTCATTTGGTTGAACTTCCATAATCCGACTTCATAAATAATTGAAACAATAAGAGTATATATGAATTGCAATATAGATTATATAATCTGAAAAGTCGGATCGCCGAAAGATATATGAAAACATGCTCGAGCTCAAGAAGGGTTAACGTTCTTACCAAACACGCTTAACTTCTCCTTAATAATCTTTCTCACAATCGGCAAACTGAACCTCTTTAAATTCACAAAGCTCTTAGCTATCCCGAACAGCTCCAAACTGCGAATCAAGCATCCAAAACCTCCATACGTCATCCTCCAATGAACCATGTAAGTATGGGACATCAAATAACTACACAATATCATTTTACTCCCCAAAAATCTCCCAAAGAGACTAAGTATAACTTGTCCAAATCCAATATAACAATTGGCTACCCTCTATTCATGTTTCAGAACACATGACTGGTGTTTAGACGATAATTGGTAATGTATTCCTAATCTTTTAGACACAAAACCAACTTTAAATTGTAACACTGCCTCTTAGGAGTATTTCAACACATCAAACGTTAACTTTCATTAACTATCAAAGGTTTTATAGCCCAAATACCACAACTGCTCCAAAACAGAGTACTAAATGCGCATCCAACTTCTAGGAACTATAACATGATCATAACGACATGTTTTAAAGCATTTCAAAAGCCTAACATCAATAAACTGAACTGCAGTTCAACTTAGGTTTTGTTTTAGTTAAATACATGAAAAAATGAGGCTGTTATGATCAAATTACGAAGGCCCTATGTTCATGATACTCACAGGAAGAACAACGAAACAAGGGTTTACTTTAGGACATGATTTAGGCAACTAAATCATAATGAAAATGAAATTAACTAATTGGAGTCTATTACCAAAGATCTTTAGAGTAAATATAAACAAGAATTAAGGATTGAGCTTACCAAATGAAGGCGTTATGACCAATATACCAAAAATGGTCCAAAACAGAACACAGCAGGACACCTTTGATTAAACTAAGTGTTTTATGCTTTAAATGGCAATATATGAACTCGATGCCTTCTATAAACTTGAAGATAACGAAAAGTTATTGAAGTTTGGCTTTTTTTTCACTACAATTGATTTCTTAACGAAGGAGAAACATGAGATAGAAAATGAATCAGCTGCCTGTCCTCTTTAAGCGGCAAGCAGCTCAAGGACTCGGTCCTATAGGAGCATGCCGTGTCTTATGCTTATCTCAAGATTTCTTTCAGGTCTCGACCACTCGGGCTTTAGCATTCTAACTCGTTTTGTAATCCTGACACTACTCACAAACTTCTAAAATTGTGTAGATGAGATTGTGTAAGTTGAGAATGGACCTATAACTTGTGTCATTTGACTTCATATTACCATATAAAGCTCCTCAAGTGATATAATGAAACAATCACAACTTTGTTCCGGGTTTACGTTAAGAGATTACTTAACGACTAAGAAAACGTTTCTTCACGATTAAGAAAGCTATCGAAACGACAATGGATTGAGAATGTAACCGAACATTCCTTAAGTAATAGCTCCTCAATAAACTTAATGGTATCATCTAATTCCACAACCGAGATCACTAATGGATAACAAAACAATTATTCACCCTTTTAAAATCCGAAAATCACTATACAAATTCCCAAGACTAAACCGCAAGATCCTAAATTCAATATAATTAGTAACACCCGAATTAGATAAATTACCAAAAAGTACAGGGTGTTACAATGTTATTTGTGAGTCGTATTCAAAAATAGATTCGAAAATGATTTCTAAAATCGGAATTGTCTATTTGGGTTCTATTTCTATATTGGGTTAATCATAACTAATGGACCAATACCAACCCGAACCTACACACATTGGCCCAAACACTAAACATACCCCAACCCAACACAATAAGGAACTCAGAAAAAGGAAAAGAAAAAAAAAACAAACAAACTCATCAGCCGACTCTCTTTCCTCACGCACCCAAACCCCTCCTTCCTCTCTGTATAAAATAGAGCACGACCCCCTGCTTTTTCTCTTTCGCTCGTCACCCTTCGCCGCACGCACGTCCGCCTCCCGTCGTCCGACCCAGATTGTCGTTCGACCAACTCGTCGCCTTCCTTTCACCCTGTCTTCGCCGTGGGTAACGCCCTCCACCATCTCGTCCTCCCCTGTTTTTCGTCCTCTTTAATTATCATTGATTTCAATTCGTTTTGTTGCTTCAAATCATGTCTAATTAGTTCTAATAGGTGTTAGGATTATTGGGTAATCAATTTAGGTAAGTTTTATGCATAAGGAATTGATCTTGAGTATTGTTTTGAGTTGATTTTCACTAATCACGAAATTGAGATTAATTAGCTTAATTATTCGAATTGGTTCAATTAGTTTCGTAAATTATGGATTTAGTATGTTTATAATCTGTTAATTAGGGTCTTTGAATTTAGTTGAGATTTAAATTGGGGTTTTTGTTCAAGTTTGTAAGAATTGTAAACTGGGGGAATTTTGGTTAATTCTTTCTTAATTAGGTTAATTAACCCAAATTAATTTTGATGATCAATAATTTGAGATTCTGATAATTTAGGGAATTATAAACTGATTTTCTGATTTTAATTGATTAAATTCATTTTTATGTAGTTTTATGTAATTTAAAAATGTTTTTGATAATTAAAACATTATATAAATTGTATTAATAATACCTAAGTAAGTTATAATAATTAAGGATTGATTTAAATGAATTAGATTCTGTTTTAAAAGTGATTTTAAGTCTTTGAGAATTATTAAAATAAATTGAATGTTATTTGGGCATTAGTAACTAATTATTGATTTATAGTTGTAATTGTTGATTAATTGTTGATTACTAGATTAGAAATTTAAGTGGTCATGACCATTGCATGTAGAATAGGATTAACATAAGTATTAGATGAATGAGTGAGTGCGTCTAGTATTAATTTGAGAATGTCCTTTGTGTAATTGTAGAGCCTAAGTTCGTAGACGAGGAGTACTAGTGGTTGTTGTGCTATAGAGTTTTCCGTTTGCTTGAAAAGGTAAACTAGCATGCTCAACCTTTCTTAAATTGTAGAAACCTTTCAAACTTATGTGCTAGATGTGAATGGTGTGATTGGATGAGAACATAGTATCATGATAGGTGGAGAACGATTCAATTATGCAATTATCGTATTATGATTGTTTGGAATTAATGTATGGATATTGGTATATTGGTTTGGCTTGTGACAAATATGTTATTTTGAGAACTCCTATTCAAATGTTTGAGTCGCATCGACTCCTATTAATTTCCCCACCGCATCGGTTTTTAAGAGGGTTAGGCTCTAGTCTACTCTACTTGGGTTAAAAATACCCAATAGAGGGTGTGCACACTTAAGGTCTAGTAGTCTTGGATTATGGATTATGGATTATGGTTGATAGGGTGAATTGGCAAAAGATTCAGTTCATTTCTAAAAAATAAGGATTATGGATTATGGATTATGGATTATGGATTGTGGATTATGGATTGTGACTTATGACTTCTTATTTATTGTTAATCTCTGAATGGTTGAGTTATGGATTGTGGATTATGGTTTATGACTTATAACTTCTTACTCATGATCACATTAATGTTCGATGAATACGTGTTGTTGAATGTTTCTTATACAATTGATAAGTGACGAACTGAATGATAGAATGTGGAATATGAATTTGGATTAATGGTTTGGAATTATTATTGGATGATTATATGTTTATGTGCTAAGTGTGTTTTCGAAAATAAAAATAAAACTTTTTCAAAATCTAGGTAAGAGTTTTGGTTTTCTACGAGTTGAGGTGTTAGCTTACTCAATTTTCTGACTTTTTCAACTGTGGTTTTGTGCTTTAAATCCACCACAGGTTTGAAGTGATTGATGCATGGGGGAACGACGACTCATTAGACAATAGATGGATTTAATAAATAAGACTTTCGTTTATTAGACAATCTATTGAACTTAGACTATTTCATATTTATATTTCATACTTTGGATTATTGAAATTTTAAGTATTGGATGTAATAGACTATTTTAGATCATTAGACATTTACAGTTTGGCTTCTGAAATCTCCTTGCATTCGGGTCTTTGACTCGAGTGCGGAGTGACACCTCTGAGTTTCCTTATTTGTGTTTTGGTACTCAATAAAATATTTTTAAAAAGGAAAGGAAATTTGGGGGTGTTACAGGCACTCCCTCTTTTCTAAACTTGTCTTTTTACATTTTCTAATCTTCTACCCCTTCTTTACGTGCGCATTTTATTGCTTTTACGACATAGATTTATATTTTGCCTAACCAAGATTTAGATCTAAAATGAATTACATGAATCACGCCTAACACACATAGCGCAAAGCGCTTGGACAAATTGGTAGCTAGGGACCGTTAATCAATCTTAACGACGTTGTGACCTAAGATCTAGTTTATTTGCTAAATAACCGACTTAGCTAATTTACTAGGTTGTATATAACTTGTAAATGATTGTAAACTTGCATGGCTTAACTTCTCAATGACTTGTAAACGATAATTCAACTAGTAGAGGCCGCTATACGCGGGCGGGGTTGGGTGTCTTATGGCTTCCCAACACGTACCATCACCCCCGAACCCAGTCTTGCGGTCCGTAGACTGCATATTGGCGTAGGGTACAATGCGCATTACGTCCCTCGGTTTTGTCCTTTTCGGTAAACGACTCGCAAACGTGTTTTATATTTGGGATGACTCGCTTCTCCGAGCGTTTATGCTCAATGGGTACAGACTCACCTAGCGTTTACGTAGTCCCTCGGTAACAAGGAACAAGATCGCATTGCATGGTTCCCAAACACCCCACAATTGTTTGGTGGCGACTCCTATCCTACTGCAATTATCGCACGACTCACTCGTCCGCCGCGATAAAGACCATCCGTGAAATCTACAGAAACGTATGTAAACAATTTAAGTATGTAGTCCGGCCGGGGCCGGGCACGCAATCTAGTATATTTAAAATCTTTCAGTTTCCTACCTCATATATATGTCCAAAAAGATATTTTCCTACCTTATAAAGTGTTATTTTTATCTAATTCCTACCAAAAACACTATTCCGTCCAATTGACTCTCTATTTTCGGCGTTGACTTGCATGTGACTTGCACGTGACTTAGTTTTCAACTCAATCTTTCACGTGATTCCACTCATAACCATTTCAAACCTCCATTTTACAGATAACACTTCTATGTTCTCTCCAAATCCAAGGCTCCTCTCCGAATCCTTCCATCTCTACCCCCATAAAACCTTCATTTTCACCTCCTCGATCATCGTTATTACTGCATTGCATGCATTATTTAATGGGGGAAATTGGAAGGAAATCGCAAAAAAATTGAGGTAAATCACGAAAGATTGGAGGAAAATAAAAGCCAACGCCGGAAATGGATAGTCAATTGGCCGAAGTAGTGTTTTTGGTAGGAATTGGATAAACAAAGCACTTTATAAGGTAGGAAAATATATTTTTGGACATATAAGGTAGGAAACTGGAAGATTGTAAACATATAAGGTAGGATTTGGAAATTTATCCTTTAGTTAATGTTAATTTTTTTTTAAATGTCAGGTCAAATGATGGAGGGTTATGATTTATTCTTTAAAATTAACAGTCCGATTTCCTTCCTTTACAATGGCTACCATACCTTGATAGCCATTGTAGAATCCCTCTAAAAACAAATTGAAAAACTAATAAAAATCTCATTTACTATTTTTCTCTCTTCTCTGCTCCTTCCATACTCAACCTTCACCCTCTATTTTGCCATACTCACCCAACCGGCCCACCATGGCACCACCTTCGACGGCCACACCGACACCCTTTCCACCTTTACCGAGTTGATCCGATCGGTGCCGACAAGTTGTCTCCTCCCCCAACACATGTGACCACCTCTTTGTTAATTTCCCTCCCCCCAGTACCACATTATTACTATCGTAGCGAGTTACCCACCTCCGTATGACCGACGATGGGTATGCAATGTGGTTGTTGTGGGGCCGGGTCAGGTCGTGTGGTGGTGAGGCAAGGGTCACTTTAGTGGGGTCTGGGTGGGTGGCAGTTAGGCAGGCCCTTCCGACGCAGGGGTTGGGATTGCCCGTTAAGGGGGAGAAATAAAGGGGTTGGATTTCAAATTTTCTATTTATCGTTATGTGTTTTGTATTTTATTTCAATAAAGGTGAAATATATAAATAATAATATTAAATTTTGGAAAAAAAAATGCAATGGTCATTTTGAGGAATATTTTTAGGTTTTAGCCGTTTTGGTAAATGGTTTTATCAAAATAGCCATTTTGTTAAATAACCCCCACGGAGGGAAAGTCAAACTATCTATAACATCTCGTCAATGCTTATACGAGTCTCCCGCGAGCACAAACAGCATGGTGGTCCTCCTCACAATAGAGGAACATGGACCACACTTAAAATAATTTAAAATCTATTTAAGTGTGGTCCCTACTCATCTATTGTGAGAAGGACAACCATTCTCCTTGTACTCCCGAAAGCATGGTATAATTTGCGACATCTCGCAGCGCATATAAGAGTGTGTATTAATTTAAATGGTAGACTATAGTCTCGAAAAATGAAAACGACTTAGGGTCTGTTTGGAGTTTAGTTCCAAATCAGAACCCCAACTTTTCAAAAGTGTTGAAATCAGGACCTCGTAACTTTTTTGGTCGAAATCAGGACCTTGTCCGAAATGACCGTTCAATTGCTAACAAAGTTTGTGTACGTGGCAGCAAGAAGGACCCAAACTTCGCCTTTGATCCACTAATAAGGCTATCCGCAATGGCGCATTTGCTTGCCCTAGCACAATCTACCAAAAACTGATTTTTTATTACTTTGCCCTAGGGCAATGACATTGTAGGTCACATTGGTGTCCTTCCTTTTCCTATGGCATTTGCATAATTTTATTAACGGTAAATTCACGTGGTGCCCCCGAACTATGTCAAAATGCGCGTGGTGCCCCTAACTTTGAAACTTGTAGACTGCGGTGCCCCCAAACTTTGCACTTATAGGCACGTGGTGCCCCTAACCCCCTTGTTCTCTAACGCCGTTAACTTTTGGATATTAAACGATGATGTGGCATGTAATTAGTGAAATTAAATTAAATACTTTGTAATTAACAACAAATAAATGAAAAAAGAACAAACATAAAAATACAAAAAAATAACACTAATTAATTTTCACTTTCCCGAATTTCCCAGCCCCCCTTCCCCACCACCCCCACCCTCCCCACCGCCCCACCGCCGACCACCCTAACCACCTCCTCTTCCCACTTCCACCACCAATGGACCGCCCACGCAGGCATGAACCCATAATGGGGGCTGGGAATTTGGGAGAGAGAAAAATAATTTGTTTTTTTGTTTTTTTTGTATTTATTTGTTTTTTTTGTTGTTAATTACAATTTTTTTTATATAATTTCACTAATTACATGCCACATCATCATTTAACATCCAAAAGTTAACGGCGTTAGGGAATAAGGGGGGTTAGGGGCACCACGTGCCTATAGGTGCAAAGTTCGGGGGAACCGCAGTGTACAAGTTTCAAAGGTAGAGGCACCGCGCGCATTTTGACACGTGAATTTGTCGTTTTCTTAATATGAGATATGAATGAGAAATAGACGAAATGAATATGTGTACCAAAATATATCAAATACTGTGGTATTTATTTATATAGGACGAAAAAACATAGTTGTTGGTGTGTGTTTTTTTTTATATATTTTTTGAAATTTTTATGATGCGGAAATAATCGTTGCAATGCGTATCAAATTATGAATTTTTTTTCTCTCTCTCCCCTCCCACCCGATGCCCCAAGTTAACAATCCGGATCACCTGTCCCATATTCATATCCCACATTCCTGTGACATTCACTCTCTCCACTCATCTCTTGCCATCTATAAGCTCCATGTATTTTAAACACATAAAATATTCTCGCTTACAAATTACAACTTCTCACTCAACGTTTATGCAAAGTGATACGACGCGCGATACCCATATTTGACCACCGCGGAACAGCCATCGACCACTCGCACCACCACCGACTACCCAACCTAGCGCCCACCCCCCGCGAACTACCTAGTGCCGCCATACCACAGCCGGCTTCGCCGACATAAACTAAACGACACCCTAAAAAGGTGGGTGTTTTACAGCCTCTTTGGTACAAAGGAATTGGAAGGAAAAGAAAGGAAAGGAAATTACTTTTTTTTTTTGTTTTCTGATGTTTAGTACATGGGAAGTGGAAGGAAAAGATAGGAAATGAAAGGAAAAAATTATTTGTTTTCTTAGAGTAAAAAAAAAAATAGAAAACGCTGTAAAAATGCAAATCACCCACTTTATCCCGAAATTTCATTTTCCTCCAGTAATGAAAAAGGGTATCATTGTATTTTATTCAATTTAAGATCCGATTCCCATCATTTCTTTCAATCAAACCAAACATTGGAATTACTAATTTCCATTCCTGCCATTTCCTTTCTTTTCCTCTCCCTTCCTTTCCTTTCTTTTCCTTTCCTTCCATTTCCTTTCTACCAAAGAGGCTGTTAATGGATTTGGTGATCCTCTTTGGACTGTGATTATCTAAAGTGGCCGAAAAAGCGGCTTAAGGCCCCACTTCCCGGCGCCGCGCTAACGCGGCATCGGAAAGTGGGGCGCTAAGCCGCTTTTGCGTGTGTACGGCGGATGGTGGTTGGGATAAGACGCGATGGAGAGAGAAAGAGGTCTGGTAGTTGTGTATCTTTGGCACATGGGAATTTGGCGGAGCAGATCATAAGCGCTTTTATGGCTTCCTCAAGTAAAGTGTATAGATAATTTCAGGTTAATTTAATTTGGTTTTTGTATTTCTACGTGACAATAGATGAGTGGATGAAAGTAAGTGGACCAGAAACGTGGGATAGGAATATGGGACAGGTGATTCGGACTGACAGGTTAATCCCAAAGGCAAGAAATGCCCCTTCCTTGCCCCAATTCCCTCAATTTTTTTTCTTTTCCCTTTTTTCAAATGTTGGAGGCTATGTCATACCATTGTGGATAGCCAATGCCCCGTTTGATAGGACTATATTTTTCTGAACTGAACTGAACTGATCTGAATGATTATCGAGACGACGAGTAGGGCGGTGATGGTGACGCCTGTGGTGGTGGTGGTGGTGGGGATGGGCGAGGGTGGGGGAGAGGCGGTGCAAGGGTGGCTCATGGGTGAGGGAGTGGGAAGGAGAGAGAATATGGGTTAAATTTTTACTTTCTTTATTTTTTTTAATTGATGTGTAATTTAGGGTCAATTTGCTAGACGCCGTTAGTGAAAAAGCTCAGACAACGTGATTTTGCAAAGCTCAGATCAGGGGCACGCTGGACAGCTCGGGAACCAGAGGGGTATACCAGAAAAACTCGGAAACCCTAGGGGTACATTGTAAATTTTCCCTTATTATTATTACAAGCCTAATGTAAGACTAGTTATTTTGTGATTTTCACACCTTATCACTTATAATTTTCTTTCTATATTTTTTAAATGCAAACCTTTACAAATCTAATAACTTTATTTTGCCCAAATGAATCTAATTAGTTTTTTGTTAAATAAAAAAATAAAAATCACATAAAAAAATTGTCACATATTCCTAAAATGAGAGGATATACATAGCAGTATAGCACTATTAGAACTATTTCACATAAATATTTAAGAACCCCGTGCCATGAACCTAGTTTCTCTAGAAATGCTACTCATAAATAGTTTTTGGAAACGTTTTTGGAGGAGATCCAAATTGGAGCTTATAATTCTGATAAACAAATTCACAATAAAAGTGTTTATCAGAAATCAGAAAGAGTTTCTCATTTTTGTGCGTTCGGCCAGTTTTCAGTTTTTAGGACGCATAATGAGTCTAGAAACACTTAAAAAGTTTAAGCATAGACCAATTTTTTTCGAATCTGAAAAATATAAAAATAAAGTTTCCACGAGCAGAAACAGGCCACAGGCTTAGAGCAGATCTTTGTTTGGCATGCATGCATGTTGGACCCAGATCCAAGGGCTGTGGGTCTAAGCATGAGTTGGAACTAAGCAGCACCGTCGATAGGAGTTTTAGTGACGTTTACAACTTCCCGATTTGCTTGTAAATCAGGAGGTGTCAGCAATTCTACGAGGATTCCCAACCTTCCCTTTACACTGGAGTAGTACATTTCTCTGATTTAATTACTCTAGTAAACCCAGTACGTCTTCATGGTATTATTCCCAGATCCGGATTCGTTTGTTCTTAGTGTTCGAAAAAATTAACTTTTGATTTGCTCAAATAATTTACTACAGTAGTATTTTTGAGTTCCACAAACTTCAATCAACAATTCAACACCGTTAAACTTCTCGAACATGGGCGCAACTTAATTAGATTTAAGTTGAGATCAACACAACATAGGTCAGGTTAATTCAGACGCAACAGTAATTTCGTGTTAAATATATATGATGGGATGAAATTAATCTTGAATCAGTCGAATATCCGACATCAAAACATTTCGCGCCAAACAAATTTAAGTCAAATTAGATTCAAGTCAACTCTATCCCAGCTCGCTTTTAATGCATAAAAAAATTGCGGCACAATCGTTCCCGTCAATTCCAGTAGCAACCATAACCAAGGTTCGTTAAAATTAAGTAGCAACCTCCCTCACATAAAATGAGAATGAATTATGGTGAAAATCCGACATAACTTGTACTATCTCCAATCCACCGACTTGACCCAGTAATTCAGATCAAATGTTCAAGACGTATCTGAACATAACCCATCGTCCCATCGGCCACTAAACACTACTCGTATCACATTGACCATGATTTCCTTCACACGATTACATACCATTGTATATTTTGTGTCATTATTAAAACAGTTAATTCGTGAAGAACAAGATTCGCTCAGAACACAAGAAACCAATTTCCACTTGTTTTCTTCCCCTCTTTCTCTCTTCCCCTTCTTCCTCACCTCCACTTCCTCTCCATTTTTCCTACATTTATTATCAATAAAAAAAAATACCCTAATAATCATAATTAATTTGGATTATTTATATAAAAAATCCTGGTATAAAAATCACACCCCCCCCCCCAACATTTCCGGTTATTTTTCCAATTTCCGGCATACTTTTCGCCACACACTTTTATTATATTTTCTCTCTCCTCATTAAACTCAATCCATTACTACATTCTTCTTCTTCTTCTTCTTCAATCTTCATTCAATCTTCCATTTTAAATAAATAATAATACTATTAAGAATTTCAGTAACAAATAATTCAAAGGATTACTTTGATTTTGTTTTGGTTTAGTTGGATTATTAGTTTGATGAGAGAGGAGAGAAGAAAATGGGCAAAAATGGAGGTAACTTGAGGAAGACGCTCTTCACTCCCTTTAACTTTCTTTGATTTTCTCCTCTCCAATTTTACAACCAAGAAATCGACAATTTTGTTTGTTGTTTGTTTAATGGGGAAATTTGTCATCTTTCTCAACCTCAAATATTTGTTTGTTTTTATTATAAATTAATCTAATAATTTTGGGTTTTTTTTTAATTTATAAAGATAAACCCATCTGCTTTTTATCTACTTTTACTAGTCACCTCTGCTTCTGGGTTATTCTCTGCTCCATTTAATTCTCTTAATTTTGGGGTTTTATAATAATTTCCCCATTTTCTGGGTGGTTTTTTTTTTGTGTATCTTGTGTGTGAAGATTTATCGAGGAGAGAGAAAGTGAAACGGTTGTGTGTAGCAACAATGTCGTCTGATGTTGAAGATGTTGCCCACACTCGCAGAAAATACAAGCTTCGTAAAAAGGTTTTTTTTTTCATTTTTTTTACTGTATGTAATCTTTCGATTTACTTTCAATTTTGTAATGTTTTTTGAGATTATGATAAAAAGTTGTGGAGTAATTTTTTTTTACTGTAGATTTTGTGTGATTCTGCTTCTGTCCCAAGAAAGCTGCGTTCAGGTAATTTTTTTTTAATTTTAAGAATTTTTATGATTATGAATTTTGGGTATTTTTCTGTGTAAAATTCCCAAATATCATTGAGTAGTAGTAGATTACCTTTTTAGGGTATGAAATGATGATTTTGTGGCTTAAATGTTACACTTTTTTGGATAATTGGTGAATTTTTAGTTCATGAATCAAATTTGAGTAGTAGATTACCTATTTTGGGTATTTTGTTTTGATATGAAATGATGATTTTGTGGCTTAAATGTTACACTTTTTTGAATATGTTTTTACCTTTTTGGGTAATTGGTGAATTTTTGGTTCATGAATCAAATTTTATTCAGAAGATATGAGTAGCAGATTACCTTTTCTGGGTATTTTTTGTTGCTTTAATTTGATATGAATGAATTGGTGACTTAAATGAAGCACCTTTTTAATTTTCTTTTTTTTTTTTTGGGTTTGGTAGATGTTGGTCTACTTTATAGCAGAGTATGAGTGAAGCTGCTAGTAAAGTTCATTGTTTCAGCTATTTTTGGAAAGTGTAGAGTATTATAATGTTCTTCTGGGTGTCCTACATGTCATAAAATATTCAAAGTGTAGAGAGGCTTACAATGTTTTAACTTGATCTCATGAGGGTGAATTTTGCTTTTTGATTTTTGCAGCTATTAGTAAACGAACGTGTCAATTCGCCCCAGTGCCCATGCTCGATCCAACGAGATTGAAACACTCGAGGAATGGTGTTGACCCATTTGGAAAGGATTTTTGGAAGAAGTCTAGGACAAGCATGGTTTGTGAGTTTGTTCTTTGTAATGCCCATAGATTTATGATTAGTGGTTTTTGTTGTGACGTTTTTATGGAGTGGCAGTGGCATGATTGATATTTGTATCTTTTGCTCTGTGGCAGAACGGTTTTTCAGACCATTCTTCAGGACGGGCTGTTTCTGTACCTATCACAAAAGAGGAGGAAGAAGTGGCTGAGACATTGTTTGCTTTGGCTGGAATGATCCCTCTCAATAGTGAATCTTCTAAGTCAGAAACTCGTGGTTCAGCGAGGGATAGCCAAGCTGTGTCTTCCTCTGAAGGTGGTTCTGATTTCTGAATTGGCGTTAACAGTTAACCTCTGACTGTTTATCTAATGTTTTGTGTTGTGTTTGCTGGTTGTTGATATAATAATGTGTACTTTTCAGATCCTGTCATTTCGAAAGAGGAGCATGGAAGTACTTACAGTCGAACTTCCAGTGATGCAACTAATGTTATTCCAGCAGCAGACAGCTCTAAACAAGACTCTGTCCAGGCGAAATCCTTGAATGAGACTACTTTAAGCTGGCCTAAATTATCAGAAAGAAGACAACTCAACCAAGACCTAAAAGTTTCGGTTCCACCAATGCAGCTTCAGAGAATTCCACCATTGCTTAGGGCTTGTGACGATAAAAAACTTGGAAAATCTGCTTCGGTCTCCCAAATGTTAACTGCACCCGTCTCACAGAGAGGGTACGTGTATTTAATATGAATTTCCTTTTACTGCTTCTCCACGTTACTTTACTATATCTAACAATTGCTGAAACATGCTATTGGTTGTGTGCAGTTTTAGCAAGACAAAACCTGAGAAAGTAGTGCTTCCTAAGTTGCAATCTCCACATCGTGTAGATCCCCTGGCACTGGATACAGTTTCAGTTCAGGAAAGGGAACAGGATACATCATTAGAGAGGGGGGATACTAATGGTTTGGCATCTACCTTTTGATTTCAGCTACTCATTTGATACTGTTTCCATATGTAAAGTTTTTAATGCTGTGTTCAGGTCTGACGTCAAGATCTGTGCGTGGATTTGGGCTTGATGGACTCCTTAAACCGTACTCTTCTTTACCCATTAGATTTTGTTTACGCTTATAGTGGGGAATCCAACCTTTTCATTCAGCTGAAATAATTTTGTTTTGCAGTTCCTCGACTATCGGTTTTCCAGCGTGGGTCAATGCTACTGCATCCTCCTCCAGATCTGGTGCATGTGGAGATAGTGTATCAGTGGACAAGGTGGCCTTTTTTTCTGTGTAACTTTTAGGTCATAGGGTTCATTTTTCTGTACGAACTGCTTGCATACAAAGTCCCAGGGTCTCCTTCCTGACTATTTCATTTGTTTGAACTATGTAGGTACCAAACTCTGTTAATGGTTCAAAAAGGAAAAGATGTATCACTCACGTTTACATCAGCAACCTGATTCAAGGGATGCAGATGTCAGAAGGGAAAGTCAATCAGTTCTCAGATGCCTGCCATTTGGGAACATCTCAGTGTTCATCTATTGCCGCTGAGAGGAATGATTTGAGTCAGAATTTCAATAACCATACATTTGGCTTTACTATGAACCCCGTACATCAGGGGGGTACAGATGAGGGCTTTAAGATTCAGGTATCTCAAGGCCCTTCTTATGATTCTCATTTTCTTACGTTTTGGTTTCAATCTCACATAGTTACTGCCATGACAGAGCTTTGATTTTCTCTCTTTGTCAACTGGAGTTGTCCCAAGAGTAAATAGTGGTGCGAATAGGCTGGGCACTAGTTCGGAAGCAAAAGGTCAGGTACCTCACCTGCATTCAGCGTCACAGGCTAGTGCCTCTCTACCATGCTCGAATCCACAAAATTATTATCCCTTCAAAGCTCGCCGTGATCAAGTAGCAGTAGCATCAATGGCTTTGCCACCTATGCCACCTCAGGTCTGTTCACATTATTTGCTCCTGAGAATAAAGGATGCATTCAGTTGTGTTGATATCATTTCATAAAACCTCTTCTGTAAGGCATTCATGGCAAAATTGGTACTCGCAAAGGAATTGATTGGAAAGGAGCATAAGAATCAGAGTTCCAACTGCAAAAAAAATGGTTACATCCTCTCATGGAGGAATGGCTGTTATTCATTCTTATCATTTGCATTCCATTTCCTGAATCTTGAAATTGCATACTCCCTCCTTTCTGTTGCGAATGGCTGTTACTAAATCTGGGCTAACCTACACAACACACTTTTTCAGTTTTCTGTAAAATCACTGGACCTTAAATAACATTACTCGACTTTTACTTACAGAAATTTGCACTGTATTTTGGCAGCCCTTTATAAATACTTACACTTTTAGTTATAGAAGAGGGAATTTTGTTGTATATCGGTGAGTATCTGTTCTTTTGGTGGTTTTCCTGGCACTTTTGTCATGTTAAAAATGATTTTTATTGCTGAGAAATTTCATATAAATGTGCTTGGTGCAGGTGCATTTGCAAATGCCGCAATATTTTGCTAATAATGCTTTTGGGGGTGCCTATATGTCTCATACGGGAGCTCCTAAATCTACAGCACATGCACAGCCTATATCACTGCAGCAGCAGCAGCAGCAGATTTGGAATACTCAGCTAGCGGCACAGTTGAGGCCTGGGGCACTTCTTTCATCTCATGTTGCAAACTGGCAGAACAGAAGACAAGATCCACGAAGCTCGACTCAGCACATAGAGCCTCATGCACCACTATCCCAACCTTCTCTTGAAATGATTGGAGCTAAATACCTTCAAATTTCCCAGCAACAGCAGCAACTGATTGGCCGATGTCCACCTTTGCCGCTCTCTAGTGCAAAGCCGCATAGTGGCCAACTTCCTTCAGTATATGAAGACAAGGGATCTCATTTTCGGCCAGATGGCGTTTGTCCTTTCCAACTTCTCTGCAGTGAGCGATTGTGAGCTCAAGAATCTTACTTGACGGATAGGTGATTCTGTTTAAATTTTTTTTCCTTGATTTGGAAAAGGTGCTTGATGTACATAGCACTGAAACTGGAGGACGGGACTAAAACGAGGTAGGCATTAATGAGTAGATGGTTAAACAGGAGTCGAGAAATGGAGGGTAAATCGTTGGGGGTAGATGAAGAGAACTTCCATTGAAAATGGAAGCAATTTGAAAAAACTGTATATCGAGTATATCATAGTTTCATAACATACAGAATGAATACAGAGGTTAAGTACGCTGTACGATGCTGCAAGACGAAAGGATTATCGTTTATTGCCCATATTTAATTAACAGTTTGATGGAATTGCTAGGGCAAGGGGAGTACTCATCAATGCCCTATGCTCGACTATTTCGTGAGCTCTTTGTTCTCTGGAATTAGTGTAGAAACTATATTAATGTAAAGAAATTTCGATCTTACAGAAGGTGAATTGATACCAAGATTTTTGCGAGTGGTTGATTTACTTCTCGAGTGTCGCCTCAAGAGATGTTATTTCTGTTAATAGTGTACAGATATCTGTCTTTTCACTTGCGGCTTACCGTTCATAACGATGACAAAGTAAATATATGAGACGGTGAAAGTGTATCACCTCAATGACAAAGTATTGTGTACACGTGTTTACAGGGTGCCATTTACAATATTAATGATTATACAGGAAACTAAGCGCCTTACGTTTTATTCCTAGAACTCGAACTATAATCAGGCGCAAGTAGTGCTCAAACACCGACCTGCAATGTGATTTGGAGCAACGCTAGAACAAAAATGCCAGGGGGGAGATAAAATCTGGAGAGGAAAGATGCCTACTTGGTTGGTCAAAGTGGCTTTTAGAGCAAAAAACCATGTCAATACTTGGAATTAGCGGCAGCTAGGAGGGCTGCTCCAATTCCGGAACCATCTTTCGAGTGTTCTATAACCAAGTTTTCTGATAACTCCGGTCCTATAAGCTCTGTCACTGCATCCTGCAGGTAGTTTCTGTATTGAGGGTAATGCTCGTACAGGCCTCCATCCATTGCCACCACTGTTCGTTTTCCAAATATTAGACCTTTCGTGTCCTCCTCCATCTTCTGGAGAATCCCAATGATTCCTGCTCCTGCTAAACGCCCACCCCTCTTTGCTATTGTGTCACAGACCTCAAGGACAACTCTGTTGGCACTTGTAGTAGACTCAACCTGGCACAATCAAATTTATACAAGATCGTTAGTCACTCTTCTATCTAGCCTTGGCCTTGTACTATTCTAATTTCTATATCAAGCACCAGTGTCCATAGTATTGTCACAATCAATTGAGCTTACCCCTGTTTCATTGTAGAGAATTGAGCCAACTTCCTTCAGATCATTTGACTTGTCCTGCTGCATTGCGCTTATATGTGGGGTTCTGTCAGGAAATTATAGAAAGATTTCAGGATGGTACATTAGGGAATCGATTTATCTATGTTTCTTATTTTTCTTATTTTTGGAAATTTCACGAAAGCGAAACTAAATATGTTCTATTCTATGTTTTTGTTGTACACTTGTAAATGATCATAACATTCTTGGTGTAGTATCAATTTGTGTGTTTTATTGCAGGATGTCAAAACTAAGAAGATTTAACTAAGAAGATTTCTAGAAACATTTAACAACCACCACCACCACGTCAATGACACCAACATTGTTAACACAGTGCCCCAAAGTCTCTCCCAGCTATGGTGGCTTATAATAGGGTGTAGGATGTACGTATGCAATATTAGAGACTATTTCCAGATAACTCAATATGACAACTGGTTCACAAATTTCATAGACCAACTGCTATTTCACAATCTAAAAAAGTGGAGACAACTTAGTGAGTCATTTTTCTTATCTCAACACATTGCAAAGCCAAATAAATGGTGCATCTTTGGCTCCATTTCGTATATCTGAACAAGTGTTTTGGTAAACTCTAGTTATGGTAGAATTGTATGTCGTAGAGATTATCTCCGACTTATTCTCCAAGTCATTTATTTGTATAAATAGGGGATTCACCCCCAAGTCCTTCACAGATCAATTACATCAATATACGAATCTCTTTATGTCGTATTCTCTATCTCTCATATATTTCTTCAGCTCCATTTCGTATAGAGAAAGATAGGGAACAAGCAAAAAGCAAGTTATGTGTAACTGAAAGTTGAGAAATGATTCGGTAGCAGGGAAATAAAAAGTTTCAACTCAAGTTACCTGAGTGAGAAGGGGGTTTGCAGTTTATCCGGAACATTATTAGTGCCAAACAGTGAACCTTCTTCAGCCAATTTTACTAGCACTCGCCTGACAATCTCTCCCAGGTACACCCCAGATATTGTTTTCTCAAATATCTGTATAAATCATACAAAATAATTTCAAAGACAGTTCAACTTTCTGCTGTCAGAGTTTCAGATAGATCAGTCTAATTATTTTGGACACTTGGTTCATTAGAGTATACCTGCTCGCCAGGGTTGATGCTCTTGGCATCCATGTCATTATCGAATTCAGTCAAGGGAAGTCCTGTGGAGAAGGCTCCCCATTCAGTGTTAACTATCTGACATAACATATGATTATCAATTAATGGTGTAAATTCAAGATCACCCACCAAGAGTAGTTAGCAGGAGATTCAGCTTACTGTTGTTTCAGACATGGAATTCTGAGCATACAGTTTCAGGATGGCATCTGTTCGTTCGACATAACAGGCATTTGTTCCGGTTCCTAAGATGACAGCAACCATGACGTCGTCATCCCAATATCTTGCACCAGCTAATGTTCCCACTGTATCATTTACCTAACTAGTACTTCAGCAAAGAGTGCTAGGGCCGAGGACTCTTTCTCCGTGGCTCCTTAAACTTAAGATATAAGGGACTTTAGGAAATGCAACACATACCAGGGCAGAGACTTGCATATCTAGTCCTCGCCTTTCCATAGCTTCATTCAAACAGGCCACTACATCTCTTCCCGCCTGCAAATAATATGAATGGCTATGAATCATCAAGTACGCAAGGAAAGCCATCTTAAGACTTGCGCCAGAGCAAGGGGTTTAGACAAATTCTTGTAAGATTTTCAACAAAATTAAGAAATCTAGCTCTAAAGAAGCACTAACTGTTCCAGAGACTGCAAAACCTTTAGTCCAGTTAATCAGTATGCCAGAATCTATGGATGTTTGTTTCACGGGAAAAGAAAACGTGAACCCTAACTCCCTCTTCCTTCCTCGAGAGAGATGGAATTCACCACGCTCTTTCTCCACGAAGTTTGCCAGACCGGAAGCAATGAAGTCGAAGAGCTCCTGTTACCACATGCTGTCATCATTATTCTGAAATAAAAACTAACTGAATGTGTAGAAAATTCACATGATTAATCCAACACACCTCGGAGGTACCAAACATTAACTCTTGTGGAATCGTAACTTGCTCAGATTCAGTAGCAATAACTCGTTGATCCTTGCCCCCTAATTGCACTCTCAACACTCGGAAATTCGTCCCTCCAAGATCTAATGCATAGAACAATCCTTGCTCATTCCTTCAAAAACATTTCAGGTATGAAAACGCAATCCCTCAACCTCAACTACTCACCAACATAATCATTTAAGTTCGCATCATTAAGTCCAAAGGTCAAAACACCACTATAATGATGAAAAAGATCAGAGGATCCGAGAATCGGTTCTAATGTACGTAATACTCGATCTTAACCATCAGGTCAAGACTTATTGACTTAAAATATAAAGATCAACATCAAACTATAGCTACTAGGCACTAGCAAGTCCAAAGTCCAAACAAAAAACGCGCCACAAGTATCATTGTAATACCTTCTAATTCTGGTAAACAAATAAATTTACTAATTTTGGTAATGTTGTTCAACTGCTCATGTCCTTTCAAAAGATTGCTAAACAAAATTGATCACTAACTCATAAACTGATGAAAATCACTACGGTGTATACAGTAGTACATATTAACGTATACTAAGTGTGACATTACGTAACAAGCATTTCTCTCGATCGTGTCGGTGTCACAACTCAAAAACAACATTTTTCCGTGAGACGGTCTTATACGAGACATTGGTTGATCAAAACACGATCAAACTAATTCGATCGTCACCTTGAATCTAACGAATATTGAAACAAGCATTTTTCTTCAATAATATAATAAAATGAAATAAAGATAAAAAATGAAATACCCAGTAGGAAGAGCATGGACAAAGGTGAGGATCATTTTAAGATCACTACCACCATCAAAGGCAAGACCAGCTCTCATGTCATCTCCCATTGCATCCGCCACGTGGCGCAACAGGGGAAGTGGGGTCGCGCAGTCTTTCTTTAACTTGGTCAAGATGGTCTTGGTCGTCGTCTCAGAAGAGAGGGCCCCACCACTGGCAGATCGGACGGCCATCTTGATCCTAAGTTGACTCACTGTGCTAGCAGCTTTTCTTGATGATCCCACGGGAGTGTAGCAGAGTGATCCGACGGCTGCTGATGACGCTGCCATTTTTATTCCTTTGGTAGGAGAGAGAAAGTGGAGAGAGAATCAGGATTTTTTTTTTAGACAGAGTTTGGTTGCACCGTTGCAGAGAGTTGAAGAGGAAGACGATACAGTTTAGTTTTAGTAACATGGTGGTCTTTTCTTCAGATGCTGTGTCCGATTGTGCTCGTTGGGTGCTCGTTTGGGGATGGTGGGTTCGCTTGGTTGCGCAAAGGTTGGATCATGCTTAGACCTTACTAGTTTATTAGCCCGTGCAAAATTGCACGGGATGTTATATGAACTTGGTTATAACTCTATTTTACTACCCGTATCTAACGCAAAATATTAAAATTGTAAAAAATTTAACCGATCAGATGTTACCTTATAAATGAACTCTTTGCATTTGGATTTGGATCGAGTCACTTAGTGATACGAGTTTTTGCGTTTTTGGATTAATTTGGGTTTGTTAAATTTTAGTCAGTTTCAAACCTGGTGGATAAGATTTGGGTCACTTTGAATTGGATCAACATTGGAAACGTGTACTGATTTTACCTAAACGTTTTTGAAACTCTATTGGCGTGATGAGTGATTGGAAATCCTTCAAGTTTCGGGGCAATTGGGTCATCTACAAGTCACACTATTGTTGGTCGGGTCAATTTTAATAAATTTGTTTGGTTTCGTTCAGCATGAGGGTCAAGCTACATTCATGTCATTTCAGATTAGATTGAATAGTTTTTTACTAGTTTATTAGCCCGTGCAAAATTGCACGGGTTGTTATATGAACTTGGTTATAACTCTATTTTACTTCTCATACTTTAACGCAAAATATTAGAATTGTAAAAAATTTAACCGACCAGATGTTACCCCTTGTTCAAGGTTAATAGCCCATTTTTTCCCAGATCAAGTTCTGGCCATAAATAATTCAAACCCGTTTAGACCAGTATTCTTTTGGATTAAACTTGAGATGACCCGTTGTCCCAATTTTTCTATAATTAAGACGAAAAAAACATATTTAATTTGATATCATCTTAGAAAAGTTATGTTTGATTAATGAAAACAATTTAGTAAGTATAGCAAATTTATATCAGTACTTTATGTTTATGTACGAATTACAATTTTTGACCTGTGACCCGTTATTTTCGGGTCCCGGTTTTGTGAACTGTAATTCATATTAACCTCGACTACTTTTTAACACACTTTTTTTAACTCTGACCCCACCCGTTGACCCGTATTTTGAGTTAAAACAAAACACATGCAAGATGTGTTATTTCCTCATATATTGCGCCTATATATATTACTTCATAAATTATCTCCAAAATTGAAATGATTTGATTTGATTCAGATTATCTCGTCCAAAGTTGTTTGCGAAATTATCTCCTAAAATCTCAAATCCTTTATATATAACTTTGTTAATACATATATAAAAGAAATCAGTTGTCATGGTGGTTGAAGTGTTAAACTTGTAACCCTGATATTACAGGTTCAAGCGATGACATCAGCAGTGATATCATTAAAGGAGTGCTGATGTCATCGATTGCTAATGTGGATAGTGTAATTGAAGGCTAATGGGGTGGGTAATGGTTAAATTAATATTAGGGTCAAAACCAAATTGGTAATTCCGGGTCTAATCCGATGTTTTAGTTTGATCATACGGATTATGATGTTGGGATTTTTGTTGGCTACGGAACTCTTTATACGTCTATTTAACGTCTCACATTGCAACCGGTCCTTCGTAGACCGTGGTGGCATCTAATTATAACTTAACCACTTCTTGACCTCGTGAAAGCATGTATCAGCTCTCTGGTATCTTAATCACTTTATTGAAAATTCAGATGTCAATCGAACTACCAACAAGTTAGTGGAGTGGCAGTAGCTCAACCTATGCAAGTAGCTGCTATAAGAACCTTATTGCTTAGGTAGGTTATGGAAGGTATAATTCAAATATAAATCAAAAATATTTGGTAATGGTGAAATTTCAAAATGACACATCTTAATATGTCATTTTGTTTTTTTTGCGTAATTGGATTTGACACAAATCTAAATTCTCAAATTTTTAAATTGTCAAACATGTAATTTGAGTCAAATTTTTAAGAATCAAATTCTTGTATCAATAATAGAGATCTATCACATTATAGTGAGCATTGTAATCAAGCCTCTCTACTATATTTGGGTTAAATGGGTAGTAATAATGATTACATTTATCACGAATTGTTCTTCTTAATTGTATATAGTTGGAATTTTGTGGACGAAGGATTTCAGTATTGATCACCCGTCCCACTTTCCTATCACACTTTGTGTACCCCTCCAATCATATGTTAGCATTTCATAAATCTTTTCATAAAATATAATATTTTAAATAATGAAATGTTAGCGCTTGATTGGAGGGGTACACGGAGTGGGATAAGAAATTGAGACAAGTGATCTGCACCGAAAAGATTTTAAGTTAGAACTTGATTCTTGAGTGTATGATCACTCTTCAACAAATAAATTAACAAATGATTCTTGAGTGTGTGATCACTCCTCAACAAATAAATTAACAAATGACCATTGAAAAGGGAAAATGGGTGATGTTGGGAATGAAAATGTACGTTAACGCTCATGAAAGCAAAGTATCCACAGACCACAGTGATGTGTACATACTACAGAAACACACGAACACAATACTCGTCACTTACTATTAGTCCCACAAACTTACTTGTTCAGCTTACAGCAGGTGAAAGGTCATCCTCCAGGTGTGGTGCAGCCGATTCTGTTTGCTTGGGCCCATTCATTTTAACGTCTCTAAAACTTCACTTTTACTAGTGTACTTCCTCCATCTCCGCATATTTTTTAACGTTTTGATTTTCATACTTGTCATGTTATATTTTAATATAAATACTATTTTATATAATTAACCAATGGATTCAGATTTCATGGGGTCTTTTTTCATTGAGTTGATAGAGTGTATTATAAACGGAAAATATAATTGAAAATGTATTTATGAAAGGGTGAAATAAATGCACGTGGTAAAGTTAATTTTCCTTTTTAAGTAAACATAGGCGTGTAGAGTTATTTTTCAACTCCAGGAGATGTCAATCCTTAACCAATCTATGAGAATGCGTTACTCATAAGGAGTGAAGACTGTGTTCGGTTCTACCTCTTCTAATACAAGAGCAAAAAACACAACTAAAAAGAAAACGTTACATGTTTTTCGTGCTATTGTGAAGGTGAGAACTATAATACATAAATCTCAGGATTCGTGGTATCTCCATCCGTTCTTTTCATTTATCAATATTTAATAATTTAAATATATGAGAAGAATGCAAATTAAATGTTAACAAATGAAAAGGACGGAAGAAGTATAATTCACCTCGAACTGACAGTAATAAACACAAATGAAATGCCACAAAAATAATTAAATATGATCAAAGGAGCAGCAGTTCCACCGAACAGCATATTACTCACAACTTACACCTTCCCCTTCACATTAACCGAATTCCAGTGAAGTCGACGCCAAGTAACGAAGCTTTGCTCATTTTCATACCTTAAATAGTTATATATCTCTAATCACTACCTCATCTCTTAACTTACTCATTATATATATTATATATGCATCCTCTTCAGATATTATACAAGCTATACATAACACTGTTCCATATACTCCATATTATTAGTTCGTGGTTACGCTAAATGGCCACCAAAGATGGGGTTATGGTTATGAGCCGGAGGGCCGAAATCGACACACGAGCGCCTTTTCGGTCCGTCAAAGAGGCTGTTTCGTTGTTCGGGGAGAGAGTCTTGGCCGGAGAAGTTTATGCTGCCAAATTTAAAGAGGTGTGTGTGTGCCGATTATGCTTTTTATTGCCAAGTTTATCTAATACTAGTATAAAATTGTTCTACTCTGTTTTCATTGATGTGTATAAGCCTAGAAAGGGTAAATTCGTACCATACATATGAGTCCATGAGAGTGTCGTATAATTCTAATATTGCGAAATGTTAGAGGTTTAACGACTAGACACGGAATGAAGTGCCGTGATATAATTTTGTACAGCCAAATGGTAGAGGTCTAATGGGTAGATCTACTCGAAGGTGTCTAATGTTTTCCCACCACCGTAGTCAATCATCTATCATCTATCGAATAAATTGTTTAGTATCTAAATAAGAAACTTCCACATCAGCCTTCGCTTACATTTGTGTTATTGGTTTCTCACAGAAGATTCATACTCAAGTAAGCATATACTTGAAATTTCGTCAGCACTTTGAAAGATTAATTAACCCGTTTAACCGTTTTGCACGAAAGATTAAGGATAAATGTGTCGTTACAAGATCGGAATTCATCACCTAGTTTGAAATTGTCACCCAACAATTATTTTTGCTTAATTTTTGGGGGGTGATCTTAAACAATTTGTCACCAAAAGGTCATTTCAATTCATTCGAATGAAACACGTCGAGCAAATTTTGTGTAATAAATAATAAGGTAATGGAGTAAAGTATGCGTCAAAATTTTAGACCTTTAGCATTTAGCCATTTTCCATCTATTGCGCTTGTGCAGTTGTGCCACATACATGAAGGAATTCTTGACTTTGTTACTCCTAGAACTTCGAAAGGCAGTGAATTGACCATCTTACCAAATTAAAGTAATACAGTGTCTTAGTCTTTTGAAGTGCCATTTACATTCCACATGTGAGTGTTTCACATTAGAAATGTGAAAATTTCGATCACTACTTCATAATGTTGTCAGACCTGTTTGCATTTTCAAATAATCAAAACGTTACATTACCACATTTTAGTCTTATCACTTAAGAGTGCGTAAATTCTTAACTTAATTGCTAGATTGACAAAGACATACTCCACAACAACCACCAATGTGAAAATTTCGATCACTACTTCATAATGTTGTCAGACCCGTTTGCATTTTCAAATAATCAAAACGTTACATTACCACATTTTAGTGTTATCACTTAAGAGTGTGTAAATTTTTAACTTGCTGCAGATTGACAAAGGCATACTCCACAACAACCATGGGGTTGTAAACAACGGGCAGCTCGGAAATATGACAAGTGAACTAGAAGAAACAAAACAAACACTTGAAAAGGCGAAAGAGGATACTAAGGCCATGGCAAATTGCTTATCATCTCTTAAGGAGGAACTCGAGAAAACGAAGAGAGAGCTTCATGAGCTAAAACTGGAGCGAGAATCGGAGAAACAAATGATGGAATCCGAGATGGAGGACCTCAAATACATCGAAGACCCACCGAGGTCGGAGCCAAGGTTACAAAGAAGACGTGAAGAGGAAGACTACATTGGTGAGACGACGACACTCGAATTCCAGAAGAAGAGATATGTTACATTTGCAAATGCTGCCTTTTCTCAACATGTTAATAATAACCTACCTGAAAAAAGTGGGCCTTTCTTGGAGAGACATCCTTCTCTTAGGAAGAAGAAGAAGCAACCCTTGATTCCTTTGATTGGAGGGTTGTTTTCCAGGAAGAAGAAGAGCTCTGAAGTCGCCTCGGTACTACGAACCCCTTAACAACAATGATGCTAGTAATTCAGAGATGTAAAGCTCTCAAATAAGCTGTAATTTTCGGAAATGAATTGGATCGGACAATTCAACATCATCCTAATGTTCTTTTTTTGTTTGGATTTTAAGTGTATAATTGATGTTTTTGATTCTACTCTTGTCATTTTCCATATGATCTGACCATATATATTTGCCAATAATAATGTCTAAATGGTAGCTGACTTAATTAGCATAAGTTTGTTGGTCCTTTTCTTTTCAGCTGGAAAAAAAGAAGCGTGTATTGTACTCAGACGACATGCCTTAGCTTAACCACTCTAGCTATTCCAACATATAGGCGAGGCATGCTTATATCTGATCTTCCTTAACTCGCTCGCTATATATCTATGGGGGCTTAATTTTCAGGCACTTGGATATATAATGTTGGTTTATATGACAAATTCTTGATATGTTTATTAGCCACAAATTAAATAATGCAAACAAGGTGATAGTCATTATCATAGACCGCTTTCATTGCTAGTGTAATTTGTGGCATAACGTCTTCTGCCAATCTTAAGTACGTCAATGAGAAACGTAATAGTATGTTTTGGAATCATTGTTTGTTTGACCTTAATTTTTTAAAATCATCAAGTAAAACTTAGGGCCTGTTTTGTTCACGTTTTTTTGGGCCCAATAACGGATTGGAATCACTTAAATCCATTACTTGTGTTTGGTTGGGCCTTTTCTGTTTCCAATCCGTTACTAAATCCAATCCGAAACCCCCCAATTGAAACCCACCCCCAACCCAAGGTTTCAGCTGAAACGATCCGCCTCATTCCTTCCTTTTCACTCTCCCTCTCTCCTCTTTCTCTCTCCTCCCTCCGCCTCATTTCTTCCTTTTTCACTCTCTCTCTCCTCTTTCTCTCTCCTCCCTCTGCTCATCCATCGAAGCTCGTCCATTGATTCTCTCTCCTCGCACTAGTTGAGATAAATTTTTGCTCGATTGTTGATTATTTCGCCAATTTTGATCGATTATTTCGTGTACTTTGATTAATTATTTCGTTAATTTTGATTGATTATGTTGATTTTGTCTTAATTTTGTTATGCTGATCGAAATTTTCTGGGTATATTTTGATGGTTATGTTGATTTTGATGGATTATGTCGATTATGTTTTAATTAATCAATTGGGTTTTCTTTGTTTCATTGATTTGTGGGATTTTTTATGGATTGGAGTTCATTTTGTTGTTAATTTGATCGATTAATTATGTGGGATTTTTGGGAATTGGAGAGTGCATCTTTATTTATTTGATATGATATGTTTTTTTTTATTAATTTTGATCAATTTGAGGTTGAATTTATCTGGGTTTTGCTGGTATTGATGCATTTTACTTAGAAAAACAAGTATTGACAGATTATGGTAGCTCTGCTCATGCAGATTATGTCGTCTTTTTTATTTTTATTTTTTTTAATCACATTTATATTTTTCATAATTTATTAATCAAATTATTATTTTTTTATATTTTTTTGTCACTGTATAATATGTAGTTAATAGTTACTAATATAATATGTCCTTTACAATTTTTTGATTCTCAAACTTGACTAAACCAAACATCAAGAAAGGGAATCAAGTAAGGTTGATTCCATTCATTAAGTGAACCAAACAAGGGTAACAAAGAATGATTCTTGAATCTTTTCCTTAATCCAATCCCTTTCCATTCCCTTTCCATTCCAAGATGTGAACCAAACACCCCCTTAGATCTTTTATTCAAATTAGATCAGATCAGATCGAAATCATATATTTAAGGGAAATTATCCAATATACCCCTGAGGTTATCGAAATTTTCAGGTATACCCCTCAGGTTACCGAGCTATTCAGCGTGCCCCCAAGGTTTGCAAAATCCCTCCAGCGTACCCCTAAATGGGGAATTTTAGTGTTTTTCACTAACGGACTCTAACACCGTTAACCATTTTGATGAAATTTGATTTTTTTTTAACAAATTGACCAATAATAACATAATCTTAAAAAAAAAAAACAATCTTCTTTCACCTCCCTCCCCAACCCCGCCACCCACCCAACACAACCCCTGCCCCACCGCCTCACCGCCGCACCCCCATCATCGACGACCACCTGGGGCACCTCCACCACCAGACGCGGGTCACTCCCGCGACCACACCACCACCGCCATCTGGGGACCCCAAGTCACAAACCGCAATTTATTAGGGTTTAAAAAAAAAAACCAATTTCCCTCAAAACCCTAGATTTCTTCAAAATTGATGACGAAAACACAACCAATTTATTGGTGGCTCCGACGACGTCAGGTTGGGCTTTGATTGATTTTTGGTGGTATTAGAATGGGGGTAGGCGGCTGTTAGGGGTCGAGAGGAGGTGAGAGAATGTGGGAAGGAGGAGAATATAGAGGTGGGGAGGACAAGACGTGGGTGACGACAGACCTCCCCTTGGAGTCGCCGGAGCATTGCGCTCCAGTTGGTGGGGGAGGTGACCCGGTGGTTGTGACGGTTGTGGTGGCTGCGGTGGTGGTGAAGTGGCTGCACAAGGTGGGGGGAAGGGGAGGGGGAGAAAAGGGTGAGTTTGGGTTTTTCAAAAAAAAAAATTTCTTGTGATTATGTTATTGTTTCTAAAATAAGTCAAACTAACTAATTGACTAATGGTGTTAGACTCCGTTAGTGAAAAACACCAAAAAACGTGATTTTGCAAACCTCAGGGGTATGCTGGAGAGCTCGGTAACCTGAGGGGTATGCTGGAGAGCTCGGTAACCTGAGGGGTATACCTGAAAATTTCGAAAATCTCAGGGGTATATTGGATAATTTCCCTATATTTAAATAACAAAAATAAAACTAGTCTATTACTCCCTCCATTCATATCCAATCTTCCTTTTACTTTTTGCACAAAGTTTTAGGTGTGTATTAAAAATTATTAAAAGCAAATGGGAAAGGAAACAAGAGCACTTTGGTAGCATTTCATTGGTTCAAATGTTACTAAAATAAGAAACAAGAAGATTGGATGTGAATTTTCCTAAAAGGAAAACAAGAATATTGGATATGAATGGAGGGAGTACATAATTATTGGTATGTACATTTGTCTTATTTAAGCTACATTTTATTGGACAAATTCACATCAGACCAAGATGTATGAGATGCATCGATCCGATCGGATTGAATAACCGATATATAAATCACCGAATCTAATTTAATATGACCTGAGCTAATTTGAGATTGCATTATACAAGCTAAGACTTCATCATGAAAAGTTCCAAAAAAAAGCAAGTAAACTTGAGCCTCAAGTAAAACGCGATACACGGAACTTTCCAAAACTTAACGCGGTTTCCTTTACCGAACTCTATAAAAGGAGCTCAAACACACCCTTGTGTCTGCAAACACACACTTTCTCTCTCATCTGCGGCGTTAAAATTTCTCTCTCTAAAACAATATAACAAAGAAACGTCCTTCTGCAATTATAATCACCAATCTCCATCTTTACGATTTCGTCAACAAGAAGTTTCCGATTGTTTGTGCCGCGAAGAAATTGAAGACCTCGTTCCTCTTTCCGGCAAGTTTTCCCCTTGATTAGGGTTCCGTTTGCGTTTCAATTCAATTGAATTTCTCCAGATTATTAAAATTAGGGTTTCTGTTCGATTTCAATTGCGCATCTCTTTCAATTGAATTTGTAGTATTTTTTGTATTGTAAACCCTAATTTTGTATCGTGTATCGATCTTAGTGGAAGATTGTGAATTTTTACGAGATTATTATTGATCTCGATTTCGAATTGTTCATATTTTTGTTCTGTTTTGTCGTGTGATTCTTATTTTCCCCCAATTCGATCGTATTGATTATCGAAAACTAATTGCAAAACAAAATAAAAAACAGCGATAATCGAAAAAAAAACAACAAATTTGTGAATAACAGAGAAAAATTTGAAAAAAGAGGAATTTTTGATAAAATAAATAAATTAATATGCAAAGGGGGAATTCAAATAATTATATGAACAAAAGGGTTAACCCAAACAGGGAATTCCGCAATCAATCTATGGCTGTTAGAATCAATCCGAATCCGAACCCGAAGGCGGTAAATCCACTGCGTTTTGGATTGACTGATCCAATCTCTGTTGCTGAGCCTACAGAATCAGACATTGTTCAAAACAAAGCATTGGAAAAGGTTAATTCTTTTATCCTTGTATTATTGTTTGATGAAAATTAGGGTTTTGTAATTTGATTTTGATATCAAATGTTTGTGGAATGAATGTTGATGGGTTTATTATTATGGTGTTTATTATGACAGTTTTTAGTAGATTGTGGATCCTATGAATCTCATGATGAATCTGTCAGGAGGAAGGAAGTGTTGTCCAGATTAGATGAGGTATTTTGCGGCTTTATTGTTGTATCTTGTGTTACACGGTTTTAGTTGTGAGAAGATTGAATTGAATTTCGATTGTTGATTGTGTTGTTTTACTTTGTGATTGTATTGTAGGTGGTCAAGTTGTGGATTAAAAATGTGACTCGCGCCAAAGGCTTCAATGACGATGTGGTTGAATCCTCGAATGCAATGATCTTTACCTCTGGCTCTTATCGTTTGGGGGTAAGAATTGTTTTTTGGCTCTTATCGATGTTGATTATGCATATTTTTCTGCCAATGTCAATGTAGAACTGTAACTTCACAGGTTCACTGTGGGCAGGAGTTGTTTGTTACGATTATTTCTCAAATGTAATCATCGATTTTGCCACAATTATGTTCTTTTTCTTTAGTAAATGTCTTGTATTCGGTGTCTAATATCTAGACTGCATTATTATGGCTGTGTGGTAAGCCGAGATCCTGACAAATTTGGGTGAAGTTTCTCTGACATTAAATTTGTTCCCCAACTCCTTTTGTATTATGGAGATATTGATTTTGCATATTTATCTGCCAATGTCAATGTAGACGTGTAACTTTACAGCTTCACTGTAGGGAGGAGTTGTTTGTTACGGTTATACATCAAATGTAATCATCGGTTTTGGCACGATTATGCTGTTTTTCTTTTACAAATGTATAATGTATTTTATGGGGGTTATAAAATTTAGACTGGATTGTGATGGCTGTGTGGTAAGCCGAAATTCTGAAAGGTTTGGATGAAGTTTCTCTGACATTTTGGCGCGTACTTGCAGGTACATGGCCCAGGTGCTGATATAGACACTTTGTGTGTCGGTCCTAGATATGCTACTAGAGAGGTAATACGAGAATTCATGTGTTTCCTAACTTATGTATGGCTCAACTGTACTGGCAATCCTAAATTCTTCTTATGTATGCTTATTTCAGGAAGACTTTTTCGGCGAGCTTCACAGAATGCTTGAAGAGATGCCTGAAGTGCAGGAACTGAACTCTGTGCCGAATGCTTATGTTCCTTTAATGAAGTTCAAGCTTAATGGGGTTTCAATTGATCTTCTTTATGCAAATTTAGATCTGGACGTTATCCCAGAAGTGAGTTCTTTGTTCATATTCTGGATATTTGTTCTGTCTCGTTCATATGATTGTATCTGTAGTTGATCTTCGCATATCTGATCGACATCATGTGTTGCAGGATCTGGATCTTTCATCGGATTCTGTGTTACGAAATGTGGATGAGCAGACTGTACGCAGTCTCAATGGATGCAGAGTCACTGACCTGATTGCTCGTTTGGTTCCCAATGTCCAGGTGAAAATAAAATATATCTTAGCCTTTACCAGGAGTCTAGGACATTTTAAAGCATTGTTTATTTCTTTCCTAACATCTCTGTTTTTGAATTGCAGAATTTTCTAAGTTGTTTAAGATGTATCTGATATTGGGCCAAACAGCGAGGTGTTTACTCGAATGTAAGTATAGGGTGATCTGATTTTGCAATTTTTCATTCTTTTGAGTTCCTGTATCGTGTGTAATTCTTTGAAATTCTGCATGTATCCTTATTATCGTTAAGAAGATTGTCAGTTATGCTCATTGTACTGTACTAATTTATACTTCTTTGTTATGACCAGGTCGCAGGGTTTTTGGGTGGTGTGAATTTGGCACTTCTTGTTGGGAGGATATGTCAGCTGTATCCAAAAGCTTTGCCGAGCACTTTAGTCTTCCGGTTTTTCAAAATTTACAGCCAATGGCAATGGCAGAATCCCATTATGTTATGTGATATAAAGCATGGAAATTCAAGGCTTCGAGTGTGGGATCCTAGAATTAATATCACAGATAGGAAGCATTTGATGCCAATTATAACCCCAGCATATCCATCTATGAATTCTAGCTACAATGTGTCATCAAGTACGTTGCGAGTTATGCAGAAGGAATTCCGGAGAGGACTACAAATCTGTGAGGTTTGATGACCTATACTTGATCTTGTTCTGCTCAGTACACTTGTCGTTTGATGCTTCTTTTTTCTTTCATGTCCATCTGATATTGCTGCTATGATATCTGATCTTGCTTCTGTCTTCTATAAATGGCTTATTTCGTTCTGAGCATATAGGTTTTACTATGATGTCTATCTTTTTTCTCAACCCACGACTATGATGTCTTCCTTATGTGCTTGTTTGCTTTAAAAATTGTAGTAGTAGTGGTACTTACGTGGTAGTGTCTTTAACACCCTTTGGATTGTTTGATTATGATTTTTGTTGATATTGTTTTGCCACAGAATGTTATGTATACCATTTTTACACTTTTATACTCGTTACTTGCAGGAACTGGAGATATCAAATGCTGCTGAATGGTCGTCACTCTTTGAGCCCTTTGCCTTTTTTCAGACTTACAAAAACTTTCTGCAGATTAGTGTAGCTTCTGCAGACACAGCTGACTTGAGGAATTGGAAAGGTTGGGTTGAATCCCGACTTCGTCAGCTTACCTTAATGGTTGGTATCCTAAACACCTTCATTTTTACCTTAGCCTTTTTGTGGTGGAACTACCACCTCTGTTTTACTAATTGTTTAGCTATGATGGACACTTATGTTTTGTGTTTCAATTTTTACCCAGCTTGAGAGACACACACAAGGTTTGCTGCAGTGCCACCCACATCCTTCTGAATTCTCAGTTAGTAAGTTGTGCAGCTGTTACTTCATGGGCCTACAAAGGGAACAAGGTCTTGATGCCAAAAATAGCGGAGCGATTGATATAAGGTTCTTGATTGGGCAATTCAAGCATGAAGTTGAGGCATATGAGAATCGGAAACCTGGAATGTCAATCCATATATCTTATGTTAGATACCGAGACCTTCCTGATTTTGTGTTCCCTGGTGGTGTCCGTCCAATAAATGCGGTGAAAGGAGCTTCAAAGCGGAAGTGTTCTGACTTAACTCAGGCTGAACACGCCATAGAAGGAAAAAGGACAAAGCTGGATACATCAAATAACACGGCTTCAACTAGCCTTGCCTCTCCAGTTCATGCTAACGAGTTACAACCTGAATCACAAGAGGCTGCAAAAAAGGATTGGTGTGGCTAATGATGCTGTATCTGCTACTTCACATTCAACTATTTCATCATCTAGCTCAGAGGCTTCTGAAAAGATACTTTTTGACAGTGGTATTAATCAAAGCCGGACCTGGTAGCTCGTCTGAGCAAGGTAAAGAGTTGGGAGATGAAGAGCGATCAAATGACCAGGGTAACGACAACGATGGGAAGAAGGAAGATGACACAGAAGGCAACGACGAAGTACAATCACACAACCTGAGTAAAGCAAACAATGAAAATATTGTTGGTGACAGCAAAGGCAATGGTTCTCATGTTGTGAATGAGATTTTGGAGGAGCTTGAGGTATGATGGCTTTAAATTTTCGAATTCTTTTGAATCTGCATTACTTATCATCCTCTGTGCATGAAGATTTGCATTTTGTCAGTCCCCTTGGTATTTACTTGTTAAGCATCATTATCTGATCTTTTGTTGCTCTTGTTTGGTGAAACAGCCTCGCGCCTCATGGGCAGCTCCCGTGTCTTGCACATTACCTTCCAGCATTCCTAAGCCGAAACCAGTCATCAGGTATGAAGTAGTGAAATTTTTAAACAACATTTGTCTCTATACATGGTCAGTTATATCAGGTTAAGGTTTGCTGTGAAACTTATGAATTACATGTATGCATTGGCAGGTTGAACTTCACAACTTTGCGGACCGGAATCCGTTCTGGAGTCTAGAAGATTTCATCTGCAGCGCAGAGGATGGATATAGTTACACTGTATCGGTGTCAGCCAGATAGCATCTCTGAAAATGTGCTTTGTACAGTCGATTGTACATAGGCCAGTGTTATTTTGAAACTCCTAAAATTGGAGATTTCGTTTTTGTAATTGTAAATGACATTGTTAAATCAATCAAGTTATAAAATGTCCTGCATAGGACTTTTCCGATCTAAATTTGTTGTCATTCTTGAGCCGGAGCATGTATGTCTGTCATACACACAAATGCGAAATTACATTTTTTTCTTTTTCTTTTTTGGCGAGGTAACGATGCAAATAATAATGATGCAAAGTAGTAATTAACTGCATCAAATTAGGCTAGAAAAACATTACCCTTTAGTTCGGATTCGTTGATGTTCAATTAGTTTGAACATGAAAGAGGAATCCAAATCGCACGTTAAGAATCCGAATCACGCATTAAGAATCTAAAATTAAGGAGGGAGTACGTCTAACATTATTGCAGCCACTTTGGCATGATACAATACCACAATTTTCTACTCGGAAGACTAGGGACATCATACTCTACTAGTCACTATCATGCATTCATTTATATAGATAATGTAGGATGCTACAATGACACGTGAACAATCTAAAGCTTGTTCAAAAAGAAAAAAGAAAAAAAAAATTTAAAGCCCAATTTTAAACGTGTCTGGTGTCTTCGTGTGTCGCTTTAAGTGCCTGTTTACGTCTGCGTTGCAAAGTATATCAGTACACACTAGTGAAGTTGCCACAAAGCAGTTAGATTTGCAATTTTAGTAATTAAGCATATCATCATTCGGACACCAGGAAGCGTATATGTTGGTCATTATACGTTCATGATTATTAGCTAGATATCGCCTTCTATATATCACAATTCACAAGGAAGAAATAGAGGGAGCCAAATAAAAGTACGGGATCACATTGTAACAGTTAACCCGTATACCAACGCGAGTTGTAAAAATATGTAGTGTTAGTTGTAAAACCGCATTTAAGTTCCATGCATGTACATATTTGCTAGGTCAGATCAGGTAGGTAATTAGGTGTAGTGTGTAGTCGTATGTATCTAGTCGAGACATACGCCCAATACCGTTGCAAAGTGGGAAAACTCTCATACAAACACATGTATTGATAGTTAATGTATTATGTATATACCATTATTTGGGTTGGGTCATTACTCTCATTAGTGAGTTGATTTGGGTGGCTACTAAATATCATGTTGATCAAATTTTTGTTTTTTCACGGGCCATTGTTCGGTTTAAATGTACTCACGATTGCATGTTCCTGATGAATCTTATATTTGGTCAAATTTGAAATAGCACAAGTAAACTAATTAAGGTGGCGATCGGGTAGATCAGAGGGGTATGTAAAGGGTTGACCATCATCACATGGACTGGGGGTCTGGGGTATTGGGTTAATTAACATATAAGCAAGTTAGATGAATTAGTTCACTTGATTGGTTTGTAAAGTGGTTTGGTTTGGACCGAGTTATTGGTCCGATTAGGTTATTGCCGATAATGATGACAAAACATATCCCTGTTGATATTATTGTGTTGATTCAAATCCAAGTCTTTGCGTTTTCTTGCTTAGCTTGGTGGTTTATATTTGAATATCCGTGAATTGTACTAGTTCTTTACATCTTAATAATGCCGTGATTGTCCGGTTATTATAAGTACGTCGGTTTGGGTCAGGCGTTGTTGAAACTCGGGTTGAGGTGTGCTCAGTTTAAGTTGATGGGTATGTTTTGGTTCCAAATCGATCAAGTTACATAGAGCCATATATGAGGCTGAGCTGTGTAATTTACAGGGCGGCGGGTTTGTCAACACTTGAGTAAATTTGCTAGCTACTAGCACAATGTAACACAAGAAAGAAACCCGTAGAGATACGAACATCCAATGTGTAATTTTTACTAGTTTTTTTTTTTTTGGTACAACGACGAAAACAAAAACACTAGCAAAGAAAGAAGAAGTGCTAGCAATATCCGAGATGCCCACTTCAAAATACTCCAACCCATCAAAAGTCTTCAAAGCGAGCTGAGGAAGAATCACTCTCGCTTCCCTCGCCATGTGGTCCGCCACCTTGTTGTGCTTCCTGCTGACAGCCCCGACATGCGCATGGAGTTCCATCCCTAATTCTCTGCACTTCAAGTAAAAATTAGTCAGTCTATCCACGGGATTTTTGGAGTCTGTGATCCCATGAACTACCAACTCACAGTCACAGAGGAGAGTAAAGTCTTGTCTCTCTTGCATCTTCATCCACTGCAAACCCATTAGAGCTGCCAAACTCTCCGCAAGCGTGGCATCCGCCGCATTAATATGCGCAACAATCCCTGCCAACCACCTTCCATTACTATCAAGCATGCAAGCAGCCAAACCTGCAGACTTACCCACTTCTACAAAGGAGGCATCAGTGAACACCAATGTGGTGGACCAAGGAGGAGGTGACAATCTATTAGGGGTGATGGGGAGCTGTTGAAGAACAGCTGGAGGATGAGAGTATTTTTGAACTAAGAGTTTAGCTTGTGCAACTATTATAGAAGCAGTGATGATTTTCCTATCAAATATCCAAGCATTTCTTCTCTTCCAGAGAAGCCAACAAATCAAGCTAAACAAGGGAGGCCAGGTAGCAACAGGGCCATCCAAGTTCCTACTAAGCCAGTCTGTGACCTCTCATTGGAACCACAACGGGTCCAGTTGAAGCGGCTCCCAAATCTCCCTTGCCTGAGGACAATCCCGAAAGATGTGAATGATATTCTCACTGAGAGTAGGACAAAAAGGACAAGTTGCGGGGATGAGATTCCTATGTGCTAAAACAACCCTGGTAGGCAAATTGTTCCCTTTAACAAGCCACATGAAAAACCTGACTCTTGGGGGACACTTCATACTCCAGATCTTACACTAAGACTTATCAACACCAAAAGTATTTTTACTTTTCCAAAGACTATCATAGACACTAGTAGTATTAAAATTTTTACCTAAGGCTAAGTTAGTACACAGCTTATCGGTACCAAACTTCGGAATGACCGCACCTCGAATAGCATTAATCACATCCATGTCAAAGAAAGAAGAACAATCAATTAAGCTATCATCCAGCAGGAAATCATGCACAGAAATATTGCAAATTGAAGCTGGCAGAGGGCCAGAAAAAGTCCCACGAAGTGGGCCCACGCCCCACCAATTATCATCCCAAAAGTCAATCGACTCACCCGTGCCAATCGCCCAACCAGCACTCTCTCTAAAAAGGTCCCAACCCTTAGCCAAACTCTGCCAAATATAAGAACCCCTTTTGAAAGGCAAAGGTTCATCTCGACCTCTAATATATTTATGATAAAAAAGGTTCGAAGCTAGGTTCTTTTTCGAATTTAAAGCCCAACAGAATTTAGTCATAAGCACCGTATTCATAAGTTTAGCTGATCTAATACCAAGGCCCCCTGACTCAATTGGAGCGGTGACTTTATTCCAAGAAACAAGCGAAATTTTCCTACGGTTGGGTGTAGAACCCCATAGAAAGTTCGCACAAATTTGATCAATTTGGTTTAAAGCCCAGACAGGAAGACTCAAAGCTTGCATATGATAGAGCGGAATAGTCGATAAAGTGGACTTTCCCAGCTCTAGATAGTGTATCACATTTCTGCAATCATGTTGAATTCAGTGCAAAAACCTTCTAAAAACACCATCAAATTTCGAAACGCATGAAGCAAAAGTCGATAGTTGTGTTCTTACTCCTACGCCTTGAATTTCAAAATTTTGAGCAACACAAGACGAGGTTAGCACACAAGTAGAGGTATGTACCTTCTATTAGCAAATTAAACTAATTCATGCCCCCATTCATTTTCTAGTAAAAAATTAACCTGCCATGGACCTTGTTACGCATGCTGTATACTTCACAAGTCACACAGAATCTATATAAGTTTATTACTGTACTATATTTACGGTATAAACTTGTTAGTTAATTACTGACTTACTGTAAGATTCAAGTTAAAGGAAGTTTCATCTCTGTTCCAGAGGCTAACACAAGCAGGCCTGCTATCATGGTCCCCTAACATTTACAGGTACGTCATTGTTTTTTTAATGCATGGATTTCAGTAATCTCACTTGGGATTTTCAACTAAGATAATGTTTAAGAAACACTCTTCTTGTTAATTTAGTTCGAGACAAAACCCCTTAGAATACGATTTTTCTTTTTTCTTTTTTTTTTATAAGAACAAGTTATAGCTATGATTTGAAGTTTGAGAAGGTTTTTAAAAGTTGAATGGGTACTCACCCGTTGTAGTTAGAGCAAGTTTGGTAGTTATCAGTGTCGATCACATATTCACATGTCCCATTTTCATGTCCCACATCTACCCTTTCAATGAAATGAGACAGGAAAATGGAACATGTGATCTAAATTGATGAGTAGTTATTGGCATACCGCATATGCAAGGTTGAAGTTTTATCCCTAGACATAACACAAAAGAAACCAAAACCGGCAAAATGTAGGAATAACTCTACAAAGGAGTGAAATAAATAAATAGACATAAGTCGTTAAAGAACAAATTTGACTAATACAGACCAAACACAAAATACATATACATTGTAGAGTTATTTAATTTAATTTTAAAACATTACGGTCCTCTAATGGGGACGTATCGACGAATCAGAGTGCGAAGAATTTAAATACACATGGTAGAGTTACTTCTCAATTCTATTAATTTATGGATGGATGTATGTAGATAATACTAACTAGAAACCAAAGACAGGGTACAATATTATCAAATAAAGCCCTAAAATTTAGTGTAAGATCCTCCAACTAAGATATGATCAATAAACTAGTAATTATAATGTGGTAAGAATAGGGGGTAACGAAAGAAAACAAAGCGAAAGCAACTGGATTTTCATGTGCTCTTCTAATTTTGCTTACGGTATCATGTGAAGACTAATTATTATTATTCTTTACCTATGGTATAGGAGTATACATATAAATTAAATCTGAGTGGTAAGGTTTAATTTGTATGTATACGATCTTCTGATTCACAAGCTCCCATGTCTTACGGAGGTTTGTACTACAATTCCATATATGGTCAAACAAGAACTTGATGGATTCGGTCGATCATCCCCACGTGAAATCTACGTTAAATCGCGATTATGAGTTAATAATTATGGCTATAAGTTAGGTCAAATTGTGTTCTTCGGTTCCCCTACTACCTAGTTAATTCCCAAGTAATTCAAACCGGTTTATAATGGTTTTGAAATGTGATTTGATATGATATTTCATTTTCTATATAAGCTATGTACTAAGATAACTATAACTAGTTCAAGCGTAATGATACGCCATACCAAGCCTAAATCTTGGAACTTAGTATGTGCATGTACATGTAATTTAACTGATTGCTTGACTAAATTGATTTGATTTGAGTTGCGTTAATAATTATGTTGATTTGTAGGTCACACTCGATTATATTCTAATACTACAATGTTTACATTATTACATAGATAAGTGATCAATAGTGCAATGTTAAACTTGTAAATTGTAATTAACGATCAAACTTATAATTCCTATTTTAAGTATCTTTTTTAGGAGAATTCAATTTCTATTTTAATTATAAGTATAAATCATGTCTGAACGATAAACTTAGGGCTCGTTCGGTATCACTCCCGTTTTCAGTTTTTGGTTTTTTTGCGTAAAAAATTTAGTTGAATAAGTTACAAAATTAACTTTAAATTGTTTGGGTCTATAATAGTCATATAAGAAATGAAAACTGACAACCCGTTTTTAAAAACCACCTTTTTCAGGTTTTCAAAATAACAGAATACTGAAAACTGAAAACGATACCAAAAATTTTCGTTCTATGTTCTATTATCATCAGTCATCACAACATGATGAGTCATATGAAAGGTGACCGTTTTGTGAATCTTACTTGGATTCTTAGTTTTTAGCTAATAAAAACTTCGGTTTATTTTTCAATTGGAGTTGCTGAATACATGACGAAAATGGCAATCTAATGCACGACATACAGAGGAGCAGTTGAACAAATATATATTCCAACAGAGAAGCATACGCACCAATTCAAATGAAAAAAAAAAAGAGCGAATATTTATATATGCATCCAACAAGAACAAACGAAAGATTATAAATAGAACATGATTACATGTTACATTATCTGTATATACAAACAAACTTTGTGATCTTGAGTCTTGAATTTTGATCAACTCCCACTATCTAATAACCTAGCTAGCATCACTAGCTAAATTAATTACCCACTATGATTTGACTTTCTTTTTTTCTTTTTTTCAATCTAATAATGCAAGTATGAACTACAAATAAATTATAAAGATTGGATGTTTAGACAAATACTCACATATTTATAAACACAAGCTAATAAAGTGAGCTGAAATTTGCAACAATCGATACTTTAGGACTTTAGGTCGTCATTGCTAGGGTTTTATAAATTACAACAAAGCAAGGGAGGATAGCTCTAGCGTTGTAGACAACCAAGTCCTCGAGGTTCGAGTAGAGCCCAGCCGACCCGGCCACCGAGTCGTAGGTACCACCACCTCTGGCTGGCCCCTCGGGCGACGTTCCTTCCTCCTCCAACGGCGCATCATTGGGGCTGCGCTTAACTCTTCCCGCGATCACGCGACACACCAGCATTGCTCTTCGCCCGTCAGTACATTCCAACGAATCATGGGCCTTACCACTGCTTGCTGTTGTCCTTACTCCCTTGTTTCCTTGGAAACCATGCCTATATTAGTCCAAACATGAAAGATTAACGTTAGAGAAGTTATAATTAACTTTGTTGTTGCATGACTATCAATTTCCACGATTAATCATATCATCTCTCAGTTCTCTTGAGTGGTTAACGTGTCTCGAATCAAATATTAAGTGTGACATACACTCGAACAATCAAACATCGTAAATACGGAGTACTATTTATGAAAAAGACGATATTATAGACAATTATGCAAAAACAATCGAGATAATGCATGAACAATATTTTTACGTTTTTTATATTTATGGAGCGCTGTAAAGAGAATTTTGCTTTATTATGCATGTTACGATGTTTGGGTTAAAAGAGGACAATCATTTATGAAAAAGACGATATTATAGACAATTATGCAAAAACAATCGAGATAATGCATGAACAATATTTTTACGTTTTTTATATTTATGGAGCGCTGTAAAGAGAATTTTGCTTTATTATGCATGTTACGATGTTTGGGTTAAAAGAGGACAATCATTTATGAAAAAGACGATATTATAGACAATTATGCAAAAACAATCGAGATAATGCATGAACAATATTTTTACGTTTTTTATATTTATGGAGCGCTGTAAAGAGAATTTTGCTTTATTATGCATGTTACGATGTTTGGGTTAAAAGAGGACAATCATTTATGAAAAAGACGATATTATAGACAATTATGCAAAAACAATCGAGATAATGCAGGAACAATATTTATACGTTTTTTTTTATATTTATGGAGCGTTTTAACGAGAATTTTGCTTTATTATGCATGTTACGATGTTTGGGTTAAAAGAGGACAAATGGAACCAAGCCAAGAAAAGGTAAGATAAAATGCAAGTAATTTTTGGAATGTAACATTGATAGTAACGGTTCAATTGAATGGTACGAAATTACACTTTGTCCTTTGTACTTGTAATTCTTTACAAGTAGCTTCTCATTGTTGTTAGGTATGCACAAGTAGTTCTCAAATGATGTGCATGGTGCGCACCCAAAAAAAGATTATGTACTCCCTAGATAAAGATGACAAGAAAACTCCAATTTACATGTGTCTTCTTTCAAATAATTTTATAAAGACTATTATTGTTAGAGATATTTATTAAAGAAATTAAAGTGAAAAGCCACTTTTTGGTTTTTAGATTTATGGGTTATGTTTGCTGTAGTTGCAATGTTCAATTTCGAGATAACAAAACTTTCAAATTAACTTAATAATAAGAAAATGTATAAAGGGCACAACCAAAAAAAATCGGAAAATAAAGGTATACAAAAACAAAGGTCCCCCAAAGTTTAAAGCATTTATTCACATTCTTTAATTTCAATTTGAAAAATATCATAACTACAAGATCTTCGATATTCTCATCTTTAGCATGTAGTACGTACATCTTCACACTTTTATTTCAAAATTTTAGTAAGTGTGAGCATATATTATGTGAGTAACAATTTTCTCTTTCTTGTAACTGGTTAGTAGCTTACTATTAACATATGCGTATTTTGCACGGAAATTAAATTAGTTATAAATACAACATATTAGACAATTCGATTATAGTAAAGGTACTATTGGATAAACTTATCAATTAAGCTTTCGCGTTTTCAATTTTGTAGCGTGTGAAAATTATAAATTCACATTAAATATATCTAAAAAAATCGCACAATAAATTTAGATCAGATCATATCGGATATTTACGGACGGAGCGAAGACGTACCTAATAACGGTGCAAACACCACAACCAGGGACGGAAGCACATAAGTTAGAAGAGCCACGTGCGCCAAGAGAGCAAGTGAGAGAAGTGCAGTGGAATCTCAGTAGCTCATTTCCATCAGCGGCGCATCTTGGGTTCTTCTTTGCGTTGTTATTATTACGCAACTTAACCACGTCCCTACAATCTTCGAACCGTTGGATCGTCCGTTGCGTGTTTTGGACCTTTAATATCCGTTCGATCTTGCATATCGGGTTGTCCTTTTTTAGCCAGCTTGACTTGAATATTATCTCCACTATATTCCGACCCGAATCTTCCGGACCCAGCTCCGACACTGCCGCCACCCACATAACAACAACAACAACAACAACATTTCACTAGTCAATTACAAATCTAATTAAACGTTTGCATTCGTACTTTAGCACATACATAAAATATTCTCGCATACTATATGTCACTGTAGTTGTTTGTGACTTGTGATGGATCATGTTACCTATTGGTCGAATTTTCCGAAATAATTAAGTAGATAGTCGAGGTCTAAGCAATGGTTCTACATATTATATTTTAAAAGGTGCTAATAAACCATAGTTACCGATAGGAGACGACTACGAGTAAAAGAAATGTTAAGCTATTACTAGGAAACGTTCCGAAAATTCATGCTATAAGTCTGAGATTAAAACGACAAAAGTTAAATGAATAACAGTACTTGCAGTTTACATTTTACATTGCCCCGAATCTTCTAATAATGTTGTCTAGTTCATTGCAAGTCGAAGTCACTACATAAATACATATAAATAAATGGCTAGCTCGGATTTCGTCGGTGGGCCGTTTTTGGCGTTTTTGGGTCAATTAAAGTCTTGTTATTTACGTTTGCTTCGATATTTATAGCTGTACATTTCAATCATACTATAAAATAGTCCCACGCAGTAAAAAAAGTAAAAAAAAAAACTCGTTACTGCGTTACTTAACAGTTAAACAGTCCACGCCCAAAATGGCACGTTAACACATTACGAAATTTACTCGTAAATCTACCCATAAATGGTAAAAGAGGCCAAGAGGGCACACGGTCAAAGTTATTTATGAATGAATTGAAGTAGCTGGATGATAACATGGGACATAATCATCAACTAACTTTTGACCCTCTACTTTGACTGTAAATATTTATTACCACTATTGGTAGTACAGTAATTATTATGGCTTCCGAAGAGGATACATAATGCTGGTTTGGAGGAATAATGCGCGGGAAGTCGCACTCTCTCTTTTTCTTTATCGAATATTTTTTTGGAAATTATTGGAAATTGTTTGGTTAAATCTTAAATATATAAGATATATGGCTTTTCTAGGTCATCAACTTCGGAATTTCCTACATTTTGAAAATTGAATTATAGTTAAAATTTCAATTCTCCGAATTATGTCAAAGGTTGTATTTTCCGTGGATGATGTAATTTATTTTGTTTTCGATACATACTTGGATCAAACAACAACTAACATAGTATACGAGTCTCTGTAGAATTGTTGAATCTTGAACAATAATACTCAAAAGGGTTAAATGTTTTTTTACCCAACATTACACAACTACCGGCTACCTAAATGCAAGTGTACAATTGTACATTTCTATTTCTTATTGACCTGAAAAGCATTTACTAGTAATACGGAGTATATGGTAGGCCACTTCTAAGTACCATTTAATTAGTTATCTGACAGATATAAAAGCCTGCCATCTCTCATTCACATCAAAAAAATTAAATTTTGAATCCTACCTCCCAATTAACAAGTACTAAATTCGTATAAGTGACCAATCAAATAGTACCACAATTTTTCCCTTAAAAATTAATTATTTCCATTTTCAAGAATTAAGTGTAATTTAACTTAATTATAGATACGACAACTTTCGTTAACAAGGGATTATTGTCTAGCATGGTTCACACAACCTTTATTATCACAACAAGTCACGCTTCTTAATAGCTTACAACAATAATAAAGTGTTATACTTAGTTTCGGCATCATTTAAAGTCGGCTAACGTGAATTGTCATATAGACGAATAGTTACCTGCATGTCGAACCGCTTGATGATGCTCCAAACTCTCAATCTTTGGGAAAATTTCTCCACAATGTGGGCATGCACATACGGTTGATCTTGGTATAATTGGGTACCTATATATATATATATATATATCAATCAATCAATCGTATAAATTCATTTCATTTAAAAATTATAAATTTTCTAACTCATTAACAAAATCACATAACAAAATGTATAATTAACTTGTAGTATAAGCTTACCTACTAGGATCAACAATCATGTGACATTCGTAACAACTAGAGAGCTTCCTCAAGGGCATACCACGAGAGGAAACGGAATGAGTACTCACACCGGATCTAACCGAACCCGATAACGACCGACTCGAAACCGACCCGTTGTTGATTCCGGAGCCAGTCTTAGACCGGCCCAATAACCGGGCCTCCTGGCCCAATGAGCTGCTCTCAGGGGAGGAGTTGTCGGACCGGTGGACCACCCGACTTGTATTACCATGAACAACATCTCGGAAACTACACATGGACCCACATGATGAGCTGAGCTTGGAGTAGCCCACCGTGGGTGATGGCCCGTTTGTTACGGTTGTCTTAGATGGGTCATGGACTCTTGACCCTTCCACTTGTTTACATGTAAGTAGGTTCTTTATCTGGTCCCATGATGATTGCGGCTTCGGTTTCGGTTTCGGTTTCGCCTTTGTTGGCTTAGCCGGCTGCTCCGCCTGGTTGTGGCTGTGATGAGGTTTACGACGACGTTTTGGAGATTGGTGTTGTTGTTGTTGTTGTTGTTTTTGTTTTTGTTTTTGTGGAGGTTTTGGTTTTGGTTTTTTGGGTTCAATGGTGGAGTTTGAAGTTGGAGTAGAGAATGTGAGGATGCCCATGAAGAGTGTCTAGCAAGCTTGACTTACAAAAGAAGCTAAAGGAGAATGGGGGAGGAGGGGAGGGAGGGAGGGAGCTTTTAGAAGGTTGAGAATTTCATGTGTTTTTTGGGGTTGGCTTAGTAGTGATTAGTGAATGTATATGCATTGGTTTAGTATATGGGTTGTGTCATTTGTGTGAGATGTGGGATACTATATATATTAATGATAAATGTATATATAATGGTGAAATATATCAGGGATATGAAGATAGAGTTGAGTGGTGGGGGTCTTTTGTCTAAGATGTTGTTAAGCTAATGGGTAACAATACTAGTATAAGCATTATTAAGAGTATATTAGGGAGTAATTGTGGTGGTGTGGTATCCATACTTGTGAGTTGTGTACTTGAATAAAAAGGGGTTCTGTACCCTTAATAAAAGAAATTTATTTTGTCTATTCTATAACTAAATTTTGTCTACATTTGATTTCGAACGGTTAAAATGACTTTCATTTTAAGCCCATCAATTAAATTAACGTCATATCCTTTTAACTCTCTCCGTTCTTATTTCTTTACGTTGGATTGAGTTTAGTGAGTGAAACTCATGCCTAACGTAAAGAAATGAAATAAATGAAAAGAGTTATACATTGTGTTATTAGCAAGTCGTGTGAGGAAAAAGGTAAAAGAAAAAAGCTTGAGACATGACCAATATCATGTGAAAGTGTGTACTCTTTGTTACCAAAATACGTAGTGCACTCTGATCTATATCATGAATTCGTAAGACGAATATGTAATTCACACCATTGCGCCAAATAGGGTGGTTTTTTTGCTTCTAAGCTAGCATATTTAGCGTACATAATACTAGTACATAATACGAATTAGAAGGTGCATAGTATTTTGTGACCGTGGCCTAATCGTAAATTCGAAGTAACTACTATAATTTTAACATAAGGTGAACATTAAAATGAGACTCATCAGTCATCACTGTTAACACATAACAAACTTACAATATTTTTATACCACAACACGCACCATAGTGTCATTTGTGCCAGTTACAAGTTACAACTCTAGTAGCTTAATTTAGAGGTTTGATGACTTTGATCCAAGAGCATCCATTGTGTTCGATGACCCATTATGCCTCGATTAAACCAAGAAATAGTAGGGGTGGTTAATTACGTAATGTAGCAATTTGAATTGGTTGGCCGGCTACATTATATATTGTGGGCTTTGTATTGTACACGGATGGTAGAGTACTCTTTTATCTGTCCTAATCTTATAACTTATATTGTTGTTGGTCGACTTTCTTTCCTACCTTTAATTTGTACTTATTCCCAATCTATACTCTATACTCTACAACTACAAGGACTAAAAATGAGAAGAAATTAGAATAATTATAAAATATTACTCAAATTTGAAGGTAACAAATCATGAAGTCCAACAATGCATGCATGCATAACATGATAACATACAGGAGTAGTACGGTTTTCCTTATAGCCTAATCATCAATACATATGAACTGCCTCTGTTTCAGTGAATTGTTTACGTTGCCTTTTGCACAAAAATCAAGGTGAAAACTAATCACTTTTCTAAACAACTAATTAGTCCCCTAATCTTTCTAATCTTATTTATCTTCTCACTCACCTTTCTCTTCCCCTTTCTTTGTAGTTCCAGACCACCCACCGTTCTTATTGTTCTTGACCACCATCATTCATCATCAAACTTCCTTTACTAACAACCAAACCCAGATTTAATAGATTCAACAAAAAAAAATAACTTCTCCAACTAATTTCGTATCTAGTGTTCATTGACAAACAAAAAAAAAATTCTTCTACCCAAAGTACTCTCCGACGGGATCTCCTCCCTCAAGAAACAAAAAAAAAAAAAAACAATTTTATTCCACAAGAAAAAAAAAACCCATATTTTAATAAAAATAATCCCAAATTAAATTCTTACCTATATTTTATGAAATTGGAACGATTGAGTTTAATAGTTTTTCAGATTTGTTAGAAAAAACTTCGAAAGTTCAGAGATTTGAGAGAAGAGTAGATGTTAAATTGATCAAGACAAGATACGATCGGATCTGGCCAACAAAGAGTTGAGATTCCAAAATCGTATCGATCCCAAACTCCGGCGGCGCCGGCGAGGGTTCCTGGGTTTCAGCATCATATGAGCAAAACTCAGAGGGCATTTGAGAGTATGACATGAGTAAACTGATCTAGGTTCGAAGATGAGTGAGAGGGAGGTCGATTTCGATGAGAGGGAGGTCGATTTCGAGGAGAGAGAAGCTAGGGTTTGGGCAAGTTCAGAGGAGAGAGAAGGAGAAAGTTCCAGAAAATGATGAACTGGGTGAGTAAAAAAAAAAGCGTGATAAATGATGAACTGGTGGGTGGACAATTGGGTTGGGGTAGTAAATTTAATTGGGTTGGGGGAGTAAATGTAATTGGGTTGGGTAATAATTAAATGGGTATGGATTAAAAATTTGGAGGGAGAGGTTAGCAATCTAATTGGACAATTAAACTAAAATGACCCAATTAGTATGTAGGTTATGTGGAGTAATAAGGGTATAAACGGTTTTCACATGCTAAAAATTGTCCCAGAATAGAAACGTAAACAATTCATTGAAATTGGCGAAAACGGAATACGTAAACAACTCACTGAAATTGAGGGAGTATAAAAGAGGATTTTATAAATGAATGCAGAAATTATCACAATGCACCGTAGAGCAATGACATTTTCTCATAACTTTGGGAAAGATAATGTTCTAGAAAATTGTGATTTTGTTTAAATGTTTTGTACGATGGAGTTCAATCTTTGAAAACTCTCACATAAATCTATCTACATCAAAGACATTATAATGTGTTTTAATTTGGGTAGCGTATATCTGAAAATTACAATACATGTGTCATTAAATTCGTTTCGAAACGTAGTTCAATATAAGATCCATCTACACATATTTATGAAAAACTACACATGCTTTTGATTGAGGATATATTTATTATATATATAAAAAAGGATCTTGATACAACGCGTCTAGATATGCAGAAATTACCACGAAACACCGTAGAAAAATGAAATTTTCTCATAATTTGGGAAAGATAATGTTCAAATAATTGTGAATTTTGTTTAGAATATTTTGTACGGATAGAGTCCAATCTTTTGAAAACTCTCACGTAAATCTCTCTACATAAAACACAATATGATGTATTTTAATTTGGGCAACGTATATCAGAAAATAAAAAATTAAAGAAACCGACCCGAAAAACCGCCTGAGACCCGACCCGAAAATAACCCGAAAAAATCGGACTTTTTCAACCCGAACCCGAAAAGCACCTGAAACCCTAAATGACCCAAAATGTCAGAGTCAAGATCCGACTCGAGCAGGTCAACCCGTTGGGTCAAACATATTTAGTAAAAAAATATTATAATAATAAAAAGATGATATATAACAATTAATATTAATAAAACTTTAATTTAATTTTTTTTTGTTTTCTTGGAAGAAATTAAAATTTCTTTCTACACATATAAGGCATACATATAATGAAATCATTATTATGATGTAATATAGTATACTCCCTCCTACCCAAAGAGATTTTCCTCTTTGGGTAGGGCACAACAACCAACAAAAGCAATAAACAATCCCTAATAACATTATTAAGTAAATAATTAACAAGGTAATCCAATAAGAAACACCTAATCCAGCCTCCCCTCACCAATATTCTAACTCGTATCCACCAGCAAAACCGCCGGCGACCCACCACCTATACCCCTACTGGCGACCCATCAGCACTAATCTCTCTCATCTGTCTTCAATTTCACTTACCCGATATCTCTCTTCGCCTCTTTACTCACTAGCCTCTTGCCCGGCTTGCCTCCAATCTGGTATCTATGTCGTGAATCGGTGATGGTGTTGGTGGTCAAAGGTGTTAGTCGTCACCTGGTGGGTAAGTGTGATGATCGGTGGTGTAGAAACGAAGAGATCACCGTGGTCGCCTCCTTTCGACCCTCAACGCGTCTCTAATCGCCGGCGCCCGCCTCGGATTTGGCGATTTCAGTTGTACTTGTCGGGGCACTCACTGCCTGTGCGTCTCTTGGGGCGCTGGAGCAGGGGAGTTGGATTCATGCGTATGTGGATAGAAATAAGGTGGAACTTGACTTGAAGCTAGGGACTGCTCTTATTGATATGTATTCGAAATGTGGGTGTATTGAGATGGCTTGTAGTGTCTTTGAGGGTATGCCTGCCAACGGTGATATGATGGGTGATGGTCATTTGGCGAGTTCGGACTCATGCGAAATGGGATCGGATTTGGCGATTTGGCGAGTTCAGAATCATGAGGAAGGCGATCGAATTTGCGATTTGGCGAGTTCAGACTCATGGAGTCATGAGGATGAAGATGATCGGGTTGTCGCCGGAGCAAGAATGGGGGAGGTGGTTGAGAGGGGAGAGATTGTGGGTTGTGGATGTTAGTATTAGTAGTGTGTTGTATAATTAGGGAGTTGTTAAGGCTCTAAACAGAAATTTAGTAAAGGTGGTTTAGTTCGAAAAATTTGCCAAATGGGGTAAGTTTAGAAAGAGGAAAATTATAGTGAATCGTCCCAAAACGAAATACAGGAAAATGTCTTTGGGTAGGAGGGAGTATAAAATAATTAAAAAAATAAGAAAAAAATAATATTTTACTGTTATTACGGATAAAAAAGGAGCGAATATTTATTTTCGACCCGCTGTTCAACCCGTAACCTGACCCGAACCCGTATTGACCCTAACTCGAAATACACTCGACCCGTATTATATCTGAACCCGAATCTACCCGAAACCCTCCCTCTCGACCCGTTTTACAGGTCTGCATGTATCATTAAATTCGTGTCAAAACGTAGTTCAATATAAGATCCATTCAAACATATTTTTGAAAAATTGCACATGATTTTGATTGAAATATATCGATACAGATGGATAAGTCTTATGGGGAAAAATAGAGATTTATCTAAACATAAAGTGACATAAGTGATATAGGGACATACGGAGACATTATATGTATTTAGTAACATATATTCAATCAATAATTTGAGATAAGCTAATTAATAAATAAGAAAATAACAAACCGTCTCGAACGCACGAATTTTCCAATTGAAGGATTTTGGAGAGCATATAGAGAGTGCACATTTGTTCGATCACCTTAATTACTAGATCATTATTCAAAAAAGAAGGAAATAGTTATTAAGTCCGGTATAACATTTTAACCTGTGCAACCCACGAGTTTAAAACTAGTTAAAACTAGTATCTCTAATACAATACTTTAGATGCTCGATCCTTTATTAATATTCAATTTTAAGAGGTAACTATGGTGTCGAAGGTAAAACATAATTTTTTTTATATTTACGTGACTATACTAGAAATGGCAAAAAGTACAAAATGAACAAACTCAACAATATTTGATAATCATAATTGATTAATTATTACCACAATATGAGAGCCTTTTCAGCATGAGTATCACGGTTGTGTTCCTTTTTTTTGTTTTGTTTTAAACCAAAGAATAGTTAAATAAGTGACAAATTTAATTTAATTTAACAGCTGAAAACTTAAAACCAATTTCTTCTAATTTTCAAAAACGAGATTTTGGTTTTCCGCAAAAAAAAAGTAAATATAAAAAAGAAAAAATGATATCAAACGAGCTCTTGTCATCGCCATTTTCTGTTTTAGGGGTTTTGCATCATAATATTTAGTTTAATAAGTTACACAATTAACTTTAGATTGATTGTTCCTATAATAATAGTCATATATAAAATAAAAATTTTCAACTAAAAATAGATAACACCTTTTTTTTTTAGAAAATTTAATAAAAATAACCGAACGTTTGCCTTGTCTTTCAAAAATAATCCAACCTTTTAAGGTTAACAAAAATAACCCAACATTTGAACTTGAGTTAAAATAATATCCCAAAACCCATCCAGAGCAAGAATCTCCGATTGACACAATCGGCAGTGGCTTTAAAAATAGCATTAAAATTTGGAGAATTCCGTCTTCCTTGTAAGTTAGAAGATTAGTTAAGATACCTACCTCATACCCTACAAAGTAGACATGAAACGTTGTTCCTTCTTCCTGCAACTCTCTGCTTTAAAAGCATTCTTTCTCAGCCTCCGATCATGAACCAAGTAACTGACAATCAAATGCTCGAAGCAAGAAACATTACAAAACTTCTAATCATAGCGGAGTTGTCATCTCTAATCTGCTCGAAAAATTGTCGTGTAAGTTTCGCGAAATTCTTCTTTTAGAGGGGTTTTGGGATAACTATGTAACTTAAGGTCAAACGTTGGGTTATTTTTGTTAACGTCAAAAGGTTTGGTTATTTTTAGAAGACAAGACATACGTTGAGTTATTTTTATTAAATTTGCTTTTTTTTTTTCAAAAACAAGATTTTAAATTTAAAAGAAAAACAGAAAATTAAAAACAGAAACGATACCAACAATCCAGCCCTAAAAAATTGATTTATAGACGGATTCGAAAGAGCTATCATTTTGTAATTAGAGACATGGCCTTCAACCAGTGTAAGACAAATCAAACGATAAATTTTCTATTACAAGCTTGGTCCACTTGATCATGGGCTCATGGCCCTAAAACAATATTTCTCTTATAATTACAACACCCTCCACTTTGTTCTTGGTTCTCTGCATTAGAAGGGCCCAAGTCATGTATTTTAATCATCTTAGCTTTTCCAACCGAATTCTATCGCTTACAAAATTTGAAAATTTAGGTACTGTGCGATTCAACTTATTTAACAATATTTTCAAATCAAATCAGATTTATTCAAATCAATTTAAATCAATTCAGACCAGTTTTATTCAAATCAAATCAAATCATATCAGAATTATCCAAATAACAATAAATGAATCTAGTCTATATCTAGTTATTAATTCGTCTAATTGCAGTTAATTTAGCAATTAATTAAGTTCTAATCAAATCAAATCAAGTTTATTCAAATCAAAACAAATCAGATCAATTCAATTCAAATAAAATCAAATTAGAAAAATGCAGTCCAATCGCACAGGGGCTTAATCGGAACAAAAAGGAGAAAATCTTTGCGTATTTCTGCCATTTTCTCATTTTGTGTTCTCTCCCATAAGTTCTCCGGCATGAATCGTTTACATTTGGTTTGAGATCATTATATTGATTTATGAATGCTAACAAAGGACGTGAATATTGGTTCTTTTAAACATCCAACATATAGTGGTCTGCTTTCGTTCAATTAGTTTTCAATTGTCAAACCTCATTACTTTGAATAGAAACTAATTTCTCAAGTGATTTTCTTAGTTTCCGAACATGTAACGATCGATGAAAGTTTTAGTACTCCAAAAGTATTATACTTTCTCCGCTCGCCTATGAACTTCATACTTTTAATTTCGAGGTGTTCATTTTTATTCTTCTATTAATTTTTTTTTCTTATTTGTACATGTAAAGAGCAAAAGACCCCTACTTATTAGTTTATTGATTGAAGATGTAAGTGGGATAAACCCTAATTTTGTAATTTCATACCAATTGAGTCTTAAAACTCATTATTTATTCCAGTTCTCTTAAGAAATGTCACGAGCCTACGACTTTTATAGCTGAAGAGAGGAAGTAGTATATATAGCACCTTTTTCTTGTAAAACAAGAGTTTTTCATAAAATTCTAAAAAAGAAAAATTGTTGTGTACGTGGCTGAGCATGGAGGGGATATATCAAGGTTTTGAACCGACACACCTTTCAAATACAATTGATATTTTTAACAATTGAACCGATCTTGTTTCATATATGAAGTTCCAGCATGATGATCGAGGCAGTGAGCATAAATACAAAACTTAAAAAGGACAATTTCTAATAATGTGATTAGGTTCAATTTGCAAATACAATTATGGATGTTGTAGAATGAACCAGCAGGGATACATATACCTACGTACTTGGCCCCGTTACCGCTAGAGTTACTAGGAATGAAAAGACGAAGATTGCATAATAAGATGCCCTTAAAACTAAGGGGCCTGGGTTATGAGTTTTGAACCTGGGTTAACCCCTAGATAAGCTTAAATTTTTGTACACCAACTGATGTAAAACCTAGTCAAAACTTTGAGTGTTTTATAGTTTATTATGCAGCGGAAAGTAAAGGACAAAATTGATGTGATCTAGCCCTCAAACTCGCAAGCAAGATAGGTTAAACCTAGGTATTTTCGAGCCTAGATCACACAAGAACAAAGCACGAAAACGAGGAACCTCACAAGGCCAGAAGTAAACTCCCTACTATTCGATATTAATTATTCTCAAACTTGTATGTAAGGAATACAATATATACCCTTATACAACTCTTTAGACTCCTAACTTACCTAAAGTCTAATTGAGTCTTATGTTTTAAAACAACACATAACAAGGTTTATTTGGGATAATCAAACTGTCAACAAAACCAAATCGCCAATTAGTCAATTAACAAGACTCAACGATGGGCTGCACTCTACAACATATAACATATTATTCCATAAAAAACTTGGAATCGAAATTAACCACACATATACCAATGCAAAGATCAATATCAAGCATCTAACACATGCCAATAATCCAAGACAATTGTTTGGACAGTAAAATTCTACTTGATGCAGAATTCTTGAACACAACTCGATGCCCAATGCTCGACAGCCTGAAGATTAGTATCTGACACTTGATGCGTATCGGATACCCATAATGCAGGATATTTGCAAGACAAGGTCAGAGGTTACCTGGCTACCCAGCTACAAGGGTTAAGGCGAAGAATGCGGGCTCAGTTAAGGATTATTTGGGCGAGCTGTTGGTAGATTGCAACGACTATGAGAGACGTTGGTGGACTGGAGTAGTGGGAAAATAAGGTGGAATTGGTCAAGAGAGTATATAGGAGCGGTTATGGACATGGAGAAAAACAAGGGAATGGCCGTTGGAACCCTAGCAGATGTACAAGGCATAAATAAGAGAAGGGATTGACGCCAAAAGATCATCTCATACTCAAGCAACAACTCGAGAACTTACTTACAGCATTTTCACAGCAAAAAAAAAACTCCCAATTGTATTAGATTAATCCATTGATAGTGCGATCCTTGGCGGGACACAGACTTCCCCCCGTGGTTTTTCCTTCACATTGAAGGTTTTCCACGTACAAAAATCCGTTGTGTCGTTTTTGCAATCTTTTCATTCATTTTTGGTCATTTTACTTGAGTTTTAATTCAATACAATAGATAGTTTGTAGGATAACAACGTGATCAAATAGATAAATCCATTAAACAATCCGATTCACCTAATCAAGTAGTTTTTTTTACCAAAACATGACCCGTTATTAGATACGACGGAAGACAGGAAGCAAAGGAGGGTGACAATAGCGGGCGTATGCGTCAGCGTCGGTGCACTAGTGAGTTTTGTGATTTGGTGCGTGTGCCTGTGGATGGACAATAATGACGAGTTGGACGAAGCACTGGCATGGTCAGGTGCAACGCGGATGTGATCTCTGTAGTCATCGGATTCCCGAATGATTCAAGCAGATTCTTGGGTGAAAAAAGGTTCAGAGGTGTAAGTTTTTTTTTTTTTGGTTCTCCATTAAATCGTAGAAGAGGGAGACAAGAGATAGAGAAAAGAATAGTAGAGTGAGAAAGGAACAGAGAGCAGAGAATAAATACACAAAGTGAGGAGAAGTGTATTACTAGCATTTCTGCACCACTCTCACTCAACAATTGGTATCAGAGCGGTGGTCTGGGACCCGCTCCAACTATTTCTCAGTACAGCTGGCACTACTACAAAATCAATTATAGACATCACTAGGTAGACATGGGATTTTCACAAAACTGATCTCTATAAGGAACCGGTGGCATATTTGCAATTTCTACCAACTTATAGACATGTGCTTTTTTTAAAACTCTGACGTCTATTAATAGACATGGAATTTTTTTAAAAGTCTGACGTCTATCATAAGCCTATAAACGTTGTATTTCATGTACAACCGATGTCTATTGGTCTTTGATATTTTTCTTAAAATATCTCAAATCCATGGTTGAAAATGGACCTAATAAGACCGACATCTATTGTATTAGATAACTTTTGGGTATTTCTAATACTCCAACCCTAGTCACTCCATACTTTGCCGCCTCAAAACTTATGCTTCCTCCCTAAAAAAAAAAACTCATCACCGTCTCTCAGCTCTGATCTCCTCACTCATCACCCTCTCTCTGATCTCCTCACTCATTACCCTCTCTCTCCTCATTCAGATCATCTCTCTTCTCTTCATATGTTTTATCGAAATCTATTCATATTTCTTCTTCACTCGAAATGAACCATTCCTTTGAATCAATGTTAACCTTCAATAATCGTAAAGAGATGATTGATTTGAACAAATTTGTGCATCTTAAATGGCGGCAGTGAAGTGGCGTTTTAACTCGAATCTTTGACTCAAGTTTTTTGGACCAAAATCCGGTTGCATGTTGAATCTAGGAGAAGATTTGTTCTTTTTTTAAGGTATGGACAAATTTATTTTTTATTTTCTTGTTATTTTATTCTAGAAGCAAAGATCTCAAGTTCTGCTTCTTCGCAATTTTAGGATTTAGATTTCGAAATTGGTTTTTGATTATGATGTAAACTTAGAGTATTATTGTTAGAAATTCGAATTTCATTTTTTGGTTTCTAAAATTATGTATCAAATACCTGTAACAAAATTAAGTTACTTTTAATTGTTTTTCCTTGTTCTTTTGATGTGTGTTTACCGCTTAAAGGGTAATAATAAGTCATTGTTTGTGTTTCTCCTTTCTCAGATATAACTTGTTCTTAGTAGCAAAGCAAGAAGATTGAATTTTGAAGAGAAGGAAATTCTTGGTTGTGTTTCCAGATCTAGTCTTTTTTTTTTCTTTTTTTCTTTTTGTACTAGTAGTGTTCTAGATCTGTTTTTGGATAGATTTTTCTGTTTTTCAATACTTATTGTATTTTGTAAACTTGTAGAATTTTATTTGCTCCAATGGTTAAAACGTAGTATCTCAATGGTTATAACGTAACCTTGCATTGTATTGAATAATTGATTGCTTTGAGATTTCCATTGAAAGTTAGCTATCTCTTATTTTCTCTCCGGTAACTGGTGACAGATTACGCTTACTAACGACGTTACCTAACGATTATATTTGGTACGAAACTTTTTTTTTTTTTAAATTTTGTTGAAGAATAGACATGGGATTTCTGAGAAAACTGATGTATAAAGTACCCGATAGACATGTGTTTTCCCAGGAAGTCCGACATCTTTAAAGCATATAGACATGAGTTTTTTTTAAAAAAAAGCTCATGTCTATAAAGTGAAGCACATGGGATTTAAAACCGACGTCTATCCCATTTTAATAGATGTCACTCAACTTAACGTTGAAATGAAAACCGATGTCTATGCGTCAAAAAGTCTCATGTCTATATAGAGTTTTGTAGTAGTGTGGTACCGAGGGAATTCCGTTAGTACAGTCCGGGACTGTAAGCTTGTTGGCAAGATACCAAAAGTTTTCTTGGTTTATATTTAATATTACCAAGATAGTATGACGGACGTTGGTAGTTCAATGAGCTCACTAGTGAAGCTCAATGATAGTAACTACAACAATTGGAGTTTCCGCATGAAAATTTTTTTTGCTAGGCCAAGAATTATGGGATTATGTAGGTGGTAGTAAGACTACCCCACCAACCCAAGAAAAGTCGGAGGAGCGGAAGAAATGGAAGACGAAAGCCAGCAAAGCCATGCACTCTTTCTCGATATCAGTAAAAGCTGATATATTGTCGGCTTTATTCAAAAACACCGAAAGAAGCTTGGGATATATTGTCGGCTTTATTCGAAAAGTCAAATGACGCCAAGTTGAAACTACTCGAGAATGAACTCCTGTTTGGGAGACATGGAGGTACGTCTGTGTCCCAGTGGTTCAGTACTGTCATCAAAACGTTGAATACTGGAATTTCCAAATTAGATAAAGAAAATCCTATCTCGGAGACTAGGATGAGAAGAATTTTTATTCATGGGTTACGCCCCGAATATCACAATTTGGTGGCGGCAACTCATGGATTGGCTACGCAACCGACTTGAAATGATTTGGAAAATTTGTTGGCGAATCAAGAGGCGTTACACAAACAAATGTCTAGTGCTTTGGTGAAGGATGGCCAGGAGGAGGCTCTTTACAGCAACAAGAGACCTCAAAGGGGGCAAGATCACAACTTGAGGTCGAAGGAAGAATGGAGGCCGAAAGGACGGCCAGGACGGTGGAAGAAGAAGTACACCGGTGAAAGCTCTCACCACGGGGAGCTAAGTTTGGAGAAGGAAGAAATAATCTTTGGTCTAATGACAAAAAGGCAAAGGGCAATTTGTTTCAAATACGGGAAGTATGGTCACTATGCTCGTGATTGTTGGAGCCAGCCCAACTCACAGCAATGTGGTTACAACCTCTAGAGAAGGAGGTGAAGAAATATGGGATTTCTGCGCAAATACTTGTATCCTGCAAACTTCTTCAAGTAATGTTGATTCAGAAGTATCACCGATCAAGGTGACAATGGCTACCTCGCCAGAGAAAATGAAGAGTCCAGCGAAGGAAAATAGCCCATGGAAGACGGGAGTACACGAGGGAACTCTCGAAGTACAAAGTGAAGATGAGGATGTCGAAGAAGCTTCGACATTATGAAGATCTTCAGGGCTGCTCAGGCCTGATCATAAATACTCAAATGTTGCAGTGGTTGAAACTCAAGAACCAGCAACATTTGAAGAGGCTATTGAGAGCAAGGAATGGCAAAAGGCCATGGCAGAAGAGAAGGAGGCACTAAACCAAAATGAAACATGGGAGTTAGTGCTGAAGCCACAAGAAGTGAAACCCATTTCATGTAAGTGGGTGTACAAGTTGAAAACCAAGCCAAATGGTACAATTTAAAGATACAAGGCTAGGTTGGTTGCTCGAGGATTCTCACAACAATATGGGCTGGACTATGATGAAACATTTAGTCCATTAGCCAAGATCACTACTCTTAGGTGTTTATTTAACCGCAAGCGTACGGGTTACTATAGCTAACGGGTCGATCTTAGGGAGGTATGAATAATTTCTAGGTCGTCTAAAGAATTGCAAAGTCAGCTACGCTGTGGACGAAGTGATTTGGTTGTGTATCTACTAATAGTAAAAAACAACGAAGAAGAAATCAATAAGCTAAAATCCTAGGGTGGAGATATCCCCACTAACATGCATCTACTACGATTATAAAATACATAGCAAGTCAATTAAACATAGATTATGGGAGATTATGCAAAGAACTACTTATCTGGGCGAGGCTATCATAGTCTAATCTGATTACTATCCTAAATCCTATTCCCGTAGTGAAATGATTAAGTAATAAGAAGCATTAAGTAATAAGAAGCATTAAGAACGCATAAATAACTCCCAACTAGTCCTAACAACCCACTCCCATGGTGAAACAACCCTAGTCAATATTAGAGGGCTAATCACTAAACAAGAATCGCAGCTTTCGCTTATAAACTCCGTTTAGCACTCAACAAGCATGAATTAATGTAAATCTAATCGCAGCAACATGCATATAAATTGGACTACACTAATCAAAATCAAATTGATGATTAAACCTAGCCATAATAAGCCCTAATCATATGAATAAATATAACTTGCTAATTTGTGAATTAAATCATAGATCAAGCATGTTAGGGTTCAATCATACCCTAGAAAACGACTACTCAAACATATTGAAATTAACAACAACAATAATTGAATTAAAGCAAAACATAATTAAAGAGTAAAATGGAAGAACTAACAATACTCATAATTAGGTCTGAATAATACGTTGAAATATATAATAGAAATAATCTTCGAAGAACAATAAGCGTCGTAGTCTTGAAAAGTAGAAGTGCAGAAAAATAATGAAACCTTAGATGTCTAATACAAAGGGTCAAGTAGGTATAAATACCTAGGAGGTTATTTTACAATACTTATTTTAAAATAGGAAATAAACCCCCGAAAACGAATTAAACAAAATACGGAAAATATATCTCGCGCGGGCTACACGAGTCGTGCACCATAATGCACGAGTCGTGCCCTATGCAGTGACCAAATCATCAATAGACACGAGTCGTGCAGTTAGCGCACGAGTCGTGTAAAACTGGTCCGACAGTCCAACTTTAAAGGCCTCTAATTTCTTCGTTACTTATGCGATTAGGGTGTGTGACCACTTTTTAGAAAGCTAAGATCATAATATTTCACCCCTAATTAGTTTCACTGCAAAATTCCAAGTGTTTAGGGAGATATTGAGCTCCGAAGTTGGCATTGTGCAAAGGACTTTAATCCCGCATCTTAAATCCCTCAAAATATCCTTTTTATATCCTGAAAAGCTGAAAAACCAATAACTATAACATTTATGAATGATAATCAATTATAAATGGGGGCAAATATATCAATTATAGCACCATAAAGTCCTATATAACTATGCAAAATAAGGACTTAATTATCCAACTCCCCCAAGCTAAACCTTTACTCGTCCCCGAGTAAACCCAAGGATTTAGACATTTAAAACAGGGTCTAGCCAACATGTAACCACAAGAACTCAACAAAAAATCCGATCAAGGTTTTCGAAAAGACTTTAAAACTTGTTCAAAATCAATTTAATTTCGAAAATTTGGACTAAGGCATGCACTAGCAATTAGCATTAAGAAATGTAAGTCATGTATGTAATTCAAAAGAACTACAAGTGCTCCGAGGAACCATTTCCTCCCAATACCGACTCAATGGAATATTATCTCACTTTAGCCCTGAAAATATTTAGATGTATGTGAATCCTGGCTTGCCTCTTAGCATAGAACAACTCAAGAATTATTTTAACAAGGACCAAACATATCATTAGTAACCGGCATGTAAAGGCTATGACAAAGCAAAAAAAGGAAACGGATTAAGGGATAGAGCGGGAGCAACCATCAAAGTAGATAAAATCCTAGAATTTACCTCTATTCTACGCCCTCAAAATGTATTTATCCTACCATACTTACGCCATTGTAATGAACACCAACAAACCAACAATTTCAAACCAACAACACCGATGTTCCACAACAACAAACGAGATTATTACAAATAAATGAGAGAGAGTGTGGAAAGCTTATTGAAGTACTATATACATATCTTTCTTTCTTTTTAATCTTCTGAATTTTTCTCTCTTTTTTTTTCTTCCTTTCTTTCTTTTTCTTCTTCTTTTTTTTTCTTGATTTTCTTCCTTTTTTTTTTCTTTCTTCTTTAGAACGAAAACTAAATAAAATAATGTGTTTCCACACTCTCTATTACAAGGAAAGAAAACAATAACAATGGAACCATCGGTGAGTCAAATCCACTTCAAAAGATACAAAGTAAACCCAAGTGGATATATGTAGCCAATTCCCATTAATTTCCCCCAAGCTAGCCTCCAAACATCCCTCAACGTCACTTCCCCTCACCTAATTCTTAATCCACCAACTAAACCTGAGCCTCCATTTGTTGCTCCTTTTGGTCGGCAAGGATGGGGTGTAATGGGTTGTAATGAGGGTATAAACAAAGAAACACAAGGCTAACGCACAAAGGGTATCAAAATGGTACTTTCAAAAACGGGATTTTGACCTTTTGGTATTGTTGTGATAAAGTAGAAATTTGAAAAACATTTGAAAAACCACATTCTATCGTCATTGTTCTATAACCGTCTTCTCATCATATAATAAATAGGCAAGAAAATCTCCTCTCGAGACGTGAGGTCTCATATGGGCAACACTCATTCCAAAGAGTCGACAAAGAATTAAAAACCATGCAAACAAACCGTCATAGGCGTCTAACACATGCACAAAGTCAAAACAAAACCATTTAGGAAAAATAATTTCACAATATAGGCACCTCCTTGATCATCCTAATGGTAAGTACAAGTGACACATGCTAACGTTTTTTTGGTATTTTTGATTTTTATATGCAACTAAACAAAATGCAAATCTAAGAACTAAATGATGCAAGTCGTATTTTTGGATTTTTCAAATTTTTGGAATAAAGCGCACAAAAGCAAAAACAAATATACAAACATATACAAGTGAGTCACATAAAACCCTCCCCCAAGCTTGATCAACACATTGTCCTCAATGTGCACAAATGGCATGGCCACACAAAGAGAGACAACAAATTAAAGGAGGAGAGATAGAAAACACACTAATAACCGGGTTGCCAATGGACAAGAGGGGGAACTCACTCAAAATGCTTGTTTAAGGTCTAAGCTTGACCCCATAAGTGCTTAAGAGCAGGAAGCAGTCAAAGCTCGTAGCAACCTGTCAAAAGAACTAGCACAACTCTCATAAGACTAATAATAGGAGAAGTTAGTAATCACACAAGACAAACCATAACCAATAGGGGGAAAAGATGGTGGGAAGGATCTCCGTCGTCCTCTATGTTTCACCTACAAGAGTAACTTCAATGTCATCTTTATTTAATCTAGCAGAAAACTGAGGCACAAAAGTCACAAGAGATGACAAGTTGATGAGACATGGTGGGTTAGAGACATGCTTAGGAGCGGCCACAAGTGGCTGATGGAAAGTAGGTATAAAGGTTTTATCTTTGGGAGGCCAAATCTCAATAGGCACATAATCTTTTTCTTGCACTCCAACCTCCTCCAATGGCATAATTTCTCTCCCACTCTCATATGTCACATCCAAAGGACCTCCCAACGGTGAGCAATCATCATAATCCGTAAAAATATCATCTCCAACATAATATGGTGCAACATCATCAAGACTAGTGGAAGGAATTGGTGGAGTTAAGGCATAATATAACTCACCACCATCCACAAAATCATCATCGTCATCAAATAATAGCACATCATCTTTGGAAATTGGAGCACAAATATCACTCATATGATCCGTCGGGGATGGAACAACCTCAAAATAAGTTACTCGTAGAGATTCATCAAAACCAAACCCAAAATTATTATTTGCTTCAAAGTCTGCCTTGGACTTAGCACATTGAGCCATAAAAATCTCTAAAGTAATTTCCAGATCAGATTTAGGAGGTGGAGTACTCAACTCAACCTGTAAAGTGTGTGAAGCCAGGTAATCAAGGAAATTCCAAGCTTCATCACCCTTCAAGAACAACAGATCGACATACCTCAATGCTAGAGATATGGTTTCGGAGGTCATGCCATCGGTGATGATCACATCGTACAATTCCTCCCATGAATAAAAATAACCAACAATATTGATATAGATCACATACTCCTTAAATCGAGAATAATAATGGTGAAATGGTTCACAATCTTGTTGGGGAAAACTGAAAACAGTCATGATCTCATGGAGAAGCAGACAAGTCGGTAACAAAAAGAAAACGGAAAAAGATGCGTAGACAAACAAATCCTAAAGAAACCTAGAATTAGTACCGTTACCTTCCCGGCAACGACGCCAAGAACTTGTTACGTGTTTATTTAACCGCAAGTGTGCGGGTTACTGTAGCTAACAGGTCGAATAAGAAATCAATAAGGGAAAGGCCCACGGTGGAGATATCCCCACTAACATGCATCTACTACGATGATAAAACACATAACAAGTCAATTAAAAATAGATTGGGGGAGGTTATGCAAAGAACTACTTATCCGGGCGAGGCTATCATAGTCTAATCCGATTACTATCCTAAATCCTACTCCCGTAGTGAAATGATTAAGTAATAAGAAGTATTAAGAACGCATAAATAACTCCCAACTAGTCCTAGCAACCCACTCCCGTGGTGAAATAGTCCTAGTCAATATTAGAGGGCTAATCACTAACCAAGAATCGCAACTTTCGCTTATAAACTCTGTTTAGCACTCAACAAGCATGAATTAATGTAGACCAATCGCAGAAACATGCATATAAATTAGACAACAATAATGAAAATCAAATTGATAACTAAACCTAGCCATAATAAGCCCTAATCATATGAATAAATATAACTTGCTAATTTGTGAATTAAATAATAGATCAAGCATGTTAGGGTTCAATCAAACCCTCGAAAACGACTACTCACACATATTGAAATTAACAACAACAATAATTGAATTAAAGCAAAATATAATTAAAGAGTAAAAGGGAAGAATTAACAATACTCTTAATTAGGTCTGAATAATACGCTGAAATATATAACAGAAATAATCTTCGAAGAACAATACGCGTCGTAGTCTTGAAAAGTAGAAGTGCAGAAAAGTAATGAAAGCTTAGATGTCTAATACAAAGGCTTAACTAGGTATAAATACCTAGGAAGTTATTTTACAATTACCTATTTTAAAATAGGAAATAAACCCCCGAAAATGAAATAAACAAAATACGGAATATATATCTCGTGCGGGCTACACGAGTCCTGCACCATAACACACGAGTCGTGCCCTATGCAGTGACCAAATCGTCAATCTACACTAGTCGTGCAGTTAGCGCACGAGTCGTGTAAAACTGGTCCGGCAGTCCAACTTTAAATGCCTCTAATTTCTTCGTTACTTATCCGATTAGGGTGTGTGACACTTTTTAGAAAGCTAAGATCATATTTCACCTCCAATTAGTTTCACTGCAAAATTCCAAGTGGTTTGGGATATATTGAGCTCCGAAGTTGGCATTGTGCAAATGACTTCAATCCCGCATCTTAAATCCCTCAAAATATCCTTTTTATATCTTGAAAAGCGCAAAAACCAACAACTATACCAAGGACGTGAAATATTGCGAGTATGAATGATAATCAAGTATAAATGGGGGCAAATATAGCAATTATAGCACCGTAAAGTCCTATGTTACGATGAAAAAATAAGGACTTATCAACTACCGTGCGAGTGTTGATGGCACTTGCATCGATTAAGTCTTGGAAAATATGACAAATGGATGTGAAGAATGCATTTCTTCATGGTGAGCTAGATCGAGAGACCAACGTGGAGAAACCGAGAGGGTTTGAGATCAGGTCTCACCCGGAGTTTGTGTGCAAACTCAAGAAGGCACTCTATGGCTTGAAGCAAGCCCCGAGAGCATGGTTTGGCAAGATAGGAGAGTTCTTGCTGCAGAGTGCCTACCCTATGGCACCAGCTGATTCAAGTTTGTTCGTGGTTATCAATTGTGCTAGTCTATGTTGACGATTTTATTGTCACTGGAGATGCCATAGAAGAAATTTAGAGAACGAGGTTCAACCTCTCAGTTCGTTTTCAGATGAAAGAACTTGGAGAGTTAAATCCTTTTCTTGGTTTGGAAGTGGAGCGAATCAAGGAAGGCTTGTTCCTGTGTCAGCACAAGTATGCTAGAGATATTCTGAAGAAGTATGGCTTGTCAGAGTCAAAGCCAATGTCAACCCCGATGGAAGCTAATTTGAGATTATGCTCATCGGAAGGGAATGATCTTCATGATGGTACAGTGTATAGACAACTCGTGGGAAGTTTGATCTATCTCACGTTAACACGCCCAGATATCTCCTTCGCAGTTGGCGTAGTTAGTCGGTTCATGCAAAACCCGAAGAAGCATCACTTGGAAGCTGTGAGAAGGATACTGAGATACGTTAAAGGTACCATGGATTATGGTATTCTTTACGAGAAAGGAGGTCCGGTGCAAGTAACGAGTTATTGTGATACGGACTATGCAGGTGATCATGATACACGTAGATCAACTACGAGTTTCGTGTTCAGCCTTGGGTCAGGTGAAATTTCATGGTGTAGTAAAAGGCAACCCACTGTGTCATTATCAAGTACAGAAGCTGATTATTGAGCATCATTATCGATGGCAACGCAAGAATGCTCATGGTTACTACAGTTGTTCAAGGACCTCCATCAACCGGTCGATTATGCAATAAAGTTGTATTGCGATAATCATTCAACTATTTAGTTAGCGGAGAATCCAGTGTTCCATGCAAGAACTAAGCATGTGGAAGTTTATTATCATTTTGTCCGTGAGAAGGTGTTACGCGGAGAAATTGATTTGGAGTATGTCAGAACTGGAGACCAAGTTGTTGATGTCTTAACCAAAGGGTTAAGTGGAATCAAGTTCATGGAGTTTAGGATGAAACTCGGTATGCTATCCAGAGCAGCTCTAAGAGAGACAGAGCCGTGTCTGAGGGGGAGTGTTGAAAATCAGCCCCATCTCTCTCATCTCTACTGTATCAATGTGAAAGTATCGAAATACGACGCCGAAGAATTGGAACGACAACTTACCAATTAATTACCATTAATGTGAGAAGGAAATTTGGGCAGCTCCTCTTGGATAATATGGAGCTAATTACTCATGGCGTGTTACTACTAGGGAATGTCGATGCCAAAATATGATTTTTTTTACCACTAGGGAATGTCGATGCCAAAATATGATTTTTTTTACTACTAGGGAATGTCGATGCCAGTGTCGAAGCGAAAATTGATCGTTATCAAAGGTACAATTTCATGAAGAAGGCAATATTATCATGAATAATGTCATTTTTGTATGGCATGGGTACCCTTTTACGTGATTAACACAAAAAACACCGCAAGCTTCAATTCGTGGCCATAGTGAGTTTCACCTTGGAGGGATTTTGTATGGCGGAGCTCCTAAAGGCGGGGCCGACAACCCTCGGCCCAGCTATTCGTTGGGCAGGGGGCGGGGCCGTGGATTTTGGGCTGCTTAAATACGTGCTTGCGGCTTCATTGTGTAGTGATGATAGTGTATTTGGTTCTGATGATTTTAAGGATGACAGGTCGTGTGTATGGGTCTATTGGCTGTGTATCATACTAATTGCAGCCCATTATTCTATCCCTAGACGTGTGTATTATACTGAATCAATTTAATTTAGAGAGCCCATGTAATAATGCGTCAAATTTTTGAGATGAGCAATTCGTAAAAATAGTAGGATTTCGAAGTTTATTACTGAAGGTTTGTTATTGGTCAAGTTCGAAAGTGGATTTCATCACAAAGCATGTATCAAAGTAAGATATACTCGTCTTAATTATTATACAGTGTCCATAATTGTATTTGCCCTTAAACTAATTTCTGATTTCACTATCTGAAGCTTGGTTGCCGTCGTTTAATTTTGCTCAATCTCGATGATCGAATAATGATCTTTGTTCCTGGAAATGTATCGTAGTATGTATGTGTTCAAGTATTACTTATTGATGACCAGCCCATTTTGTTAGCAACAACCATAAAATTTGGGTATGAAGGTGTGTTCTTGAAATTTTCGGTGTAAGGATAAGGGCTCACAAGAGGGCCGGGAAATCGAACGCAGTGTCATAAATGCCTTTTTATGTCCAATTATAAGGAGAGTTTTGTCCATTCGAGTCCAAATATTGCCCAAACCAGTCACCACCATACCAACACCCGTCTACAACCAGTCAACAAAACCCACCACCAGCCAAACCACCAATCGACGCCGGAAAATTACGATTCGACCACACCCAGGAGACCATACACATAGCCCAAATTATCCAACGGCTTCGCCGTTGGACCCATTAGACACCTTATATGGGCGGGGTGAACCCCAAGAGGGGATTAAATATCCTAAAGTGTCCGAAGAAAGGGTTTAGGGTTCCGTTTGCTGCTGCCGCTACCGCGGCGCTGGAAAATGGAACCCTAAACCCTTTCTCCAGTGAGATCTGGGTAAAAAAAAACTTACATGCAATGGTGAATGTCGACGGGAGTGGTGGTCGATAGGTGCTGCCTAACGATGACGTGGAGATGCTGGTGGTTGATGATCTTTGTCGTGGCTGCCGACGATCATGGTGGTTTTAATTGGGATTGAAGTGGTTGGTGCAGGGGTAGATGATTAAGGTGGTGGTGGTGTGGATGATGATGATCGTTTACAGAGGAAAAAGGAGTGATGGAAGTGAGATCTGGAAAAGCATGAGGAGAGAGAAAACAATGAGATACTGGAAACTTGTTGGAAGAAAAATAGAAGGCCATTGCTATTTTGTCCTTAGTGCGTTTGATGTTCTTCAATCGAACGCAGCGTTCGATTTCCCATGCCTCGGGCTCACAACTTCACAAGCTCCATCGTTATAGTTGTTGCTTTGCTCCTTGCTTCATGGGTTGATTTATCTGCTTTCCCGTTAGCTATTTAGTTTGGGGCACTATGATTTGTGTGCATATGGGTTTGCCGCACTCGCGCGCACCACCCATCGGGTAATGGCGTGGGTCGTGGGGAGTGTCAAGTTTGGGAATGGGCTGAGCTGAGATTCAAAATTTTGAGCCCAGGATGAGCTTGCTTGCAGGAGAAGCCTTATCATCAAAGATAACGAGTATAAGACTCCCTCGCTAAAAGATGTTGATCCCTTCAAAAAAAAAAAGCTAAAAGATGTTGCACGGTCAAGTATTTGGCTGCTTTTTCTGTATGTATGTATGCATGCAATATTGCAATGCGAGTCAAATTTTCGGTCTCAAGTCATGGCATATCAATTAAATGCAAATGCGTAATTGTATGATTGTATTCCTAAGCACGCATGTCTTACGAAAAAAATGATGAACGACAATCATCTTATCATCAATCATGCATGATCGTAATCAAATGATAGATTATTACATTAAAAATATAGGGATTGATATTTCAACAACCAGGATACCGACTGATGCGAGAGGCTAGAAAATCTACATGGTCTTTGTTTCAAATTTGCTGGTATACACAGATAATTGAGCATAGGGCATTAGGGCATTAGGGCATGCTAATCTGAAAAACTTGATGTACAATGATATATGAGAGATGCTAATATTACTAGCTTAGTACTACATCTTTTGTCCTAAATCTAGTTACAACCTTGATTTCATAATCAAAATGACAATGACATTTCCTAAAACAGTAGGTCTTGTGAGAGACCGTCTTTCAATAATTTATTGAGAGACCAACTGTGTTATTTACATCGTGACCCTGTTTATATAATTAGTGACCGTTATACTACTTTTGGTAATCGTTTTTAGTTAAAGACTTTGGACACTTAATCCAAGATTTGCAAAGGGGTGACTTTAAAAATTTTAGCTAATTTTCTATGATTTGATCTTCCAAAATCATAAATAATGTGATTTATTATAGTAAATTAATATAATCACTAAAAGTATTATCATGATTACAATCAATATAAAAATGGTCACTTTGTAACACAGTATAATGGTCTCTCAATAAATTATTGAGAGATCGTCTTTTATGAGACTTTGTGTTCCTAAAAACATTCTAACATCAAACTGGCAACTAATCCCAATGTTTTTGACCTCCTTCATATAGATAGATAGATAAGCTTTTGTATTCTGCATCCTGTCTCAACTTTGATTCCTTGTTTGTTGTTAGTGAACTGTTATCCATGTGATCTTGATATTTGTTGTTAGTGAATTGTCCTCCATGTGATCTTTTAAATTACTCAAACTTGACATTTGTTGTAAGTTAAACAAAAACTGACGAGAACACCGGATGACAGGGCTTTCTATCAAATGGCACTCCTATTGCAGTCAAACAACTTTCTTCCAAGTCAAAGCAAGGAAATCGTGAGTTTATGAATGAGATTGACATGATTTCTTGTCTGCAACATCTAAATCTTGTCAAGCTTCATGGATTTTGCGTAGAGGGGGATCAATTGTTGTTAGTATATGAATACATGGAAAACAATAGTCTTGCTCGTGCTTTGTTTGGTAGGTCATTTAGACAAGGTCAAAGGAAAAAAAATTCAAAACTTGTGTCTAGTTGTAAGTTGTCATTTAATGGACTACATGTAGACTAAATGGAAGATCCATTTGTCGTGGAATCAAATGGAGTTGGTAGACTCAATTGCAGAATAAAATATGTACTAATTTTTGCAATACGTGAATGATTCATTTGATATAAAAGTAGCTCTCAACATGACAACTCAAAACCTGCAAATAGAAAAATGAAAATCTCTTTGAATCGGAGATAGTATGGAATAAGAAAAAAAGGAAATAAGAAAGTATAATCCAAGTGTATGAAGCTGTGCTTAGAAATTTATAAGTTCTAATTTAATAATATAGCTTGGGCTGGTGTGACCCGAGTTCCCATAGTACCCCACCTGACCCAACTCGATATTAAACTTACATAACTCAAACTAATCCAACACTATTTGTCTATTTTGACCCGAACTACCTGGCCAATTGCCACCTCTAGTTATACATACGAAGGTTTAACCCATGTTGTTACAGCTTTGTTTGGACTTAATTTTTCACAATTGAATAAGTAGAAACAACCCCACCCCCTTGATTGTTGGCTAAATTTCGAAGATCCGATCCATTCTAATTTTAACCAGTGCTCTTTTAGTGGAATAAATAAGTAACATAATAGATATGGTTTTAAGGGGGTGGAATTTGATGTCCATTATGTTTGATGAGTTCCACGCTACTGCACGGTAAAGTTTGATGATTGACTGCCAGTGCAAAAAGTTGAAGATATGAATTTTCCACTTCTTACCTCAAAGCTACAATAGTATCTTAAGAAGGTGATTTTTATGCTTTCCCATTCTTTTGTTTGATCAACTTTAGTCTGTAATTTAAGAGGTCATGTGCCGTGGTGATGTAATAGGAGCATGCTCATCTTTCTTGCACAATATTGTAGATTCCACGGACGGTTTCTGTAGCGGCGGGCGCGCGAGTCGTGCGATGATTGGACTAGGATAGGAGTCGCCACCAAACAATTGTGGGGTGTTTGGAAACCATGCAATGCAATCTTGTTCCTTGTTAACGAGACACTAAGTAAATGCTATGTGAGTCTGTACCCATTGAGCATAAACACTTGGGGAAACGAGTCGTGCCAAGTACAAAACACTTTCGCGAGTCGTTTACCGAAAGGGACAAAATTGAGGGACGTAAGGAACAAGATGCGCACTGTGCCCTACGCGAATATGCAGCCTACAGACCGCAAGACTGGGTTCGGGGGTGACGGTACGTGTTGGGAAGCCATAAGACACCCAACCCTGCCTACGTATAGCGGCCTCTACTAGTTGAATTATCGTTTACAAGTCGTTGAGAAGTTAGCCATGCAAGTTACAATCATTTACAAGTTATAAACAACCTAGTAAATTAGCTAAGTCGGTTATTTAGCACATAAACTAGATCTTGGGTCGCAATAACGTTGTTAAGATTGATTAACGGTCCCTAGCTACCAATTTGTCCAAGCGCTTTGCGCTATGTGTGTTAGGCGTGATTCATGTAATTCGTTTTAGATCTAGTCTTATTTAGGCAAAATATAAATCTAGGTCTTACCGCCGGTGCGTTTTTAGAGGTTCGCCAACCAATTCGAGGACATACCTGTTGTTTATAGTTAGTGCGTCTGCGGTAAATGTTTATGGTCGGTGCGACCGTTGGATGGCATTGTGGAACTTGTTGGTTGTACTTGTAATGGCTTTCGGATATCGGAAGTGGGTCCGATGTTACTTGGTGTTTTTGTCAATGTTTAAGGTCAGTGCGACCGCTACTTGCTTGTTGTGATTGTTTTTGCTTCCATCGGAAGTGGGTCCAATGTTGGTTGATCATGGTGGAGTTAGATCAACTGGTGTTGATGATATTTGGCCTGAGATGTCGAAAGTGGGTTCGACGTTGCTTGATCATGGTGGAGTTAGGTCCACTGCTGTTGATGGTATTTCGCTTGAGATGTCGAAAGTGGGTCCAACATTGCTTGATCGTAACGGAGGGTTAGGTCCGTTGGTGCTGAATATAGAGTTTTGCTAGATGATTGAGTTTAAAGTCGTTGCGACTATTACATGACTTGAAGGTGTGTGATCTCAATTGTTCTATGCTGGATTGACAGATTCAAGGGGAGCCCCCATTCTTGCATGAAAGAGGAGATTATGAAGCAATTAGATGTCGCTTGTACCTCTTGTTTGCCAGTTGATTATGTATGTTGAAATTTCTTGTTGTACTTTGTCTCGCTCTTGTGCGAGCTAGGAGATCGTGGCGCAGAGGTGTGTGCTTTTGACCTCGCGGTGCCAATGCTTGTAGAGTTGTAGTGGCAGGCGATTGAATCTTGTCCTGAGGGTGGCGAGTGCTGCCTAGTTCTCATGCAAAGGTTTATGCAAGTAGTGTGCAAATGTATGTAATGCCATGGAAAATAAGTGATGCCTAGTGTTCGTGGAAAGGGTTGTGCATGTGGCCTGTTGTGCAAGTGTAACTGACACGATATAATGCAATGTTATGAAATGCAATGTGATGATGTTGTGCACTGAGAGTAATGCAACCTAGACTCGAGATACATGCAGATGTGAAATGCGAAAAAATGCAGGGGGGTACCCCGACTTCCCCCAAAAGGAAAAAGGATGAAAGAGATTTTAAATTTCATGGAACAAAACTAAGAATGCCAAATAGAAAATGGTGAGGAGAACAAAAATGTGTAGGAGTGAGTTTGAAGTTTCCCCCACAAGGAAAAAAAATGATGAAAATGTTAAAGTTTTAGGGAAGATATTTGAGGATTACCTCAAAAGAAAAATGATGAAAAAGGTGAGCAAAAGTTGTGATTGTCCAACTTATGGTGACATCGAATAGTAACATTCCCACTGCTCGAGGATGATCTTCGGGCTTGGTGCAGAGCAAGGCTTTGTACTTGTGGTGGCACAAATGTATGCATGTAGAGACACACGGCTTGATGCTTGAGGTGGCTCAAGGCTTAGTACTTGCAGTGGCGCAAATGTTTGATGCTTCATAATGGACGAGACGTACTGCTCGTGATGATGATCATTCTTGTCCTAGGCCGACAAAAGATTCCATGCGTGGGCAAGGGAAATGAAAAGTCCAAAATTTTGGAATGTGGAGTTCGGTAGTTGTGGCTGGCTTAATGGGGTCTTGATCCTTGATGTTGGACCAAGTTGGATATAAATTCTGGAGGCATATTTGATGCGGCTGGCCAAGGGTTATGGCTTGCAATGTGGCTGGAAAAGGGGAATTCAGACCTATGTGTCGGTCTAAATTTGCAAAGGGGTAGGTTGATAACGTGGGTTCAAATTTCCATGTCATTTAGCACTACGGGAAAAGAATCATAAAATGCATGCATGGCGAGCTTGATGAGCGATCCTCGAAATTCCTAGGGTCTTACCTTCGCGATTATTATCCATCGTGCGGAAGAACTCTCGCGGTGAATCGACAAATGCCAAGTTCTTGATTAGAAGAGCGACAAATTGAGCTGACGTGATATGCACGATCTCAAGGAGGATTTTTTCGGCGCTTTTGTAGTTGGCTTGGGTGACAAATGACGGATGTGTATGAAGGCTCTGGCCCATTTTACCCCCAATTGTGCTGACTTGACCATGTTAGCAGTTTGAAAGACACATTTTGCTTGATCTTTTCAATTCTGTCCCTATTGAGGGATGCTTTCACTTGTTCGTGGCACTTGTTATTTGTTTTTGGCTCCAGTTTTAGAAGTTTTGCTTTCTTATTTGTTAGCCATATTTCATTTTGGCTCCACTTTTTTTAAGTCTTGTCACTGTTAGTCTATTTGCAGTTAGTGGCTCCAATTTTTGAAGTCTTGCCATTGTTAGTCTATTTGCAGTTAGTGGCTCCACTTTTTCAAGTCTTGTCATTCAAGTCAAATCAACACCCTTTATCCAAGCTAGAAAAATGTAGGATGAAAATGAAAAGGCTATTGGCATGGAGGCTTTGCGGGCTACCAAAAAAAGTGGATTCAATCGTGAGGGATCAAAGTCATTTATGTAGTTACAAATTTTTACCTCCAGTCATTAATCGTGCAGTGTAAGACAGACTACGATTCGTCGTTGGATGCTCATGAAAAATATGGTAAACCAAAAGCTCATTTATTCCATCAGCGAAAAAGAGAAATTTCAATCGGTGGGAGGTATCTATGCTAGACATGGAAAGGAGGTAAAAAAACATGCATGAAACCTTTTGTCGTGTGGTTGTGTCTCGAAAGACTGCCTACGTATCCACTAGCGTGTGGAATCAAACCAAACGTAGTTCGGAAAGAACGTTCATTGTTGATGTCGTTGATGGTAGCCTCGTTGTAGTGGTGCTTGTTCTCATCGTCTTGGGTTTTCGTGCAATGTAAGTTTTAGAGTTCAATACATAGTGCACGGAGTTTGCTATCCCTTTGATTTTCGGGATGGTAATGTCGAGAACTTGTGGAAAAGACTTAACATTGACGAGATGAACGTGCGACCAATCTCGACGTGGATTGTGGATTCATAGAGAAGTAGTAGTCGTCCCTCAAACCATTGGCGCTTCAATTGAGTTGCTTGAAAATGTGGGCCGGCGTCACCGAGTTGGACAAGGTGTTGACGATCTTATGTATGTAAAAATTGAGTGGTCGTGAAGAGTGGGGTTCAACGGCGGAAAGAAAGGAGGTGAGGAACAAAATAGTGAGGGGTGGGGCTCGAAGATCCTAAGTAGCTAGGGTCGTTGATACGGATTGACGTATTGCTAAGGTGCGGATTTTTGGGTAAAAAAGAGCGAGGAGTGGGCCTCGGAAATCCAAGGTGGCTAGGGTTGATGATACAGATTGACGTACCGGAAAATATGTGAATTTTTGTGTAATAAAGAGCGAGGAGTGGGCCTCAAATATCTTAGGTGGATATAGTCGATGATACGGATTGACGTGTGAGACAGACATGATGTGTTTGACATGATGCATGACGTAACTTGTTTTTTTGTTTTTTTTTGTAGGTTCGATGCATGGGTTGTGATGCATGGATGCATGTGATCATACAAGTCGTAGTGCAAAAAAGCGTGCAATGGTTCGGGTTCCTAGGATGCATGAGTTCGTAGTTAAGTACGAACTTGACCCTACATGAGACGGTTTGTTCTAGGATGGTATGTACTAGGATGATGCATGATTTAGATAACTAGGGGTGGACCTAGAAGATATGCAAATGTATGATGTAAGACGCGACTCTATGGACATAACATATGTATGTATGTATGTATGTATGTATGTATATATGTACGATGAATGCAACATGATATGAATGTGTATGCATGACACGGCAATGCAGTATTCAAGAGTGTGGCACGAAATGCAATTAGACTGACTCGATTTTGTGAGTGCAACATGTGTGTGCGAGGTTTATAGGTGAATGTTTTTGTATGTGTTTAAAATGACTCAAACAAAGGGCGACATGCAGTGGGGCATGACTTGGAATGGGAATTGCACTATTCAAAGGAAAATGTGTGGTGCGTATTAGTGGGCAGACGCACGGGGGTGGTGCGCACAAGCGCGCGGACGCACGACAGCGTGCACACAAGGCCATGGACGCACGCGCCGAAACGTCTCAGACGTGGGGCATGGGAAAAGTAATGGTGTCACTAAAACTTGATTTGCCGAAGTTTTTGGGATGAAAATGATATGAATAAGGCACAAAAATCAACAAAAAGAAGCAATAAAGGCATGTTGCAACTAACATATACCATGCAAGTGTACTAGAGCTTAAGCTTTGAGGTTAGGCTTAGGGTACCACGTTTTAGGTAGCTATATCTCGATTTGTGGCAGCCCATGCTCGAGAGTATAACATCCTTTGCACCAGAAACAATGTTTCATTGGAAACGAAGTGTCGATGATGCGAATGTGGGTGGTACAACTATTATTCAGTCCTACACAAGGTAGAAAGACATGAATGTACCGAAAGGAGAAGGGTTCCTATGAGATGTGGTCGCGTCCATGCAAATGAAAGTGCTAAACTTCTCAACAAATGTAGCATGGTAACCAATCTTCGAGTCTCACCCACTTTGAACAATAAGTCCCCAGCGGAGTCGCCACTGTAGATTTCACGGACGGTCTCTATAGCGGCGGACGCGCAAGTCGTGCAATGATTGCACTAGGATAGGAGTCGCCACCAAACAATTGTGGGGTGTTTAGAAACCATGCAATGCGATCTTGTTCCTTGTTAACGAGACATTACGTAAACGCTAGGTGAGTCTGTACCCATTGAGCATAAACACTTGGGGAAGCGAGTCATGCCAAGTACAAAACACTTTCGCGAGTCGTTTACCGAAAGGGACAAAACCGAGGGACGTAAGGAACAAGATGCGCACTGTGCCCTATGCGAATATGCAGCCTACAGAACGCAAGACTGGGTTCGGGGGTGACGGTATGTGTTGGGAAGCCATAAAGGTGAGTCTGTACCCATTGAGCATAAACACTTGGGGAAACGAGTCATGCCAAGTACAAAACACTTTCGCGAGTCGTTTACCGAAAGGGACAAAATCGAGGGACGTAAGGAACAAGATGCGCACTGTGCACTACGCCAATATGCAGCCTACAGAACGCAAGACTGGGTTCGGGGGTGACGGTATGTGTTGGGAAGCCATAAGACACCCAACCCCGCCCACGTATAGCGGCCTCTACTAGTTGAATTATCGTTTACAAGTCGTTGAGAAGTTAGCCATGCAAGTTATAATCATTTACAAGTTATATACAACCTAGTAAATTAGATAAGTCGGTTATTTAGCACATAAACTAGATCTAAGGTCGCAACGTTGTTAAGATTGATTAACGGTCCCTAGCTACCAATTTGTCCAAGCGCTTTGCGCTATGTGTGTTAAGCGTAATTCATGTAATTCGTTTTAGATCTAATCTTATTTAGGCAAAATATAAATCTAGGTCGAAAGCAATAAATTCGCACGTAAAGAAGGGGTAGAAGATGAGAATAAAGTAAAAAAGATGAGTTTAGAAAAGAGGGGGTGCCCTCAGGACTTACGTGTGTCCGCAATACCACTACTTGCTCTACTATGCTTCGAGATCGATGCGTTGATCCTTAGTATGCGTTGTAAGGGCTAGATGTGTTTTTGGAACGATGCGTTGCTCTTCGAACGTGGGTGTTTAAGAGGGGCTTTGTTTTGAGTGAAGACGCATTTGCTAACGGATTCACGACAACGGTGGTTCACATAGTAGAGCAAGTAGAAGCAGTTCATTGTAAAATGTCCTTCCATCATCGGGCATTTGGGTAGGGACAAATGCAGGTGTTTACAAATATATTCCGTACAACTTTAAGGATTCAAATTACATTTCTGAAAATTTGGTTACATTTCTAAGCTTCATTAATTATGGCAGACTTTATTGAGTTTTTGGTACCGTTGCAACGAATCAACAAGCATATAATTATAGAACATATTTTTCTAATGTTGCCTCACCTCATACGACTTTGAAATTGATAAGCCTCACATTTATATCGAGTCAGGAATAGAAAGAGGCCGGAGCCTCAAATCCTCACACATAAAAATATGCGGCCTCTTCAAAATGAATTCGTACATGAAGGGTTTAAGGTCTAAAATTCTTTGGTTGAATGCAATTTAGTGAAAATTTAAACTTGTGACGTCCAATCTTTATTATTAGTCACATTATTAACTACTCCATAAAGTATAGGTTCCTTATCGTTAAAATAAATCAAATAAAAATGAACATTCAAAGTCATGACCTATTAATTAAAACTATTAATTAGTACTGTATAAGTAAAATTAGTGTTCACAAGCAAAACAACACACATACATTATTGAACTACGTACATGTCCTTAATCATCACTAAATAAGCGATTAAAACAATCATCATAAAATCATCGATCCTATATCAAATAGCAAATTGATAAAGGTATATAGTGTAGACACAATTAATTTGTCTACAATTTAAAATTGAGTTAGTAGTAGTAAAATTAAGATCGGAGCAGTAAAATTAGTTATAATGAAAAATCTAGGTAGTAAAATTAACTGTGTAATTAGTAAAATTTTGATGGCGTAGTAAAATTATTGCTGATTGTAGACACTTTTGGGTGTCTACACCGTAGACCTCTAGCATTGTCCTATCAAATATGCAATCTTTACGTAATTAAAGTCCCCACGCATTGCATGCATATTGACCAATCAGGCAATCAACCCTTTTACTCTTGGGAGTGTAACACTCTATACTAGTTCAATTTTATATACTCTTCTCTTGCGTCTTTTTTACAAACCTCTTTTTTTTCTTTCTTCTCATAAGTCATGTCAGCTAAATAAACGTCTACATACTAAAGAGGTTTACTCATGAAACTAAATTACTCCACATATCAATGATCTGGCCATCCAAATATAACATTAGCTAATACTTTGTTAAGTCATATCTAACTCAGTAATAGTTAGTCATCATACTCTTACACTGCTAATAGTAGGTGTACGTACTTCAAATGATGAACTGCATTTCACTAGATGATGGAATCATGATGAGTTTGGTGTACAAGATCGATTAGCAGAACAAATTAAACACCTACAATTACTAAGTGGATTATTAAGTAAAGACTAATAGATTGTTTTATAATCACTTAGACGATGTTCGTTAGGTAAAAATCTGAAATATTGTGCGAATACCAGGGTTCACTGGTTGGAACGAACATGGATATGCTAAAATAATAGGCCTCACTCACTAATAATCTCAAATATAGAGAGTACATTTAGTTTTGTTTAAATTTAGATGAAGATGGATATGCCAAAACATATACGTTTAGTATGCGAGATACAAAACTCGAGTCAATTATTCAAGGAATTATTTCGGGTAGCATTCAATTTGAGTCAATGCAGGTTCGAATAAGGATCGGTTCAGGTCAATTATGTTTTGTCACATAGTTAGGTTTGGGTCAATCTAGGGTCAACTTTAATAGTATATCGGTTGGATTTCGTCAACGTAATACGGATTTGGGTCAATTTCGGGTCTAGAATTTCTCATCATGTATGTTCTGTTGTTATAAGAATTAAATATTAATTAACCCCATGAAAGACACAAATAGATACATAATACTCCAACTACTAACTTTACCTTTTCTATTGGGGTGCACTGATCTTTGGCCAAGTGCCCAAGTTCCCAACCCTGATCAGCTAGCTTATGTTAAAATGAAGTCACGCGGCTATATATATATATATATATGTCAGAAGGTCAGAAGTAATCTGACCCACACATTTATCCAAAATCAAGGGTCAAAATTAAACCCAAAAATAAAACCAAAAAAGAAAAAAAAACACCCACTCCCCTTCCTTTTTATCTCTCCTCCCCTAACCCCCCTTACCCCACCCGACCACCCCAATCCCGCCGACCACCACCAGTGACGGCCCCAACCCAGCCACGACGACCGCACCTCTCCCGCGACCTCCCCTCCGCCGTTCCCATACCCCGCCGCCCCCTTCTTCTCCCCCATTTCCTCCTTTTTCCACTTTGAAAACTGGGGGAGAGGTAACAACAAGGGCACGAGGGGCGGCGACATCGGGGAAGGGGCACGAGGGGCGGCGAGCGTGATGGAAGGGGCGGGCGTTGAGGTTAGGGGCTGGGGAAGGGAGTGTAAGAGGAGAGAGAAAATGAAAAAAAGGGACGTGGAGGACGATGGAGGCGGTGGCGCGAGTCGGGTCATGGTGGTTGCTTCGAGTGGGGTGGTGGTCGGTGAAGGTGGCCAGCGGTAGTAAGGTGGTTCGTGGTGGTGGTGGGTTGGTATGGGAGGAGAGAGGAAAAAAATGTTGTTCCTTTTTCTGATTTTTTTTTAAAAAAATTTTTTCTGTTTTTTTTTATTAAAGTTATTTGAGTTATTAAAGTTATTGAAGTTAAGTCGGGGTTACGTGTTTATAGTTATTGGAGTTATTAAAGTTATTTTAGTTAACAAAGTTATTGGTGTTAAGTTGGGGTTACGTGTTTTATAGGTATTGGAGTTATATTAAAAGACGTATTTTTTAGTTGTTGAAGTTGTTGGAGTTACGGAACAACTAATGTTATGAGAGTTAGTGGATTATCAAGATGTGTGGCTGGGATTACTTTTGACCTTCTGACATAACTTTATTTCTATATAGGGGCACGTTCCGGTAAGAAGTTATATATTGTTAGTAAGGTAAGAAGTACTTATATAATATTATCAATATCTGAGATGGACACTTACGAAATCAATAACACATCTAAACAAAAGACATTTATTCCTATAAATTGTGCTTTTAATTCAACAAAAGTCACTTATATTATTATAAAATGCAATTTTAATTACAAAATATTTATTGTTATAAAATGCACTTCTACTTTAACAAAATGCACTTATCCTTATAAAATGCATCTCTAATTTAATAACACACATTTTTCTTATCAAATACAATTTAAATTTAACAAAATACACTTGTCTTATAAAATGCACTTCAAATTTAGTAAAATGCACTTCTAATCTAACAATGCACTTTGTCGTTTTAGTTTTATAAAATGCACTTCTAATCTAACAAAATGTACTTCGTCTTATAAAATGCATTTCTAGTTTAACAAAATGCACTTATTTTTATAAAATGTACTTCTAATTTAACAAAATGCACTCTCTGAACTTCTGTTATTGACTACACTTTTCGCTTGAAGAACAGCACTACATAGGCAGTCATACCTGACACAGACAAAGTTGAAAGGTTAAGACAATAAATCAGTTTACAACTAACCTTTCTGTTGAATTCATATTGCTACTAACCTTTCCTCTAAACTAGGAAGACCACTTCTGTCTTTAGAACGTCTTTCTGCAAGCCTCAACAACACACGAGCTGCTAGCAGATGATGGCAGTTAATGACATAATAGCGCGCCAGAAGATGTAGATAACTTGCTTGTCCAGATGATGGAGTTGCGTGAGCCTGAAAGATAAAAGTAGCTAAACTAAGGAACAAGACAAATTAATAGTTGAGTTTTATAATACTGAATGTACGATGTCAAAAAACGGAGAACTGAAAGACACTTAATACATCACAAACTTAATGGAAGTGGCAGAATTTGGGAGCTAAAACGTTAAACGATACCTCATTTCTAGGTTCAGAGACAGCATGTTCCAAAAAGCGAACTAGGTCTGGACCTGCAAACTCCAAAAGCTCATTCTCCAGGCTCAAATCAATCATAGTTCGGTAGAAATAATCGAGGAATATTCTATCAGGTGATCGGACTGCAAGCTGAACAATCTGGCGTATATATTTCTTTTGAGAGGACTTGTCAAGAAAAGCTCTAGCAGGTATATCGGACAATTCACTTTGTGATGCTTCTCCTATCAGGTTACGTAGAGCAATAGCAATTATTTCATAACACTGTTCGCATCGAGCAAGGACATGGACTTTTGTTGCTTGATCTCGTTCATTAGTAGCAATTCCACCGGGATCAAGAGTTTGTGCCTTTTGCAGTGGTAACCCAACAACAGCTTCATAAAACCTAAACATTTCAGCAGCAATAGTAAGATATTTTATCAGTTTAAAAACCACCAAATGACAAAATGGGATATTATACGTAGTTTTACCTCAAATTTTCGAACTTTCTACAGATTGTACGCAAGTCAGCAGACTCTGGGAACTGATTAAAGAAGCTATAGGCGTCTCTTGCAAGATTTTCCCTCTCTTCAATGTTAGTAGACACAGAAGCTCTCTCAAGACATTCCATAGCAAAGTAAAATTTGGAATCACTCTCCTTAAAATAGCTAGGGCAACCTTCCGATAGTTTCCGACGAATGTCATCTACAGTTCCCCTACCATCACGACTAGGATAACACTGTATAAAACATATTAACAGGAACAAAACAAGATAAGTTTCATGCCGAGGAGATGAAAAAAATTTCAAAGGCGTCATAGAACTGCGTGCAATATGCATTACCTCCATTAAGGCCACTATAAGACTGGTTGCGATCATGTGACCCTCCTCAGAACAAACAAGATCATGGAAGCTCATGTTCAGTAATGTTGAATTAAAATTAACATCAATGCAAGGTACATGTGTCACATGATGCTTGTGAAGAAGCTGGAGCAGAAAAAGTGCTTCACTCGATCTGAGCAGCAATTGCCGGAGGCATTCTGTCTCTCTTACCTGAAGCAAGGTGAACATGTGAACACACAAGAAAGATAAGAGAACTGAAAAGACACCGATAGATAAGCCAACCTCCATAGCACTGCGTTCAGCAGGACTGTATGATAGCCGTTGCCTTATATCAGATCTGACAAGAATAGCCTTTAAAAAAATTTCCTGGCAAGTTCATGTCACCAACCTCTAGACTTGGACTACTTGAGTGAAAAACTGAGCCAGTCAAGCCTCCAAGGCCAGCAACTCGAGTATAAAGTCCTCTTCTCTGAACCTTCTGTAATCTTAAATATTTCTCCAACAAACGAAGTTTATTTTCTAGAATTTCCATGGCCCTAACAGATATTCTACACACTATATCATAACTTCCACACTTGCCAAAAAAATCTGTAGTATATTCACCATCCATGAAGTTATAGTTCCATAATGGATAAAGCAATCTTGTGATGCACAAGCACAAACTTTCATAAGCAGCTGAGAAAACAGGCTCAGCCTCTTCAATAACGTGGCCCATGCTAAAGCCCCCTGCAGCTGTTATTGTGGTCAATAATCTACTGCTTCCTTCACATTGAGGAATTCCCACAAATCTAGGGTTCTCATAAGCCTCAGCCGCTTTATCCACTACACTATCGCCAATGAAACTTTCCTCATCTGCTGTATTTGCTGCCAGCATTAGACACATTGCAGCGGATTCTGAAGAAATATATGAGAGGAGGCCAATACGACATAACGATATTGTATTGATTTGAATGTATTGGCCTTAATTGAGAGTGGGATGAACCCCTATTTATACAAGAGATAACTTGGAGAATAAGTCGGAGATAATCTCTACGACGTAGTATTCTACCATAACTAGAATTTACCAAACACATAGAATTCTAGCATAAGTAGAATTTACCAAACACTAATATTTCTTATACTATTACAACCCATATTCCTAAGATAGATATTACCATATTTTCAACACTCCCCCGCCATCGCAGCGGCAGTAACACGAACGATGCGATTGGACCTCAAAATAATGTCTTGAAGATAGCTTGTCGTCGAAAGAAGAAAAACAACCGGGCGAAACACGAGTCGTTGATCCGGGAAAGCCTACTGCAACTTGCTTGTGAGGGGTCCGTGAGAAACGATGGACTCGGCTGGAAAGCCACACAGTTGAGAACGTGTTACATGCTCCACGTAAGGACGACGAAAAAGGTGATAACTTGATCAATAATTGAATTGATTTTGGCATAACATAACCATGGCGATAAAGATTGCAATGCACCACAAACCAAGGACAATTGATCAATGACAACAGAAGAAAAGACGATGCGAAAGACGATTATAGAGGGCTGCGAACAATAATCGGCGATGACGAGAGCCAGATGTAGGTGC